>OX451740.1:1116678098-1117889386 GCA_948472305.1 Vicia faba
ACATTGCATACAACTAATACTTTGCCTTTTCAGGAAAAGGTCAATCAAAGGATGATTACCATCTACCTTTGCAGTTCCAGATCAACACCTGTAACGAGCCAGGAAAATTCTGTGGACGACTGATCATGGGTTAATACCTGAAACCAGACAGGACAATTATCTACTTGATCATCATGAGGAAACCCTACACTGGTTCCTTCTCAACTTCAGATGTAGTTTTACACGGACTCATCATCAGGAAACCCTACACCGGTTCCTTCTCAACTTCAGATGTAGTTTTACACGGACTCATCATCAGGAAACCCTACACCGGTTCCTTCTCAACTTCAGATGTAGTTTTACACGGACTCATCATCAGGAAACCCTACACCGGTTCCTTCTCAACATCAGATGTAGTTTTACATGGACTCATCATCAGGAAACCCTACACCGGTTCCCTCTCAATTTCATATGAAGTTTTACACGGACTCGTCCTCAGGCAACCCTACACCGGTTCCTCCTCATTTCCAAGATGGAGTGTTACACGGACTCATCATCAAAGTAACCCTACACAGGTTCCTCCTCCCTTCCAAGACGAAGTTTTACACGGACTCGTCCTCAGGTAACCCTACACCGGTTCCTCCTCAGTTCCAAGACAAAGTTTTACACGAACTCATCGTCAAGATAACCTTACCCTGGTTCATCCAGAAGTTTTACACGAACTTATCGCAGTAACCTTACCCCGGTTCATCCAGAAGTTTTACACGAACTTATCGCAGTAACCTTACCCCGGTTCATCCTGAAGTTTCACACGAACTTATTGCAGTAACCTAACCCCGGTTCATCCTGAAGTTTCACACGAACTTATCGCAGTAACCTTACCCCGGTTCCTCCTGAAGTTTTACACGAACTTACCCCAAAGTAACCTAACACCGGTTCCTTCTCAATTTCAGATGAAGTTTTACACGGACTCGTCACCAAGAAACCCTACACATGTTCTCTCTTTCCAAAAATGAAGTTTTACACGGACTCGTCATCAAAGAAACCCCACACAGGTTCTCTCTTTCCAAAGACGTAGTTTTGCATGGACTCGTCATCAAGAAACCCTACACAGGTTTCCTTCTCAATTCCGGATGCAGTTTTACACGAGATCATCATCAGGCAACCCTACACAGGTTCCCTCGTTCAACTTATAATATCACATTTCTACCAACAATCTCCAGATGGCATCTATAAGCCCATCCCCGACAAGATTTTGTCACATCTCTAGATGGCATCTATAAGCCCATCCCCAACAAGATTCTGTCACATCTCCAGATGGCATCTATAAGCCCATCCTCTTATCCATCATATCTCCAAATGGCATCTGTAAGCCCATTCCCGACATCACATTGCTGATACCACACTATGCGAGTGCAAATTTCTGGGCACTCTAGTGTTCAATCATCTTCCACCTTCGGATCACGAAAGGCACGCAAGCCAATCTACATCCTCAGGTATAAGAAGATTGAACAGGGGCAACTGTTGTACCCTAAAATTTGCCCTCCCATATTCTCCAAGATTTGTCAAGAATCATCTTCAAATGGTTCAAGATTTCTCAAAGGTTGCACAGTCCAACTGCCTCCTAAGCCAGGCAAAATTAGGGTTTTGTTTATTACATGGAATTTGAGGTTTTTAATGGCTCAATCAAGTCTCATATGCCTATACATATTCTCAAGCATCTACATGTCAAGTCTCAAGACTCACAGTGTCAAATTGCACAGTCAAAAGTCCCATTTGCTTCACAGTCAACTACAGGGGTAAAATTGTCATTTTGCAATCAAAAGTCATAATTTTTAGTTAACATCTTATTTTGAGGCCACAATCATCATTTGATCAAGTCTTGATCATGATTCCACAAGCATGGCTCAAAAATCATCAAAGATGCAAAAGTTACTATTTTTGGACAGTAGAAAAGTCAACTGTATCTTGACCAGGGCATAACTTTTGCATGGTTCATCAGAAAAATTCCATCAAATTCTCATTTTGAAGGGGATGACATTTCCTACAACTCATATTCACATTCCAAGTCCAAGAAATGCTCTCACAAAAAGTTATCAATTTCTACATTATAGGTCAATTTCAAAAGTCAACAAAAATGCACTTTAAGTCAAAGACCATAACTTGAGATTGGTAAATCCAAATGACATGGGACCAAAGGCATTGGTTAGAGGACTTCAAGACCTTTCCAAAATGTCCAAGAACATGTTCATAGGATCATAATTGAGCAAGATATGCATTGGAGAAGTTTGGAAATTTTTGTGAATTTGCAAAAGTCAACTTTGCTCAAAATACCTTATTTTTGCTAATGGGCCCCAAATTTCTTCTTGAAACTTTGTCCAAAGCATATGCACGACCCATCAAGCTTAAATTGATTTATTTTCTTATTTTTATTAATTAATTGGATTTTTAATTGATTTTAATTCATTTAATTAATTTAAAATGTAGGAAATTCAAAGATATGTTTTTTTCAATCTTTTGTGAAGCAAACAAGCTCAAGATATGCTGGCAAGTTAGTGTGCACATCAAGGGGACAAAAATATCCAAGTTTGGCAAGGTTCTTCAATCAAAAAGATCCAAAAAGATGTGATTGCAAATCAAATATTGAAACCATAATTCCATGGATTTCTTGGCCAAGATTTAACCTAATTCCATTCTACTATAAGTACACAACCTAAACCTAATTCCATGGACGAGAATTTGCTGCAGAAAAAGCCATAATCACATTGAAAAAATTCCAAGAAAACACAAAACTGAATTCTACATTCCAGGCCAATTCCAAACATTATAGTGATTCAAATACATTGCTGGAAGTGTTAGGAGTGATTTGCAATTGAAATCACACGCTAAAGCTCAAAGAATCCAAGGATACAGTTTCACGGTTTGGTGTTTTTTTTCATAATCGCATACTTTGATTCATGCATCATTAACATGATTTTGTGTTTGTGTTGTGTTGTTAGAGACCACAGGAAGCTATTGGCATAGATTAATTGCATTAAAACGCACAGAACCGAGAATTGCCATGGATGAATTCTAGGGTTTTCAAGCTTTGAATTTGGGGCTTTCTAAACCCAGAAAAATTAAGCCTGGTGAGATACATGGTTAGACTCGTGAGGACAAGACGAACGCAGTGGATATGTCGCGAAATATTTATGTAAATCCCAGAGCTAATCACTATTTTTGGTCGTTGTTGTTTGTGGGGGTTAAAAACCCCCGCTATCTGTCTTGTTTTTGCAGGAACAATTGAGGAAGATGATGACGCGTTGACATGCCATTGGTTTATTCAAAACGCGTGCGTTATTTTTTCTCTTTCCAGCATATGCATTGTTTCCATATATTACTTTTACTAATCATTATACTAACAAATGCAGGCAAGTGGTTCAGTGGTAGATGCGCTGGCTGTGTATCATTGGGACCTGGGTTCGATTCCCAGGTCCACCCAAATAATTGTTTCTCTTTTTCATAACATGATTACATGCAGGCATTTAAAGGCGTTCCACCATACGCTTCTCATCCTAACACGCCATGTGGCTGCCAACATAGATCCAAAGGCCTGGATTGGAAGACCATGGTACTCCTGGTCAATGCACGCGCATAAGATCTCCAAGGTCAAATAGGCTTGGCAACAAATGGGCCTGGAAATTGCTTCAACACCTCCATCTGGGCCCAACACCCCCTTGTTTTTGTTTTCTTATTTTTTCTCTTTTATATTTTTATCTTTAATTATTTTATTATTATTAATTATTATTATTATTACTTAATTAACTTAATTAATTATTTTTCATAATAAATTCAGGAACCTAAAATATTATTTATTTTTATTATTTATTAATTTCACTATTAATTATTATTTTGTAAATAAATACTAATATAATTAATTTAGTTTAATTAGGTTAAATTTGACTTTTTTTTCATAATAAATAAAATCAATTTAGAATTAGGGTTTTTCTTTTTGATAACTTTTTAATTCCTTTTCATTTTATTTTCATTAAAGACCTAAAAAACTAAAAAAATACTTTTTCTCTTGTAATTAATTAACTAATTAGAATTAGGTTTAATTAATTGCAAAAAGGACTAAAATTCCATTCTTTTCTCAAAAAGGGTCAAAACCCTAAGGACGTCCCCGATTCAATTTTTCTCGCGCATGTTTATTCTTGATTCCTATTTTGATCATATTTATATATCTTCTCCGAGAATGTAATAGATAATTAGGACTTTTATCGCTTTCTTTATTTTCTCGCATTTACTTTCCAAGGGTTATGTTTTTGGCGATGTAAATACCCGACGCCTTGTAATAGCGTAGATTTACTTTCCGCAATTTATTTTCCGCACAATTATTAACTATTAATTATGCATGCAAGACTTGCCTGAAAAATAAAACCAACTCGTAGCTCACCATAATACTTGTGCAAAGATAATATAAACTGAAACCTGACACACTCGCACATGCCACTCCTAGGGTACGCCTCACTTGGTTGCCTCGACGTGGTCATTGAGTATAGGGTGTTTTAGAGGTCGCCCTTCTGTCTAAAGATCCAGTTGCCTCGAAACGGTTGCCTCGGATAAAAAGGATCTAGGACATTAGGGTTACCGCTAAGGTGTCCTACTATTGCTTTGGTGACCACACATGTCCCTATAATCGAATTGACCCGAATAACTCCAACGACGGTGCTACCTACTTCTCAATAGTGGGATAGTACTGTCTAAAGGACATTTACACAGCTTAATTCCTTTAGAGTAGGTAGATTTCTCCTGGGTACTTGCTCTTTCAAAAAACAAAAACAACTTTTCGCACCTACACTTTCAAAAAGTTTTCAAACAAATACTTCATACACTCTTGAGGACTGATACAAGAGTTACCTAGAAGTTTTCAAAACGAAACTTTTTCAAACCCACAAACACAAGAAAAGCAAACAATTTTTGAAAACATAGTGAGCAAGTACCTAAGAGCCCGTGGATAACCACGGATAGAAAGGGTGCTAACACCTTCCCTTTCTATAAATCTACCTCCCGAACCGAGAAACATCTCGAAAAGGAATTTTGCTGTGCTTTTCTCCTTTCCTTATTGGAGAACATAAAAGACGGTGGCGACTCTTGCTTACCGCGACATTTCGCGAACCAGCATTCCAAAACAGTCAGTTCTATTTCCACCGATCACAAATGAAATAAAAGCCGGTGGCGACTCTTGCTTACCGTGAAATTTGCGAATACAAAACACAAACCAGTATAAAAGTCGGTTCTGCCACCGTATCAGAACTGGCGACTCTTCTGGGGAAAGTAATAAGTGAGGTATACCTTAGGATCTAAGTTATTTAAATTTCTTCTTTTGCTTGTCTTGATTGCTTTTTTTAAGGGATTGTTTGGGTTATTAAAGATCCTACACCCGGATCTGGGGAACACCTTTTAGATAAGTAGCAATAAACTGTGAGGGAACTGTGCGGGGTATACCGAAACGGTTGAAGCACTAGCTACATTGATGTGGCACTTTGGTTTGTACCAGTAACCCTTGATTCAATCAGGGAGAATACAGGGTCGCCGCGTGGTGTCGCGAAGCATCAACTGACCTTAGAAACTTTAATCGCACAACTTGGCTAGTAGGACGTAGCGAGGTGGCCGACCTTGGTGTATTCCTAAGGTCGACAGATACTCGATGCTACACTCATTGAGGTTTGACTCTTGAGTTTTGTTTGGTTGCGATTCAATCGCCTATTGGACAAAGATAGGGTAAAGATCGGTGATATTGAGATCCCTTAGAACCCGGTTACTATTTATAGGACAGGTTGAACCAATCCAACTTCAAGAGGGTATGACCTTAAAACTCATGCAGGCCTTAAACCTAAGGACTTGGTGTGAGTTATTTGTTGTTTGCTATACCTGTGACTTTCTAATATAATCATGACATCATAAGCATGGCACATCATGGCTAACCATTTCAAGGATTTCCTAGGGCTCAATTTTGCTTTGTTTTGTAGGACATGGCATCCGCCCGTAGGAACACTATACAGATCAACCTTGTGAAGATGTCTATCCAACTAAAGGACCTGGCATTAAGGGTTCTTGAAATATCTCATTTCACTAAAAAGCATGGTCAGTTGCTCAATTTGGTCACTGCAAAATCTGATGAAGAGCTATTAAAAGTGCTGTTTCAGTTCTTCGATCCTGTGCACCATTGTTTCACCTTCTCGGATTACCAGCTAGTACCTACTATGGAGGAATTTTCTCAGTTGTTGGGGGTACCTATTCTTGATCAGTTACCTTTCAACGGTACGGAAGAACATCCAAAGCATGAAGATATTGCTAGAGCTCTGTCTTTACAACGGCCTGACATAGTGACAAATTGTGAGACTAGAGGGAGTGTCCAAGGAATTCCCGTTAAGTTTCTGTTCGAGAAGGCTTACCATTTTTGGGATACCTTAGATTTACAAGCTTTCGAAGAGGTGCTGTCACTTCTCGTTTATGGGACGATACTTTTCCCTAATGAGGATCAACTCGTATATGTGAGCATTGTCATGGTTTTTATGTCTCATAATCAAGTGCCTACATTGCTCGGGGATATTCTGCACTCTCTGCATGCTCGCACTCAAAAAAGAAGGGGGACCCTCCTGTGTTGCACTCCTCTATTGGCTAGGTTGTTTATTTCGTACCAACCCAGGTCGGTTTTGAAGAACGAGCAGGGTTTGAAATGGTCTCGTAGGCTGATGTCCCTTAAGCACTCATACATTTATTGGTGTTCACGATTCTCAGAAGATATTACCATCATCGATCGCTATGGTGAATTCCCTAATGTCCCTCTCTTAGGAATTAGGGGAGGAATCACTTACAACCCTTGTTTGGCACTGTGTCAGTTTGTTTATGCAAGAAGTGATGGTCCTCACGACACGCTTATCCAAGGAATCACCTTCAACTATGAGAATGATGCCCAGGGGTACCACAAGAGGTTCATAAAAGCTTGGGGCATGATGCATAAAATTGATAGCAAGATGCTAGGTCACAAGAATTCCATTCCTCTTGAGCCTTATCTCTGGTGGGTACGAGCTCACGTCCAAAGTCTCATGATGCCTTACCCTGTCGTCCGACCAGTAACTCTGGAGCCAGCTATTGAAGGAGATACTACTTCACTTGGTCATCATTCTGACATGCCAACTGATCATGAAGAGTTACAGAAATCTTGGGTTCAACTTAAAGAGGAGCGGGATACATTTGAATCTCAGTTCTATGCTAGCAAGAAGAAGGTCCTGGAGCTCACTAGGCTACTCCATGAAGAAAGGAACATAAACGCCTACATTGCACCAAAAAGGATGTGCTTTTGGGAGACCTAGTTTCTTTTTGCTTTAAGTTTTATTTTGTTTAATTGTAAGCCTAAAGGGCATTCTTTGTAACAATTTAAACTTATTAATGCAATTAACGTGTGTTTCTTTTGGTTAAACAAATTTGAGCCTTTAAGAATTCTTGAAATCATTGCATACGCATCCCATTCATAACATCGCATAAACAGGTACCATTACAGGTTTCTCATCTTCTTCGCTGTTTATTTCACGCAGAAATTTCTTTCGAACAAAGCATCAAGGATCTTCAGGAACAAAATACCCAGTTCCAACAGATGTTCATAAATCTGGAAAAAGGGCAGGAGGATTTGAAAGCCCTCATCTTGAAAGAGAAAAAGAAAAATAAGAAGGTTGTCGGTGTTCTGAATATGGGCAGAAGGTTTAGAGGGCCTTTGAAGCAACAGGTCAATCTGAACTCTTCATCCAAAGAAGGGGAGAATCAAGAAGAAGAGACAAGGGAGAAGGACCCCAATCCTGAAGTTTCTGACAATGATACCGACTACAATGATGAGCAATATCCTCCCACTGAGGATAGATACAAGAAGTTGGAAGATTGTTCGAGTGCTATGGAAGTCCAGAGGATACCTGGGCTGGATTTCGAAGAATTGGGATTGGTGTCGGGAGTGGTCATCCCGCATAAGTTCAAAGCTCCAATTTTTACAAAGTATAATGGGGTGTCCTGCCCAGAACTCCATCTCCTCTCTTATGCCAGAAAGATCCAACCCCACACCGCTAATAGAAATTTGTGGGTTCATTTCTTTCAAGATAGTCTCTCAGGAACTCAGCTTGAATGGTTCTACCAACTAGAGAGAGCCAATGTATGAAATTGGGAAGATCTGGCTGCTGCTTTTTATAAGCAGTACCAATACAACGCCGATCTTGCTCATACTCGTAATTAACTCCAGAGTATGTCCATGGGTGCAAGTGAAGGCTTTAAAGACTATGCCCAGAAGTGGAGAGACTTGGATGGAAGAGTTTAACCCCCGTTGTCTGATAAGGAGTTGGTCGATATGTTTCTGGGGATGCTATCTGGTCCATTCTTTAGTCATTTGATCGACATCTCGTCAGCTGGTTTCACCGAGCTGATTCTGACTGGAGAGAGAGTAGAAGCTGGGATTCAGAGCGGCAAGATACAGAAGGATTCCTTTTTGAGTTCGGTAAAGAAGCCTTTCGCTGGCAAGAAGGAAGCCAGTTCCATCTGTAGCCCGAGGGGACAAAATAGAGCTGAACATCGCCAGACAGTAAGTGCCATAATAATACCTAGGCCCATGGTTTCTCCACAACACAACAATCAACAAAGGGTGGAAAGACCACAACGACAGTTTACCCGAATCAATATGACGTTGGCTGAAGTTCTACCTCATCTGTTGAGATCCAACTTGGCAACCTTGAAAGAGGCTCCCAAGAATCCGAATACCACATCTCCCCAATATAATCCAAATGCTCGGTGTTCCTATCATTATGAGAGTCCTGGCCACGATACTAATGACTGCTGGGCTCTAAGAAATAAGGTACAAGATCTGATCGAAGCAAAGGAAATTGAGTTCGATGCTCCGGAAAAGCCCAATGTCATAACTGCTCCCATGCCTAAGCACGGCCGTGGAGTTAATGCTGTTGATACAAACTTGTTTGTGTCCTTGGTGGATCAAGTTTCTACCCCTCTGATGACTGTGAAGAAGAATTTGCTGTTGGCCAGTTTATTTCCAGATTGTGGCGAAGGTTGCCACATGTGTTCACTTCTGCCTTCTGGTTGCCCTTTGCTGAAGTCAGGTGTTCAACGCCTGATGCATAACAAAGAAATTTTGTTTGAGAAAAAATTGGTTCCTATTGTTCCATCTGAAGACATTGCCATTATAACCATTTCCGCCAATCCTTCCAAGGTCTCCTCGAGAAGACCTGTTAGGATTACATCTGCTCCAAGAATAGCTCCGCTAATAATCACTGTTCCTGGTCCTATCCCGCATGCCTCGGACAAAGTTGTCCCCTGGCATTATGGTGTCGATGTGTACTATAATGGCATCAAACAAGATCTGAAAAATGAAGAGGCTGGTCCTAATATTGGTAACATTGTCGGGACCAACAAGGTTACCCGAAGTGGAAGGGTCTTCTCTCCCGAGATTTCCCCTAAGACTGTCAACAGGCCTATTGTCATTCCGTCTGTTGTTCCTGCTGGTACATCAACTATGTCTCCTGTTCTAACTCCAATTATTACCCCTGTCGGCGAATCTTCTGGAACCCACGGCAAAGAAGTTATAGGTGAGCCTGCCCGGACGGAGGCACCTATAAAAATTTTCGTGGAAGCTTCTAAGCAAGAGATAGTGGAAATACTAAAAATAATCAAAAAGAGCGACTACAACGTGGTCGAGCAGCTGGGGCAGACCCCCTCAAAGATATCCATGTTGTCTCTGCTATTGTGTTCTGAAGCCTATGCGAAGGCTTTAATTTCATTCCTCAAGACTACGCATGTGCCGCAGGAGACCTCAGCTAATCAATTCAAAGATTGTATGGCTAGCCTGACTGCTGACAAAGGGTTGGGTTTCTCAGATGCAGACCTGACACCGAAAGGGAGGAAGCATAATGATGCTCTGTATGTCTCGATTGAGTGCAGGGCACCACTATGGCTCACGTGCTGGTAGATACTGGGTCTTTGCTGAATGTCCTGCCTAAAAAGGCATTGGATTGGTTGGATTGCGAGGGATTGATCTTAAACCTAGTAACATTGTGGTGAGGGCTTTTGATGGGTCGAAGAGAATGGTGCATGGGGAAGTGGACATCCCCGTCAAAGTAGGTTCCCAGACTTTTGAGTCCACTTTCTATGTAATGGACATTCGGCCGCCGTACTCTTGTTTGTTGGGTCGTCCTTGGATCCATGAAGCTGGGGCAGTTTCTTCTACACTGCACCAAATGCTGAAGTATCCAATAAGAGGAAAGATTGTCATTGTGCATGGTGAGGAGGAGTATATGGTGAACCACCTCAATTCCTTCAGGTACGTAGAGATGGATGGGGAATTCATAGAGACTCCTTGTCAGAATTTTAAAGAGGTTCCCCAGATCTTGGCATCGGCTGAAACTATTACCAATAAACCTCCTTTGAAGATGGCTTCCATCAATGACGCCAGAGCAGTGGTTGAAAAAGGTGGGTGTACCAACTGGGGACAGCTCCCTAATTTCACTCATAAAATTGACAAGTTTGGTTTGGGCTTCACTTCAGAAGTTCAAAGGGCTGTTCGACGCGCTCGGGCCAGAGGACCTCCCCTACGCATTAGTAATCGGCTAATTAACGCCATTGAAGATAGTGAGGAAGACTCAGACATTGACAACGGGATCTACCCAACTACCAACGGTGGACCGAATAACTGGACGGCTAGGGACTTTATACCAGTTTCTTTTATTCTGCAGTAATTGTCTTACTCGTTTTGAGATTTGTAATAAACAATTTAAAATTTTACGGCCTTGTGCCTTGCCCGAGGCACATTGGTTTTGCTTGTGAGGACTATTATTTGTCACTTCATATATCATTAATAAAGCATTGGACGTTTGCATACAAATTTTGCGTTCTCTGTTTTTCTTTTCTGTTTTCACTTTATCAAAACAGCTATGCTCTTACACACACTCACGTATCATACTGCAGATCCATATCCACCCTAGATCCCATTGATAACAGCTCTGCTACTGCCAGTTATGACTTCAAAAATCTGATCAACCAAGCTGAAGAGGAAAGTGAGGATGATTGTGAGGTACCAGGAGAACTTGCTAGACTATTACAACAGGAAGAAAGGGCTATATAGCCTCATGACGAGCCGGTTGAGACGATAAATCTTGGCACGAAAACAGACAGAAAGGAAGTCAAGATTGGCGCAAATTTGGAAGGTAAAGTCAAACAGCGGTTGATACAAATGTTGCACGACTACTTTGAGATCTTTTCCTGGTTATATAAAGACATGCCAGGCTTAGACACTTGTATTGTGGTTCATCGTCTTCCGACCAAAGAAGACTGTCCTCCGGTTAAACAGAAGGTCCGCCGTATACGCCCTGAAATGCCAGAGAAGATCAAGGCAGAGGTCATGAAGTATTTTGATGCAGGATTCTTAGTTGTCACTTCTTATCCACAGTGGGTTGATAACATCGTTCCAGTACCTAAGAAGGACAGTAAGGTATGGATGTGTGTGGATTACAGAGATCTGAATAGGGAAAACCCCAAAGATGACTTCCCACTTCCTCACATTGATGTTCTGGTTGACAACACCACGCAACACAAAATCTTCTCCTTCATGGACGGTTTCTATGGCTATAACCAGATCAAGATGGCTCATGAAGACATGGAGAAGATAACATTCATCAAACAGTGGGGCACCTTCTGTTACAAGGTGATGCCTTTTGGGTTGAAGAATGTTGGGGCAACTTATCAGCGCGCCATGGTTGCTTTGTTCCATGATATGATTCATCACGAGATCGAAGTTTATGTTGATGACATGATAGCTAGGTCTCAGACTGAGGAAGAGAACCTTGATCATCTACAAAAGTTGTTCGACAGGATGAAGATATACAAACTGAGGTTGAATCCTAACAAGTGCACCTTCGGGGTAAGGTCCGGTAAACTTCTGGGTTTCATCTTCAGCGACAAAGGCATCCAAGTAGATCCTGCAAAGGTAAAGGCTATACAAGAAATGCCGGCTCCCCGTACAGAGAAGGAAGTTAGATATTTCTTGGGACGCTTGAATTATATCGCCAGGTTCAATTCACATCTGACTGCCACTTGTGAGCCCATCTTCAAGCTTTTGAAGAAAGATCAAGTGGTAAACTGGAATGATGAATTCCAGACAACTTTCAAAAGAATCAAAGAATACCTTCAAGAACCGTCAATTCTGATACCTCCGGTTAAAGGAAGACCTTTGATATTGTATTTAATAGTACTAGACAATTCAATGGGGTGTGTGCTGGGGCAACATGATGAGTCTGGTCAAAAAGAGCACGCAATATACTACCTTAGCAAAACGTTTACCGACTGTGAGACACGATACTCACTGCTCAAGAAAACTTGTTGCGCTTTGGCATGGGCTGCTCGCCGACTAAGACAATATATGCTGACCCACACTACTTTGTTGATATCCAAGATGGATCTGATCAAATACATCTTCGAGAAACCCGCTCTCTCCAGAAGAATATCAAGATGGAAGATGATCTTAACTGAGTACGATATACAATATACGACCCAGAAAGCAATCAAGGGGAGTGTATTGGCTGATCATTTGGCTCACGGCCTGTGGATGACTACCAGTCCATGAATTTTGAGTTCCCGGATGAGAATATTATGCTGGTGACTGACTACGAAGAACCTGGACCGGATGAAGGACCCGGGGAAGGATCCCGATGGACTATGTTTTTTGACGGAGCCTCGAACGCACTGGGTAATGGCATTGGTGCTATAATCATATCTCCCGAGGGCTGTCATACTCCTTTCACCGCCCGACTGTGTTTCAACTGCAATAACAACATGGCAGAGTATGAAGCCTGCATCACGGGTCTCAAAGCCTCTATTGACCTCAGGATCAAGTTCTTGGATGTTTTCCGAGATTCAGCCTTGGTAATAAGCTAGATCAAAGGCGAGTGGGATACGAAGCATCCGAATCTCATCCCATACAAAGAGTACGTATTGAAATTGATTCCACACTTTGAAGAGATAACCTTCGAACATTTCCCACGAGAGGAGAACCAATTAGCAGACACGCTAGCTACCATGTATTCTATGTTCAAAGTTAGGTGAGACAATGAAGCTCCCCAAATCACCATTGAGAAGTTGGATGAACCAGCACACTGCTGTGAAATTGATACCGAAGAAGTGGCAGACAAGCCCTGGTTTCACGAAGTCAAAAGATATCTCGAGGCTCAAGAGTATCCCTAAGGGGCATTTGTCAACGATAAGAAGTTTCTAAGGAGGTTCGCTACAAAGTTCTTCCTCAGTAATGGAATCCTCTCCAAGCGTAATCATGACTCTACATTACTACGGTGTGTAGACAAGAGCGAAGCAGAGAGGATCATGACAGATTTACATGAAGGTACCTTTGGAACCCATTCCAATGGACATACCATGGCTAAGAAGATCCTACGGGCAGGATATTACTGGTCCACTATGAAAGCCGATTGTTATCAACACTCTCGAACTTGTCATAAGTGCCAAATCTACGCTGATAAGGTGCATGTGCCTCCGGTCCCCTTAAACGTCTTGACAGCCCCGTGGCCCTTTGCAATGTAGGGCATCGACATGATCAGAGAAATCAGGCCCACCGCTTCTAATGGGCATCACTTCATCCTAGTAGCCATTGATTACTTCATGAAGTGGGTTGAGGCAGCTTCCTTTGCTACAGTAACCAAGAACATCGTGGCGTGGTTTATCCGATATAATCTAATTTGTCGATATGGTGTGCCAGAGAGAATTACTACTGACAATGGTACGAGTCTCAACAACATAATGATCACCGAGCTCTATAAAAAATTCAAGATACAACATCATAATTCTTCTCCCTACCGACCAAAGATGAATGGCGCTGTTGAAGCTGCTAACAAGAACATCAAAAAGATTGTACAGAAGATGACATGGACATACAAAGACTGGCATGATATGTTACCATTTGCTCTTCATGGGTACCGTACCTCAGCACGAACGTCGACAGGGGTAACACCCTACTCTCTGGTATATGGCATGGAGGTAGTCCTACCCATCGAAGTCCAGATACCTTCTCTCAGGATTATGAAGGATGCAGGTTTGATGGAAGACGACTGGATCTGAACCCGACTTGATCAGTTAAATCTAATCGATGAAAAGAGACTTACTGATATCTTCCAAGGTCATACGTATCAAAAGCGAATGATCAAGGCTTTTAACAAGAAAGTCAGGCGTCAAGAACGGGGATCTAGTGATCAAGCGCACCATACTGCCGCAAGGTGATCCCAGGGGCAATTGGACCTCCACATACGAAGGGCCATTTGTGGTTAAAAATATTTTTTCGGGTGGAGCTATGATTCTAACCACCATGGAAGGTGACAATCTTCCTCACCCTGTCAATACAGACATAGTGAAAAGATACTACGCCTAATCAAAAGACCCGCTAGGTTGACTGGCCTAGGCAAAAATTAGGGCTTCCCGGCGAACCAAAAGGGTTCAGGAAAAAGTAAGGGATGAAAAGAAAAAATCTGTACACCCGGAAAGTCGAAAACCTGAAAGGGCGACTTGGGTGAAAAAGGGTATCCCGGTGGACTGAAAACCTGAAAGGGCAGTCCAGGAAAAAGTTAGGGATATAAAGCGTATCACTATATCCCATTAGATCATCTTGCGACCAGATTTACATATTGACTATCAAGCTCAGATGGCACCAATCGATCTAATCAACTTTCGACCAAGTAGCAAAGTGATGAGACACTCGAAGACATAAGGGCGATAGTAGAGTTGGAACTCAATGGGATTGGTGCACATAGATGTTTTATTTTTCACAAAATTGTATAACTTCTATTTTTACAGCGGCGCCCTCTTACTAGAGCGTCAACCTCCTTGTACACAAATGCCTATTACAGGCCAACTTCAAAAAATCAATACAAAATCATTTTCACAAGAAAATTTGAGTTTTTCTTTTTCTGTTTTGTTTTGCAAGAACGTCCAATGATTTATTCTTGACATATTAATTTGAATATGATTGTTGCTCATAAATATTTACATAAGAAACAAAAAGGAAATTACTCGTAATTCCAAAAAAAAATAGGAAGCGTCAAACCGACAGATACTCTCCCCAGTAGGTACCGTGACAGAGACAGCTTTGGAGCATAATCATCAGTACATACGCTCCCTACAGAGTAAAAAAATCCAAAAGCATTGATGTCGGCTTTCCCAAAACAGAAAGTAATCTCCCTAGCCAGGGTCATTCAGAAACCTGATAGCTACATTCCCCCAACCGAATTTCATAATCGCGAGCAGGCCAGTAAATTTCATCCCCCAAGCAAAGTCTATTTCTCTGGATGCAGAAGCTCAATCCCCGACAGAGCTTACTACTTCAACTAAAGAAATTCGCCTTCTAAGTCCGTTCCACGCAAAGTTTATTCTCAAGAAGAATCTCTTCCTAACATAATATTCATGAAATCTACAGCATAGTCATTTCCGTTCACCAGCCCCGACAGAAGTAGAATAACCATAATTCTCTACAACCACCAGGGATGCTATATTCTCCAGCAGTAGTCAGGGATTTATTTTCCCAGACTCAGACATACCCCAATAGAACTTCATGTACATACATCATGACATGCGCATACATATCACAAATAACATAATCTCATTTATTTTGAGAATATCATCCTGCCATGCATTTCATACATCGCATATAATTAACCCTGTTATCTTTCCAGGAAGGACAATTATCACCAACAATTCCAGCAGTTACACATGTCACATCTACAGACAACTAATGGAAAATCCGTTCCCGAAATCAAACGGGTTAACTAATCTACATGGTCAAATGAAGCAGCCTTACTATCCAGGCTTTCATCTTGAAGTAACCCTACTATCCAGGTTCCTTCCCATAAGCCCTACCATCCAGGCTTTCATCTTGAAGTAACCCTACTATCCAGGTCCCTTCTCACAACCCTACTATCCAGGCTTTCATCTCGAGGTAACCCTACTATCCAAGTTCCTTCCCATAAGCCCTACTATCCAGGCTTTCATCTAGAAGTAACCCTACTATCCAGGTTCCTTCTCATAGCCCTACTATCCAGGCTTTCGTTTCAAAGTAACCCTACGACCTAGGTTCCTTCTCATAACCTTACCATCCAGGTTTCTTCTTTCTTATCTCCAAACGAAAGTTTACAACACTATAAGACCTGGACCCGACCAGACATGGATGGTTTCATATTTCCCCAGTAAGTCGCTATACAGCCTAGACCTCGACCAAATAAGCAGTTTACTTCCACCTCCTCAATCAGGAGTTGGTTCCCCCAGTAGAGTAATAGACAACCGAAGCTCCTATACTCTATTTCCCATGTCATAAATCAACATTCCCCAGCGAAGTTCTCCTCAACAGCAGGTATAAAATTCCACACAAAGGAATCTCTTATGTGATAGATATCTTTTTGGATGGCATATTTAAGCCCATCTCCAACGATTCTCTGTCAACTTCCAAATGGCATCTGTAAGCCCATTCTCGATATTATCGATCGACATTCACTTCATGCTAGTGCAAATTTATGGGCACTCTAGTGTTCAATCATCTTCCACCTTCAGATTATGAAAGGCAGACATCCAATCTACATCCTCAGGTTTAAGAAGATTGAACAGGGGCAGCTGTTGTACCCCAAAATTTTCCCTCTCATTTTACTCAATATGTGTTCATTGAGATCCTCAATTTGCTCAAGGATGCCCAAGATTTGACTAGACAAACTCTCTCCTAAGACAATGTACCTCAAACTAGGGTTTCACTCCTCATCAAGATGTTTGAGTTACAAGGGTCCAAAATGATTTCCATTGCCTTAATATGTTCTTAAGATCATCCATTCCAAGTTTCATGCCTTGCACAAGAAGTCTGCTCAATCAACTGCTTAAATGCCTAAAAGTCAACCGTACTAGGTCAAAAGTCAACTATGGCCCTCGTGCAGTCAAAATTCAAGATTTTTGGTCAACACCATCATTTTGAAGTGATAATCATAATTTGATCAAGGGTTGACCATGATTCCTCAAGAAATGCTCCTAATTCATCAAAAATCAAATTTGCAAGATTAGGGTTTCTATATGAAAAGTCAACTGAACTTTGACTAGGCATAACTTTCTCATACTTTGTCCATTTGGCCCCAATAAAAGCCCATATTGAAGAGAACCAAATTACCTACAATACATCTTTTATCTTAAAGTTCAAGAATTGCACCATTTGAAAGATGCAAGCTCATACATTACATGTCATTTTCAGAAAGTCAGCAAAAGGCACTTTTTGTCTAGACCTTTTACATCAAGATAACATGTTCAAATGCCAAAGTGATCAAAAGAGGGATTGAAGTAGGCATCTTGGGATTTCCAAAAAGTAAAAGATAATCCTCATGAGATGAAAATTGATCAATTTATGGTTGGCCCAAGTTGGGAAAATTTTGGAAATTGCAAGAATGGTGCACTGAGCAGATTTGGATTTTTGAGTCAATGGCCTAACTTTTTAAAGTTCAAGAATTTTCCTAAGGTTATAAAGGACCTCTAATATTATTTTTGCATGGACTTGTATTTTCTACCACATTTTTAGATATTTATTTTAATTTATTTCAAATAAATATAAAATAAATTGTATAAAATACATGGAAATGGGTTTAAGCATGTGGGCTAGTGTTTTGGCTTGCTTAGAGGCCCACAATTTCGTGCTACCATGACCAGGTTCATCCAAGAAAAGATAAGGCATGTTTTGGTAAAATAGGAAAGCTTTGAATGTGTTGGATTTTTGTTGGGAAACCTTGAGTTATGACCATGATTCTGTCCCTTTAATGGTGTCTTCTCACTCCATACTATATATACATCATGCTAGCAAGCCTAACGCATGGATATACAGCCAGAAGAACCTCTGTTACTTTGCAAAAAAACCATACAAATTGTCAATTTCAAATTCCTAGTTCCAACCAGTTTCAACCCCAAACAAAGGTTCAAACGCATTCCTACGAGTCTCCTAGATCATTCCCAATCATTATCAGATCTTAAGGCAGGTGGAAACGTACCCCAACCATACCACAATTTGCATATTCTTCTAATCCCGATTACCCTGATTTTTATGATATCAATTCATTCTCATAATTTATCTTTAATCTCTCATATGTTTGCAAGCTTTTGGCATGGTTGAATTGAAGTTTAGGGGCAGGAATAATGATTTGCAATGGTTAGGGTTCGAACCTCCAATTTGGGGTTTTCCGTATAAGGCAAAATTAGTCCAAACAAAGGGTCTTACCCTTTTTAGGGGGATAAGAGTGATTCAGCCATGGCCTCAAAATGAATTTATTATGCATGTTGTTGTTGTTTTGAACGCAGGTTTTTTAGTGACGGATGGAAAACTGTCGCTCTAGGTACAATGACCTAACACGACGGACACATATGGAAGATAACTGCGTGGCAGCCTCCCAATGGCCCGTTTGAATCAGCATGCCATTTTTTATTTCCATAATATTGACCCTTTTTTATATATATTGTATTTGTTTGATTTGAAATAACAAAAAACCATCTAGCGCAGTTGGTAGGAGGGCGCTTTGTGAAAGGAAGGGACTTGGGTTCGAGTCCCAGGTCCGTCATTTTATTTTTCTAACAATTGCAGATCGCAGATCCAGTGTATGTTAATTATGCCATCATAGCGTGTGCTCTCAGATCATAGCCATCAGATCTTGATCAATCTAGATTAAGAGGCGTCAAACGTGCAGGCGCACCATGTACTCCTGAGGTTGATCCTCATTGAACCAGGCCAGCTGATGGGCCTTTCCTAAGTGGACCAAACGCTTTCAGCAGAGTACCCCCCCATTTTACTAGTGACAACCAAGCCCATTGTTCTATATTTTTGTTTCTTTCTTATTTTTAGTTATTATTTAGTAGTTTTCAAAAAATCTTCTAATAATGATAAAAATAAATAAATAAGTTTAGGTTTTTTTTTTTATAAAATTAGTTCAATTAATTAATTACCTTTAATTTCATTTTACTAATTTTAAAATCAATTAGATCCAGGTCCACTTTTATGTGATTTGTTTTCTTAATAAAACATAAAAAGAGTTTAGAATTAGGCTAACTTTATTTCAAATTTATTTTCCTTAAATTGAATTTAGATTATTTCTTCTTTTTCTAATAAATTAATAAACAACCAAAGGGATGTTATTGTTTACTTGAATCGCTTTTTAGGTTTTTCTTCTTAGATGTCTGATCTCGTCTCGCGCGTGTTGTTTTATTTTCCGCATTTTTTATACATATAATGTAACTGACTATGGGATGTAATAGGCTAAAATTCCGCTTTTTAAATTTATTTCTTGTATCTTTTATGTAAATGCCCCCAAAGCCATGTAATAGCGTAGATTTACAATTCTCGCATTTTATCTTCTCATATATATATATATATATATATATATATATATATATATTAACTGTTAGTAAATAGGCGTTCATGATAAGATTGTAGATTAAAACATTAGCAAACTTAACACAAGACTAAAATAACTGAACATAACACACCATGCACATATGCACCCTTAGGGTATACCTCACTTGGTTGCCTCAGAAAGTAATGGTCATGGACCTCAAACATAGGGATGTCTTAGCAAAGACCCTTAATTCTAAAGTCATCATAAAGATCATGGTCCCTAACGTCCCTCGAGTTGCCTACGAGAAATGATCTTGTCCCTCGATGTTGCCTATATGACGACAGTCCCTTTGAATGCTAAGATATCTTTACATGTTGCCTTCGATGACCATACCGTCCCTTTCGATAGTCCCTCAACATCCAACGATAGGACTACCTACTCACTAATAATTGGATAACACTATCTAAAGGAAATGAGAAAATGAACAATCTTTTTCGAGTAGGTAGAAACTCTTAAGTACTTGCTCAAAACAATAAAAACTCTTTTTCACAAACACTTTCAAAACAGTTTTCAAAAACAACTTCGTCACACTCTTGAGGACAGATACAAGGGTTATCACGAAGTTAAACAAAAACTTTTCAAAACACACACAAGCAATTTCAAAATGAGCAAGTACCTAAGAGCCCGTGGAAAACCACAGATAGAAAGGGGCGCTAACACCTCCCCTTTCTATAATCTACCCCCCGTGCTCAGAAACATCTCGAAAAAGGTTTTTCTGTTCTTTTTCCTTTTTCTTTGTAGGATGAAATAAAAGTCGGTGGCGACTCTTGCTTACCGCGACATTTGCGAATACAAAACGCAAACCAGTATAACAGTCGGTTCTGCCACCGTATCACAAAGTTCAAACTCCTATGTCCGATAGGGAGCTAGTTGATATGTTCATGGGCACTTTGACAGGTCCATTCTTTAACCATCTGACTAGAAGCTCCTCATCTGGTTTTATTGAGCTGATTCTAACTGGGGAACATGTCGAAGATGGTATCAAGAGTGGAAATATTATAGTGGCTGCGTCTTCAAGTGCTATGAAGAAGACATCCGGTGATAAGAAGGAAACCAATTCCATTTATGGCCATAAGGGTCGTGTTAGAAGTGACCGCAACCAATCTGTGGGAGTTGTGCTAATCTAATCCCGCACCAACGCAACATCAACAACAAGGCAATCAGCATAGGCCAGATGAACCCAGGAGACAATTTACTAAAATCAACATGTTATTGTCCCAGGAACTGCAACACCTGTTTAAGGCAGAGCTAATAACATTGAAGGGTCCTCCTCAAAATCCCAACATATCCTCTCCTTGGTACAATCCTAATGTGAGATGCTCCTATCATTACAATAGTCCCATACATGACACAAATAACTGATGGGCTTTGAAAATTAAAATCCAAGATTTGATTGATGCTAAGGAGATTGAGTTTGAACCTTCTGAGACCCCCAATGTGATCACTGCTCCCATGCCAAATCATGGCCAAGATTGAGAGAGTCTATTTCATTTGAATTTTAAAAATTGTAATTTCTTTTGATTGTTCGAACATTTATTTTATGTCAAACTTTGTTGTTCCATTAATGCATTGCATATGTTTTGCTTGAAGTAATCCATTCGTTTTGACTATATTTGAAACTATGATTTTACATCCTTTTTATAATATACAACTTTCGATTAAAAGTTGTAAGCCTTTAGAGGGAGGATGACTGAAATAATACCATACTCTCTACATTATGCTTTGGAACAGACCCTGTTGACGATGTACAAGTGTTCTTTCAAATCCTAAATAGTGGAGTTATAAGGAAGATAATCTCTAGTCAACCTCGTTGAGCCTAAGAAGTAGGAGTTTTCTTTTTCACACAAATTGAAACCTTTAATCATAACCTGGGGCAGGGTAGTTTCTCAATTAATTCAAATGCGCATTCAGTCATAAGCTCTACCTTCATACACGCCAAATAGTGTTGAAGATGCTCTTCTAAATCAAAAGACAGTGATGATTCCTCGTAATCACTAAGACAGGCAGTCACCATCTCTCAAAAGAAGAGCCCGCTAAGTCAAAACCTATGAAGGATACTTAGGACAAACTGGGGCATCCCGCTGACTGTGATCTCAAAAAAATTCAGGCAAAAAATAGGGATGATAAAGTCAAAAAAGAGGTCGCTATGAATCCTAAAAAAAAAATATTACAAAAAAAATGATGATTGCTTTCTCAAATAAACTTTCTGTATCCGAACCATCACTGGAATATCATGGCAAAGATTCCAGACTCAATTGGAATCTAAACGCACAATTAATTGAGTACAGGGCTGAAGAACATCACGGAGAACGGGTTGGGTACAAAATTTTTTTGAGCATTTTTCCATTGTTTCTTAAAGTATGAACCAGGCCAGGCTATAACCCTTAAAATTCCTAGCTGAAGCATGGATTAGTTTGAAATGTTACAAAAGGTATCCTAACTCCTATAAGGCTTACTATAAATCCTGAGTTGAATTCATATTCTTACAAATTATGTTATTTACTAAAAATGCATTTTCAAAACTTCAAGACAGGCATAAGCTTTGCATATGACTAATTGTTCGACAACAGAGAAATTCGCACGACAAATATTCAATGAACAAAAATCCTCTAAATGAACAAAATCGCTTCAAATGAAAAGACATTTCCAGTAACAGGCCTTTCATAATCAACGGGCATGACATGGTGTATAACTGATCTGGGGATGCAAGTCAAGATTCAAAGAATCCCTTGAAGGTGCTGAATGGCCAGGGGAAAATCTCCATGTGAATCACTTGGGGCATTGAACATGAGTTCCAGCAAAGGGTCACGTACGATCAAGCAAACATTTTCTGGCAGTGCTACAATGCTTACTACTATGGACAGTGACAATTCTTTGCACCCTGTGAACACTGACATAATCAAAAAATACTACGCATAAAATAGACCTGCTAGGTTGATAGGCCTAAGCAAAAATAAGGGCATCCCGACGAACCAAAAAGGTTCGAGCAAAAATTAGTGATATATATAAAAATTATACACCCAGCAAGTCGAAAACCTGAAAAGGCGACTTGGGCAAAAATGGGTATCCCAGTGGGTTGAAAATCTGAAAAGACAGTCCAGGAAAAAGTTAGGGATTAAAGCGTACGATTATGTCCCGTCATCTCATCACTTGTCTATTAGTGGAAGGCTTATCACTCCGATCAACATTTACCGAAGGCCCTAGAAGTTGAGATAACGTTCAAGTCATCCATAAATCCCCACACAGCCATTTCCATGGAATTATCTCTACAAAGCTATCTGCACAAGCTCATCTTCAACAAAGATACATTCCCCGCAAATCTAATATGCCTTCAAGATAAAAATTAGGGCATCTTCCAGCTGTTAACATGATCATACTCACCAGCAGACCCCTCTAACAGACAAAGGAGTATGATATTTTCCCCGACAATGTCGTTAACCCACAGAGTCCCAATCCTCATTAGAGATTATATCATCAACACAGTTCGTAGGAATTCTCTTCCCCAGCTGAGTTCATTTCTACAAAACTATAAAATCCCCCGAAGCAGAGCTCGTCTCCTCAACAGAGTATTTCTTCATCAGAGTATTTCTCCAACAGGGTTTATTTCCCAAACAGAATACAGCCTCCCCAGCTTGAGTCTATTTCTCAGATTACTACAGATCACCAGCAAAATTCTTCTCTCCAGCGAAGGGTAATCAAGGCTGCTATCCCTAGAGAGTTGCTACTGAATCAAAAATCAGGCCATGTATCGTTCAACTTTATTCTCTCCAGACGAGCCGACATCCATATCGAAAACCCGGCTGGACAACACCTCAAAAGGTTATCCATCTCTTTTATCCCCAGTCACGGTATATAAAAATTAAATTCCATAATAAAGCGAGGAACAACCAATGTTCCTGCACTCTTCTATCCCCAAACAAAAGTCAAACATTCCCAAATGGAGTTTCCTCAAACAGGAAGCAGGAATCCCCAGCATAGACACTCTAAACAAGATTGAAGACTCATATTCTTCATCCAAACAACATTCAGGGATTTATTTTCCCTGGCCAAAGATGTTACACGAAGCTACTGTCGCCGTCAGTGACATCTTACATATTACACTCTCATTTATTTTGAGAACATCATTACACAATGCATTACATATGTCATGACATTTCATAAAGACTAACTTTGTCTTTTCAGGTAAAGTCTACAAACAAGATGAATATCATCAGTAACTTTCAAACAGGTCAAAGATTAATTCCCGAAATAAGCTGGGGAAACTATCAAAGACCAAGTGGTATGAATTCCCAAAATAGGTCGGGTTTACCAATGAAAGAGAATTGTAGATCAATTCCTAAAACAAGACGGGGCGACCATCTGCATGACCAAATGACTTCCTTCAAAGATTTATTCTGAAAAACATCTAAAAAACATTTCCTTGGAGACTGAATTCCGACAATAATTTCCTCGGAGAATGAATTCTGACAAGCATTTCCTTGGAGACTGAATTTCGACAAGCATTTCCTCGGAGACTGAATTCCGACAAGTATTTCCTTGGAGACTGAATTTCGACAAGCATATTCCTCAGAGACTGAATTCTGAAAAGCATTTCCTTAGAGACTGAATCATGAAAAGCACTTCCTCAGAGACTGAATTCTGAAAAGCACTTACCTGAGGAATTTATTCTGAACATTATTTCCCTCAAAGATTTAATCTGACAATCATTTCCTTTAGAGACTGAATTCTGAAAAACAGTTCCTTTGAAGACTCATTCCAATAACTTTTCTAGTTGAAGTCGGGCGTAGAAATCTTCTAGTTCAGATAAAATCAAGCGTAGAATTATTTTGATATTCTTTTGGATAAAGTCGGGCGTAGTCTCATTCCAATAACTCTTCTAGTTGAAGTTGGGCGTAGACATCTTTTGGTTCAGATAAAATTGAGCGTGGATTTATTCTGATATTCTTTTGGACAAAGTCGGGCGTAGACTCGTTCCAAATACATCTTCTAAGAAAAAGTCAGGCGTAGACTTAGTCTAGTTTTCTTATCAACAGTTATCCTGGATGGAATATATAAACCCATCTTTGACGACTCTCTGTCACCTCTCCAAATGGCATCTTTAAGCCCATTCCCGGTATAATCAAACAACAGTGTTACTTTGTGCACAAGCGAGTGTAAATTTCTAGGCACTTAAGTGTTCAATTATCTTCTACCTTCAAGTCACGAATGACAGACATGCCAATCTAACTCTTTAGGTTTAAGAAGATTGAATAGGGGCAGATGTTGCACCCCGAAATTTTCCTTCCCATTTTTCTTCAAGACTTTCTCATGAGGTCCTCATTTGCTCAAGGATGCTCAAGAGTTGATCAGACAAATTCTCCTTCTAAGCAATGGGTTCACAATTAGGGTTTTGTGTTTCACAAGGAAGATTGGGTTTTCAAGGCCTCAAGTGGTTTTCATGGTTCTATGTAGTTATTCAAGTTTTCTCATGTCAAGTTTCAAGCCTTGCATCTCAAGTTTGCCCAGTTAATGGCTCAGATGACTGAAAATCAATTGTATTGGGTAAAAAGTCAATTATGGTCAACATACAGTCAAACCTCAAGATTTTGGGTCAACATCAAGGTTTTTAAGTCATATTAATAATTTGATCAAGGGATGATCATGATTCCTCATGAAAAGCCCTCAAATCATCAAAGTCAAACGTTGCTAAATTAGGGTTTCCTTAGGAGAAGTCAACTGAACTTTGACCAAGCATAACTTTCACACGCTTCATCAGCTTTTACCCAACCAAAGCCCATTTTGAAGGAAATTCAATTCTCTACAACTTTGTATATGTATTCTCCAGTTCAAAAAGTGCTTCATTTGAGATATATGAGCCCATACATTACAGGTCATTTCAAAAGTCACCAAAAAGACACTTCTTATCAAGGCAACTTAAATCAAGATAAAGTCTCCAAATGAAAAAATGATCAAAAGTGGAATTCAAGAAGACATCGTGAGATTTTCAAAAAGTCCAATGTCATCTTTAAAAGATGAAAATTGAGAGAGTTATGTCCATTGAAAATTGGGAAATTTTGGTAAAATGCATGATAAACAAAGTGAGTAAACTTGAAATTCTAGACTAATGGTCCTAACTTTTGATGTTCAAACATGTTCATAATGTGTTGAAAGACCTCTAAATCCATTTATATATTTTTTATAATTTTCATTTCTTTTATTTGAATTTTTATTCATTTAAATGAAAGTAAATCAAATAAAATATAAAATCATTGGGCCAAGGCTCACGGGCTTTTGATTTCAATCACATGGAGGTCCAAGAACACATGAAAAACATGCCAAAACTGTGAAAACATGTTGGGAACAAGAATCTTCAAGTTTAGAATATGTTTTAACAATTTTGGAAAGATTTCAATGTGTTTTTTTGCAATGAATTGTGACATGATGGTACAAGATCCTTGTCTTGTTCTTGTTCCATTTCATTCCTCTATAAATACATGCAAAACTCAAGGGTAAAAGGTACCAAATTTTCCTCTCAAGAATACACTCCAAATTTCTCAAATTTTGTGAAAACTAAGGCAAACACAACCCCTATTTTTGGCCACTCTCAAGCGGTTCCAAGCATTCCATCACACTCCTGAAGATCCCAGGAGCCTGTTCTAATCCTTACTCATGCCAACAAAGTGGCACTGGCTTGGTAATATTCTTCAATCTCAAACTTTTCATCCATGCTATATAAATTAATTCTAAGCATATCAATATGTGTTTCTAATGATGTCTGGAACCATTTGGAACCATCATTTGTTTGAGATTTGATGCAGGAACAACAATCCATCATTGTTAGGTCAACATTTTGATTAAGCTTTGGATCCATAGCTGCGGTCACTTTTAGACCTAACTAATCTCACCACCAGATTCGCAAGGTCCAAATTAGTGGATCGGAGTGGTTTGATTTTGTTGTTTGAATCTTTTTTTTATCAATAATCAATTTTGACATTTTTTAAATTAAATTTAATTAACATTTTTCTTTATTAAAATTAATTAGAAACAAGTAAGTTTTAATTATTTATTTAACATAAAACTATTTTCCATAAAAATACAAAAAAAACATATCTTTTTTAACATTTTCTCTTATTTATTTTTTACTATTTAAAATTCCTAGAGAAATTGTATAGGTCGCGCAGTTTAAATGTAATAACTTAGATTTACATTCTCGCACTTTTTCCTAATTATGTAACTGTACCAAAGCCCAGTAATAGTTGTAGGCCTTTACTTTCTTGCGCTTTAATTTCCACACCTTTATTTTTCTACACTTATAATTATATGCCTGTATATATAACTGTTAGTAAATAGGCTTATATGGCAAGATTTAAAATCAATCAGTAGATAACTCATAACTAATCAAGATAATATAACTGAACTGAACACACTATCACACGTACACCTCTAGGGTAACCTCCCTTGTTGCCTTCAGATAAAAAACAACCATGTCCCTCGAACGTAGGATAATCATTAGTAAAGATCCTCGGTTAAAAATCATCATAAAGATCATAGTCCCTCGATGACCCATCGATGATGCCTTCGGTAAATGATCTTGTCCCTCGATATTTCCTATGAATACATGATGATAGTCCCTTCGAATTACTAAAGGTATCCTTATATGTTACCTTTGTGATTGTATGATGACCCACGCCTGTCCCTCAAACATCCAACGATAGGGATTCCTACTAACTAATGGTAGGATATCACCATCTAAAGGAAGAGGAAAAGAAAGAAAGACTTTTGAGTAGGTAGATAGTTTTTAATCGCTTTCTCGCGAACATTTCAAAACATTTTTCACACAAACACTTTTTTTCTAGAAATATTTTCAAAACAAACACTTTGTATGCGTTCTCAACTGATACGAGGATCATTAAAAAGTTTCCAAACTTAGGAATTTTCAAAATATTTTCAAACTTACACATTCACAAAGCATTTTCAAAAGTGAGTTAGCAATTAAGAGCCTGTAGATAACTAGGGATGAAAAGGGTGCTAACACCTTCCCTTTTCATAACCTACCCCATTACTAAATAATTCTCAAAGGTCTTTCCTATTCTTTTCACCCTTTCCTTTATTGGATGAAAGAAAAGTCGGTGGTGACTCTTGCTATCCGCAACATTTGCGATAAAACACAAAACCAAAAAGTTAGTTCTCCAACCGTATTACACCACACATCTGAGCAAAAATAGAGTCATAGTTTCTCTTGTACAGAACACCTCCATTGAGGAAGAATTTGGCTGCATACTTCTGCTGGGTCTTCTTATCATTAACAGAAGCATCCTCTGGATATTATTTTGTTTCAAGATACCTTTTGATATCATAAAACCATAGTTTCTCGTCAGGTTCTTCTTCTATCTCATAACAGAAATCTGGCTCATCCAACCTCAAGATGGTGATAGAGGGGGCTTCATTTGCCCATCAGACTTTAAACATGGAAGACAGAGTAGCCAAAGCGTCTGTGTTATACCCCAAAATTTGCACTCTCATTTTATCAAGATTTCCCCTCACAAGACTTCTTTGGACTCAAGATCAGATTAGGGTTGCTCTGCTCAAGACATCTCCTTGCACTGTTGACCTGAAATTAGGGTTTGAGTTTGCACAAGGATTTTTGGACTTCCAATGCTCAATGTGACTTTCATACTTCATGTTGGACCTATAAGATTGCTCATACCAAGTTTCAAGCTTTGAATCAAATTTTTGCCCAGTCAATTCGACAGTTGACCTAAAAATCAACTATATTGGAGAAAAAGTAAACTGTGGCCAATTTACAGTCAAACCTCATAATTTTTGATCCACATCAACATTATAGACTCATATGAACCATTTGATCAAGTTTGGATCACAACTCCTCAAGAAATTTGATCAGATCATCAAAAGGGCAAAATGGTCATATTTAAGGTTTTGAATGCAGAAGGGCAATTTCTGATTTTTAACCTAGCCAATGGAAAATTAGGTTCAAGAATGGATTCAAGGACTCAATGGCATCATCTTGACCTAATCACAAGGTTCAAAAGATCTCAAATGCATTGGATTTACAGATGAATTTTCCAGTCAACTAATCAAAAATCAACTGTACATTGAAAAGTCAAACTTTGACTTTTTTGTCAAAATCAAGTGCCAAGGGTCATTTTTCATCAAGATGTGTCAAAACATGAAACCTTTTCACCAAGAAACCTAATTTTGGAAATTAGGGTTTAAGATTGAAAAATTTCATAACGTAGAAATTTTCTAAGTTATGAAATTTTCTTATTTTTCCCCAACTTTTCCAAACCTTTTCACCATGATGCAATTGGATTCAAAGAAAACTTCAAACATGAAAGTTGTAGTCTTCCACAAAATCTACAACTTTTATTCACAAAGTTTTCCCAAAAGAAGCTTGGATCTCAAGTTATGATTTTATGAACAAGGGTCTAAAAGCTTTCTAACTTAGTGAAATTTTGCCCTAGTTTAGGCAGGATTTTGGCCTATGTTCATGGAAATTTTTCACATAGTTCCAATTGGAATATCAAAATTCATTTCAAATATGGATTGTAGGGCATGTTACAAGATTTCCAAAATGTCTAAGAACTCTCCAAAATCATTCATGGTTAGGGAGAATCGAATGTTTGAATTTGGCAAAATATCACTTTGGTCCATGGCATTTTTCACTATGCTACAAGTTGCAAATTCTGCCCAACCTTGCTTGTACTTGTTTAAAGGTCCTTAAACCCTTCCACACTCAAAAATTGAATGCAAACACAATGGATTAAGGCTTTGTTCTGAGCTTTAGAAGTTTACACATTGAATTAATCTAAAAATGGCAAAAAGGCAACATTGCCACTTTGATAAAGTTGGCTTTATGTCAAGTTGTTTCTCTTGAGCTGTGAACCCAATCCTTTGCATAAAACCAACTCCACAAACTTAGGCAAAAGTACACCAACTATCAGCATGCTTGGAGCTAACTTGTACATGCCATAGCATTGTCAAAATCACCTTTTCTTCAAAAACAAGTCAACTTGCAAAAACCACAGAACTCTTATATCTGTTATAACAAAGATTTGTAAACATTTCAAACAGGTTTTACATATCACACTAAGCCAGAAACACGAGCTAGCAAGTCCTCAAACCTTCCAAAACACCAAAACACAAGTTCTTGTCAAAACAGGGCAGGTTCTGCATTTTGATTTCCAAATCACAATCCACTCGTGCGTTTTGCTTGCAACCAGTTCCAACACACTCCATACAACTCACCTAAGCTATCCCAACCATTCCCAAGTCACTGTAACTCCATTTACACACTTCACCATTTTTGAATTTCGAGTTTGCAGGTTGAGTTCTATAGAGAGATTCAAGCAAGTTTAAAGCTAGCTAAGCATTGGAAAAGCTCAAAGGGACTTCAAGCAAGCTCACAAGTATCTCAGGCCTCACTCGCAACCCCAACATTGCCATACTCGAGCTTGACTGAAACAGGTAAAGTTCAAACTTCTATCTCTCTATTTAGGAATCATTAGGCTTAGGTTTGTGAATAAAAAATGTAGTCCTCATTTCCCTTGAGCTGTACATATGCATAGAATTCATTTAAGTTAACTGAGCTGGAAGAATTTGAATGATGAACTTTCTGAAAAAACTAGGTTAGAAATTAGGGCCAGAGAAATTCTCTCTGGTCTTTGAGAGTTAGATTAAGTTTTTTATATGGTTAGAATCGTGTGATCATGCTTAATAACTTTCATGTTGCAAGTTTTTGTTTTTGAGCACGCATGCAGGATTTCCAGGTTTGAACAAGGCGCGTGTTTTTGTTTGATAAGAGGTTAGAGATGAAGTGGAAATGGGCTGGGCCTGACTTGGATTTGTTTTTGACACCCCCCATCCCGCTTTCTGCACCCCTCTGGCCCATTTGATTATTTTTGCATATTTTTCTATTCTCTTTTACATTTCTGATTTTTATTATTTTTTCTAAATATAAAAAATCACCAAAAATATTTATTTTATTATTTTTATTATTTTTTGGACATAGAAATAGTTTATTTAAATAATATACTTTTATTTTCTTAAAATAAAAACTTGTAAATAATACAAAAATATTATATATTTTTATTTTTATTATTTATACTTAAATAATATGTTTCTCACATATTTTATTTTTTAACATTTGTATATATTATTTTTATTTTCTTTATACATAAATAAAATGAATAAATAATATAATATTCTGTGGGGTTCTTCTTTAATCACTTGATCAGAAGTTCTTCTGCGGGGTTCACCGGGTTAATTTTGAGTGGTGAAAGAGTTGAAGCCGGAATCAAGAGCGGGAAAATTCAAAAGGATGCATCTGCTTCTGCTGCCATCAAGAAGACCTTTCCAGCAAAGAAAGAAGTCTCAGCTGTCTACTCCCAAAGAGGTCAAGGAAGAGTTGAGCGCCGACCATCGGTGGGGGCCGTAATGATTCAGAAGTCTGCAGCTGATCAGCCCAGAAACAATCAACCCAAAACCAACCAAGCAAGGGTGGAAAGGCCTGCACGGAAATACACCCGGATAAACATGACTCCCGCTCAGGTTTTACCCCATCTCTTGAAGTTAAACCTTGCAAGTTTGAGGGAGGCCCCTAAAAACCCTAACACTTCGTCACCACACTACCATCCCAATGCCAAGTGTGCTTATCATTCAGACATCCTGGGGCACAACACCAACAATTGTTGGGCCCTCAGGAATAAGATCCAGGACTTAATAGATGCCAAAGAAGTTGAATTCGACGCCCCTGAAAAGCTCAATGTGATCTCTGCTCCAATGCCAAAACATGGTCACAATGCCCATGCTGTTGAAGAGGATCTTTTTGTTGCTACTGTTGATGATTTGATAACTCCGCTACCAATAATCAAGCTGAATTTGCTGAAGGCTGGGATTTCCCCAGGTTGTAAAGAAGATTGTTGCCTTTGTTCATCCTTACCAACCGACTGTCCGTTGTTGAAGTTAGGCATCCAACGCCTAATGGATAACCAAGAAATACTTTTTGAAAAGACTCCTGTTACGCCGACTCCTGTCAATGATGTTTCGATAATTACCATATCCGCCAATCTTTCCAAGGTCTCTGAAAGACCTGTTAAGATTACATCCGATCCAAAGATTGTACCTTTGAAGATAACCATGCCGGGGCCTATCCCGTACCAGTCCAACAAATCAATATCGTGGAACTATGAGGGAGGGATCTTTTACCACGGTGTTAAACAAATTGAAGGAACCGAAGAGAGTTCTGATGAAGAGACTTCCGACATTAGAAACATTGCCGGAACGAGTGAAATCACCCACAGTGGAAGAATTTTCTCTTCGGAGATTGCGCATCCAAAGGCAATCTTCGGACCCTCAGCCGCTCCTAAGGTTATTCCTGTACCAATTAACATATCTGCAAGAACTCCAGTTATCGAAGAAGTTTTGACTCCTGTGGTTGTCCCCTCTGCTTTTGCTGATGATAGAGGGAAAGGGATCCAAGAAGAGCCTGTTAGGACGAAGGCTCAGCCATTGATCATCCCTGAAACCTCTAAAAAAGAAATGAAGGAGATTTTTAAAATAATCAAGAAAAGCGATTATAATGTTGTAGAGAAACTGGGGAAAACCCCCTCAAAAATCTCTATGTTGGCCTTGCTGCTTTGTTCAGAAGCTCATGCTAAAGCTCTGATCAAATTTTTGAAGATGGCCCATGTGCCCCAGGAAACCTCTGCGGATCAGTTCCAGGAATGTGTAGCTAGCCTAACAGCAGACAATGGTCTAGGATTCTCCAATGCCGATCTAAAAATCAAAGGGAGAAAGCATGATGACGCTTTGCATGTCTCGGTGGAATGCAGAGGGACTACTCTGGCACACGTTCTGGTAGACATTGGTTCATCGCTGAATGTCTTACCTAAGAAAGCATTGGATAGGATAGATTGTGAAGGTTTAACCTTGAAGCCCAGCAACATCATTGTCAGATCCTTTGATGGTTCTAAACGGATGGTCCAAAAGGCTGTGTGTTGCTCCCGGGCTGGAGGGCCACCAGTGAAGATCACTCATCATGGAGTCAATGCTTTGGAGGATGATAAAGAGGGGAGAAACCTGGAAGACTGGATTTTCCCTACCATTGAAGGAGGATTGCGCAATTGGGAGGAAAATGACTTTATCCCCATTACTTTCGTCAATCAGTAATTTATCTTTCAAACATTTCTGTTGGTTTGTAATAATTCTTAAACAATTCGTTCACTTTTAACCTTGTGCCTTACCCGAGGTACATAGGTCCATTTGTAAGGGTTTGATTTTTCATCTTCATATGCCATTTTAATGAATCATGGACCTTTTCACATATAAACTTTTGTGTTCATTTTCTTTATTTTTACATTTTATTTTTTTAAAGGTGGCTATCCCTTACACACACCCACACTCACAAATGCAGGTACCCTTCCATTCCGGATTCCATGGGTAATAATTCTGCTATAGCCTTCAGTGACTCTGAAGATCTGGTCAATCATGCCGAATACGAAGGTGATGAAGACTGTGAAGTGCCTGGAGAATTGGCTAGACTGCTGCAACAAGAAGAAAGGGCTATTCTACCTCACGAGGAGTTGTTAGAGACAATTAACTTGGGAACTAAGGAAGACAGAAAAGAAGTTAGAGTGGGTGCCAACCTAGAGCCAAGTGTCAAAGAGGGCTTAGTTCAGCTATTCAATGAATATGTTGAGATGCTCGCCTGGTCCTATGAAGACATGCCGTGACTTGATACATATATTGTGGTTCACCGTCTCCCTACAAGAGAAGACTGTCCACCAATTAAACAGAAAGTTCACCGCATGAGGCCCGACATGTCTGAAAAGATCAAAGCTGAAGTGATGAAGCAGTTCAATGCTGGCTTTCTTGCTATTACATCCTATCCACAATGGGTTGCTAACATTGTGCCCGTGCCTAAGAAGGACGACAAAGTCAGAATGTGCGTGGGTTACAGAGACTTAAACAGGGCTAGCCCTAAAGATGACTTTCCACTACCGCACATTGATATCTTGGTTGACAATATAGCTCAACACAAGGTATTTTCTTTTATGGACGTATTTTCAGGGTACAACCAGATCAAAATGGCACCTGAAGACATGGAGAAAACTACTTTTGTTACACAGTGGGGTACGTTCTACTACAAAGTGATTCCATTCGGACTGAAGAATGCCGGGGCAACCTATCAACGCGCCATGGTGGCTTTGTTTCATGATATGATACATCATGAGATAGAGGTTTACGTAGACGACATGATAGCCCGATCACAAACGGAAGAAGAACACCTCGACCATTTGCAAAAGCTGTTTGTCAGGTTGAAAGAGTACAAGCTCAGACTGAACCCTAACAAGTGCACTTTCAGAGTCAGGTCCGGTAAACTCTTGGGTTTAATAGTCAGCAACAAAGGCATCGAGGTTTAGCCTGCCAAAGTCAAAGCTATACAAGAAATGCCTGCCCCTCGCACTGAGAAGGAGGTCAGAGGTTTCTTGGGACGCCTAAACTACATTGCAAGGTTCATCTCTCACCTAACATCTACCTGTGAACCAATCTTCAAGCTGTTGAAGAAAGATCAGGTGGTTAAATGGAATGATGACTGTCAAGTTGCTTTCGATAAAATCAAGGAGTATTTGCTAGAACCTCCTATCTTGATGCCTCCCTTCGAAGGAAGACCGCTTATCATGTATCTGACTGTCCTAGAGAATTCAATGGGGTGCGTACTGGGCCAACATGACGAGTCTGGCTAAAAAGAGCATGCCATTTATTACCTTAGCAAAAAGTTTACCGACTGTGAGACCCGATACTCACTGCTCGAGAAAACTTGCTGCGCTTTGGTATGGGCTGCTCGCCAGCTAAGGCAGTATATGTTGACTCATACCACTTTGCTGATCTCTAAGATGGATCCGATCAAGTACATCTTCGAGAAGCCTGCTTTATCTGGAAGAATAGCAAGGTGGCAAATGATTCTCACTGAGTATGATATACAGTACACGACCCAAAAATCTATAAAGGGGAGTGTGCTAGCCGATCATCTGGCCCATCAAGCTGTCGAAGATTACCAATCCATGAGGTTCGACTTTCCCGACGAGGATATCATGACTTTGGACAACATTAAAGATTTCAGACCGTGTGACGGACCTGAACAAGGATCCCGATGGACCCTGTACTTTGATGGCGCCTCCAACGCACTTGGAAACGGTATCGGCGCGGTACTTATCTCTCTAGAAGGCTGCCATACACCTTTTACCGCCAGACTCTACTTCAGCTGCACTAACAACATGGCCGAGTATGAAGCTTGTATCTTTGGTCTCATGGCCGTTATTAACTTGGGAATCAAATATTTGATTGTATTTGGGGACTCAGCTTTGGTTATCAGTCAAATCAAAGGAGAGTGGGATACTAAACATCCAAACCTTATCCATTACAAAGAACATGTCGTGACATTGTTACCACATTTCGAGTAGATCACCTTCGAGCACTTCCCGCGAGAAGAGAATCAGCTAGCAGATGCTCTGGCTACAATGTCATCCATGTTTAAACTTAACTGGGATAATGAGGCTCCCCAAATCACCATTGAACGGATGGATGAACCTGCACATTGTCATGAGATTAATACCGAAGAAGTAGTGGGCTGACCGTGGTTTCATGACGTCAAAAGGTATCTCGAAGCACAAGAATACCCTGAAGGAGCTTCGGTCAAGGACAAAAAGTTCTTGAGGAGATTCTCTGCCAAGTTCTTCCTGAGCAATGGTATCCTATACAAGTGCAATCATGATTGCATTCTGCTCTGTTGTGTGGACAAGGTTGAATCTGAGCAGATCATGGCTGAACTGCACAATGATACATTTGGCACTCACTCAAGCGGACATACGATAGCTAAGAAGATTCTACGGGCAGGCTTTTACTGGTCTACCATGGAAGCTGACTGTCATCAACATTCCCGAACATTCCATAAGTGTCAAATCTATGCCGACAAGGTACACATACCTCCAGTTCCTCTCAACGTCTTAACAGCTCCTTGACCATTCGCTATGTGGGGAATCAAGATGATTGGAGAGGTCAAGCCTATAACATCCAATGGACACCTCTTCATTCTGGTGGCCATTAATTATTTCACCAACTGGGTCGAAGTAGCTTCCTTTGCCTCCGTTACAAAGAATGTGGTTGCCCGCTTCATCAAGCAGAACCTCATTTGCCGGTATGGTATCCCCGACAGGATCATTACTGACAACGGTACAAACCTGAAAAATACTATGATCACCGCTTTGTGCGAGCAGTTCCAAATTCAACATCATAACTCATCTCCCTATCGGCCAAAGATGAATGGTGCTGTCAAAGCTGCAAACAAAAATATCAAGAAGATCATATAAAAGATGACAGTCACCTACAAGGACTGGCATGAGATGCTTCCGTTTGCTCTGCACGGGTACCGTACCATGGCACGTACATCAACTGGGGCAACACCCTATTCTTTGGTATAAGACATGGAAGCTGTTTTACCTATCGAGGTTCAGATTCCCTCCTTGAGAATCATGAAAGATGCTGGTTTGAGTGAAGACGATTGGATTCAAACCCGACTTGATCAACTTAACTTGATTAATGAAAAGCGACTTACTGCTGTTTGCCATGGTCAGGCGTATAAAAAATGAATGATCAAGGCTTTCAACAAGAAAGTCAGGCGCCAGGTATATCAAGTCGGGGATCTTGTAATCAAGCGGATCATCTTGCTGCAAAGTGATCCCAGGGGAAAATGGACTCCTACCTACGAAGGACCATTTGTGATCAAAAACATCTTTTCTGGTGGGGCAATGATCCTGACCACCATGGACGGCGACGACCTGCCGCACCCTGCGAACATAGACATAGTCAAAAGATACTACGCATAAATAACCCGGCAAGTTGAAAACCTGAAAGGGCGACTTGGGCAAAAATGGGTATCCCGGTGAATCGAAAACCCGAAAGGACGGTTCAGGAAAAAATTAGGGATAAATAAAAAAAAATTTGTACACCCGGCAAGTTGAAAACCCGAAAGGGCAACTTGGGCAAAAAAGGGTTTCCCGGTGGATCGAAAACCCGAAAGGGCGGTCCAGGAAAAATTTAGGGAAATAAAGCGTATGACTATGTCTTGTCGGATCACTTTAAGGACAATCTCTTCACAAACAAGCTCTAGGCTTCTGATCAATCCAATCATCTTCGGACGAAGCAACAAATGGACAAGATATTAAGAGTTAAGAAGGCTATAGCAGAATGGGAACCCCATGGAATCGTTTACACATAGCCATCTTTCTTTGTATAAATGTTTCTCGTTTTTTATGAAAACATTCTCTTACTAGGATGGCTGTCTCCTTTGTACAAAATACTTACACAAAGTTAATACAAAGATACTTCAAAGTGCATAAAACTATTTGCCTTTTATTTTTCTTTACACATGTGTTTTATTTGGAAGCGTCCAATGGTTTATTAAATGAGCATATGCATTTGAATATAATCACTGTTTACAAATAAACGAAATGTGAAAGAATAATTACTGACAGGTTGAAAGGATAGGAAAACGTCTTTAGGCTATTCCAAGAGAAATCTCCTGCTGTACATCATCTAAGTCCCCAACGGAGCTAAAGTCTTGAAATAACATATCCCCAGCGGAGTTAAATTTCTAAATCCCCATCAGAGTTAAGTTTTCAAACTCCTAATCCCCAGCGGAGCAAAACTTTGAACTATAGACCCTCAGCGGAGATGAAACCTTCTTCCCCAACGGAGTCAAATTTCCAACTATCAACCTACAGTGGAAACCATTCAGGTTTCCCCAGATTCCCCAGCAAGTTGTCTTAAAGTATGAGAATCAACCAGATAATAGTTAACCTTCTATCCCCAATGTAGGATAATTCCCCAGTAGATTGGCATACAACCCAAACTCCTGAACTTTTTCCGAACAAGGATTAAGCTTTTCCCCCAGAGTTCTGCTTACTTCCCAGCAGAATAGCTACTCCCCAACAGTATAGCTACTCCCCACAAAGTTTTTACTCCCCAATAGAATTAAGATTCTCATTCTTAACTCCCCAGTTTGAAATCCCCAAGGATTCAAATTCCCCTAGCAGATTGAAGATTCTCATTCTTGATTCTCCAGTGAAGTTTCCAGAGTTTTCATTACTCCCAGCATGAATTTCTCAGAATTTTTAATCCCCTGCAGATCGAAGATTCTCATTTCTCACTTCTCCAGTGAAGCCCCCAAGGTTTCAATTTCCCCAGCATATCGGAGTTTCTCATTCTTAATTCTCCGCAGAAGCAATCAAAGTCTTCCTTATTCTCCAGCAGATCAAGGTTTTCTTTCATCTAATCCCCAGTAGAGGTCATCAGAGTTTCCTTCTTCCCCAGCCGAGTAAGGATTCCCATTGTGTAATCTCCAGCCGTAGTCATCAAAGTTCTCGGGATTCCCCAAACAAGTTTCTCAAGCAGCACTTGGCATTATTTTTACAACAGAATGTCTATCATCTTCCAACTTCGAAAGACTTGAGAGGATCCCTACATCCCCGGGAAAGTCGTGAAGAATTCTCACATCCCCGCAAAAGTTGTCAAAGTTGTTGATAATCCCCGCGAGTTGTCAAAAATCTTGAATCTCCAACAGCGGTCATGGATTTATTTTCCCCGGCAGCAGTCAAGGATTTTATTATTCCCGGCTATCAAGGATTTATTTTCCTCAGCAAGACAGCAAATCAGCTTACATGCGCATACATTACATTCATATATCATAAACATGGATAAAACACATATATTGCATCATACATTTCATGCAACATAATTTTGTGTTTCAGCTAACATTTTATTCTTTTCAGGATAAGATTAACAAGTTACCAATATACAATCATGAAAACAGCTTAGAGACGCTCCAGACACGGATGCAATTATATTGCTTATTCAGATTCAAAATTCCGAAAATAGATTAGAGACGCTCCAGACACGGATGCAATTCTATTGCTTATTCAGATTCAAAATTCAGAAAATATCTTAGAGATGCTCCAGACATGGATGCAATTCTATTGCTTATTCAGATTCAAAATTCAGAAAATAGCTTAGAGATGCTCCAGACACAGATGCTATTTTATTGCTTATTCAGATTCAAAGCTTAGAAAACAGCCTAGAGATGCTCCCGACACAGATGTTATTCTATTGCTTATTCAGATTCAAAGCTCAGAAAACAGCCTAGAGATACTCCATACGCAGATGCTATTCTATTTCTTATTCAAATTCAAAGCTCAAAAAACAACCTAGAGATGCTCCAGACACAGATGCTATTATATTGCTTATTCAGATTCGAAGTTCAAAAAACAGCTTAGGGATGCTCCAGATACGGATGCTATTCTGTCGCTTATTCAAATACAAGATTCAAATACAAGATTCAGATACAATCCAGATATGCCCCAAACACGGTAGCCATGCTGTCACTTATTCTGACTTTTTCCCCCAGCCCAGAGATGCTCCAGACACGGATGCTATTCTGTCGCTTATTAAGACTCAGATATATTCCAGATACGGATACCATTCTGATGTTCATTCTCCTGATTTTCAACAAACATTCTTGGATGGCATATTTAAGCCCATCTCCAAATGGCATCTGTAAGCCCATTCCCTCAACATTTTGACGAGTGCAAATTTACGGGCACTCTAGTGTCCAATCCTCTTTTACCTTCGAGTCACGAAAGGAAAACTCGCCAATCTAACTCTTCAGGTTCAGGAAGATTGAACAAGGGCATCTGTTGTACCCCAAAATTTTCCCTCTCATTTTTTCAAGATTTCCCCTCACAAGACTTCTTTGGACTCAAGATCAGATTAAGGTTGCTCTGCTCAAGACATCTCCTTGCACTGTTGACCTGAAATTAGGGTTTGAGTTTGCACAAGGATTTTTGGATTTCCAATGCTCAATGTTACTTTCATACTTCATGTTGGACCTATAAGATTTCTCATACCAAGTTTCAAGCTTTGAATCAAATTTTTGCCTAGTCAATTGGACAGTTGACCTAAAAATTAGCTGTATTGGGGAAAAAGTCAACTGTGACCAATTTACAGTCAAACCTCATAATTTTTGACCCACATCAACATTATAGACTCATATGAACCATTTGATCAAGTTTGGATCACAACTCCTCAAGAAATTTGATCAGATCATCAAAAGGGCAAAATGGTCATTTTTAGGGTTTTGACTGCAGAAGGGCAATTTCTAATTTTTAACCTAGACAATTCCAAATTGGGTTCAAGCATGGATTCAAGGACTCAATGGCATCGTCTTGACCTAATCACAAGGTTCAAAAGATCTCAAATGCATTGGATTTACAGATGAATTTTCCAGTTAATTGATCAAAAATCAACTATACACTGAAAAGTCAAACTTTGACTTTTTTGTCAAAATCAAGTGCCAAGGGTCATTTTTCATCAAGATGTGTCAAAACATGAAACTTGTTCACCAAGAAACCTAATTTTGGAAATTAGGGTTTAAGATTGAGAAATTTCATAACTTAAAAATTTTCTAAGTTATGAAATTTTCTTATTTTTTCCCAACCTTTCCCAACTTTTTCACCATGATGCAATTGGATTCAAAGAAAACTTCCAACATGAAAGTTGTAGTCCTCCACAAAATATACAACTTTTATTCACAAATTTTTCCCAAAATAAGCTTGGATCTCAATTTATGATTTTATGAACAAGGGTCCAAAAACTTTCTAATTTAGTGAAATTTTGCCCTAGTTTAGGCAGGATTTTGACCTATCTTCATGGCAATTTTTCACATAGTTACAATTGGAATCTCAAAATGCATTTCAAAGATGGATTGTAGGGAATGTTACAAGCTTTCCAAAATGTCCAATAACTCTCCAAAATAATTTATGGTTAGGGAAAATCGAAGGTTTGAATTTGGCAAAATATCACTTTGGTCCATGGCATTTTTCACTATGCTACAAGTTGCAAATTCTGCCCAACCTTGCTTGTACTTGTTTACAGGTCCTTAAACCCTTCCACACTCAAAAATTGAATGCAAACACAATGGATTAAGGCATTTTTCTGAGCTTTAGAAGTTTACACATTGAATTAATCTAAAAATGGCAAAAAGGCAACATTGCCACTTTGATAAAGTTGGCTTTATGTCAAGTTGTTTCTCTTGAGCTGTGAACCCAATCCTTTGCAGAAAACCAACTCCAAAACCTTAGAAAAAATTACACCAACTATCAGCATGCTTGGAGCTAACTTGTACAGGCCATAGCATTGTCAAAATCACCTTTTCTTCAAAAACAAGTCAACTTGCAAAAACCACATAACTCTTGTATCTGTTATAACCAAGCTTTGTAAACATTTCAAACATGTTTTACATATCACACTAAGCCAGAAACACGAGCTAGCAAGTCCTCAAACCTTCCAAAACACCAAAACACAAGTTCTTGTCAAAACAGGGCAGGTTCTGCATTTTGATTTCCAAATCACAATCCACTCGTGCGTTTTGCTTGCAACCAGTTCCAACACACTCCATACAACTCACCTAAGCTATCCCAACCATTCCCAAGTCACTGTAACTCCATTTACACACTTCACCATTTTTGAATTTCGAGTTTGCAGGTTGAGTTCTATAGAGAGATTCAAGCAAGTTCAGAGCTATCTAAGCATTGGAAAAGCTCAAAGGGACTTCAAGCAAGCTCACAAGTATCTCAGGCCTCACTCGCAACCCCTACATTGCCATACTCGAGCTTGACTGAAACAGGTAAAGTTTAAACTTCTATCTCTCTATTTAGGAATCATTAGGCTTAGGTTTGTGAATAAAAAATGTAGTCCTCATTTCCCTTGAGCTGTACATATGCATAGAATTCATTTAAGTTAACTGAGCTGGAAGAATTTGAATGACGAACTTTCTGAAAAAACTAGGTTAGAAATTAGGGCCAGAGAAATTCTCTCTGGTCTTTGAGAGTTAGATTAAGTTTTTTACATGGTTAGAATCGTGTGATCATGCTCTATAACTTTCATGTTGCAAGTTTTTGTTTTTGAGCATGTATGCAGGATTTCCAGGTTTGAACAAGGCGCGCGTTTTTGTTTGATCAGAGGTTAGAGATGAAGTGGAAATGGGCTGAGCCTGACTTGGCTTTGTTTTTTTCACTCCCCCATCCTGCTTTCTGCACCCCCTGGCCCATTTGATTATTTTTGCATATTTTTCTATTCTCTTTTACATTTCTGATTTTTATTATTTTTTCTAAATATAAAAAATCACCAAAAATATTTTCTTTAATTTTCACATTTTATTTTATTATTTTTATTATTTTTTGGACATAGAAATAGTTTATTTAAATAATATACTTTTATTTTCTTAAAATAAAAACTTGTAAATAAGACAAAAATATTATATATTTTTATTTTTATTATTTATACTTAAATAATATGTTTCTCACATATTTTAACATTTGTATATATTATTTTTATTTTCTTTATACATAAATAAAATGAATAAATAATATAATATATATTTTTTTTCTTAAAACAAAATCTAAGGTTTCCACCCTTAATAAAAATAATCATTTTTATTTTTCTTATTTTTAGGACATTAAATAAATTTATTTTACATACATAAAATAAACACAAAAACATTTTTGCATATTTATATTTAATTGCATATTTAAATATTGTCTATTTATTTATTTGCACAATGAGTTCAATTGGGTTGTAATAGTTGACTTAGGGTTTTAATTTCTTGCAAATATCCCCCTATTCAAATTTGTATCCCCCTCCCCATAATCATGTTGTAATAGTCGTAGATTTACTTTTACGCAGTTTATTGCTTTCAAATATGCATGATAGAAATATTAGGGTTTGTATGCAAGACTAAAATCAAAACAAATAGCTTGACTAAATACTAGACAAAAATGCATGAAAAATAACAACACAATACACACAAGCACCCCTAGGGTTTCACCCACTTGTTGCCTTAAAAATGGCCATGGTATGCATGCTAGGTATCTTGGCAAAACAAAATCTAAACAAAAGATCATAGTCCCTCGATGACGCTATCTTGGTTGCCTATACAAAAATGATCTAGTCCCTCAAACAAAAAACTTGCTAAAGATACTTAGCACAATTTCTATTATGTCCATACGATGACTCGCGCCTGTCCCGTTTAACATCCAAACACAAGGTTGTTTACCAAATGCAATGGTAAAACAACAATGTCAAAGGGTTAAAAATGTGTAGGAAATATCTTTGAGTAGGTAGGTAGATGCTCCTAGTTACTTGATCAAACTTGCAAACATCCTTGCTATTTTCAAACACAACACAATTTCAAAACATTTCCCAAAACAAACTTTCAAACATTGAAACATCTTTTCAAAAGATAAACACCTTTGTATATATTCAAACAAGAATCATTACAAAGGTTACCTAGACAAAGGCCTCTTTTCAAAAATATTTTCAAAACCACACACAAAGCACCATTTCAAACAATTGAAAAGCAAAAGCAAGTGATCTAAAACAAGTAACTAAGAGCCCATGGTTATCCCCCGAACCCAAAAACAATCTCAAAGGTCTTTCCTGTGCTTTTTGACCTTTCCTTTGGATAAAATAAAAAGTCGGTGGCGGCTCTTGCTAAACTGAAACATTTGCGAACAAAAATGCAAAACCTCAAGTCAGTTCTCCCACCGTATCACAATCTGCCAAATTATTATCTTCTCTTGTGATATGATTGAAAGTAATCTTGTCAAAATACGGGATCAACTTCATAACATGCTCACGATACATATTCAAATTAGGGTGACGAGTCTCCCGATCTCCATTGATCTGACTGATTAGAAGAGCAGAATCCCCATATACTTCCAAGATCTTGATTCACAAATCAATAGCAGCTTCGAGCCTAAAAATACAAGCTTCATACTCAACCATGTTATTAGTACAATCAAAGTAGATTCTGGAAGTGAAAGGAGTATGGAAACCTTCCTGAGAAGTAATAACAACACCAACACCATTACCTAGTGCATTCGAGGCACCATCAAACACCATCGTCCATCGCGATCCTGGTTCAGGTCCTTTTTCTAGGCCGGAAATGTTACAATCCCATATATACATGATGACCACTTCTAGAAATTCAAACTTCATCAGCTGATGGTTATCTTCCATAGGATGGTGAGCAAGATAATTTGTCAATACACTACCTTTTATAGCTTTTGGGTAGTATACTGGATATCATATTCCGTCAAAATCATCCGACAACGGGCTACTCTTCCCGTGAGAGCTGGATTTTCAAAAATGTACTTGATTGGACCCATCTTGGATATCAAGAGAGTAGTATGAGTCAACATATAGTGTCTAAGATGTTTTGTTGATGAAACAACTGGACGAACCGTCACCGGATAATAAAATTAATGAAGTCGCCACTGAACGTCTTTTATCCCGCAAGAAGGGAAAGGTAAACATCGAGAAAACCTGTGAAGGGTGAAATCGCGATCAAACGACCGATAGATCGGGTAAGGGAGTCTATTACAGGAGAGGAAGGTATTATCACCCCATACGCCCGTAGTACTATACGGTATCCACTCTTGTTTGTTCTAATCTAAGGGTGTGTTAGGATCTATATCTAAGGCTTAAAGCTGAAAGGGAATGCATGCAAAGAAAAAGGAAAAGAAAGTGTGGGGAAAAGAAAAGAATATTTTCAAATATATGCTCGATTAAGCCCCACAAAAGCCTCTGCCTACGTATCCCTATTAAGGAATCAGAGCACCCGTAGTTTGGCTCATATATTTTGGTTTTATTGTGTTTTTTAGTTAAGACAAAAGCAACAATCAAGATGGAAAAACATTAGATAAAATGAGAAAACATCAACAACGATAATAAAGCAACAAAAAAGGATAACAAAACACCACATGGTAACACAAACTCAGATAAGATGATAAAACGTCAGCATGCTAACAAAATATCAGACATGACGATAAAACATTACACCTAACAATGATATCAAAAATCAAAGTAGGATGACAAACATACGCAATGGCGAAACATCGTAAACAAACATATGTGATGGAGAAACATCGACAAAAAGATAGCAAGATAGCATGGCAAAGATGACGAGACATCAATAAATCAGATGATAAAACATCACACCTAACAATGATATTCAGAATCAAGGTAGGATAACAAACACATACGATGGCAAAACATCGGCAACAAACATATGCGATGGCGAAGCATCGGCTAAAAGATGGCAAGATAACATGGCAAATATGGCGAGATATCATAATTCAGATGATAAAACATCACACCTAACAATGATATTGAGAATAAAAGTAGGATAAGAAACACATGTGATGGCTAAACTTCGACAACAAACATATGCAATGGAGAAACATCGGCTAAAAGATAGCAAAGTAACATGGCAAAGATGTCGAAAAATCACAATTCAGATGATAAAACATCACACCTAACAATGATATTGAGAATCAAAGTAGGATAACAAACATATACAATGACGAAACATCAACAACAAACATATGCAATGGCGAAACATCGGCTAAAAGATAGCAAGGTAACATGGCAAAGATGGAAACACATCAATTTGACAAGGTTTAAAACAAAGCCAAAAGGCGCACAAACAATTAAGATTGGTTTTTATTTTTTACCTTGAAGAAGGATTTAAGTTCACTAGAGATATTTTTATGATTTTCCAAGAAGAAGTTTTAGTTTTAAGAAGCAATATGCAAAGAAAGGAAAAACTAACTAAGGGAGACTAGGCTAGCACTACTCCTAATGTTATCATACAATGATTGACCCTAAGGTTAAGGATGAAAGAGGGAAGTTTCTACACTAGTGAGCATACATGGATTCCTATCCTAAGGTCTAGCTCGAGGACTAACCCTACACGAGCGATCCTAAGGTTGCAGCAAAAATGTCACAGATCCTGTGACAAAAACAAGCAAACATATGGCAAAACATCTGGACAAACAAACTCGAGCATCACTCGAAGACCAAACACCTACAAGGCACAAACCTAGTAGTAGAAAGGGAGGTTCCGCCATAGATAAGCAACCAATCATCAGACCAAGGGTCAAGCCACAACCAAGGGGAGCGTATCACCTGAGTTAATAAGCTATAGAATTATAGGAATATAAAGGGTCCTTAACCGTAATATCAACTATCAGGTCAAAAAAGATATGGGGGAAAAGACATAGTGCATGCGTACACTAAGCATCAGTGTTGGTCAACACGAGCTAAAGAAAACGTGAGGATCCGATTGCGGGAACCCTTTTCACTTCCCTTTAATGGACTTAAATTCATTCAGATCTTGGGCACATGTTCAGAGCATCTACTTGTAGAAAGTGAGCATAGGAATGACATGGACTAGAATTTGAGGGGGTCGATTACAAACCCTTTTCACTCGCCTCCTTTTGAGGACTTTTCACCTGTAATAGTGTGGGCACAAATATAAACACATGTGCATAATACCTACTCCGAAGGTAGGATTTTAAACAATCACAATTAGCACACCAGCAGAATTGCCTTAAACAGGTCTTTAAATAAACCAGAGGGACTTATGACATATATCAGCAATGGAGAACAGTAAAAAGGAAATAATGCAATACCAAATGGATAACTATCCGTACAAATGAGCAAGATAAAGAAACCCAAAGAACTTCAAGAAAGCTAGCATCAACAAACAAATTGAGTCAGAAATCACGCCATCAAATATAAGCATTGAGGCTTCAAATATGAACATGTCCCACAAGTGATGTATAGCAATCACAAACACACACACACACATACACACACACACACACACACACACACACACACACACACACACACACACACACACACACACACACACACACACACACACACACACACACACACACACACACACACACACACACATATATATATATATATATATATATATATATATATATATATATATATATATATATATATATATATATATATATATATATATATATCCTGCAAGAGAATAAATATAAAAACTCAAACATCATGTTTTAAGTTTGTGGATGGATGAGGAAAGGATCAATCAAACCTCAAACATCAAAACTAGGTGGTGAAACCACCAATATAGAAAAGTTTTCAAAATAAATCAATGGAAAATACCAAACCTTATCAATTAAATCCAGAAAAATATTTTTAAGACCCTTAATCCATCTATGCACTTCAAAAAATATCTAAATTCAATTGAAACTCAAGGCAAGTCGATTTTTGGAATCAAAACAAACAAGGGAATTATCAAAACCCTAATTGTTTGGAAATTAGTCTTAACAATTGATTAATTAAGATTAAAGCCCAAACAATTCAAAATAAAAATGCACCAAGCCTGAGAAAACTCATAAGATCAGAAGGATCATTTTCCATATTTTTAAACCAAGAGGAAATTCAAAATTAAAAACAATTTTTAATTGATTAAATAATTAAGCAATTATTTAACAAACAAAATGGAATTATGATCAAAACACAAAATAAATGCCAACCAAAATTATTTTATGATTTTTCTGATCCAAAAAAACTTCCATGAATTTTCTCATTATTTTTGCATCAAATAAACAATTATTCAAAAATTAAATCAAATTAAACAATTAATTAAACTCAAGAATTTTCAAACCAACCAAACAATTTTCAAAAATTATAAAAAAAATACACAAGGTCAGAAATATTATTTTTAAGTTTCATGAATTTTTTTATAATTTTTCATCAAGATTTGATCAAGAAAATAAAATTAGAGAATCAATGAAAATTAAATAACAAAAACAAGCACAAGGCCAATGAGATGATGCCACACATGATCTTCAACCTCCAGCCAAAGCAAAACACTCGTTTCCATCAGTTCCAACATGCTCACTTCAAATCCATCAAACAAACATGATTCTCAACCAAAATCCATGAGATTAAGCTCAAATTAAAGCTAACATATCATACTACATAATGCAATTCGAATCAAACTCAGAGATCAAACATAGATTAAAAAATCAAATCTCAAAAACTGGAAAAACACAATGCAAACATCAAAACTAGAAGCACAGTTTCACCAAATTTGCTTGAACCAAAGCTCAAATATACATCAATCCTAATGATTGGCCAGCTATAAACACAAAGCACACCACAAAACACTTCAATTCATTCTCAAATCAAGGTTCAAGTTTATAGAGCATACCTACAAAAGCGAAAAATAGATTCACTTGGTGCCTCTAAAATCTAACAAGAAACCCTTCTGAATAGCTTCCTTGTGCTCCAATGAAGGTGTTTGAGTAGAGGAATGAGGACTGGATCAAGAGAATCGAGTTGCTCAATCCAAGTTGAAGAGCAAGAAAAATGAGGAAATTATGAGGAGCTTCTTTCAATGCAGTGCATGTGGGAGGGAATGGCCAGCTTGAGCCACTTATATAGAGTGTTTTGAGTGAGGTCAGAGTGGTAATAGCTCAAAAGATCTGTTGGAGGGAAAAATGGATTTTCTGTCAAGCCATGGAAAGTGTGATGGCCAATTGCGTTTTGTGTTGCCTTGATGTACATTCTCTTGCGTTTTGATGAGCTCAGAGATTAATGAAATAAGGTGAGTGAAGTGTGAGGTGGCAGTATGAGCACATGGTGTGATTTTGATTGAGGTGAAAGTTACCAATTTTGGCAAAAAATGTAGAAATCATAGGAAGGCAAGGAGTGTGAGAATGTTTAGCCAAATGAGATAAGAAGTGAGGTGGGAGCTGAGTACACATGTGAGACACTCGTGTGTGATGAAATCATTTGAAACCAAATCACAAAAATGCATTTTGTGTCAAATATGGTGCTGATGTGCATCTGGCTCGACCATGCCTTACATCTTTTGTGCCATGCCTGATTAGTTGAGGATGCCCACTTTCAGCATTCATAACTTGATCAAACCCTAACCATTTCCAATAATTCTTCTCACAATGGAAAGCCAACATGTAATGCTTCTAATTAAACCCAAAATAAAATTAAAACCTAGCTTGAGTTAAAAGAAAATGGATTGCACATTTGGTGTGCCACCTGTTCGATGAAATGCCTGGGCAAGATGCCTCAGGATGGCCGTGTGGCTCGCCCATGGTGCCCAACACTTGCCCAGAACTTCTAAGGCCAATAACTCCAATTTTAAGCAAGAAGTGTGTTTTTTGTCCTCTTTACGCCCTTGTAGATCTATTTCCACTCTTCAATTGGCCAAAAGAACCACTAAAATCCGATAAAAATGAGAAAGTTATGCCCTTTCAAAGTCAGGCCAAAATTATTGACACTTAGTGAATTTTTTTCATACTTCAAGATAACTTCAAATCCAAGCAACTTCTCAAACTTGCAAATCCCATCAAATTCAATCACCAATGATCATTTCCCATGAAAATACATGTCAAATTCTTTATGTTGACCAAAAGTCCACTTGGTCAACTCTGACTTTGGTTGACTTTTGAGTGAAATGACTATTTTGCCCCTTTGATTCAATTGAGCCACTTTCAATCCAAATCGAACCTCAATTTTTCAATCATAGATGCTTAATAACATATGGTGAAGCATGGAAGCAAACTTGGGAGAAAAAGTTAGAAAAATCCTGATTAAATCCAAAACCCTAGTTTTGCACTCTACATTAGGAGATAACTGATCAAGCTTCAAAATCCTAATTCAACTGGGCATCATGAGAGACTCCTTAAACTAATTTGATTTCAATGATGATAAGAGAATGGTGCTTTAATACTTGCCTCATCTAAACCCTAATTACTCCAATTTGGACGAAACCCTAATTTTGACTGATAAATCAAAAGGATGTGATTCTCCTTATAAACAACACAATATTCAATCTTCTGGGAATCCAAGGAGGCAGATAAGATATCTTGAGATATATGATACCTTTGGGCTTGAAATATCCAAAGGTTTAGATAATAAGACTCTCCTTGAGCAACTTGTCAATACAATTAACTTCCAAGGCTTGAGGAAGACTTGATAACTAAAATACTTTGATCCCATCACAATGTATGAATGTAATGCAATATGATGTTTATGATGAAACATAAGCCTAAATGAAGAGGGTAATTTTTAGGGTGCAACAACTGCCCCTATTCAATTATCTTTAACCAGATAAGAGAGAAAAGTGACAACTTTCGAGCGTTCAGAGTTGAAGATGATTGAATACAAGAGAACCCAAAAATTTACACTCTTAAAGAAGAAGTAGAACCCTCCCCCAAAGACAAAGAATGCCAGCAGGCGTGGGATTTAGAAGATGCCAAATGAAATTGGATTTAGCACACAAAGGGTTTAAGGAAACATTGGACCTCCAAAGACATGCATCAGAATGAAGTTGTAACGCAAATTTTTAACAAAATTGAAATAGAACTAAAACTTAGAAGAGTAGACGAAACTAAAATTCAGAATAAATGTGCCAGGATAAAACTGGACCATAAAAGGGGTGAGATAAGACTCAAACCACAAAGAATAGGCGAAACTAAACTCTGGAAAAGTACGCGGGGTAAGGGGGCTAGAGTGCGTGATTCTAGGAGCACCTCCTAATCTCAACCTAAGATAAACAATATGAAGGAACTGAAAGAATCCCAAGAGTGAGGAAAAAAACGAGACGAAACTCGACCCATAAAAACTAGTTTGACGAAACTAAACTAGATGAGTACCAGGGCGAAACTGGATTTCACGCATGGATAACAAGGAAAAACTTGACCCATAGCAAAAGTGATGAGAGTGCATGTTTCTCAGAGAACCTACTGGTCTCTTACCAATGGATAAACAGTAACGAAAAATGATAGAAAAATCCAAGGAACAAAGGAGACTGATTTCAATCGAGGACGCAGTTACGAACACTGCAAAGAGACTCGGTAAACGAAAACCGATAAAGGGTTCAGTAAACAAACACTGATGGAAGTCCAAGGTATGAAAACAAAACGAGACGAAACTTGACTCATTATAACTAGTTAGACAAAACTAAACTAGATGTGTACCAAGATGAAACTGGATTTCATGCACAGGCGACGAGATCAAAACTTAACCCAAAGCAAAGTGGTAAGAGCGCATGTTTATCAGAGCACTTGCTGGTCTCAGATCAACGGATGAGTAGTAACGGAAACTTATAGAAGAATCCAAGGAACATAAGAGACTGATTTCAACCAGGGACGCAACTACGAACACTGCAAAGAGACTCGGTAAACGAAAACCGATAAAGGGTTCAGTAATCAAACACTGATGGAAGTCCATGGTATGAAATCAAAAATGAGACGAAACTCAACTCATTATAACTAGTTAGACAAAACTAAACTAGATAACTACCAGGACAAAACCGATTTTCATGTGCGTGTGAGGAGACGAAACTCAAAGCTCGACCCAAATCAAGGTGATTAGGGCGTACAACTAAAAACCTGTGGAAAGCGAATATCAAGATGAAACTGGTATTCAAAAGGTACATCAATAGGCATTGGAATGAACCGACGAGGGTATATCAAGTTCCGACTCTGCTATAACTCTTATGACTTTAACACTTATGTCTTCCTGCTTTCTAACAAAACAATCTTGGGCTAGCTCCAAACTTCTTCCAGATGAGCAAAAAGGAGAAAAAGAAATAAGGGATCTTATGCTGAGCGTAGTCATTTGCTTTAAGTCCCTAACTTTTTCCTGAATCTCCCTTTCGGGTTTTCGATTCACTGGGACACCCTCTTTTTGCCTAAGTTTCCCTTTCAAGTTTTTAACTTAACGGGTTTTTTTATTTTTTTATTTTTGTATGCAAAGTATTTTTTTACTACGTCAGAATTCACTGGGAGAGGGAAGTATTCTCCATCCATGGTTGCGAGCATCATCGCTCCACTAGAGAAAACCTTTCTGACCATGAATGGTCCTTCATAGGTCGGAGCCCACTTGCCTCTGGGATCCCCCTGGGGAAGAATTATCCTCTTTAGCATGAGGTCACCTGGCTTGTAACACTGAGGCCACATCCTCTTGTCAAAATCATTCCTCATCCTTTGCTGATATACCTGACCATGACTTACAACCGTCAACCTCTTCTCATCGATAAGTTCTAGCTGATTCAGTCGATTCTGTACCCACTCACTTTCATCGAGCTCAAAACCCCTCATGATCCTAAGAGAAGGAATTTCGACTTCCACATGCAACACCGCTTCCATGCCACATACCAAAGAAAATGGGGTTGCCCCAATCGAAGTACGCACAGTGGTACGGTAACCATGCAAAAAGAAAGGCATCATCTCATGCCAATCTTTATAGGTTACTACCATCTTCTGTACAATCTTCTTGATGTTATTATTGGCTGTTTCGATAGTGCCATTCATCTTCAGTCTATACGGAGAAGAGTTATGATGCTTGATTTTAAAGGACTCATAAAGCTCCCTCATCATTTTGTTGTTCAAATTAGACCCATTGTCGGTAATGATCTTTTCAGGCACTCTGTAACGACAGATAATATTGTGTTTAATGAACCGAGTTACCACTTGTCTGGTGACATTTGCATAAGACACAACTTCGACCCATTTAGTGAAATAATCAATGGAAACCAGAATGAAACAGTGTCCGTTGGATGCGGTCGGTTCAATATTGCCAATCATATCAATTCCACACATTGCAAACGGCCAAGGTGAATTCAAGAAATTGAGTGGCACGGGCGGCACATGTACTTTATCAGCATAGACTTGACATTTGTGGCAAATCCGTGCATGATCATAACAGTCAGTTTCCATGGTGAACCAATAATAACCGGCTCGCAAAATCTTTTTGGCCATGGTATGCCCACTGGAGTGAGTCGCAAAGTCACCCTCATGTACCTCTTCAATGATTCTAACTGCTTCTCTCTTGTCAACACATCTGAGTAGTAAACCCTCATGATGCCTCTTATACAACACACCACCACTGAGAAAGAATTTGGCTGAAAATCTTCTCAAGAACTTCTTGTCTGTGACAGACACCTCTTCAGAGTACTCTTGTGTTTCAAGATATCTTTTTACATCATAAAACCAAGGTTTATCGTCTGATTCCAAATTGGCTTCAAAGCAAAAAGTTGGCTTATCCAACCTTCTGATGGTAATGGGAGGTTCTTCGTTAGCCCACTTAACTTTGAACATGGAGGAAAAAGTTTCCAGTGCATCAGCTAGATTGTTCTATTATCTGGAAATATGTTCAAGCGTGATCTCTTCGAAGTACGAAATCAACTTCATAACATGCTCACGATAGGAAATTAGGTTCTGATGACGAGTCTCCCAATCTCCATTAATATGGCTGATAACAAGATTGGAATCCTGGTAAACTTTTAAATATTTGATTCGTAGGTCGATCGCCTCTTCAATACCATAAATGCAAGCTTCATACTCGGCCATTTTGTTAGTACAATTGAAACAAATACGAGTTGTGAAAGGAATATGGAATCCCTCAGGGGAGGTGATAATAACTCTGACGTCGTTTCCCATGGCATTGGAGGCACCGTCGAATACAAGCGTCCAATGTGATCCTGGCTCGGGTCCTTCGTCTAGGCTTGGTATATTACAATCCCAAATGTACACTATTTCCTCATTTGGAAATTCCAACTTCATCGGTTCATAATTGTCCATGGGCTGATGGGCAAGATGATCGGCCAATATACTACCTTTGATTGCCTTTTGCATGGTGTACTGAATATCATATTCAGTGAGTATCATCTGCCAACGGGCTAACCTACCTATAAGAGTCGGCTTCTCAAAAATGTACTTGATTGGATCCATTTTAAATATCAAGTAGGTGGTGTGAGTTAACATGTATTGTCTTAAGCGTCTAGTAGCCCAAGCAAGTGCACAACAAGTCTTTTCCAGCAGTGAGTACCTTGACTCGCACTCCGTAAACTTCTTACTTAAGTAATAAATGGCTTGTTCTTTCTTTTATGTCTTATGATGCTGACCAAGGACACAACCCATAGAGTTCTCCAACACAGTTAAATGCATTATTAGTGGCTTTCCTTCCACCGGTGGCATGAGTACCGGAGGTTCCTGCAAATACTCCTTTATTTTTTCAAATGCCTTATAACAACCTTCATTCCACCTTATCGTTTGATTTTTCTTTAACAATCTGAACAAAGGTTCACATGCGGCTGTAAGATGAGAAATAAATCTAGAAATGTAGTTTAACCTCCCCAAGAAACCACAGACTTTATTCTCTGTTTTTGGCTCGGGCATTTCATGTACCGCCTTCACTTTAGCAGGGTCAACCTCGATGCCTTTTTCACTTATAATAAATCCTAACAACTTACGGATCTCACCCCGAAGGTGCATTTATTTGGGTTTAGCCTCAATAGGAACTGCCTCAAACTATCGAATAAATTCTCCAGATGAATAAGATGTTCCTCTTCTGTGTCAGACTTAGAAATCATATCGTCCACATAGACCTCAATCTCCTTGTGAATCATATCATGAAAGAGAGTGACCATGGCACATTGATACGTTGCCCCAACATTTTTCAAACCAAACAACATCACCTTATAGAAAAAAGTTCCCCATGGCGTGATAAACGTTGTCTTCGCCATATCCTCCGGAGCCATCTTAATTTGATTGTAACCCGAAAAACTATCCATGAATGAAAACACTTTGGAGTGAGCAGTATTATCGACCAACACATCAATTTGGGGAAGAGGAAAATCATCCTTAGGGCTGACTCTATTCAAGTCCCTATAATCCATACACATCCTGACTTTACCATCTTTCTTAGGCACAAGCACAATATTTGCGATCCATGGAGGATAATTGATGACCTTTAAGAAATTTGCATCCAACTATTTCTGAACTTCTTCTTTAATCTTTTTGGACATCTCAAGATGAGTTCTTCGAAGCTTTTGCTTGACAGGGGAGCAACCTTCCTTGAGCAGTAGTCGATGCACCACAATATCTATATCCAACCCTGGCATATCCTCATAAGACCAAGCAAAGATATCAGAATATTCTTAGAGTAGCTCAATTAATCCGACTTTCATATTTTCCTCGAGATCTGCCCCTATGTTGACCTCTCTTCTTACCTCTTCCGTGCCAATATTCACCACCTCAATCGACTCTTGATTCGTCTGGATAACCTTCTCTTCTTATTTTAACAACCTTTCTAATTCCTCGGGAAGATCACAATCCTCATATGCCTCCTCTTCAGCTTCATAGATCGGATTATCAAAGTCATAGTGAGTGATAACAAAGTCGTTATCAATATAATCTATGGTAGAAGTGTATCTTCATAAATGATATTTTGGTGTTTTAGTGACGGTGTGTGAAAAGGGAAACATTGCCAATTAAAGAAAAGTAAAAGAGAAAGAAAGAAATGGAACAAAATTTTGAATGCAAAAATGTCCTTTATTTATAACAAATTTTTGAAAATAAACATGGTGGCCCTACACAAATGGTTCACTACGCCTTGGGCAGAGCGCAGGAATTATGATATGATAATAAAAGAAAACAAGAAAATTACTCCTCAGCGCTTGAAACTTGGATAACATCTACAGAAGTCTAATTGTTGAGTGCTTGGCCTGGAATACTTGGACGAATCCAATCTTCAATATTGTAGCCATCTACCCTATTGTCACCAATTGCATTGGTGTATCCTTCTTGAGCAGCATTAGGACGGGAAAACTTCACAGGAGTAGATAAACCAGATGCTCTGGAAGTTGTACTCTGCTGACCCAGACTGAAACCAAGACTGAATTCGTTGAATTTAGGGATAACGTCCAGCACTTGACCCCAACCTTCAGGGTTGCCGTTCTCCACCACAGCTCTAGCATCTCTTAGAGAAGACATATTAATTTCCGGCTTTCTTTTCTGTACTGGAGGAGGAAAATTGACTGCATGAACTGTCTCAAATGCTTGGAACGGAGCCTCATGTATTTCGCCTTCAACCTCAACATAGCGGAATAATGTCAAATGACTTACAATATACTCTTCTTTGTCGCACACAATTATCACCTTTCCCTCTGTAGGATATTTGAGTTTCTGATGAAGGGTAGAAGTGACTGCCCGTGTTTTATGAATCTACACCCGCCCCAACAAACAACAATACGCTGGATGTATGTCCATCACAAAAAAAGTAGTAGTGAAGGTGCGAGGGCCAACCTTAATTGGTAACTCCACCTCCCCAAATACTGATCTTAGGGACCCATCAAATGCTTTCACCATCAAATCACTAAGATGCAATTTAAGTCTAGAATAATCAATCTTCATCAATGCTAATTTGGGTAATACATTCAAAGGTGACCCCGTGTCCACCAATACCCGGGATAAGGTAGTGCCTCTGCACTCCATAGAGATATGTAACACATTGTTATGGTCTCGCCTTTCTGGAGGAAGATCAAAATCTGTGAAGCCCAAACCGTTCCCAGCAGATATATTAGCACAAACATTCTCGAACTGATTGACTGTTATCTCATGTGGCACAAATGCGTTCTTCAACAACTTCATCAAAGCATTTCTGTGAGGTTCTGAATAGATCAAAAAAGACAAGATAGACATCTTAGAAGGGGTATGACTTAACTGATAAATTATACTATAATCACTCTTCCTGATAATTCGCATCAACTCTTCAACTTCACCAAGAACTGAAGAAGTTTCTGGCACTGGACTTGGCTGAGTTACATTGGCTGGTGTAACCCTCAAATTACAAATCATCACCTGCTGCTTGCCTTTTTCTCTTGCAGAGGCATCTGCTGCATCTTCTACATTGGAAGGGCCAAACACTCTTCCGCTTCTAGTCATTCGACTTACACCAGAGAAATTATGAACATCCCCTTCGCTGTCTTCAGTAAATTTTTCCTCAGAAAGACGAGGATTTACCTCTTGCTTCACCCCATGGTAATAAACATGAGCACCATAGTTCCATGGGATGGCCTTCTCAATAGTATACAGCATGGGACCAGATACCGTAATCATAAAAGGAGGCGCCCTAGATGGAGCAGGTATGCGCACAGGGGTGTAAGGAATAGACATCACATCAACAACTTCCTCGGTAACCTTTCAACATATTGGCCTTCTGTCAAACTGTAAGGAACCCTCATCCATCATGAACTCGATGCCAACCTTCAAATCATCACAACCCTTCGGTTGTTCTCTACATTTGGCACAGTCTGAAGCATAGTTTGGGAAAATAAATTGTCAAGCAAATACCTCTTAACATACCACAACGGAGTAGTTACCTGTTCCACATTCGAAACTAAATTCAACATCTCTCTATTATCATCAATCATATTAACAACAACCCCTCCATGTCTAGGCATTGGGTTTTGGGTAACATTCCGGCCGGTCATTGGAGTAAACTTAATTGCCTTGGCATCCAACAAATCTCGTACCTTGCACTTTAACGCAAAAAAATTGTCAGTAGAATGACCATCTCCGCAAGAATGAAATTCACATCTTGCGTTAGCATCATAATTAGGAGGAAGCCTTCCGATTGGTGGCACCATATTTCTCAAACTAATCGACTTCAAATCGAGAAAATGGTGGAGTGCTTCAGTAAGGGATACTGACAAGGGATTGAATTTTCTCGGTTATCTTTGTTGCTGATTATTATATTGATGGGGAGCATCTTGCTGTCTTTGTTGTTGGGGTATCGGATTCTGTCTCTACTGTGGAGGAGCATTGACAGGAATAGAGACATCATTGATTTATTGGTGTTGACGATCCTTTCCTCTACCTCTATGAAAGTAAATCGCACTTGCACCACCTTATTTTTTCTTAGGGTAAGCATTAAATGGTTTCTTACCACCCCCTGATGAGCCACTGAAACCACCAATTTGAATCTTCTCTAATTTCAAACCCACCTCAATCCTTTCACCAACCATAACCAAATCTGCAAATCCTGCTGAAGCACTTCCTATCATATGATCATAAAACGACCCTTGCAAGGTACCCATAAACATATCGATAATTTCTCGCTCCATGAGTGGAGGTTGAACCCTCACAGCCAGCTCACGCCACTTTTCGGTGTATTCTTTGAAAGATTCTTTTGGCCCCTGGGACATATTCTGTAATTGAGTGCGATTAGGCGCCATATCCACATTATACTGATAGTGTTTGACAAAATCTCGAGCAAGATCATTCCAGCATCGAATATGAGTTTTTCCAACTTCATGTACCACTCCAGGGATGCCCCAGATAGGCTATCCTAGAAGAAAAGAATAAAAATCCCTTGATCCTCGGTATGTACTGACATCTTTCAAAAATAAGCAGTTGCATGAGTAACGGGACATGTCGAACCATTATACTTTTCAAAGACCGGTGGTTTGAACTTTGGAGGAACCTTCATCCCAGATACTAGCCCTAAATCATTAGCTTCCATGCCAAGGACCTCTTGTCCTTCCAAAACTTTTAACCATTCTTCCAATAACCGATACCTTCTATCTTCAATCTGAACCTCCGACTTGGAACGCCGCACAGAAAGATGATCTTCATTCTGATCAAAATCAAAGTCTGGCTCCTGATAGTTCCTTGCACCACTTTGATTATCCCTTCGATTCCCCATAAGACGAGGCCTCGAAGACGGGGGAAATTTCCCCATGTTGACGTTGCGTAGAAAAGGGTTTCCAGGTGGCCCGTGAAAATTCCTGACGAGCTGATCTTGAACATTCCCTAGTCCAACAGAAATGTCCTGATAGAGCCCTTGTTCCCACAATCCACTGGATAGCGGTGTTGATTGTTGACAATGACAACCAATTCCTCCTGTCGACGATTCACATTAGTGATGACTTCCATGAACTGGGGCATTTGAGTAGCCATCTGGGCTCTCATTTCAGCGAGTTCAACTTGGATTAGTTCCATCTGTCTTGGCAAATTTTTTCTGGTGGGATACCGATGAGTAGTCGTCTTGAATTCTGAATAAGAAAAGCAGAATTAAGATAAGAAAATTATCCCGAGATGACCTGCAATGTATGAGATGCATGATATGCATGATATGTTTTGTTATTTCCAGGCATTTACAAGCTTTGTCAACCATCAGGAATAACAACCGAGCACGATAAAATACAAATAACAAAATAAAGATACTAGTGCAATAAAAACTTCTTTATTTACAAAAACGACAAAACACCAATTCTCAAGATCCACATAATTTGTATAAGATAAAAAAATCTCATCCAACAAGACTGGTGGTGATCATTTAATAGAAAACGATAAAAAAAATTAGAGGGGTGGGTCCCCCATCCCAACATGAAATAAAGGTCCCTCCTCCTGGAAATGCTCCTCACTCCACTCCTTGGTCTCCTGGAATAGCTATCTTGTCCTCGGGCAGTCGCGTTCTTCAACAAGGCTTTTAATCACTACATCATTTCGGAATAGTTGTTCTTCTAAGTACTGACATTGCTCCAAAAAGCAATCACATTTTTCATATCCTGGAAAAGGAATAGGTATAGGTGCATTCTCCAATTCTTCTATCTGATTTATGAGCTTAGCATTTTCTTCCATCACACGAGTCATCTGCTCTATGCGCTTCTGATCTCGCAATCTGACTTCATTGAGTTGCCTTTCTAGTTTTTTAACCTTTTCACCATGACATGCTTTTAAATTCACTTCTGCTACTTGGAGACTCTTAATCCTTTGTTGACTTTTCAAAAGTGCATTATCCTGAAGATTAGTTAAGCTAGAATTCTCAATCCTTGACCTCTTTGACTATTCACATGATCCTCGACCCACTAGTAGATGATCTTTCTCTTGGTTCTCTTTACAAAGTCTTTTCTTTTCTTGTAAAGCAAAGCAAAGTTCAATATTTTTATCTTCCAGATCAGCTTGTAGCTTAATATTCTCAACTTTGGCATTTTTGAGGCACGCCATTGGTACACCTTCTGATTCTCCTAGCGTGGATTGCTTAGAAGATGTCCTGCCACGAGAAAGATGATCAACCTCCTTTCCATAAAATGGGAAATTATCTATCAATGAATCATACACATGCTACGGGTACAATGGTTCTTCCCTCTTATAAGGCAACAATAACACCTTCACCAGACTCTGAATCCATTTTGAATAGGCGTCAAGAGCCACACCTCCATTTCTATCAAAAGATTGTTTTCCCTTTTGATAAATGTGTTTCCAGGAGACTTTTACTCTTTCAAACATAGCAGCATTTCCTCCTTTGCCGAAATAAACGGTTTCCTTCACCTCCCGCTCAGTAGGTCCATTTGTCATTACGAATCCAAATTGACGTCGTGCCAAGATGGGATTATAGTTTATGCAACCTTTGGTTCCCATGAGTGGAACATTAGGAAACTCACCACAACTTGTAATGAACTCCTTCAGAATTCCCATGCTGTGCCAGACAATGTCGTAGAAAGTGAGTCCCATGATCCGTGGGGCCCAAAGAGATGTCTCAGCAATGTCAACAAACAGTCCTCTAGTAGGCATGTGCATCATGAACCATTTGTAAAGTAAATATGTACTACATACCACATCCCCCCTCTTACCATGCCGAGAATGAATAATATAGTAAGTATCAACTAACAATGTCGGCACTGGATTGTCATTCATAAAGACACAAATTACTGCCAAATCCACCAACCTTTCTTCCACAGGTAAGAGGACTAAACAATAAATTTTCACGGCCAGTAACGTATTGAAAGCATTCCACTTTCCTTATTCTGCAAATTCCTTAGCTTTGTTTATCAGATAATCCTGAGAAATACCCTACATGTCACATTTCTTGGTCCAATTGTCTTCCACTTTGCTAACGGTCAAATAAAGAGCTTTAGCGATAGCCATGTAGTTGGGAGTTTCAGGTACTTGAGCAAAAGGAATACTTCCCGTGACCTTTATGTCAAGAATATATGCATACTCTTCAAAGGTTGGTGTTAGCTGGTAATCTTGAAAAGTAAAACAGCGTAGCTGTGGATCGTAGAACTGAAGAAGCACTCTTAACGCCCATTCCTCATAAAAATCGTTCACTAGTGGCAACAAGTTCCCATACCGTTTCCTGAAAATGTTTTCATTAGGACCATTCACAAGGGCTCCCAACTCTCACAATCGACCCCCATAAAACATAAACTGATAGACATCCTTCTCCCTAAGAGCTTCTGTACTTGTGCTCATGTTGTTATTCATCCTGATGCCAATGACAACTTCTAAGTACCCTGGAAATAACATGCATATGTGAATTAGACATACATACTTTTTCTTGCATTTTTTTAAAGAAAATAAATATGCCATGAGGTGATGCAAAGACATGGGAAATAAGGTATCTGCTGTGCTATTCTGGATATGCTGGGAAATCAAGATTCAGAACTTTGTGAAATAGCTAGTCATTCCCCTTTTAGAAATTCATTCACCGACAAAAAAAAAGAGTCACCAACGGTACCTGTAAGGATCAAAATTCCCTTCCCGTCCCAGGTGTAAACTAGTCAGGGTAAGGCAAGGGTAACTCAGAATCATGGGTACGCTTGAAGCCACTATCGTTAAAACACCTATGTGAAATGATAGCACCCCATTTATAATCTCATCTGAGCGTGGACGACATGACCGCACTAGAAAACCAAAGTCGACTAGCCATTCAGGTTCCACTCTATTCCTAAGGTTCCCATGGTTGTCACTTGGCCTGGGTATTGGGCCTTTTACCTCTTGTAACACCCACCCAACATGATAGTAGAGCCAACACAACAGATAACCAAATATATGGAAAGTGATAAAATGCATGCACAAACATATGCCAACAATATATACGAAACTGTAAATAATTAGAAGTAAATAAACACCCAAAACAGTAAGCAAACAAGAGCTAGGATCGAATCCGGGATGGACTAGCAATAGGTCAATCTGATACTCCCCAGTGAAGTCGCCAGCTGAAATAACCAGCCGAATCGTCATTGGGTAATAAAATCAATAAAGTCGCCACCGAACGTATTTTATCCCATAAGAAGGGAAAGGTAAACATCGAAAAAACTTGTGAAAGGTGAAATCACGATCAAACGACCGAGAGATTGGGTAAGGGAGTCTATTATGCATGGGGAAGGTATTAGCACCCCACACGCCCGTAGTACTCCATGGTATCCACTCTTGTTTGTTCTAATCTAAAGGTGTGTTAGGATCTATATCTAGGGCTTAAAGATGAAAAGGGAATGCATACAAAGAAAAAGGAAAAGAAAGCGTGGGGAAAAGAAAGGAATATTTACAAAGATATGCTCGATTAGGACCCACAAAAGCCTCTGCCTATGTATCCCTTTTAAGGAATCAGAGCAGCCATAGTTCAGCTCATATATTTTGGTTGGTTTGTGTTTTTTTGTTAAGATAAAAGCAACAATCAAGATGGCAAAACATCAGATAAAATGACAAAACATCAACAACGATGATAAAGCAACAAAAATGGATAACAAGACATCACATGGTAACACAAACTCAGATAAGATGATAAAACGTCAGCATGATAACAAAATATCAGACAAGACGATGAAACATTACACCTAACAATGATATAGAAAATCAAAGTAGGATGACAAACATACGCGATGGAAAAACATCGGCAACAAACATATGCAATGGAGAAACATCGACAAAAATATAGCAAGATAGCATGGAAAAGATAACGAGACATAAACAAATCAGATGATAAAACATCACTCCTAACAATGATATTGAGAATCAAGGTAGGATAATAAACACAAGCGATGGCGAAACATCGGCAACAAACATTTGCAATGGCGAAACATCGACTATAAGATGGCAAGATAACATGGAAAAGATGGCGAGACATCACAATTCAAATGATAAAACATCACACTTAACAATGATATTGAGAATCAAAGTAGGATAACAAACACATGCGATGGCGAAACATCGATAACAAACATATGAGATGGCGAAACATCGCTAAAAGATAGCAAGGTAATATGGGAAAGATGGCGAAACATCACAATTTAGATGATAAAACATCACAACTAACAATGGTATTGAGAATCAAAGTAGGATAACAAATATATACGATGACGAAACATCGACAACAAACATGTGCGATGGCGAAACATCGGCTAAAAGATAGCAAGGTAACATGGAAAAGATGGCGAAACATCATTTTGACAAGGTTTAAAACAAAGCCAAAAGGCGCATAAACAATTACGATTGGTTTGTATTTTTTACCTTGAAGAAGGATTTAAGTTCATTAGAGATGTTTTTATGATTATCCAAGAAGAAGTTTTAGTTTTAAGATGCAGTATGCAAAAAAAGGAAAAAATAACAAAGGGATACTAGCCTAACACTACTCCTAATGTTATCATACAATGATTGACCCTAAGGTTAAGGATGAAAGATGGAAGTTTCTACCCTAGTGAGCATACATGGATTCCTATCCTAAGGTCTAGCTCGAGGAATAACCCTACACGAGCGATCCTAAGGGTGCAGCAAAAATGTCAGAGATCTTGTGACAAAAACAAACAAACAGATGGCAAAACATCTGGAAAAAAAAAGCTCGAGCATCACTCGAAGACCAAACACCTACAAGGTGCAGACCTAGTAGTAGAAAGGGAGGTCCTTCCATATACAAGCAACCAAGCATCAGACCAAGGGTCAAGCCACAACCAATAGGAACGTATCACCCGAGTCAACAAGCTATAGAATTATAGGAATATAAAAGGGTCCTTGACCGTGATATCAACTATCAGGGTAAGAAAGATCTGGGGAAAAAGACATAGTGCATGCGTACACTAAGCATTAGTGTTGGTCAACATGAGATAAAGAAAGCGTTGGGATCCGATTGCAGGAACCCTTTTAACTTGCCTTTAAAGGACTTAAATGCATTCAGATCTTGGGCACATGTTTAGAGCATCTACTTGTAGAAAGTTAGCATATGAACAACATGGACTAGAATGTTCGGGGTTCATTTACGAACCCTTTCCGGTCGCCTCCTTTTGGGGACTTTTCACCTATAATAATGCGGGTACAAATATAAACACACGTGCATAATACCTACTCCAAAGGTAGGATTTTAAACAAACACAACTAGCACACTAGCATAATTTCCTTAAACAACTCTTTAAATAAACCAGAGGAACTCCTGACATATATCAACAATGGAGGTCTCATCATGCAATAGAAAGCAATAAAGGACGTAAACAGTAAAAAGGAAATAGTGCAATACCAAATGGATAACTATCCGTAGCAAATGAGAAAGAAAAAGAAACCCAGAGAACTTCAAGAAAGCTAGAATCATCAAACAAATCGAGTCACAAATCACACCATCAAATATAAGCATTGAGGCTTCAAATATGAACATGTCCCACAGGTGATGTATAGTAGTCACAAGCACACACACACACACACACACACACACACACACACACACACACACTATATATATATATATATATATATATATATATATATATATATATATATATATATATATATATATATATATATATATATATATATATATATATATATATATATATATATATATATATATATATATATATATATATATATATATATATCCTGCAAGAGAATAAATATACAAAGCACGAGAGTGGTGCAAGCATAACCAATTGTGTTCCATAAATAAAGTGGAACGCGACAGCATCAAGTCAAAATGGAAAATTTTTCTCAGAGTACCTCGCACATTCATCAGACAAATTAGTGATTACAAGGAGAAATGATGAATCAATAAGGGATGGATGATGATATAACATGAAAATGGAAAAACATGATGGTAAACATCAAAACAGTGAATGCAAGAGGCTTCACGTAAACTCAAACAACAACTAGGTTAAAACTAAAGAACTGTTGCTCCTTTCCTGTCACCATGTTGAATTGATAAGTAAATATCAATAAAGGATCTAAGGAGCAAGAGAAGAATGAAAAACAAAGACCTTAGAAGTCAGTAGCAAACACTACACATCCATACTAATTCATTCCATTATGGTTCACAAGCATAATAAAAGAGTGATGCCACAAAATGTATCACAAAGCTTGAATCATAAGTTAGTAATGAAAGGAATTCAAACAAAGACAAAGTTAGAAGACTTAAACCATTCAAAGACTTGAAATTAAGCTTATAACATGCTATGAGGATATGATCAAGTGTTTAGAATGTTGACTCTAAAGCATGTTGCACAAGTGCATTCAATGTACCTCAAAGATTCAAAAAGAAAAGAAAGGATTGAACATCAAATTCACAATAGGATGAAATGGTTCAATCATTGGAGGTCAAGTGATCTCAAGTCTTTATGAGACTATCCTTGATATATCAATCCTCAACATGTTATCATTGGTCATTTAATGACCTCAAGCTCAAGGCAAAAATTCAAAACTAAAAGAAAAATTCACAAAAGAACATCACTTAGGAGGTATGAGTCAAAAAAGTGCTCATCAACCAATTATGAGAAGTCAAGAAGATTGACTTGAATTGGTATGAGAAAACAGAAGCAATATGATCATTAAGTGCCAAATTATAGCCCTGACACAAGTTCATTGGCCATCAAACAAATTGCAACAAAGAATGCAACATCAATTGGTCACTTTCACTTTAAAAATACATCAAAAATAGAAAAGGATTTCCATAATTCAGACAAAAATTTTCTCAGCATCTTTGAGATGTATAGAAGTGAGCAAACATGTTTTAAGTTTGTGGATGGATGAGGAAAGGATCAATCAAACTTCAAACATCAAAACAAGTTGGTGAAACCACCAATTTAGACAAGTTTTCAAAATAAATCAATGGAAAATACCAAACCTTATCAATTAATTCAAGAAAAATATTTTTAAGATCCTTAATCCATATATGAACTTCAAACAAGAGCTAAATTCAATTGAAACTCAAGGAAAGTCAGTTTTTGGAATCAAAACAAACAAGGGAATTATCATAACCCTAATTATTTGGAAATTAATCTTAACAATTGATTAATTAAGATTAAAGCCCAAACAATTCAAAATAAAAATGCACCAAGCCTGAGAAAACTCATAAGATCAGAAGGATCATTTTCCATATTTTTAAGCCAAGAGGAAATTCAAAATTAAAAACAATTTTTAATTGATTAAATAATTAAGCAATTATTTAATCAACAAAACGGAATTATGATCAAAACACAAAATAAATGGCAACCAAAATTATATTATGATTCTTCTGATCCAAACAAACTTCCATGAATTTTGTAATAATTTTTGAATCAAAGATACAATTATTCAAAAATCAAATCAAATTAAGCAATTAATTAAACTCAAGAATTTTCAAACCAATCAAACAATTTTCAAAAATTATAAAAAAAATACACAATGTCGGAAATATTATTTTTAAGTTTCATGAATTTTTTTATAATTTTTCATCAAGTTTTGATTAAGAAAATAAAAAATCAGAGAATCAAATAAAATTAAATAACAAAAACAAGAACAAGGCCAATGAGATGATGTCACACATCATCTTCAACCTCCAGCCAAAGCAAAACACTCGTTTCCATCAGTTCCAACATGCTCACTTCAGATCCATCAAACAAACACGATTCTCAACCAAAATCCATGAGATTAAGCTCAAATTAAAGCTAACATATCATACTACATCATGCAATTCGAATTAAACTCAGAGATCAAACATAGATCAAGAAATCAAATCTCAAAAACTGGAAAAACACACTGCAAACATAAAAACCAGAAGCACAATTTCACCAAATCTTCTTAAATTAAAGCTCAAATATACACAATCCTAATTATTGGCCAGCTATAAACACAAAGCACACCACAAAACACTTCAATTCATGCTCAAGTCAAGGTTCAGATTCAGTGAGCATAACTGCAAAAGCAAAAAATAGATTCACTTGGTGCCTCTGAAATCTAACAAGAAACCCTTCTGAACAACTTCCTTGTGCTCTAATGAAGGTGTTTGAGTAGAGGAATGAGGACTAGATCAAGATAGTCGAGTTGCTCAATCCAAGTTGCAGAGCAAGAAAAATGAGGAAATTCCGATGAGCTTCTTCCAATGCAGTGCGTGTGTGAGGGAATGGCCAGCTTGATCCACTTATATAGAGTGTTTTGAGTAAGGTCAGAGTGGTAATAGCTCAAAAGATGTGTTGGAGGGCAAAAATGGATTTTCTGTCAAGCCATGGAAAATGTGATGGCCAATTGCATTTTGTGTTGCCTTGATGTACATTCTCTTCTGTTTTGATGAGCTCAGAGCTTAATGAAATGAGGTGAGTGAATTGTGAGGGGGTGAGGTGGAAGTATGAGCACATGGTGTGATTTTGCTTGAGGTGAAAGTTACTAATTTTGACAAAAAATGTAGAAATCATGGGAAGGCATGGAGTGTGAGAATGTTTATCCAAATGAGGTAAGAAGTGAGTGCACATGTGAGACACTCGTGTGTGATGAAATCATTTGAAACCAAATCACAAAAATTCATTTTATGTTAAATCTGGTGCTGATGTGAATTTGGCTCGGCCATGCCTTGCATCTTGTGTGCCATGCCTGATCAGTTGAGGATGCCCACTTTCAGCATTCATAACTTGATCAAACCCTAACCATTTCCAATGCTTATTCTCACAATGGAAAGCCAACATGTAATGCTTCTAATTAAACCCAAAATCAAATCAAAACCTATCTTAAGTTACAAGAAAATGGATTTCACATGTGGTGTGCCACCTGTTTGATGAAATTCCTGGGCAAGATGCCTTAGGATGGCCGTGTGGCTCGCCCATGATGCCCAACACTTGCCCAAAACTTCTAAGGCCAATTGCTCCCAATTTTCAGAAAGAAGTGTGTTTATTTTTCTCTTTAGGACCTTGTAGATCTCTTTCCCCTCTTCAATTGGCCAAAAGAGCCACCAAAATCCCATAAAAAATGAGAAAGTTATGCCCTTGCAAAGTCAAGCCAAAATTATTGACACTTAGTGAATTTTTTTCATACTTCAAGATAACTTCAAATCCAAGCAACTTCTTAAACTTGCAAATCCCATCAAATTCAATCACCAATGATCATTTCCCATGAAAATACATGTAAAATGCTTTATGTTTACCAAAAGTCCACTTGGTCAACTCTGACTTTGGTTGACTTTTGAGTGAAATGACTATTTTACCCGTTTGATTCAATTGATCCACTTTCAATCCAAATTGAACCTCAATTTTTCAATCATAGATTCTTAATAACATATGGTGAAGCATGGAAACAAAGATGGGTGAAAAAGTTAGAAAAATCCTGATTAAATCCAAAACCCTAGTTTTGCACTCTGCATTAGGAGATAACTGATCAAGCTTCAAAACCCTAATTCCACTGGGCATCATGAGAGACTCCTTAAAATAATTTGATTTCAATGATGATAAGAGAATGATGCTTCAATACTTGACTCATATAAACTCCAATTACTCTAATTTGGACAAAACCCTAATTTTGACTGATAAATCAAAAGGATATGATTCTCCTTATAAACAGCACAATATTCAATCTTATGGGAATCCAATGAGGTGGATAAGATATCTTGAGATATGTGATACCTTTGGGCTTGAAAGATCCAAAGGTTTAGATAATAAGACTCTCCTTGAGCAAATTTTCAATACAATCAACTTCCAAGGCTCGAGGAAGACTTGATAACTAAAATACTTTGATCCCATCACAATGTATGAATGCAATGCAATATGATGTTTATGATGAAACATAAGCCTAAATCAAGAGGGAAAATTTTGGGGTGCAACAGCTTCCCACGCGAGTGCATAACAAGTCTTTTCTAACAATGAATATCTCGACTCACAATCAGTAAATTTCTTGATTAGGTAGTAAATAGCATGCTCCTTCATACCCATCTTGTCATGTTGACCGAGTACGTAGCCCATGGAATTTTCCATCACTATTAGATACATTATCAAATGCTTGCCTTCCACTGAGGCGAGAGAATTGGAGGTTCCTACAAATACTCTTTTATTTTATAAAATACTGCTTGGAAATTGTCATTCCACCTGACCACTTGATCTTTTTTCAATAGCTTGCATATTGGTTCACACGTGGCTGTGAGATGAGAGATGAATCTAGCAATGTAGTTCAACCTCCCGAGAAAACCACAAACCTCTTTTTCTATTCTTGGCTTAAGCATTTCTTGAATCGCTTTTAATTTGACAGGATCCACCTCAATTCCTTTTTCGCTTACTATGAAACCCAATAATTTCCCTGATCTCACCCAAAAGGTGCAGTTGTTAAGTTACAACATCAGTCTAAATTTCCTCAATCTTTCAAACATTTTCAGCAAGTGGACAAGATGTTCCTCTTTTGTCTGGTATTTGGAAATCATATCGTTAACATAAACTTCAATCTCTTTATGGATCATGTCATGAAAGAGAGTGACCATTGTACGTTGATACGTTGGCCCTGCATTATTCAAACCAAAGGGCATCACTTTGTAACAATGTTCCCCAAGGTGTAATAAAAGTTGTCTTCTCCGTGTCTTCCGGCATCATCTTGATCTGATTATAGCCATAAAAATCATCCATGAAGGAAAACACTTTAGCTTGAGAAGTATTGTCAACCCTAATATCAATATGAGGGAGCGAAAAATCATCTTTAGGGCTTGCTCTATTTAAGTCCCTATTATCCACACACATTCTCACTTTTACATCTTTCTTTGGCACTGGCACAATATTTGCAATCCACAGAGGATAAGAGATAACCTTCAAGAAACTCGAATCAAACTGTTTTTGAACCTCCCCTTTGATCTTTTTAGATATCTCGGGATGAGTTCTTTGAAGCTTTTGTTTGACTGGAGGACAATCTTCTCTGGTGGCAGCTTGTGCATAACAATATCTGTATCCAACCCAGGAATGTCTTTATAAGACCAAGCAAAGATGTCCACATACTCTCGGAGTATTTCAATCAATCTTCACTTGACACTGTCTTCTAAAGAGACCCCAATATTGACTCTTTACGGACCTCCTCGGTACCCAAGTTGATCACTTCTACAGTCTCTTGGTGCTGTTGAATGACCTTTTCCTCTTGCCTCAACAATCTGGCTAACTCTTCGAGAAGTTCACAATCTTCTTCATCATCTTCATTTACTTGATTGATTGGATTTTCAAAGTCATAATGAGCCATAGCATAATTGTTTTCAACAAAATATGGGATTAATGGGGGACTGTATCTGCATGATTAGGATTTTGTTTTTATTTAAGTTTAAGATTTAAAAAGAAAAATAAAAACACATTGCCAACTTTTTTTGAAAAATAAAGAGAAAGACAAGGAGCGAAATATTTAAATGCAAAAAGAAATCCTTTATTGATGATAATTATGAAATTTAAAACATTGTAGCCCTACAACATGATCACTATATCTTGGGCAGGATGTAGGGTTTATTGCATGATAAAAATAAAAGAAAATTACTCTTCATAGCGAGTGACTGAGATGACGTCTTTGAAAAACTAATTAATAGGATTATGTCCTGGAACAGTAGGACAAATCCATTTTTCCATTTCACAACCCTTATCACCTTCCTTAATCACGGCATTAGCTTCCTCATGGATGATACCACCACTAACAAATTGAATCAGATGAGGAATACCTTGAATCTTCGGAACGATATTCAGCGTACTTTGTCCAGCCACGAAGCCCAAACCTTTCTGATATTTCTATGTAGGGAGATCCAACACTTTTCCCCTATCTTCAGGATGACCATATTCTACAACTTCCCGAGCTTGTCGGTAAGATTCCATAGCGACTTCCGACTTTTTAACCTCTCGACGAGGAGTTATGACAACTTGCATAGTTTCAAATGCTTGACGGGGAGTCTTGTGTATCTCATCCTAAATTTCAACATATTTAAAGTAACTCATATGGATGATGATATAATCCTCTTCACCACCAACAATGATCATTTTCAATTAACCATGAATTTCAACTTCTGATGCAAAGTAGAAGTTACAACATCGACCCCATGAATCAACGAACACCATAGCAAGCAGCAGTAAAAAAGATCAATATCCTTGATAAGTAATGTCGCACTAAATACTTGGGGACCTATTTTAATAGGCAAATGAACTTCCCCAAACACAGTTCTCTTTGACCCTTCAAATTCCTTAACCACTGAATCGCTAGGCCTCACCACAACCCCTTCGTAATCTAATTTCATGAGAGCAGACTTTGGCAGAACATTAAGGGATGATCCCATGTCAACCAGTACAGGAGATAAGGTAGTCTTTGAATTCTCCATTGACATATGCAACTCCTTATTATGCTTCCTCCCCTCGGGAGGTAAATCGAAATCGGTGAAACCTAACCCATTACTCGCAGAGATGTTATACACGATTCCTTCAAATTGATTCATTTAAATTTACTAAGGAATAAAAAAAGTCCCCAATAACTTCATAAATGCATTTCTGTGAGGTTCAGAATCTCGGAGAAAAGCAATAATTAAAATCTTTGAAGGCGTCTGGCTCAAATGGTCGATTATCTTGTAATCGCTCTTCTTTATGTATCTCATCAATTTTGTCACATCTTTGGCGATCTCGACATCTAAGGTCGGAATAAGAGGATTCTACCCCGGTTTTTCACCATTCACCATTATCTTCTTTCCTTTAACCAAGGCGCCTGCGCTACTTTCAGGTCAATTAGGTGGAGAGAAAATTCGACCGTTGCGGGTGACTCTGCTTTCACTGATAATGTCATGAACTTCAGGCTTATCTTTCTTAGACTTACTTTACTCGGGCTTCTCAATAACAAGCTTCTACCCTTGATAATAAAATTCACCACCGTAAATCCAGGGAATTGCCTTGTCACTGACATATGGCACCGAGCTAGGTAGGGTGATGGTCAGAGGGGACTTTTTGGCGGGAATTGGAATTGTCATGGGAATCCTTTTTGATGTGACATGAAAAGTAACCACATCAATATCCTCCTCCTCAACCTTAGGCTCAACAACCACAAGGTCAAACTGAAGAGTTTCTTTGGTAATCAAATGTTGAATTTCATCCTTCAAACATTTACAGTCTTTTGGTTGAACCAAATAATCTTCACAGTCGATACCATAACCCAGGAACATGCCTTTCTTCGACAACTACTCTTTCACAAATGGTAGAGGTGTAATCAGCTGGTTTACATTCATAACTAGATTTAGACTTTCATCTTCAACAATGGACAATGGCACCTTGTAGCGGTGAAAATCAAAGATTAAAATATTAATTAACTTGACTCACAAATAAGCAAGAGTCGCCACCGCGTCTTATTATTTCTAAGGGAAAAGTGTGAAATAAAACCCATAAATATGTAAAATAAGTGCAATACTAAAAGTAAAGAAAAATACAGTATATTTGAAAAGATCGAAGATTCGGGAGATGGTTATACAAAGGGAAGGTATTATCACCCTATGTATCTATAGTATCCTATAGGAACCTTTTGAAATATCTATTGTTTTGATTAAAATTGGTTTGCTTTCTAAATGAGTGTGGGGATGAGATCTTGAAGATGCGACGACCTAGTGTCGAAGTTTTAACTTAAATGAGTGTAAGTTTAAAAATTGAGTTTTTCATAAGATTTAACTTAAGATTAACAAAACTAAAATGCATAAAAAGGGTTTCGCATAATCATATTAGATATATTGGATGACATGAAGTCAACGAATTAATCCTTTCCCTTGGATTCAAACACAAAGATAATAATCAGATGAAGACCGGACAAGAACCATGCATCAGATAAAAATGGATAGTAACCATAGTTCAAGGATTAAAAAACCAATTTTAGGTTTTTCTTTATTAAGTGGCTTATAACAAGAAAAAGAAAATAAGAATCTCAAGTGAGCAAAGAGAAGATAAATGCTCAAGTGAGCAAAGAAAAAAATGCATAAAATAAAGAAAATAAAATGCTATGGATGATAAATTTCATATTAGTAAAGAGAGGAATATATAAAGTGTGGAAATATAAATGATATTAAAGTAAAGTTAGTACAATATAAAGTTAATAATCTGATTTGAGATAAGTGTAACTTCGTATGGAGCATATAATGTATGTACCTATACATGTTAGAGAAATGACACTTTGAAGCTTATTATCTTATATATGTAGTACAATTAACACACATGGGGGACTAAGACAAAATCAAGGAAGATACATTATAGCAAACTTATTATCAATCCCAAGTACCTTGAATAATCAAATGACCATTTAGAGGTAGATTGGAAATGATGAAAGTTCATAAAATATCCGACAAGCTTAAATGAACTAAAATAGCTCAAATGCTTTCCAAATTGATCCAAATAAAGATAAAAATAAAAATAAAATAGGTAAAGAAGAATAAGATAAAGACTATAATAAAAATAGTATAAATATCATAACTTTCTCTATTTTTCATAAAATTAGACAGATGAATAATGAAAATTTATGTACTCAATCTCACGAACAAGGATCCATGCTCAAAATAAATAAACAAACAACAAAAAAATTACATAAAAAAAATGAAAATTAAACAACAAAAAATCACTTTTGCTTTTGGAGTTCAAGAACACTTTTCAACTCTTGATTTTGAATCAATGGAGTTTCCTTACAAAATGGTGATAAATATGGTACTAAATAAATAAATAAAGAGTAAAAATATAATAGAATTAAATAAAGAACAAGTATAATAGCCTACATATTCAACAAAAGGAAGAAATGACTTGAAAGAAAATGAATAGAAAAAAACAAGAGAGTTCTGACTTAGTTTAGTGAATGATTTGTGGTATTGTTCCTCCCAAATGAATGATTGAGAGATCTTATTTATAGGGTGAATGAGGTGAGAGTGTTGATATAGAAATCCATGTTACTTTATGAGAATGATTTTTGACCATGATAAGTCCAAATTGGCAATCCATGTGAAATGTGAGAATGATTCTTGACTATTGATAAGTACAAGTTGACAATCCATGTGAAATGTTTGTACTATATTATAGTGGTCCCAACTTTTCTTTATTGACATAAAAAAACAAAAGGACAAAGTAATAATAATAATAATAATAATAATAATAATAATAATAATAATAATAATAATAATAATAATAAAAATTAAAAGTGTTAGTAATAATAATAAATACAAAATAGAAATAAAAGAGACATTAAATTAACTATTTATGATTTTTTTTCTTGAATTAAAATAAATGAAAATATAAGTACAAATTAAAATATAAAAAATAAAATACATATAAGAAAGTAAAAGGACTTATATAAATTTTTCTAGATATTTTTTAAATAAATTATACCAATATATAAATTTAAATTAATAAAAGAACATATTTTTGATAATTTTTTTAGTAAAGAGGTAACAATAGTAAATAAAAAATTACATGATGCTAAGTACATTTTTTTGTGATTTTATAAATGGAAAAGAAATCATGAATAAAACACAATAAAAATCAAATTCCACTAAATTCATAAACGACTTCTAACGTTTCTATTTTTTCGTGGCTTTTCAAAACATAATCAGCTCTTGACTTGCAAAGAGAAATTGTAGATGATGTCAAGGAGAATCATATGCAAAAAGAACCGCTCAAAAATGTCAAAATTTGAAGAAGTTATAAAATTTTGAAATCTCACTCAAGAATTGGCAAAAAAATAGGTCAAACCACTCGTGAACACTTATTATGCAATGATGCAAATGGAGGGTGAGATCTTAGGTCAAAAATTGGGGTATGACAGCTGCCCCTATTTAAGTTTCTTATATCGGAGAAATGAAGATACTTAAATATAACATAAAACCCAATTTTTGGTCCTAAGATGCCACAAAATGGATATGATATGAATGAGTGCAATGAACTCTTTTTTGACTCATTTTTTGTATATGATATGTGACAGACTCTGTGGGAATCTATGAGGTAAACGCAAAAGAATTCCAGTGGGAAAATTTTCCGAGGAAAGGAAATTATGCTGCCAGATCAATCTCAACTAGTGTGTTGATAAAAGAAACAAAAGACAATCGACATCAGCAAAAGTACTGATGAGTGAAAGCGTCACGACATCTAAGAATACCATTGAATGAGGTGAGGAACACTTTACTGGGGAATAAGATATGAATCCGGAAACCACATCAAAGGCATTCAAGAGTAAAACATGGATGAATTTGGAAACCACATTAAAGACATTCAGAAGTAAAACGTGAATGAAATCGAAGAAGAAAGATAAACAACAAAATCAAACAAGAGTAAAACATATTTGAACAAATGTCAAAAAAATCAAGGTAAGATACGATTGAACAAGCACCAGAGAGTAATCATGAGTAAAACATGATTAAAACGAGATCAAGAGTAAAACATGATGGAAAAGACATCAAGAGTAAAACATGGTGGAAACAACATCAAGAGTAAAACAAGATGGATACAACATCAGGAGTAAAACATGATAGAACAACACCAAAGGTTAATTAAGAGTAGAACATGATTGAAACAACATCAGGAGTAAAACATGATGGAATCATATCAAAGGTTAATCAAGAGTAAAACATGATGGAAACAACATCAGGAGTAAAACATGATAGAACAACACCAAAGGTCAATCAAGAGTAAAGCATGATTGAAACGACATCAGGAGTAAAACATGATGGAATAATATCAAAGGTTAATCATGAGTAAAACATGATTGAAACAACATCAAAGGGAAACCAAGACTAAAGGATGATTGAAACAACATCAGGAGTAAAATATGATGGCACAATATTAAAGGCCAATCAAGAGTCAAACATGATTGGATAATGTCAAAGGAAATCAAGAGTAATACATGATTGAATAACACTAAGAGGGTGATCAAGAGTAAAACATGATTGAGTCAACATCAGAGGGCGATCAAGAGTAAAACATGATTGGACTTTGAAAAGAAAATATCAAAGACATTCAAGATAAAACATGAATGAATAGAAGTTTGACAAATGCCAAGTAAGTTGGATTTAAACCATAGGGTAAGGTGTTGAAAACAACAAGACTTTAGATAATGCACATGAATATGTGTGTGTAGCGGTAGAAATGTTTAAGACTAAGCCATTGGATTGACTAAACTTTTACAGATCAAAATGAAAATCGCCACTGCGCTTTATTGTTTCCAGAGGAATGGGAAAAGAGTGAATAACCCAAAATGAGGGGGAAAGATTCAAGGTAAGGGGGTTGGTTATGCAAAGGGAAGGTATTAGAACCCTAAACATCTACGATACTCCGCATTTTGGCTATAAAATGTTGTATGTAAAATATATGGTGGAGGTGAGAAAAAGAAATATATTTTTTATGATTTTTGCACCCGTCGCGGTTGCGAACCTTTAGTGCCTACGTGCCACCTTTCATGTTGGTTAATTTTAAAAGAAAATTTTAAAAACACAAATGTGTTGGTTAATTTTATGTGATAAAACATCATCGTCATTGTCCGTGTGGAAAACATACCTACTACCCACAATTATGAGAAAGGAGAATTTGCATCATCTCAAAGTGGAGGATATGGCTTGGATTTTAAAATCAACAATGCCTCACTCAACACCCAAGTGGAAAATATCTCTCTTCACTATATATTGTAGAAGTATAGTTGTTTGCATCACTACAAGAATTGGCAAGAGTTCAATATTTTGAAAATTTTATAAAGATAAAAGCCAAAATGGAAAGATGGTTTGAAATGAGATTGATTAAATTTTAGTCTTCTCACAAAAAATGTAAAGGTATTATTAAGTTGATTGGGGTTTATTTATGAAAATGCATGGACATAAGTCCAAGTTTATTATGAAAATGGTTCAAGTTTAAAAACAAGAAGAGCTCTCAAAAGGAGGAAGAATATTTTTTGAAATTAAAGAAGATAGGAGGAGAAGAAGGGACTATCCTAAAGCATAAGGTAAAAAGCTAAGGATAAGAGCCATCTAACCAACAAGAAGTCGATACTTGACATTATGAGCCAAGATAGAATTCCCATTCCTTGGATTAAAACCAATCAAGAAAACAAACACTAGACCTCTTGAGAGAATGAAACTTCAAGTGTATTAAGTCTTCATAAAAATTGGGCAGAGTAACGACTGTATACAGGTGAATTCTACATTACAAACAAAGAATGTAATCACAAAAAACCTGCACACAAAAACAAACAAGCAACCCAATGTCTTGAGGTAAACCTCAAGAACTCCAGACAAAATAATCAGATAAGATCACCAGGTCTCCAAGATAGGCCAAGGTTTCTAATCCTAAGTCCAAGAAAAGTCCCATGCTCCATAATACCAAGGATAGTAACCAAATAGTCCAAGTACCATTAAAGATTTTTCCGGGTTTATGTTAATTATTAAGTATCTTAAGAAAGGAAAAAAAAGCTCAAGTGAGCAAAGTAAAAATGACAAGAAAGTAAATGCTCAAATGAGCAAAGATGAAAATGGCATGAAATATAAATGCTAAAAGTAAATGGCACATAAAGCATAAAAAAGAATAAAAGCATAAAGTAAGACAAGTCAATAATTAGTGGTTAGTTGGATGACCATATTGAAGCTTGCATTTGGAACTCATTAGAGGATTGGTAGAACCAAAGCCTCCACACAACAAGTTGCATTTTCTTTTTGTCAAGTATATCATCCATTTGGAATTCTGACAAGTGCCATTTAATGATCAACGATGTTTAAGTGATCAACATTGACCAAAGATGTTGTAGATCCATTAGAGGATTGGTAGAACCAAATCCTCCACACAATGAATCTCAAAGTTATTGGATAAAAGAGATCAAATTAACATACGTGGGCTTGCAAACATAAGTTTGGGCCACGAATGATCATTTATTCGAATCGGGACAAAATTTAGCGCTATGTTAAGCAATCCTAAGTGGACTTATATAGAAGTCGCACCTGTTTTGAGGCCGGTCAATAGCAATCTATGGACCATTTCTTTTGAGACATGATATAGAGATCATGCTCCAACAACATTTAGTGCAATAAGAAGAGGATGAGATGAAGGGGGATGAGAGAGAATATACAAACCACTTTTGAATTAAATTTAATCAAACTATTATTAAAATCATTCATCCATTTTTGTGGAGTTAAACTCAACACCATGGATCAATGATGTTAATAAAGTTCATGATCCAAAATTTAACCAAAGATTAGCCAGAAAATATTCACAAAATAATATCACATTTTAATATATACAAAAGGGGTAAAAATAATATTTAAAAAATAGAAAATAAAGAGAAAAATATCAACTATGTTCAAATTAATCAGGAAATAAAAAGTAAGACCATAGAAAAATCAGAAAAGTGCTCAAATAATTTTACAAATTTTTTTGGTGATTTTTTGAAGTCAGAAACTATTTTTCAAAATTAAAATAAACGGGTAAAAAAAACCAAAAATGATAAAAAATAGTAAAGTCAGAAACAAAAATAAAATAAGGTCACCAATATTTGTCACAATATAATTGGATCATTCCTTAATTTTTTCAGTATTTAAAAATGTATAAAAGTATTTTTAAACATTTAAAACAAATCAAATAAAGTGTAAATTTATAAAAATACCCAAACACAATTAAATTGTGAAAAAAAGAAAATCAGAAAGAGAATAATCAAAAATATTTTTTATAATTTTTTTAGATTTTTTGGACTGAAAATGAATTTTCTATGATTTTTTGAAATTTAAAACAATTAAAATATAAAAATCAGAAAAAGAAAATAAAAGTAAAATATGTGGACCATTGGATGAGAGTCAAAACGCGTTAGTAATCAAATCCAAGGGATCTGGCATACTATGCATATCATGGTCATTAGTGAATAATGTACAAAATCATTAATTAAATCAAATTAAAAAAAGATGGCGCACCTTCATTGGTTGGAAGATGACACGTTGGTCATCTTCAACCTCCAGCCAACACGAATTGCAGGTCTCTCAAACTGTAAAATCAGAAGCTCAGACCTATGCCATTCACTTTGTCTCTTCAATATGAAGACAACCACACCCTCGCGCCAAATTTATATAAACTGTAGCTCAAGCAATTTGGAAGGAAAGTATTGAAAAGGGATTTGAAATTTCATGGTCAAAACGTATTTCCAGAAAGAGGTAAGTGTTGCGACTAGAACTAGGGCAATGAGAGCATCACAATGATATCCAAGTTTTGAGTAATTGATGAAGGAATCTACCTATTGAAGTTGAGTTGCAGAGCTCTGAAACTGGACTTCTATGGAGCAGTATAGGGAACGATTCTTAAATGTAATTATATGGTTAGCTTCAGGGAAGATCAAGGAAGGTGAATTGATGGAAAAATTAGATTGAAAAAGGCTCGAGAATGGATTTTGAAGTTACTGAATTCTGAGTTATGAAACAAGTTTGGCAGGGTGATTCTGGCTATCCAAGCTTGAAAAAATGAATGGGATAGTTCATGTATTTATAAGAGAAGCAAATGGGATCAAAAGGAAGAGTGAATGATGAGTTTTGGAGGGAATTCTTGCACTCCTAATGCACGAGTGAAGTGTGATCTAAACTTAACCAAAAATCATCCAATTCTTGCGTTTTGATGCGCTAATCCACTTGGGAAAGTTGGCTAATCATGTTTAGACCCAAAACGTGTGCTAATTTGAGGTTTAGAGGTTGTAACATGAATTTTAAATTCTGACTTGCAATGAAACTTCAATTCCAAGTTAACACTTTTAAAATAATGACATTCTCAGCTTAAGGGGTCTTAAGGCATAATTCTTGATGCTTTAGAAAGATGAGGTTACAAGCTTTATAATGGAAAAAGAATGGAGTTAAATGGATGCTTGAGCTGAAAGTTGTATTGAGTCAAAGTTGAAGAAAAAGGGCTGACTTTCCATACTTAGAAATATTTCAAATTCTTCTTCAAAAATGACCTATAATGTCTTGCATCCAAACATGGCTTTCCACTTGGAATTTGTTCATGACCAAAAAAGATTGCATGAAGTAGATCTGTTGAATGACATTTTGAAACTTGAATCATTCAAAATATCCAAAATTTGAGAGTTATGAATTGTTGAAGTTGACAAAAAATCATGAAATAACCTATAATCTTTTGTATCCTTAAGGAAACTTCCATCCATTTTCTCACTTTGCAAATGAAAGAAAGCATAAAATTCACATCTTCAAGATCATTATGGAATAAGAATGGACTCAAGGTGATAAAAATCAAGTTATGACCATTTGAAGTCACACATGGAAAATTGGGGATTCATCTGGAGGACTTGTAATCTTTCTTCCTCATCAAGTATCTTCCTCATGAAAAATCCATGGAACTTTTGAAGTGATTTGTTAATAACCCTTTTAAGAGAAGGATGTCTTTGGAATCACTCAAAAATAACAAAAGATGATCAAGATATATTCCTTTGAAATTCAAAACCCTAGCTCCTAGATCAAGAAAAATGCCTTGAGGAACTTTGACAAGCTTGAACAAACTTCTTGTACCAACATTATTGATTTGTGAATAGAAGTTGTTGAGGATGATAATGAGAACTCCTAACCACCAAAACAACTTCCATATCTTGAAAATTGAGAGAAATATGCTCTTGTGACCAATAGGAACAAGGCCTTGTCCAAACATGACAACTTCTCCAATCAAACCCCTTGTACTTTTCAACCAAATTTGATAATCTTGGAATGTGGTGAACCAAAATAACCTTGCCATGCAATTTATTCCAAAATAAATCCAATGATGAGGTTTGAGCTTCTCAAGCTTTATTGACTAGGGCATGGAAATAAACTCATGAACCTATGAGGGGGGGGGGACTTGTTGAATCTCATGGCCTTTACCTACATGGATAACAAGCAAGACAAACCAACATTGCACTTTATTTAATTAAAAGAAGAAGTCAAGACAAAAATTTTCATGATCACAAAAGAACATAAGTCAAGGTGCTTGGTAATTCCTCAAAAGGGCAAAGCTAAATGTATGGAGGGGAACCAAGAATCCTAGTGTGATCTTGTTGTGAATGAATCAACATAGTATGGTGAAGGGATCTTAGGGGAAAAAAATTGGGGTACAACAACTTCCCTTATTTAAGTTTCTTCTATCCGGAGGTACGAAGGTTAAAAATCTTCGTGTCGACGCGATCGAAGATACTTAAATATAAAACAAACCCTATTTTTGGCCCTAAGATGCCATGCAAATGTTTATGATCATGAATGCATATGAACAGGACCAAAGAGACGCAAAACACCATTGGGGATATAACAATAATAAAGAAATAAGAGAGCAACCCGACCAGGAAAATAAATCACTGGTGGATCAAAAGACCTGACTCAGAGAGGATGGTAAAATGGTCAAAGGATAGGCCAACTTCTACCGAAGGCGAAGCTATCGACGTTCACTGAAGATGGAGAGAAAGATAACAAACATCGATGTTCACTGTCGATGTCCTACCAACTTTCACTGAAGGTAGAGAGAAAAGAAATACCATAGCACCGACATTCACTGATGATGAACTATCAACGTTCACTGAGGGTAGCAAAAAGATAACAAACATCGACGTTCACTGCTGACGTCCTACCAACTTTCACTGAAGGTAGAAAGAGAATATATCATATCATCGCCGTTCACTGACGATGAACTACCAACATTCACTGAGGGTAGCAAAAAGATAACAAACATCGACATTCACTGCCGACGTCCTACCAACTTTCACTGAAGGTAGAAAGAGAATATATCATATCACCGCTGTTCACTGACGATAAACTACCAACGTTCACCGAGGGTAGAAAAAAGATAACAAACATCGACGTTCACTGCCAACATCCTACCAACTTTCACTTAAGGTAGAAAGAGAATATATCATATCACCGCCGCTCATTGACGATGAACTACCAACATTCACTAAGGGTAGAAAAAAGATAACAAACATCGACGTTCACTGCCGACGTCCTACCAACTTTCACTGAAGGTAGAAAGAGAATATATCATAGCATCACCATTCACTGACGATGAACTACCAACATTCACTGAGGGTAGCAAAAAGATAACAATCACCAACTTTCGCTGAAGGTGACCTACCAACTTTCACTGAAGGTAGAGAGAGAAAATATATCATAGCACCGCCGTTCACTAACGATGAACCACCAACGTTCATTGAGGGTAGAAAAAAGATAACAAGTTTCCCCAAGATTCTGGCGTTTCACCTAGAACGGGTATCAACTCCTTCTTTAACCAAGGCACTCCGCCTGGAAAGGATAATACATAAGCTGTCTCAAATAAAGAGACTTCCATTTGCAAAGATTTCACAACGAGCTGTTTCTATGATATTGAAAGTCTTACCATCCGTTGGCATAATCTGTCGACAAACTGAAAACTATTCACTCATAGAGGAGATAGCAAAAAGTTATGTCGACTTTTACAGGGAAGCACAAGTTGCTCAAATAAAGAGTCCTGCTACTTCTTGTCATGGAAGATAAAAAAGGAATGACTTTTTGGGAAAGAGGTATGACTTCCTGGGGAGATGCCATGATATTCTTGCTGAGGAGATAAAGTTTTCTCGTGAAAAATAAATGCACCAACCAAAGCTTGAAGTTTTCAGAAATCCAAAGTAAATAATATTGTCGTGGAACCACAGATTTAAACCAGGAATAAACTGGAATGAAACAGTCAACCAGAATACATCCTTTGAGAAATAAACTCCAGAGGGAAAACCAATTCCATCCAAACAAGGAGTTGTACCGTATGGCTAAAGCAAAAATGTTCCATGAGGGACAACTCAGTGGGGAAATTGAAAGAATATACACTCTCTGCTTAAGTCCAACACTCTATTGAAAAGAGGACAACGTAACTCTGCAACACAGGGTAATATGTCAACAAAAATATTAACAAATATCAATGAACAATGATTTGCCAATTTTAGCTATGCATGATGTATGTATGAATGTATGAGTGTTATCATGTGTATGATGACAAAACAGATATACAAAATTGGGAATAACAAGGCAAAACCGCCTTGGGCACTAACAACACTCGGCTAAACTTCATCCAAGATGATCATTCCAAGAAAAAGTAAATGCCAACTGAGGAAACAAAACCTACTGCCTACTTTAACTTTACTGGGGAGAAACATAATCTGGAGGTAGACAAATAAAAGTGATGAAATAGTACAAATACAGGGATAGAACATCTTTCTTCAGGCTTCACCGGGGAAACAAGTGTTTTTCAAAAGTAACATTCCTGCTGGAGATTGCAAAGCCAGTCTCAAGTAAAGCAGACTAACACCAAAACATCCAAACATTCACTGGGGAATTCATGCCTACTTTATTGGCGAGGTTAACACCACATTCACAATACGTCCTTCACCTAGAGAAACCAGGGACCTGTGTTCTTCAAGAGTGGTTATGATACCAACTTCTCTGGAAAAAGAACTTCTATTAGGCCAAACAAAAACTTCATTGGAGAAATCTCGGACTGGAACTTCAAATCATGAAAAATCAGAAAAGAGGACAAACGAATCCAAACTTGGCCGAGGATACCGGAGTCATAAACCCAATACAGCGAATAATTCTGAGTAAACTTTCCGAGAGGAACAAAAAACTTCTCAAAACAACTGGAGTTTATCCATTCCTAGGATCAGCATTTTTGTTGTCATTGTTTCCTCACAAGTATCAAAGTAAAAGAAAATTGTAAATTTCTTTTTGAAAAATCGATTTTGTTATTTAATCTTTTGCTTTGAAATTTATTATCTATAATAAACGGAGTCTTTGCAAGATAAATAAAATAAAGAATACAAAGAATTGGATGAAAGCTCAAATTTCATTAATAGAATGGCAATCTGCGAATGAAGAGACTCCGTAGATGATTACAAAGTTTGGAAAATGGTAATATATATAATGGGAAAGATACATTGAGATACAATGACCGCTATCCCCTCTAACAACTTTTGAAATCCTGAGCAGCACCTTCTGTTGAAGTATGGTGAGGATCCGAGAAGATTGTTGCTTCAACAATCAAGTATTGTCTGATGTCGTTACTTGCCAAGAAAGTCCCTAACTTTTGCCTAAGCTTCCCTTGCGGGTTTTCAACTTAGCGGGCATTTTTTCTGTTTATGTCTCTAATTTTTGCCTAGACCGCCCTTTCGGGTTTTCGGCCTACCGAGACACTCCTTTTTGCCTAAGTCGCCCTTTCGGATTTTCAACTTAGCGAGCTGTTCTTTTATTTCTTTAGGCGAAGTATTTCTTAGCTGCGTCAACATTCATGTGACGTAGGAACTCCTCGCCATCCATAGTTTCAAGAATTAATGCACCACAAGAGAAGGCTTTCTTGACAACATATGGTCCTTTAAAATTGGGAGTCCACTTGCCCCTAGAATCAGCGTTGAAAGACATGATCTTCATGAGCACGAGGTCGCCTTCTCTGAATTCACGAGGTTTGACCTTTTTATCAAAAGCTTTCTTCATTCTTTTCTGATATAACTGCCCATGACATAAAAATGTCATCCTCTTCTCCTCAATCAAATTCAATTGGTCAAACCTGTTCTAGACCCATTCAACCTTTGTCAATTTGGTTTCCATTATCACGCACAACGAGGGAATCTCAACCTCGACAGGGAGTACAACTTCCATTCCATACACCAGGGAGAACGGGGTGGCTCATGTTGAAGTAAGGACAAATGTTCGATATCCATGTAGAGAAAAGGGAGAATTTGATGCCAATCCTTATAAGTAACAACCATTTTCTGGATAATTCTCTTGATATTCTTATTAGCGGCTTCAACAACCCCATTCATCTTTGGCCTGTATGGAGATGAATTGTGATGGACAATCTTAAATTCCTCACAAAGTTCAGTCATCATTTTGTTGTTCAGATTAGAGCCATTGTCAGTGATAATTCTACTCGGCACACCATACCGACATATAAGGTTATTCTTAATGAAGCTCACAACCACCTGCTTAGTAACATTGGCATACGAAGTAGCCTTCACCCATTTGGTGAAGTAGTCAATTGCTACCAAGATAAAATGGTTCCCATTCGAAGCTTTGGGTTCTATCATCCCAATCATGTCAATACCCCACATAGAGAAAGGCCACGGGTAGGAAATCACATTGAGAAGTGTCGGAGGCACATGGACCTTGTCTGCATAAATCTGGCATTTATGGCTCTTCTTTGCAAATTTGTAATAGTCAGACTCCATTGTCAGCCAATAATAAACTGCCCTTAGCATCTTTTTAGCCATCGAATGTCCATTGGCATGAGTTCCAAATGAACCTTCATGAATCTCATGCATCAACATGTCTGCTTCGTGTCTATCCATGCATCTGAGCAAGACCATGTCATAATTTCTCTTGTATAACACATTTTCACTGAGGAAGAAACTGCCTGCCAATCTTCTCAATGTCTTTCTATCTTTCTTCGACGCACCAATCGGGTATTCTTGAGTCTGAAGAAAATGCTTGATATCATAATACCAAGGTTTTTCATCTGCTACCTCCTCTGTTATAAACACATGAGAGGGCCTATCCAAACGTTGAACCATAATTCTGGGTATATCGTTCCAAGTATTCACTTGGTACATAGAAGCCAGAGTTTCCAGAGCATCCGCCATTTGATTTTCATCTCTAGGAATGTGATGGAATTCCACTTTATCGAAGAAGGGTAACAATCTTCTAGCATAATCTTTGTAAGGGATCAAGCCGGGGTGACGAGTATCCCATTCTCCTTTAATCTGATTTATTACCAAAGATGAATCACCATACACATCTAGAATTTTAGTTCTGAGATCAATAGCTTCTTCGAGACCCATGATGCAAGCCTCGTATTCTGCCATATTGTTAGTACAATCGAATGTTAACCTTGCAGTAAAAGGAATGTGCGATCCACGAGGAGTGACAATCACAACACCAATTCCTTTACCATAAGCACACACAACTCCATCGAATATCAGGCAATGGTTCATCACAATCCTTCACTTTCAGGAACATCACATCCTCACTGGGGAATTCATATTCTACAGACTGGTGATCCTCCACTGGTTGGTGAGAAAAATAATCTTCCAACACACTGTTTTTAATAGCCTTTTGAGTGCGGTGTTCGATATCATATTCAGATAACAACATCTGCCAGCGGGAAATTATTCCAATAAGAGCAGGCTTTTCAAAAATGTACTTAATGGGATCCATTTTGGAGATCAACCAAGTAGTGTGATTCAACATATACTGCCGCAACCGCTTTGCTACCCAGGCCAAAGCACAACATGTCTTTTCTAGCATGGAATACCGCGACTCACAATAAGTGAATTTTTTGCTGAGATAATAAATGGCGAACTCCTTCTTCCTTGTTTCATCCTGTTGTCCCAGAGTACAACCCGTGGATTTATCTAACAATGTCAGATACATAATCAACGGTCTTCCTTCTACAGGAGGGGGCAAGATAGGAGGTTCAAGCAGATATTCTTTAATACTTTCAAATTCCCTTTGGAAATCATCCGTCCACACACAACCTTGATCTTTCTTTAACAACTTAAAGATCGGTTCACATGTTACAGTCATGTGGGAAATGAATCTGGAAATATAATTCAAACTCCCGAGGAAACCCCTGACTTGCTTTTCAGTTCTTGGAGATGGAATCTCTTGAATTGCCTTCACTTTATCAGGGTCAACTTCAATTCCTTTCTGGCTAAAAATGAAACCTAACAATTTCCCTGATCGAACATCGAAGGTGCATTTATTTGGATTCAAGCAGAGACGATACTTCCTCAAACGCTGAAACAACTTCAACAAATCTTCTATATGCCCTTCTTCAGTCTGGGATTTGGCGATCATATCATCAACATATACTTCGATTTCCTTGTGCATTAATTCATGGAATAAGGTTGTCATAGCCCTCTTGTGCGTTGCACCAGCGTTGTTCAACCCAAAGGGCATCACTCTGTAATAGAATGTTCCCCAGGGTGTGATAAACGTTGTTTTTTCCATGTCCTCTGGAGCCATTCTTATTTGATTATACCTAGAAAATCCATCCATGAATGAGAATACTTTGAATTTTTCTGTGCTATCAACTAACATATCAATGTGTGGCAATGGAAAATCATCTTTTAGACTAGCTTTATTTAGATCTCTGTAATCTACGCACATGAGGACTTTTCCGTCTTTTTTTGGTACTGGGACAATATTTTCAATCTATTGAGGATACACTGACGTCACAAGAAAACCATCATTAATCTGCTTTAGAACCTCATCTTTGATTTTTACTGCCATATCTGGGTGAGTTCTTCTCAACTTCTGTTTGATTGGCGGACATTTTGGCTTCAACGGCAAATGGTGCTCTACAATATTTGTATCTAGACCATGCATATCTTGGTAAGACCAGGCAAAAATATCCACATACTCTTTCAATAGTTCAATAAACCTGCTCTTCACATCAGGATGCAGAAATGCTCCAACCTTGACTTCCTTTGGATCTTCTTCTGAACCCAAATTGATCACTTCCAATGGCTCTTTATATGGCTGAATGGAATTTTCCTCGTGCTCAAGAAACCGTGAGACCTCTTATGGAATCTCATCATAATCTTCTTCTTCAGCCCCAAACACATGACACTCAAAGTTTGGAGAGGATGCAGGGTCATTGTATTCAACAGGTTTTTTAATTAATCTGCACATATGATTTATGTTTGCTTTTAGAAACTAACACATATAACAAGTGATTATGCATATTGAATTTCAGCTATTATTTATTTTGAAAGGTTTTTTTTATTACCATTTTCCAAGAAAAAGCAGAAAATAAAGATACAATTTGGGAAACAAAGACAACTTTTATTATTGATTTTAAAAATCACAGCAAACAAATAAGCCCTACAACATTAATACTTCCACCTCGGGTAGAGTGAAAGCTTTTTTCAAAAAGATTAACAAAGCGAATTCATTTGAAACATGTATGCAAGAGGGAACATCAATGGTGATCCAGTTCTGAACCCTAACTCCATGCGTCACATAATTCGGCATTTCCTGCTCTGCTTCATCTTCCACAACAGAATTGATCCCGGAAATTGTTGGATAAAAATAACCCTCACTACGGAAAATGTCTTGATATTTGCCTACAGCAGACTTCGGCTTTATGCTCTTACCTTTGTCATTCTTCAAAGAGAACCCCAAGCCGGCTATGTTCTCTTTCACAGGTGGCTCCCTGATCTGTCCCCATACCTCACTATGACCATTACGCACAACCTGCTGCGTATCCTTCAGCGAAACCATGGAATTCTCATTTCCTCTTATGTTGTCAATGAATAAGGCTTGGAATTGGGTTCCAACAGCATCTTCATCCGATTCAACAATGCTGAAAGAGGACAAATAAGATATCAACAATGCCTGCTCCCTATTTATGATCACTACTTTCCCTTCACGTACAAACTTTAGCTTCTTGTGTAAAGTTGAAGTGACAGCCCCTGCTTCATGTATCCATGGCCGTCTCGACAAACAACTATAAGTGGGAACAATGTCCATGACCTGGAAAGTTATTTGAAACAAATATGGTCCTATATGAATAAGCAAGTCCACTTCACCAATGACAGATTTCCTTGACCCATCAAATGCTTTCACAATGATGCCACTAGGGCGCATAGGCGTTCCTTGATGTTTCAACTTCATAAGCGTACTCCTCGATATAACATTCAACGCGGATCCATTATCAATCAGCACATTGGATAGTGAATCATTCTTGCAGTTCATAGAGATGTGGAGGGCCATGTTGTGATTCCTTCCTTCATCTGGCAGTTCATCATCGTAGAAACTCAAGTTATTACACGATGTAATGTTTCCTACTACGCTGCTGAATTGGTCTATTGGAATATCACTCTCCACAAAAGCTTGGTCCAGTATCCTCATCAAGGATTCTCTGTGAGCATATGAGTTCATCAATAAAGCCAAGATAGATATTTTGTAGGAGTCTGCAGTAGCTGATCTATAATTCTGTAGTCGCTCATCTTGATTATCTTTAAAATATCGTCCACTTATTTCTCTAACGTAGCTCCGCTAGTCTCACCCGAAGCCTTCTTGGGTTCAACGTTCTTAGCAATTTTCTTTCCAGGGCCAACATCTCTTCGAACAACTGGTGCAAACACACGACCGCTGTGGGTCACCCTGCTATTTTCAGCTATATTTCCAACATCAGGCATTGGCTGGATAGGAACCTCCACTCCATCCTCTAAGATGGTAGCGTTATATTTGTAAGGCACAACCTTATCTGACTTGTAGGGGATAGGACCCAACAAACTAATCACCAATGGGGTGATAGTTGGCTTGCTGTGATACTCAACTTCAAAATGGGCGGGTGCACCAAAACAAGGCACAATGACGTTTACCCCCTCTTCAACACAATCAGTCATTAATAAGTCATTTCTAGAAAACAAGTCTTCTTCTGAAGAGAAATACTCATCTGTAGAGGCATACTCTTCATTGGACTCTTCTTCAGTCAAACAAACCTCAACCATATCAACTTCATAGTAATCATCCCTATGACTTGTAACCTTGATAGTTCCATTGTCTAACAACACTTGAACACCCTTCTTAACGATTAAACATCCTCAGAAATCTTGACGGCAAACTAGGCAAGATCCATATTGGTGTTCCACCTGACTAGCCGTATGGCAGAAGGTATCATGCAACTGTACGAGGTCCTCATTCATATACTCTACATCAAAAATTATGAATTCACCAGGACATCCAGAAACCATATTCACTTCCTCTTCATACTCTGCCCTAGGCCTGATTATGTGGATGAGGCCCTCATCCATCATCTCCTGCAAATCAACCTTTATCTTATGGCAACCCTGTATGTTTGTACTGCAAATAGCACAACCGGAATGGTCATGCGTATAGTAGCTAAATTCACAGAGGTCTGCATGCATTTTCACCAAATCTCCTCTAACCTGATTAACATCAAAAATCTGGAAGTCGCCTGGACAACCGGCCACCATATTCACAACATTTACTCCCCCGTGCTTGGGTAGAGGATTATCTTTCACATTAGGTCCCACGTCCTTGAAAGATAGAACACCAGACTTTACAATTTTCTGCACCTCAGTCTTCAAAGGATAACAATTCTCAACATTATGCCCTGGTGCTCCCTGATGAAAAGCACATGTTTGGTCTTCCTTGTAATACCAAGGCAATAGTGACGGTATGGCAGGAGGTGGTCAAGTTTGAACTAACTTCTTCTGAATCAATTCCGGTAGTAGCTTTGTATAGCTCATGGGAATAGGGTCAAAATTCTCCCTTATCTGATTATACCCTTGATTCCCCTGCTGGGACGGTCTCTGATAAGCAACGGTAGTTGGAGCGACATTCATAACGGGAGTAACTGAGGCGACTTGCTGATGATGCTGATAATTCCTTCTAGGAGTGCTTACCCTCCTTTATTGTATAACAACATTTGCATCTCCTTCTTTCTTCTTGGTAAACCCATAAGATGGCTGCTTCACACCTCCAAATCCTTCACTCTTCGTTAAACGGACCTCTCTCACAACCTCTTCTAAGCGGATACCCATTCCTACCATTTCAGTAAAGTCACTTGGCATGCTTGCTACCATCCTCTCGTAGTAGAAAGCACCCAGCTTCTTCAAGAAAATCTTAGTCATCTCATTTTCTTCCATGGGAGGAATCACTTGGGCGGCTACCTCATGCCATCTTTGTGCGTATTCTTTGAATGATTCCCTGTCTTTCTGAACCATGGCCCTGAGTTGATCATGATCAAGCGCCATGTCCACGTTGTATTTGTATTGTTTGATGAATTCTTCTCCCAAGTCATTGAAAGTATGAATGTTGGTGCTGTCCAAACTCATATACCACTTCAGCGCAACACCGGTCAAAGTATCCTGAAAAACGTGAATCAGCAGATGCTGATCATTAGTATGGGTAGACATTCTTCTCACGTACATCACCAGATGAGCACGAGGGAAAGTGTTACCCTTGTACTTCTCAAACTCCGGGACCTTAAACTTAGGAGGTATCTTAACATTCGGAACCAAACATAGCTCGTTTACATTTTTCCCAAATAGCTCTTTTCCCCTGAGGGCCTTCATCTCTCTCTGCATCTTGTCAAACTGCTCTTGAAAATCATCCATTCTGTCATAAAGACCCAAGTCTTCACTTGGTGGAGGGAAAGGATGACACACATCATCATTAATAAACGGAACCATATTCATCGAAGGAGGTGCAGCAGGAACATGTACTACAAGAGGTGCAGGAGTAACAATAGTCTAAACAACTGGAGTATCTTGGGGACCAAGATTGAAACCTTCAGGTGAAAAAATCTCTAGCATTCCCCATGGATAACGTTGGGGCATGCGATTCTGAATAACAACTGGAGTAGCAGATACGAGAATAATCAGAGCTTCAATAGTTGCCCTTGTTGGTTAAGGTTGAGCACTCGGTGGCTGGTTCTGAGCAGCCACCAGAGCTTCCATAAGAGTAGTTAAATTGGCCATGCCCTCCTTCAAAGCAGAAACTTCCTCGCGCAGCTCGCAATTCTCTTGTTCTAAGTTGTCCATCTTCTTTTTGAAATTAACCCGAGTGTTGTAGTGATGATTCAACTTGTTAAACGAAGTAAAGAAGCTTGGTAAGACACCTGGATATGCATAACAAATGTAAGAAATATGTGCAATATGATGCATGATATGCAATGCACATGATTATTTTTAATTGTTATTTAATATCTCAAGGGATTCATAGATTTATAGACAAATTGCAAACATCAAAGGAATACTGAAATTTTTTATTATAATAACTCCAAAATGGATTACAAGTTTCAATGATCCCAAGTGTAAGATGAAAATAAAATCTAAAACCCTGATAAATAGAACCGATGGAGATCACTCTATACGCTGATGCTTCTCCGTGAGCCTGGCAATCTGAGCCTTCAACCTCTGGTTTTCATCTGTATATCCGGTGCCAACCTCCTTCCAATCATCTGAGTAATCAGCACCTGATTGACGATTAAGAGAAAATAAATCCCCTTGCCTCTCCATAGACTCTACCGCTCGACTCTCAAGGATCTCAATAAAGTCATCTTTCTCCTTCAAATCTGCTCTATAGGAACTCTCTAAAGTTTGGAACTTCTTCTTCCAAGCATCCTTTTCCTGTTGCATCCTAACCAAAGCAAGTTACAGCTCTTCCAGATCATCTAATAAGGGAGGAGTGGTCTTCACAAATAGATCAGGCATGGGTGTCTCCCGGGTATACGACATCTTTAACTGAATAGCTCTCGATCGGACCCACTGATGATATGGCTCCAAAGAAACATCACCCCTAGGTCCCAAATCCTTCATAATCTTCTTATGAATGTGACTCCAGGCCTTCACAATCTTCTCCCTAGCTTCCCTATAGTCTTCTTCTTTCTTCAGAAATAAACTACTCAAATGAATACTATTTGGTTTATCCCTCATTGGATAACCAAGATGTCGCCGTGCAAGAACAGGGTTATAGTTAATTCCCCCCTTTGTACCAAGAAGAGGTACATTGGGGAAACTACCACAGCTGTCAATAATCTCTATATCCTGGTAAGCTCGACGATACCAATCAATATCCGAGTGAGTAAGTGCCATGATCTTAGGAGCCCAACGGGGTTCCTTCTTTACATCTCAAAAAGCATCAGACTGAGGCATATAAGAGATAAACCATCGGTATAACAGAGGCGTGCAACAAATAATCACCCCCCCCCCCCATGATAAGAATTCCGAATATGAATAGAGTAATAAGCATCACTCAACAATGTAGGAACTGGGTTTCCAATCATGAAGATCCTGATAGCATTAATGGCAACAAACTTGTCCACATTAGGAAATGAGAACAACCCGTAAGCAAGTAGAGCAAAGATGGCCTCAAAAGCAACTGTACTCTTTATTTTGGCAAAGTAATGAGCTTTCTCCAGTAAGAAATGAGCTGGTAATCATCTAACCCCTCCTTTAGTAGTCATATGGGCTTCCACCTCAGATTTCCCCAGATGAATCAAAGCAGCAATCTTATGTCGTTTTGGCTCACCCTCCAAACTGGTGAAAGGAACACGATCGGTAATAGGTAAATCCAATAGATAAGAATACTCCTTCAGTGTAGGAATCAACTGATAGTCGGGAAAAGTAAAGCAATGATACATCAGATCATAGAACTGGATCAAGGTCGAGAGAATACCCTCCTTCATCTTCAGCTTCATGAGAGGAATAATGGATCCATATTTCTTCCGAAAGTCTGCAGAACACTCGATTTTGGGAATTAGACTGATCAACTCATCTATCTTGGGATCCTTGAAACTGTATTTCCCGGTCTTTCTCTTTCCAGAATCCATGGTTAGAAAGTACCTGAGATATTCACAAATAGTTAACCTTTAAATCCCTTAAAATATGGTTTCTTCAAAAGATGCTTATGAGTGCATGGATGAATGATGCAACAATTACACACAAGATCACACATATAGGGTTCATAGGTTCAACGTCACGAGCATGAGGTCGAAGGTACTACCCATGAGGTGTTGGTCTAAAAGTTATCACCCGCCGAACAAGGTTCTAGAGGTTCCCAGAGTCTACATCCTTCCTTCGGATATTACCAACTTCTCGATTAACTCGGTAATTAGTAATATTCTCAAGAAATACTCGTCCGAGCGTAGTATCGCGTGACAACTATTTCTGGATTACTCCGTCATAGCTTCCGCACTACACCTAAAAGGCCATGATGGGTTTGGCATTCTACGGTCCTCAGTTTCAGTAGGCTCCCATGTCGAAAGCAATACGTCTTCCTGATTACTCGGTAAATAACACTACAGTCAAAGGGGCCTCCACTGAGTGGGGGATCTCATGCCTCCTTTTTTGGGATTACTCCCTCAAAGTTAACATGACTATACCGCCCTTCCTATCTTAAAGTTTTCCCAAGTCCGGGTATAGGACTTATGAGTAATCACCAAGCACCCTGAAAACCAGGAAAATCCAGACAAACATACATATAACATATAACACATAAACAATAATAGCACATATACAGATATAAACAAAGATAGGTTTAACCCACTTAGGGATGGACCAGCAAGAGGTCAATATTTCCCCAGTGAAGTCGCATTTTTCTGTAGCGGTAGAAATGTTTAAGACTAAGCCATTGGATTGACTAGACTTTTACAGATCAAAATAAAAATCGCCACCGCGCTTTATTGTTTCCAGAGGAATGGGAAAAGAGCTAATAAACCAAAAAGAGGGGGAAAGATTCAAGGTAAGGGGGTTGGTTATGCAAATGGAAGGTATTAGCACTCTAAACATCTACGGTACTCTGCAGGAACCTCTTTGTAAAATCTGTATATTTTGGCTATAAAATGTTGTATGTAAAATAGATGGTGGAGGTGAGAAAAAGAAATATATTTTTTATGATTTTTGCACCCGCGGTGGTTGTGAACCTTTGGTACCTACGTACCACCTTTCGTGCAATAGGGGATCAGGGTACACATAGTTCCACTTTAAATATTTTTTTTAAAAACACAAATGTGTTGGTTAATTTTATGAGATAAAACATCATCGTCATTGTCCGTGTGGAAAACATACCTACTACCCACAATTATGAGAAAAGAGAATTTTCATAATCTCAAAGTGGAGGATATGGCTTGGATTTTAAAATCAACAATGCCTCACTCAACACCCAAGTGGAAAATATCTCTCTTCGCTATATATTTTAGAAGTATAGTTGTTTGCATCACTACAAGGATTGACAAGAGTTCAATCTTTTGAGAAAAGTTTAAAGATAAAAGCCAAAATGGCAAGATGGTTTGAAATGAGATTGATTGACTTTTAGTCTTCTCACAAAAAATGTCAAGGTATTATTAAGTTGATTGGGGTTTATTTATGAAAATGTTTTGAAAATGCATGGACATAAGTCCAAGTTTATTATGAAAATGGTTCAAGTTTAAAAACAAGAAGAGTTCTCAAAAGGAGGAAGAAGATTTTTTGAAATTAAAGAAGATGGGAGGAGAAGAAGGGACTATCCTAAAGCATAAGGTAAAAAGCTAAGTATAAGCCATCTAACCAACAAGAAGTCGATACTTGACATTATGAGCCAAGATAGAATTACCATTCCTTAGATTGAAACCAATCAAGCAAAAAACACTAGACCTCTTGAGAGAACCAAACTTCAAGTGTATTAAGTATTCATAAAAATTGGGCAGAGTAACGGCTGTATACAGGTTAATTCTAGATTACAAACAGAGAGTGTAATCACAAAAAACCTGCACACAAAAACAAACAAGCAACCCAATGTCTTGAGGTAAACCTCAATAACTCTAGGCAGAATAATCAGATAAGTTCACCAGGTCTCCAAGAGAGGCCAAGGTTTCTAATCCTAAGTCCAAGAAAAGTCCCATGCTCCATAATGCCAAGGATAGTAACCAAATAGTTCAAGTACCATTAAATATTTTCCAGGGTTTATGTTGATTATTAAGTATCTTAAGAAAAGAAAAGAAAAGCTCAAGTGAGCAAAGTAAAAATGATAAGAAAGTAAATGCTCAAATGAGAAAAGATGAAAATGGAATTAAATGTAAATGCTAAAAGTAAATGGTACATAAAGCATAAAAAAGAATAAAAGCATAAAGTAAGACAAGTCAATAATTAGTGGTTACTTGGATGACCATCTTGAAGCTTACATTTGGAACTCATTAGAGGATTGGTAGAACCAAAGCCTCCACACAACAAGTTGTATTTGCTTTTTGTCAAGTATATCATCCATTTGGAACTCTCACAAGTGCCATTTAATGATCAACGATATTTAAGTGATCCGCGTTGACCAAATGTGTTGTAGATACATTAGAGGATTGGTAGAACCAAAGCCTCCACACAATGAATCTCAAAGTTATTGGATAAAAGAGATCAAATTAACATACTTGGGCTTGCAAACATAAGTTTGGGCCACAAATGATCATTTATTCAAATCAGGACAAAATTTAGTGCTATGTTAAGCAATCGTAAGTGGACTTATATAGAAGTCGCACCTATTTTGAGGCCGGTCAATAGCAATCTATGCACCATTTGTTTTTAGACATGATATATAGATCATGTTCCGACAACATTTAGTGCAATAAGAAGGAGATCAGATGAAGGGGGATGGGAGAGAATATACAAACCACTTTTGAATTAAATTTAATCAAACTATTATTAAAATCAGTCATCCATTTTTGTGAAGTTAAACTCAACACCATGGATCCAATGATGTTAATAAAGTTCCTGATCCAAAATTTAACCCAAGATCAGCTAGAAGATAGTCACAAAATAATATCACATTTTAATATATACAAAAGGGGTACAAAATAATGTTTAAAAAATAGAAAATAAAGAGAAAAATTTCAACTATGTTCAAATTAATCAAAAAATAAAAAGTAAGACCATAGAAAAATCGGAAAAGGGCTCAAATAATTTTACAAATTTTTTTGGTAATTTTTTAAAGTCAGAAACTATTTCTTAAAATTACAATAAATGGGTAAAATAAACCAAAAATGATAAAAAATAGTAAATTCAGATACAAAAATAAAATAAGGTCACCAATATTTGTCACAATATCATTGAATCATTCCTTAATTTTTTCAGAATTTAAAAATGTATAAAAGTATTTTTAAACATTTAAAACAAATCAAATAAAGTGTAAATTTATAAAAAATACCAAAACACAAAATTAAATTATGAAAAAAAGAAAATCAGAAATATAATAATCAAAAATATTTTTTATAATTTTTTTAGATTTTTTGGACTGAAAATGAATTTTCTATGATTTTTTTGAAATTTAAAACAATTAAAATATAAAAATAAGAAAAAGAAAATAAAAATAAAATATGTGGACCATTGGATGAGAGTCAAAATGCGTTATTAATTAAATCCAAGGGATCTCACGCGCTGTGCATATCATGGTCATTTGTGAATAATGTACATAATCATTAATTAAATCAGATTTTAAAAAAAACAAATGGCGCGCCTTCATTGGTTGGAAGATGACACGTTGGACATCTTCAACCTCCAGCCAACACGAATTGCAGGTCTCTCAAACTATAAAATCAGAAGCTCAGACCTATGCCATTCGCTTCGTCTCTTCAAGACGAAGACAACCACACCCTCGCGCCAAATTTATATAAATTGTAGCTCAAGCAATTTGGAAGGAAAGATTGGAAAAGGGATTTGAAATTTCATGGCCAAAATGTATTTCCAGAAAGAGGTAAGTGTTGCAACTAGAACCTTGGAAATGAGAGCATCACAATGATATCAAAGTTTTGAAGAATTGATGAAGGAATCTACCTATTGAAGTTGAGTTGTAGAGCTCTGAAATTGGACTTCTATGGAGAAGTATAGGGCACGATTCTCAAATGTAATTATATGGTTAGCTTCAGGGAAAATCAAGGAAGGTGAATTGATGGAAAAATTAGATTGAAAAAGGCTCGAGAATGGATTTTGAAGTTACTGAATTCTGAGTTATGAAACAAGTTTGGCAGGGTGATTCTGGCTATCCAAGCTTGAGAAAATGAATGGGATAGTTCATGTATTTATAGGAGAAGAAAATGGGATCAAAAGAAAGAGTAAATGATGCGTTTTGGAGGGAATTCGTGCACACCTGATGCACGAGTGAAGTGTGATCTAAACTTCACCAAAACACATCCAATTCTTGCGTTTTGTTGCGCTAATCCACTTGGGAAAGTTGGCTAATCATGTTTAGACCCAAAATGCGTGCTAATGTGAGGTTTAGAGGTTGTAACATGAATTTCAAATTCTGACTTGCAATGAAACTTCAATTCCAAGTTAACACTTTTGAAACAATGGCATTCTGAGCTCAAGGGGTCTTAAGGCATGATTCTTGATGCTTTAGAAAGATGAGGTTACAAGCTTTGTAATGGAAAAAGAATGGAGTTAAATGGATGCTTGAGCTGAAAGTTGTATTGAGTCAAAGTTGAATAAAAAGGGTTGACTTTCCATACTTAGAAATATTTCAAATTCTTCTTCAAAAATGACCTATAATGTCTTGCATCCAAACATGGCTTTCCACTTGGAATTCATTCTTGACAAAAAAAGGCGGCATGAAGTAGATCTCTTGAATGACATTTTGGAACTTGAATCATTCAAAATATCCAAAATTTGAGAGAGTTATGAATTGTTGAAGTTGGCAAAAAATCATGAAATGACCTATAATCTTTTGTATCCTTAAGGAAACTTCCATCAATTTTCTCACTTTACACATAAAAGAAAGCATAAAATTAACATCTTCAAGATCATTATGGAAAAATAATGGAATCAAGATGATACAAATTGACCAAGTTATGACCATTTGAAGTCACACATGGAAAATTGGGGATTCATCTGGAGGACTTGTAATCTTTCTTCCTCATCAAGTATATTCCTCATGAAAAATACTTGTAACTTTTGAAGTGATTTGTTAATAACCCTTTGAAGAGAAGGATGTCTTTGGAATCACTCAAAAATAACAAAAGATGAGCAAGATATATTCCTTTGAAATTCAAAACCCTAGCTCATAGATCAAGAAAAATGCCTTGAGGAACTTTGACAAGCTTGAACAAACTTCTTGTACTAAAATTATTTCTTTGTGAATAGAAGTTGTTGAGGATGATAATGAGAACTCATAGCAACCAAAACCACTTCCATATCTTGAAAATTGATAGAAATATGCTCTTGTGACCAATAGGAACAAGGCCTTGTCCAAACATGACAACTTCTCCAATCAAACCCCTTGTAGTTTTCAACCAAATTTGATAATTTTGGAACGTGGTGAACCAAAATAACCTTGCCATGCCATTTATTCCAAAACAAATCCAATGATGAGGTTTGAGCTTCTCGAACTTTATTGACTAGGGCATGGAAATAAACTCATGAACCCATGGGGGGGGGGACTTGTTGAATCTCATGGCCTTTACATACATGGATAGAAAGCAAGACAAACCAACATTGCACTTTATTTAATTTAAAGAAAAAGTAAATACAAAAAATTTTATGATCATAAAAGAACATAAGTCAAGGTGCTTGGTAATTTATCAAAAGGGAAAAGCTAAATGTAGGGAGGGGAACCAAGAATCCTAGTGTGATCTTGTTGTGAATGAATCAACATGGTATGATGAAGGGATCTTAGGGGAAAAAATTGGGGTACAACAGTGTGGTATATGAATTTTTCTATGCATTATATATGAATGCTCCATGTAATGTTTATGCTAACACAACTGGGTTGGATTCTTTTGTGAGGCAAGATTGGACTTTGATTCCTCAACACAGGGAATAACGCCAAGCCTGAAATCAGAAGATGCTTTAAACAAACTCTCACTATACCTGTGAATCGTAATGAAGAAAAGTATCCTTGGATGAAGGACTGCATAGCTGCTTAGGAATTACTAAAGAATATGACTCCAAACCCATCTGATTGGTGTAAAATGATAGGTCATCACTGTATACCTGGCATGCTTACCCCAACATGACTCTTAAAGAAGAAATTATGATGAACTTGTAAGAGAAGCAGTCATTGATAAACAAATTTGGGAATAGGCTCCAACAGGACTCGGGAGATACTTGCCTCTGATTAAAACATAGACCAAGTTTCTTGACAGTTTGAAAATTCCTTGATGAGAAAATTATGTTTGCAAATAAAATTATTTATTAAAAAAATGGTAGTTTTAATTAAAATCACTATTTGAGCGACATCATTGATGAAAGAGCAAAGATTTCACCGGAAAAAACACAGTGATTTAAAGTAAAAGATACAGAAAAGGCCTAATGCCAAGAGCAAAAGATTAATGGAAACTAGGGAGTTAGTTTACACAACCTTGTTGTTGTATTCTTTCAGAAGTAACTTAGCCTCAATTAGGTCTTTCGAGGGTCATAATGTGGTATGGTTCACGGTTTATGAAACAAAGGATAAAGGCTCAAAGTTTATTTGTACTCACCTCATTCTTCGTGATGTTCTTCAGTCCTACGTTCAGTTAATTTAACCTATGCATTCTAGTTTCAAGAGATTTTGGAATTGCAGCTCCGATATGATGGCTCAGAAGCCAAGAGATTCTTGAGATGACAATAACTTCTATCTTAGTGACTTCTCTTGATTTTTGATTATCCCTAAATTTTTCCTGAACTACTTCATTTTGAATTTGCAGTCAGCGGGATGCCTCAATTTTTCCTAAGTCTCCTTCACGGGTTTTGACTTAGCGGGTTTTTCTTCGATTTTTCATTTTATTCTATTTTAGAAAGATAGTGACAGTCTGACTTAATGATTACGGTGAACCATCATTGGGTTTTGATTTAAGACATCTTCGACACTTATTTGATGTGTGTGAAGGAAGGCTTGTGATTGCAACATTTATTGGAATTTATCTTGCACGATTTCTCTTGTATTTTAATGCCCAATCAAGTTAATTGAGAACTACCTGCCCGGGTTAAGATTATGGGTTTTTGTATAGAAAGAAACTCCAAATTCTAGGCTCAAAGGGGTTGACAAGGGACTAACTTCCTTATTTCTCCAGTGTTTGAGAGTTGAAACAATGCTTTACATCATCAACTAAGTTTCAATTGAAAGCATACCAACAACATTTATGAGTACTTAATTTTCACTATACTCCCTCCAATCTTGGCATAAAAAAAAGTTTAATAAAGCAAGTAAAACAAGGGATATACTAGAAAAATAATTGAAACCATAAATTGATTCAAAGATGTAAAATGCTCATTTCATTAAAATTGACAAAACAAAGAACATACAATTTAAAAGACAAACAATTCAACATAGTCAAATGGAAAGTACAAACATAAATGAAACAAAGTCTAATGCAATAATAAAAAGAAGGATGAGTTGTCCTTGTTGAAACACTTGTTTGGGAATAAAATGGTCTGAAAAAACTAGAGCTTCACTTAGCATGGTCTGGAAAAGGGTTTTTGACAACATTGGGGTTGATATCTTTGAAAGTCAAAATCTTAGCCTTCACCAATTCTTGTACTCTAGCCTTCAAAGGGAAACATATTTCTAAATCATGGCCTGCTGCACCTTGATTGAAAGGACAATGGAGATCAGATCTGAAACTGTCCGAGAGAGGATCTGGAGGAGGTGGCAAAGATCTAGTGGTAATCAACCCTTTCTGGACCAAAGATGGATACAACTCAGCTTAAGTCATAGGAATAGGATCAAAGTCAACCCTATTACGAATCTGATTTCGTCCACCAAGTTGACTTTGACGAGCTTGAGCTTACTGGGTGTTGGCAACATGAGAAATAACTACAACAGAGGGTTCAATATACTGAGTTCCATAATGGGGTCTTCTCTGTTGACTATAGATAACATTGGTTTCACTTTCCCTTTTCTTGTGTAAATTACCATAAGATTTCCTAGCATCGTAAGATTCCGTCTTGACAACTTTACCTTTCTTCAAACTTTCTTCAAGTCTTTGTCCAATGATAATCAGATTTGTTAAGCTGGAAGAGACACTGCCAATCATTTTCTCCAAAAAGAAAGGAGATAAGGTATCCATAAATATGCTTGTGAGCTCCTTCTCAGCTAGATGTGGTTCAACTTGAGAGGCCAGTTCTCTCCAACATTGAGCATACTCTTTGAAGGATTCTCTTTCTCTCTGGCACATGCTCTATAGTTGACATCGGTCAGGTGCCATGTCACCATTGTACTTGTATTGCTTCATAAAAGCATTAGCTAAGTCTTCGAAGCACTGAACATGATTCTTTTCCAATCCCATATACCACTTGAGAAAAGCACCACTCAAGCTGTCCTGAAAGCAATGGATGAGCAACTTCTGATTGTTTGTATAGGCAGCCATCTTTCTGAAGTACATGACCAAATGACTTTTTGGACATGTATGCCCCTTGTATTTCTCAAACTTAGGAGTTTTGAACTTTTCAGGCATCACAAGGTCAGAAACTAAACACATATTGTCAGCATCAACACTAAAGAACTTATTACCTTCCATGGCCCCCATTCTCTTCTCTAAAGTCTGAAATTGTTCCTTTAATTCTTCAAAATCAGCAGGATCTTCTTGACTAGCAACAAAGTGATAATCAAAGAGAGGATTCTCATAAGCGGCTTATGCAACAGGATATACCCCAGGTTAAGGAGAAGTAATATGGATGATTGGCTGCTGTTCAGTGAAAATTGGAGCTTGAAATATTGGTCGGGATGATTGGCCAACCATTGAAGTAGTGACAAAATATGGAGAATAGTTTCGAGGCATACTAAACTCTGGCTATGTAGTGGCTGGTTGCTGGACTATTGGAGGATTAACATCAACATTTTGAACCTCAGGTATGATAGTCCTCTGAGGTGGTTCTCCTCTAGCAATCAAAACTTGCATCATCCCAGTGAGATTAGTCATGCCCGACTTCAATTCATCAATTTCCATTCTGACTTCCATGTCATGTTGCTCTTGGTCTTCCATTCTTCATTTGTTGTTAGCTCTAGTCTCGTGGTTGTGTTGAGGAAACAACTTGACGGTTGACAGATAACTGGAAGAAAGAGACAGTTAGAAATGAGATCTTGGAAACCTAGATATATGTGTGAACTCTTAAAAGGATGAAAATGTTGGTTTTTATTTTGACTTTCAAGGAACTCAAGATTGTAAACATCAAAGCATAACGAAAGTAAATTCTAAATTGGATCAAAGCATTGATCAAGTTATCATTTAAAATCAATCATCCATTTTGGTGGATTAGGGTTTTCACTCCATCAACACCCAATATCCATTGAGTTTGATGAAACTTATGGTGTTTATAAAGAAAGACCCATAAATTGCTTGAAAACCAAGTGAAAAAGAGTTTCATGGATGCATGAGTGTATGGTTATGCAACAATCACAAATAATATCACAAGCAAGGTTGAATGGTTTGACGTCATGAACATGCAGTCAAAGTTTAGAACCACCCACAAGGTATGAACTAAGGGTTTATTTTTAAATGTGGAATAAGGTTCTAAAGATACTCATAATCCATATTCTTCCTTCGAATATTACCAACTTCCCGATTACTCGATAATTAGCAATATTCTCAAGAAAAACTTGTCTGAGTGCAGCATTGCGTGACAACTACTTTCAGATTACTCTGTTATAGTCTCCATACTACATCTAAAAAGCCAAGATGGGTTAAGGGTTCTGCAACTCTCAGCTTCTAGGGCTTCTAGGTCGAAAGCAACCATGTCTTCCTGATTACCCGGTAAATAAATACTACAATCAAAGAGGCCTCCATTGAGTGGGGGATTTCATATCTCCTTTTTTGAGATTACTCCCCAAAGTTAAAATGACTATACCGTCCATCCTAATCTTAAGTGTAACTTAGTCCGAGTATAAGACTTGTCCTTTGTAATCAACACCCAAAGAAACCAAAAAATAACACATATAAACACACAAGCAATAATAAAGAAAAAATATATAACAAATTAGGTTTAACCCACTAAGAGTATTGTTGTCATAATTCCCCAGCAGAGTCGGCAATTCTGTAGCGGTGAAAATCGGAGATCCGACTATTAATTAACTTGACTTACAAATAAGAAAGAGTCGCCACCGCGCTTTATTATTTACAAGGGAAAAGTGCAAAATAAAACCCATAAATATGCAAAGTGCAATACTAAAAGTAAAGAAAAATACACTGCATTTGAGAAAATCAAAGGTTCGGGGGTTGGTTATACAAAGGGAAGGTATTAGCACCATATGTATCTATAGAATCATATAGGAACCTTTTGAAATATCTATTTTTGATTAAAATTTGTTTTCTTTATAAATGAGTGTTGAGATGAGATCTTGAAGATGCGACGACTTAGTGTCGAAGGTTTAGCTTAAATGATTGTAAGTTTAAAAATTGAGTTTTTAGGAGATTTAACTTAAGATTAACAAAACTAAAATGTATAAAAGGGGTTTTGCATAATCATATTAGATATATTCGATGACATGAAGTCAAAAGATTAATCCTTTCCCTTGGATTCAAACACAAAAATAATAATCAGATAAAGACCGGACAAGAACCATGCATCAGATAAAAATGAATAGTAACCATAGTCCAAGGATTAAAGAACCAATTTTAGGTTTTTTCTTTATTAAGTGGCCTATAACAAGAAAAAGAAAATAAGAAGCTCAAGTGAGTAAAGAGAAGATAAATGCTCAAGTGAGCAAAGAAAAAATGCATAAAGTAAAGAAAATAAAATGCTATGGATGATAAATGGCATAAAAGTATAGAGAAGAAAATATAAAGTGCAGAAATATAAATGATATTAAAGTAAAGTTAATACAATATAAAGTTAATAATCTGATTTGGGACAAGTGTAACTTCATATGGAGAATAGAATGTATGTACCCATACATGTTAGAGAAATGACACTTTGATGTTCATTATCTTATACATGTAGTACAATTAACATACATGAGGGATCAAGACAAAGTCAAAAAAGATATATTATGACAAACATATCATCAATCTCAAGTACCTTGAATGATGAAAGGACCATTTAGAGATAGATTGGAAATGGTGAAAATTCATCAAATATCCGACAAGCTTAGATGAACTAAAAAAGTTCAAATGCTTTCCAAATTGATCCAAATAAAAACAAAAATAAAAATAAAAATAAATAAAATAGATAAAGAAGAATAAGATGATGTCTATAATAAAAATAGTATAAATGTCATAACTTTCTCAATTTTTCATGAAATTAGACAGATGGATAATGAAAATTTATCTACTCAATCTCATGATCAAGGATCCATGCTCAAAATAAATAAATAAACAACAAAATATTACATAAAAAAATGAAAATTAAACAACAATAAATCACTTTTTCTTTTAGAGTTCAAGAATATTTTTCAACTCTTGATTTTGAATCAATGGAGTTTTCATACAAAATAGTGATAACTATGGTACTAAATAAATAAATAAAGAGTGAAAATGCAATAGAATTAAATAAAGAACAAGTATAATAGCCTACATATTCAATAAAAGGATGAAATGACTTGAAAGAAAATGAAGAGAAAAAAAGAAGAGAGTTTTGACTTAATTTAGTGAATGATTTGTGGTATTGTTCCCTCAAATGAAAGAAAAAGATGTCTTATTTATAGGATGAATGAGGTGAGAGTGTTGATGTGGCAATCCATGTGACTTTATGAGAATGGTTCTTGGAAATTGATAAGTCCAAGTTGGCAATCCATGTGAAGTGTGAGAGTGATTCTTGGCTATTGATAAGTACAAATTGACAATCTATGTGAAGTGTTTGTACTACATTATAGTGGTCCCAACTTTTCTTTAATGACACAAAAAATACAAAAGGACAAGGTAATAATAATAATAATAATAATAATAAAAACTAAAAGTGTTAGTTATAATAATAAATACAAAATAGAAAATAAAAGAGACATTAAATTAACTATTTATGATTTTTTTCTTGAATTAAAATAAATGAAAATATAAGTGCAAATTAAAAGATAAAAAATAAAATACATATAAGAAAGTAAAAGGACTTGTATAAAATTTTCTAGATTTTTTTTGAAATAAATTAAACCAATATATAAATTTAAATTAATAAAAGAACATATTTTTGATGATTTTTTTAGTAAAGAGGTAAAAATAGTAAATAAAAAAACAACATGATGTTAAATACATTTTTTTGTTGTGATTATTTAAAGGGTTAAATGCACTTTACCCCTTTGCAATAGTAGCGAGTTTTGATTTACCCCCCTTTTAAAAAAAAATTCTTTTCGCCCCTTAACAAATATAGATTCCAAAACAGAAAACCTTACAGACCAAGATTCCCTTTGAGTTTCAGACGTGGCCTGTGACACTCTTGCTGACTGTGTAATTAAATGCCACCTTGGATTTTTTTAATACTTTTTAATATTTTATTTAATTGTATAAAATCTTTGCATTTTTAAAAAATATGCCATAGCAGAGTTTCGAGCCCTTGCCCCATCTACTTGCAAGCCGTGCACCCAACCATTGCACCATGTCTATCAGTTTGCATATTTCTCGCTTCATATTCAATTTATATATTTAGATGGTAACCCAAAAAGAAAAGCATGGGTTTGACCTATATCATAATTTGCTTGTTGCCATTTGTGTTGAGCGGAGATGACAGAGGACATACAGGAATCGAAACTGCCGTTGTTGATGCGAGCAACGGAGGCGTCGTGGTGAGAGAATTCAGATTCAATTTCGGAAACGATTATGGAGGGGGAGGAAGGAGCAGAGAGTTTAGGTTTTTTGGAAATTGAATGAGAGTCGTTGGTGTCTGGAGATGAATGACGGTGATTGTTGGAGGCCATTGAGAAGTAAATGGTGAAAATTGAGATTTCTTGAAAAAGAGAGAAACATGAGGATGATTTAAAGTGAGTGAGGAAGTGAATGCGGTGCGTTTTTAAGAAATATGGAAAAGTGGGTTAAGCATATAAGTGTTATCCTCCGTCATCCTGGGTTTGACTTGTATCATATTTACAACAATTCAGAGATTTATTTTTTACAAGTTTTCTATCTGTTTTGAAATCAAATTAGGATTTTGGGAGAGATGCTGGATCTTCAATTCCCACGGGTTCAACTCTGGTTTTCAATGTATTGTTATAGCTCTATTACAACACAACTATTTTCTTTTTGGGTTACCATCTAAATGTACAAATTGAATATGAAGCGAGAAATATACAAACAGATAGACATGGCGCAGTGTTTGGGTGTATGGCTTGCAAGTAGAGGGACAAGGGTTAGAAACCTAGCAAATGAATATTTTTTAACAATGCAAAGCTTTTATACAATTAAATAAAATATTAAAAAAATTAAAAAAAGCCAAGGTGGCATTTAATTACACAGTCAGCAAGAGTGTCACAGGCCACATCTGAAACTCAAAGGGAATCTTGGGCTGTAAGGTTTTCTGTTTTGGAATATATATTTGTTAAGGGGCAAAAAGAATTTTTTTAAAAGGGGGGTAAATTAAAACTCGCTACTATTGCAAGGGGGTAAAGTGCGTTTAACCCTTTTTTTAAATGGAAAAGAAATCATGAATAAAACACAATGTGATACGGTGGCAGAACTAACTGTTTAATACTGGTTTGCGTTCTGCGTTTTGTGTTTGCAAAATGTCGCGGTAAGCAAGAGTCACAACCGACTTTTATTTCATCCAACCGGAAAGGAAAAAATACAGAAAAAAAATTCTTTTTTGAGATTTTGAGTACGGGGGGGTAGATTATAGAAAGGGAAGGTGTTAACACCCTTTCTATCCATGGTTTTCCATGGATTCTTAGGTACTTGCTCATCTTTTTAAAAATTGCTTGTGCGTGTGCTTTGTTTTGAAAATGTTTTACTTCGTGATAACCCTTGTATCAGTCCTCAAAGGTGTGACGAAGTTGTTTTTGAAAACTCTTTTGAAATGTGTGAGTGTGAAAAAGTTTTGATTTGAGCAAGTACCTACTAGCATCTACCTACTCGAAAAAATATCGTTTCTATTCTTGTTTCCTTTAGACAGCGCTATCCTACTATTGAGAAATAGGTAGCACCGTCGTTGGAGTTGTAAGGGTCAATTCGAAAGGAACGTATAATCACCAAAGCAACGTTAGGATACCTTAGTAATAACCCTAGAGTCTTAAGATCATATTCGAGGCAACATTTCTGAGGCAACATTTTCGAGGCAATATTCGAATGGGACGTTTGATCTTTTTAGACAGGAGGGCAACCACTAAAACACCCTATGCTTAATGATCATTTACCAAAGGCAACCGAAGTGAGAGTATACCCTAAGAGTGATATGTGCGAGTGATTGGTTTTCAGTTATTTAATCTTTGCACATTAGGGTTTTCTAACCGTATTAATTTGTCATGCATTCTTGTCATACAATCCTATTAGCATACATCTAGACAGTTAAATATTTGCGGGAATTAAAAATGTGAGAAAGTGAATCTATGCTATTACAAGGCTTCAGGGAGGGGGATTAATTACATAGCCAAAAAACTCGAGGAAAAAGCGATAAGTAAAAGCCCTAAATTAACTATTACAAACCAGCGAGCAGTTACAAAATGTCGGTCAAAATAATCAACACGCGCGTGATGAATCAAATATGAAACGACTAGGGTTTTGACCATTGACTAAACCTATTTGCGATTGATTAAAAAAAGTTTTTGTCCTATTTTGTTATTTAAGAAAATAATGAAACAACTAAAAAGAAAATCCTAAGTTCTAATTAATTTTAAATTAAGAAAAAGTAAATGAATTCAACCTAAAAACCTATTTTTGTATTTTTATTTATTTGAGAAAAAATAAAGGAATTAAATCAAGAATTTAACCTAATTTGCTAATTAGTTTTAATTATGTAAAAAAAGTTAGAATTGCCCTAAGTTAAACTAAATTAAATTAAATTAACAAAATTAATTTTGATAAAAAAAGAGTCTAATTCTAATTTTTTTGATTTTCTTGATTTTATGATTTTATGGAAAATAGATTAATTGTTAATTAAAATAATTAAAAGGAAAATTAAAAGAATTAAATAAAATAAAAGAAAATAAGAAAAATAAAATATGGGCCTGGTTGTAATGCTGAAAGAGGGGGTGTGTTGTTGAAATTCTGGGCCCAAACACATCCAAGCCCTTTTGACTTCGCCTGATCTAGTGCATATGTTGACTTTAGGTGCATGATAGACCCTCAATGGAAAGGCCTGGGATCTGGGCTGAAGATGCATTTGATGGTTGGATCTTGATAGTATACGGTGGACATCCTGTTAAGAAACGTGCCTGATCACCTGTTGAAAAATAATATGAAACAAATATTGGGACCTGGGGATCGAACCCAGGTCCTTATGCACGTTTCCAATACCTGCTTGCCAACTGAGCTGCTTTGCTTGTTTGTGCATATAATAGGAATAAACAATAAAATCAAATCACGTGGTTCATTCAGAAAAATGCGCTAAAATTCAAACCAACAACCGAACTTTTACCTACGGTTGCCTTGCTATAGGTACAGACCTGTGCATCTCAAAAATTGTATACAATCAAGATAAATGATAAGTGAGAGTGCCAATCAACTCGTCTCATCCTCACGAGTATCATGGTACCAGAATCAACACCCAATTTTGCCTATACTGCAAACTCCTAAAATGAGCCAAGGAACCCTAGCAATGGCATATCTTGATTCCTGTAATATGAATACAATTAAGTGGTACCAATATTTTGCAAACCCAATGATGAAAAAGAATATATAATCAAAATATGCGTATGATGAGTAAATCAACAAAATCGAAATCGAGTTTAGAGGAAAACCGTGGTACCTGTAACTTACAATTCCGGACGTGAAAATGCTTGCAATTGATTGAGATCCCTTCTGGAGATGTCCAGGAGTCTAGTGGTGGCCTTAGAATGGTTTGAATCACTCTATAAGTCATAGAATGATCACCCACTTTCTTGCAAATTTTTGAGTTTTCTTCTTGTTTATGCACGACCTCTTAACCCTTGTTCTTGCCTTAGATACGTTCAATATGTATCATAGGGTGCATTAGGGTTGTAAAAACTGATCACATCTTTGGAAGTTTTCAAGATTTGATTTGATTTTCATGGCACATGTAAACTTGCTATATTGGGCCAAATTATGCCTTTCTTGTCCCAATCAGCCTTTATTCGAATTGACCATGACATCCTTGCATTATTTGATTGAGATCCTGTCCAAAAATCAGATCACAACATATCTTTTCCATTATTCATTAATTATTTGATTTAATTGAAATTTTAATTAACAAAAAACCAAAATAAATTTAAAAGTGAAGCAAATAGCATGAGGTTGGATATTTGGGTCGCGGATCATATTATAAGTGAGGTGCAAGCATAAAAAGTTTGGCCCATTTAGAAAAAAAATGCAAATTTAAGCACATTTGACTTTTGGCAATTTTGCAAAAATGGTCAACTTGGCCAATGCATAACTCTCTCAATTTTGACCCTAGATAGGTGTTCTTGGACTTTTTAGAAAGCTTAGGATGTCCTTTAAGCAACCCTTTTGGTTTCATCCCAATTGAGTCTTCCATGTTCATGTATGAAGCTTTGACCCAAAAGGTGTTTTTGTTGACTTTCCAAAATGACCTATAATGTCCAAATTCATATCTTTTTGTGAGTGCAAAATTTGGACTTGGGAGCTGAAGATGAATTGTAGGGAATTGCCTCCTATTCAAAATGAGCTTTGGATGGGTCATTTCGGATAAAGTATGAGAAAGTTATGCTTGGTCAAAGTGAGTTGACTTTTCTTGCAAAACCCTAATTTAGCAACTTTTGGGTTTTGATGAATTGTGAGCAATCCTTGAGGAATCATGATCAACCCTTGCTCAAACGATGGATAATACTTCAAAATGAGGATGTTGACCAAAAATATTTAATTTTGACTGTATGTGGGCCACAATTGACTTTTGCCCTAGTATAGTTGATTTTCAGGCATTTGAGCAATTGACTGAGCAAACTTCTTCTGCAAGGCTTAAAACTTTACATGGATGATCTTGAGAACATATTAGGACAATGGTGAGAATTTGAGTCCTATGTGGTCCACACATCTTGATGAAAATGGAAACCCTAATTTGAGATAGACTGCCTTAGGAGAGAGTTTGTCTGGTCAACTCTTGGACTTCCTTGAGCAATTTGAGGATCTCACTTGACATGTATTTGGAAATATGGAAGGGAAAATTTTGGGGTACAACAACTGTCCCTGTTCAATCTTCTTAAACTTGAGGATGTAGATTGGCTTGTCTGCCTTTCGTAATCTGAAGGTGGAAGATGATTGAACACTAGAGTGCCCAGAAATTTGCACTCGCATGAAGTGATACTTGATTTGTGGTATCGGGAATGGGCTTATAGATGCCATTTGGTAGCTGTTAGAGAATTGTCGGAGATGGTCTTAAAGATTCCATCTGAAGAAGTGTCAATCGCATAAGAGATTCCTTTACGAGAACCCGTATACCTGTTGTTGAGGAGGACTTCGCTGGGGAATGCTGGTCTCTGTCTTGAGAGAAATAGAGTTTTAGGAGCTTCAGTTGTCCGTTACTCTATTGGGGAATAATTATGGTTTGGGGAAGCAGAAGTGAACTGTGTGTTTGGTCGGGGTATATGTTGTACCGCGACTTTCTGGGGAAATGTGAAATCAATTGTGTTTGATCGGGTCCCGGTCTTATAGTGTTGTGGACTGCTGTATGGGGATAAGAGAGGAAGATCCTGAATAGTAGGGTTATAAGAAGGAACCTGGATGGTAAGGTTACATCGAAATGAAAGCCGGGATAGTAGGGCTGTGAGAAGGAACCTGGATAGTAGGGTTACTTCGAGATGAATGCCTGGATAGTAGGGCTGTGAGAAGGAACCTGGGTAGTAGGGTAACTTCGAGATGAAAGCCTGGATAGTAGGGCTGTCTGAAGGAACCTGGGTAGTAAGGTTACTTCAATATGAAAGACTGGATAGTAGGGCTATGAGAAGGAACCTGGGTAGTAGGGTTACTTCGATATGAAAGCCTAGATAGTAGGGCTGTGAGAAGGAACCTGGATAGTAGGGTTACTTCGATATGAAAGCCTAGATAGTAGGGCTGTGAGAAGGAACTTGGGTGATAGGGTTACTTCGATATGAAAGCCTGGATAGTAGGGCTATGAGAAGGAACCTGGATAATAGGGTTACTTAAGAATGAGTTTGGGTAAAACTGTAGAGGGAACCTGGGTAAGGTTGTTCTTGTCGCGCCGCTTATTACTATGTTTAGCTTCGAGTGTTGATCATGGACCTGCTGGAAATTGTTGATAATAACTGTCTTTCCTGAAATAAATACAGGGTTAGTTATGTGAGATGCATGAGATACATTGTATGATGACGTTCTCAAAATAAATGAGACTATGTTATATGTGATGTATGCACATGTCATGATGTATGAACATTAAATACGGACGTAATAATATGAGTCCGGGAAAATAAGTCCCTGACTGCTGTTTGGAGAGTATGAGAAATGGCATTCTTGACTGCTGTAAAAAACCATAACTCCTCTACTTCTGTTAGGGATGGTGAACGAGGATGACTAGCTGGGGATTTTTCCCTCGTTTACGGTTATTCTGCCGAGGAGAGACCCTATTTGAGAACAAATCTGTGGGAGAATAACTCTATTGGAGAGGAGATACTCTGTTGATAGATCATGCTGTTTTGGAGAAATAAACTCCACCGGAGATGAATTTCCGTTGCTGGTGATGATGAATTCTGTTGGAGATTGAATTTATGCTTGTGAGAGAAATAAACTCTGCTTGGGGAAAAATTACTAATTAACTCGCGATTGTGAACCTCAGCTGGGGAGAGTTATGTCCTGTTCGGAAAAGCTAACATTATTGTCTTTGGATACTTTTTACTCTATGGGGAGTGTATGTACCACTACTCATGCTCTCCAGCTGGCTCTATCCCTGTACCTGATGGGCAGAGTGACTGTAGGGTTTGTGCACTTCTTGTTTGTCCCTGTTCCTGGAATTACGAGTAATCGTCTTTTGTTTCTTATGTAGATATTTATGAGCAACAATTATTTTCAAATGCATATATCAAAAATGAATCATTGGACGTTCTTGCAAAACAAAACAGAAAAAGAAAAACAATTGAAATTTCTTGTAAAGATGAATTGTATTGATTTTTGATGTTGGCCCGAAATAGGCGTTTTGTACAAAGAGGCTAATGTCCTAGTAAGAGAAACGCCGCCGAAAGAAATTACACTTTGTGTAAAAGAAAGAAAAACAGTTGTGTGAAACGACCCTGTTGTACCCCAAAAATTTTCCTCTCATTTCTTAAGGATTTTCTCACAAAATCTTTTATGACATCAAGCTTACAGCACTGATACATCAATTTACGCTTGGAATTGGCAAAAGGGAAAAATGGTCAATTGCATACTGGAAAGTCAAACTTTGACTTTTTGGTCAACATTAAATTCCAAAGATCAAATTTCATCAAGACATTCAAGATTATCAAGCTTGATCATCAAGAAGTCAAGAAAGTCAAAAGTCAACTTGAAAAGTCAAGATTTCCAAGACTTAGGAATTTTCTAAGTGTTTTTATACATAATAATTTCATCACTTCATGCCATTCTTTCACTAAGATGCAAGATAGTTCAAGGGAAACTTTCAACATGAAAGTTGTAGATCTCCATGATATCTACAACATTTATTTACATAACTTCTCCTAAATATGCTTGGATCTCAAGTTATAAGTTCATGAAGTCATGGCATTTTCATTAAACACTTAGACAAATTTTCAGCAGTTTTGGTCAGGTTTTTATCCCAACTTCTTGGCCGATTTTCATCAAGTTCCAATTTGATTTAATAAAAGTGGCCAACATGAAAGTTATAGAGGGTGTTTCAAGCTTTCCAAAACATCCAAGAGCATGAATTTATCATATTTGAGCTAGGAGATTCAAGGGCCTGAAGTTGGACATTTATTCTTGAATTGCAAGCCATTTTTGTTGAAGAACACATAATCCAATTGGCATGATGTGCTGCATAATCTTACTTTGCAGGCCTTGTGACTTGCAAATATTACCATAATTTAATGTTTACATAAACTTTTGAGCTATGGTCCATTTGGTTTAAGCATTGTCCAAGTGATCTTTCCATTTTTGGCACAAAGTTGACATTGCCATTCTTGCAAAGTAGCTTTAATCACAAAGTTAGCTCTCCTTGAGCCTCTAACTTATCCATTCTACACACACTCAACATACAAAATCATAAAGGCATGCTTAAAGTGTCTAACAACTTTATGCAACAAAGTACAAAGCATTGGAACTATAATCTTCAAGCTTGTTTCATGTACAATCTAACCTAGCCATAACATGTGATTCAAAATCTGATTTTATTTCAAGTCTAAAACCTTCTCTATAAATAGAGAGGCCAATCACAAGAGAAATAGGTTAGAAAAAATAGAGAGAAAGGCCAGAAAAATAGGAGGGGAAACTAACACTCGAAAATCATTTTGCTGTCAAAAACCAGATTTGTACACAAAACCCTACATTTTTGAGCTTTGAAGTCCAAATCTTTGAATCTCATACCTTGAAAGTTTTCTCCAAACAAACCATCCAAACACTTCATATACACCATATAGAAGTTGTTCAAACACAAAAACAACTTTTGTAACATCACTATCACCATCTTCCCAATTCAAAAAAACATACATTGCAACTTGACTCGGTTGGAGCAGTTCAACCATTTTCAGTACAAAAGAAAGATTGGAGTTACTTCAAGAAGGTTAAAAGGAGATTGATCAAGCACCACTTTACACTCGGAAACATCCGTACGTGTCCTAAAGCTTCCGCTTTGAGAGGTAAACTTTCTGAAACTTTGATCTCATTGTTCATACATCATTTGCTTTTGCGCTCAAAAGATATAACAAGACAGATCAAAGAGAAAAAACTAACAAAAAGCCAAACCAGAGGTTGACACGGGTGCCCGTGTCACATGACACGGCCCGTGTCACATGACACGGCCCGTGTCACATGACACGGCCCGTGTCAGCTTATTTGGGTTGAAAAACATAGTAAGATGCAGGTACTGAGGCTGACACGGGTGGCCGTGTCAATCGACACGGCCCGTGTCAATCGACACGGCCCGTGTCAATCGACACGACCCGTGTCAGAGTTACTGATGCATACAGGACCAGAAAATGATGAACAGGGGCTGACACAGGCGCCCGTGTCAGGTGACATGGCCGTGTCAGGATGTCTGGGACCAAAAAATGCATAAAATTCATGGACAGGTCCTGACACGGGTGCCCGTGTCAGCTCGGGCACCAAATTTCTTGATTTTTGAAGATTTTTTAGGTTCTTTTGGATATATTGCATTGTTTGGGAGTGACCTAACTTTATAAAACCTTTTTGTTCAAATGAAACCCCAATTTTTTTTTTCTAAACAATTAACTTAGACTTAGGTTTTTCTTCAATGAAATTAATTACAAATCTTTTGCTATAAAAAACCCTAAAAACCAATTTCTCTCACTTTACATCTTCTTGCATATTTTATTTTTGCATTATAGATTATGTAATTGTCAAAGCCTTGTAATAGTAATTAGGGTTTAATTTTCTTGTAATCCCCATTTTTACATTTGTATACCCCATCCCCATAATGATGTAATAGCGTAGTAATTTTACTTTCCGTAATTTATCACTTTCATATCAATGTTAGTAATTAGGGTTTGTTTGGAAAGATTAAACCAACAAATAGAAAACCCTAATCCAAGACAAAATCAAGCATGAAAATAACACACTTGCACACAATCACCCCTTGGGTTACTCCACTTGGTTTCCTTACACATAAAATGGCCATATTACGCATGCGAAGTATCTTAGCAAAACAAACAAATATAAGATCATAGTCCCTCGATGACGCTATTTAGAGTTGCCTTACAAAAATGATCTTAGTCCCTCAAAAATGCTAAGATGCTTTGCAACATTGCTAATCATGGTTATACTATGACCAACGCCCGTCCCGTATACATCCAAAAATAGGGTTACTTACCAAATCAATGGTAAGACAACAATGTCAAAGGAATAGAAAATACACAAGAAAGACATTTGAGTAGGTATATTACTTCTAGTTACTTTCTCTATTTCAAAACAAAAATCCTTGCTATTTTCAAAACAAACACACACATTTCAAAAACAACTTACAAACATTGAAAACATTTTCAAAAAAAGACAAACATCTTTGTATAGATTCTTACAAACGAGAATCATTACAAAGATTGCCTAAACGAATGGCCTCTTTTACAAAATACTTTCAAAACCACACAAAACACAATTTCAAACAACAAAATCAAGTGATCTAAGCAAGTAACTAAGAGCCCATGGAAAACCATGGATGGAAAGGGTGCTAATACCTTCCCTTTTAATAATCTACCCCCCGAACTCAAGAAAACATCTCAAAGGTCTTTCCTGTGCTTTTTAACCTTTCCTTTTGGATAAAAGAAAAGTCGGTGGCAACTCTTGCTAACCGCAACATTTTCGAGAAAATGCAAAACCCTCAAGTCAGTTCTCCCACCGCATCACATAACTGGCGACTCTGCTGGGAAATCTTATAAAAGTGGGGTTACCTTAGGTTTTAGATCACATTTATTTGCTTACATTGTTTGACTTGTTTGCTTTACATTATGGTTCTTTATCTGGGTTTGAATCCTCTACCCGGATTTGGGAAACATTATAGGTAAATAGCAATACGTTGTGGAAACTGTGTGGGGTATACCAACATGGTCTAAGAAATAGCTATGTTAGTGTGACATATTTGTGGGTACCGGTAGCCTTTGAGTTAATCAAAGAGAATACGGGGCCGCTGAGTGATGTCATGAAGCACTAATGAACTTCTAGAACCCTTTACTTGACCAACTTGGCCTTTAGGATGTAGTGAGATGACCGACTTTGGTGCAATCCGAAGTTGGTAGATACTCGATACTACACTCATTGAGGTTTGGTTTATTGGGATATTTCGGTCGCCATTAAAGAGGCTTGAGCTGAAACAATGACCAAGGAACCAATCCAGTGATATTGAGCTCCTTAGAACCTGGTTACTATTATTAGGACAGGTTGAGCCAACTAAACTTCAAGAGGGTACTTACCTATAAGACCCCACGCAAGCCTAAACTAAGAACTTGTTTGATTTGCTTGTATATGCATACTTATACATAACATCATGGACATCATGAACATCATATGCATCCACTAACCATTTCAAGTATTTTGGAGATTCATCTTTGTTCTTGTTTTGTAGGATATGGATTCACTCCGCAGGAAAACTATCCAAATCAACCTTGTAAGAATTCCTCTACAACTCAAGGAGCTAGCTTCAAGGATCCCTGAGAACTCTCCGTTCACCGAGAGGCATGGTCGTCTACTCAACTTGGTCATCTCCAACACAGAAGAGGATATGATGAAGGTTCTCTTCCAGTTCTTTGACCCTTTGCATCATTGCTTCACCTTTCATGACTATCAGCTTATGCCTACTTTGGAAGAATTCTCTCAACTATCAGCTTGTGCCTCTGATGTTACAACTCATTGGGAAACTAGAAGTGGTGTCAAAGGTTTCTTAGCAAAGTTTCTATTTGAGAAAGCCAAAAGCTGTTGGAATTCCCTAGACTTGCAAGATTTTGAGGAGATTGTGGCTCTTCTTATCTATGGGATGGTCTTATTCCCCAATCCTTACCAACTCATAGATGTGAGCACCGTCAAAATCTTCATGTCACGCAATTCGGTGCCTACATTACTAGGGGATATCCTACACTCTTTTCACACTCGTACAATGAGGAAAAGAGGGGTCCTTACGTGTTGTACTCCCCTCCTGGCAAGATGGTTTATTTCTCATCTTCCCCAACCAGTCTTAAAGAATGAGCAAGGATTAAGGTGGTCACAAAGGTTAATGATGCTCAAACATTCAGATATTCATTGGTGCTCTCGATCCAAAGAGAATGTTATCATTGTTGACCATTGTGGGGAATTCCCTAATGTCCCTCTACTTTGCATTAGGAGAGGCATCACCTACAACCCATGTTTATCTATAAGACAGTTTGGTTATGCCCGAAGGGATGGCCCACATGATATGCTGATTCAAGGCTTGGTATTCGACTACGACAACGACGATTAAGGTCTTCGCTAGAGATTCATCTGAGCTTGGAGGATGCTAAACAAGGTGGATAGCAAGACTTTGGGACATAAGAATTCCATCCCTCTTGATCCTTACCTCAAGTGGGTACGAACTCGCGCTCAAAGTCTTATGATGCCTTATCCTTCTATTCTCCCAGTGATTATTGAGCCTGTTAAGGAAGGAGAAGTCCCATACACTATCCTACATCCTGACATGCCCACATCACTCGAAGATCTACAAAGGGATTGGATACAACTCAAAGGAGAGCGAGATACTTTCGTAGCCCAATTCTACACAAGAGAGAAGAAGGTTTTGGAACTCACTAGGCTACTTCATGAGGAGCAGACTCTAAATGCCCACATATCACCAAAGAGGATGCACACTACTTTTTTATCTTAGAGTGTTGTATTATTTTGCCCAAGGGGCATTGATGTACTCAAACTCTATTTTATTAATATAACGCGCGTTTCTTTTTTGTTTAAAACAAATTTGAATCTTTTAAAATCCTTGAAAACATTGCATATGCACATATCATTCATCATAACATAAACAGGTCTTTTGCAACCAGTTTCCTCACCTCTCTACTACTTTATTTCAGTAAGATGGATCTCAAACAGACGGTCAAAGATCTTCAAGCTCAAAACACGCAGTTTCAACAGTTACTCATGACCCTAGCCAAGGGGCAAGATGAGTTGAAGACTCTGTTAGCTGAAGAAAGAAAGAAGAAAATAAAGAAAGCCACTGGGGTTTTGAATATGGGGAGAAGATTTCAGGGACAGACTATAAGAACCTTGAATTTTGTAACCACTTCCGGGGAAGGAGAAGGAAAAGGAAAAGAAACAGCGGTTCCGTCAGAATCTGAAGAGGAGGAAGAAGAGGAAGACTACTCTGAGGAACAATACCCTCCGGCCGATGATAAGTACAAACATCTTGAAGAGCGTTTAAGCGCTATGGAAATACAAAGGGTACCAGGTCTAGACTTTAAAGAATTGGGGCTAGTGTCGGGAATTATGATCCCACCAAAGTTCAAAGTGCCATTGTTTGCAAAATATGATGGGATGTCATGTCCTAAAATGCACCTCCGATCATACGTGAGAAAGATTCAGCCGCACTCTACCGATAAAGACATGTGGGTGCATTTTTTCCAAGATAGTTTATCCGGAACACAACTCGATTGGTTTTACCAATTAGAAAGGGCCGACGTCCACAACTGGGAAGACCTTGCCGCAACTTTCTATAAACAATACCAGTATAATGCAGATTTGGCGCCTACCCGTACTCAACTTCAGAGTATGGCTATGGCTTCAAATGAGGGTTTCAAAGATTACGCACAAAACTAGAGAGATCTAGCTGGGAGAGTTAAACCCCTTCTGTCTGAAAGGGAGTTTGTGGATATGTTCTTAGGCACTCTATCGGGCCCTTTCTTCAACCATTTGATTCGGAGTTCATCTGCTGAATTTAGCGAGTTAATATTAACTGGAGAGAGGGTGGAAGCTGGCATAAAAAGTGGAAAGATTCAGAAAGATTCATCTGCCACAACAGCTGTGAGAAAGCCTTTCACCAGAAAGAAGGAGGTATCTGCTGTTTATCCACAAAGGAACCAAGGGAGAGCTGAACGCCGACCAATGGTAGGGGCCGTTATGATCCCAAAATCTACATCTGATCAACCAAGAAGTAACCAACCAAGGGTGGAAAGGCCAGTCTGGAAATTCACTAGAATTAATATGACTCTGGCCCAGGTTTTACCACATCTTCTGAAGTCTAATCTGGAAACTTTAAAAGAAGCTCCAAAGAATCCCAACACACAGTCCCCTCATTATCACCCGAATGCCAGATGCACGTACTATTCTGAAAGTCCGGGTCACGACACCAATAAATGTTGGGCTTTGAAAAACAAAATTCAAGACCTTATAGATGCAAAAGAGATTGAGTTTGAGGTTCCCGAAAAACCAAATGTCATTTCCGCTCCTATGCCTAGACATGGTCACAACACCAATGCTATCGAGGAAGATTTGTTTGTTGCTACAGTAGATGAACTCTTGACTCCGCTCCCAATCATTAAGATAAACTTGTTGAAAGCTGGTATATTTCCAGGTTTTAATGAAGAGTGCCATCTTTGCTTATCCTCATCGACTGATTGCCCTCTGTTGAAGACAGGCATTCAACGCTTGATAGACAACCAAGAGATTTTGTTTGAAAATATTCCTGTTTCACCCATTCCTGTTAAAGATGTTTCAATCATAACCATCTCGGCCAATCCTTCCAGGGTCCCCAAAAGACCCGTTAGGATTACATAATTTCCAAAGAATACTCCTCTCATAATTATAATGCCCGGGCCGGTCCCATATGAATCAGATAAAACAGTACCGTGGAATTACGGTGGAGAAATCTACTACCATGGTATCAAACAAGATGGGCTGACCGTTGAAGAAGTGATCTCTGAAGAAGAAGATTCCGCCATTAGCAATATTGCCGGAACTAGTAAGATTACCCATAGAGGTAGAATCTTCTCTCAGAAGATTGCACCTCCAAAGGCAGTTTTTGGACCCGTGGCTGTTTCGAAGATTACCTCTTTACTAATAATCATACCTGCAAGTACACCTACCGACAAAGATGAAACGATCCCTGCTGTTGTCCCTACCAATACTTCTACTGTTGAAGATCGAGGAAAAAACATTCAAGAGGAGCCTGTCCGGACGAAGGCTCAACCACTAGCTATCCCCAAAACATCCAAGAAGGAAATGGAAGAGATCTTGAGGATAATAAAGAAGAGTGACTATAACGTGGTTGAACAGTTGGGGAAAACTCCCTCCAAGATCTCCATGCTAGCCTTGCTGCTGTGCTCTGAGGCACATGCAAAAGCTCTGGCAAAATTTCTGAAGACAACCCATGTGCCACAAGAGACGTCTGCTGACCAATTCCAAGATTGTGTGGCCAGTTTGACAGCTGATAACGGCCTAGGCTTCTCTGATGCTGATTTGACACCCATAGGGAGAAAGCATAACGAGGCATTACATGTCTCTGTGGAGTGTAGAGGAACGACTCTGGCCCATGTCTTGGTGGACACGGGTTCATCTTTGAACGTCTTACCAAAGAAAGCCCTTGACAGATTGGATTGCAAAGGGACGACTTTGAAACCCAGTAACATAGTTATGAGAGCTTTTGATGGCTCAAAGAGGATGGTCCACGGGGAGGTGGACATCCCCATAAAGGTGGGAACTCAGTCTTTCAGCTCAACCTTCTATGTAATAAACATCCGCCCTTCTTACTCCTGTCTGTTAGGACGGCCCTGGATCCATAATGCTGGTGTTGTCACCTCTACGCTACACCAGATGCTGAAGTACCCGGTCCATGGAAAGATCATCACTGTCCACGGGGAGGAGGAGTACATGATTAGTCACCTAAATTCTTTCCGGTATATGGAGTTGGATGGAGAATTCATTGAAACTTCTTTTCAACATTTCGAAGAGGTCTCTCAAGAAGTAACAGCAACCAAGGCGGTATCCCTGATTCCAAAGATCACAAGACCTCTACTTCGGATGTCATCTCTAAAGGACGCCAAGACAGTAGTAGAAGAGGGTGGATGCACCATCTGGGGGCAACTTATGGAAATCCCGTATAAATCAGACAAGTTTGGCTTGGGGTTTACTTTAAATGCTCAGAAAGCTGTGCGCCGTGCCTGTGCTGGAGGGCCACCTTTGAAGATTAGTAAGCGGGAGGTCAACGTAGTGGAAGATAGTGAAGAAGATGGCAGCTTGGAAGATTGGATATTTCCTACTGTCAACGGAGGACTTCGTAATTGGGAAGCCAGAGACTTTGTCCCAATAACTTTCATCTCTCAGTAATTTATCTTTTACATTTCTGCTGGACTTGTAATATTCACAAACAATTCGCACTTTAAAAACCTTGTGTCTTACCCGAGGCACAATGGTCCATTTGTAAGGGTTTTTATTTCATCTTCATATGACATTCAATGAATCATGGATGCTTTTCCACATACAAACCTTTTGTGCTCATTGTTTTTCTTTTACATTTTATTGTTTAAAGATGGCTATACCCTTACACACACCCACACTCACAAATGCAGTTACCCCTCCATTCCGGATCCCATGGGTAACGATACTGCTATGGCCTTTAGTGACTCTGAAGATCTAATCTACCAAGCCGAATACGAAGGTGAGGAAGATTGTGAAGTACCAGGGGAATTGGCCAGACTACTACAACAAGAGGAAAGAGCTATTCAGCCTCATGAGGAACCGTTTGACACAATCAACTTGGGTACCGAGGAAGATAAAAAGGAAATCAAGGTGGGTGCCAACCTAGAGCCGAGTGTCAAAGAGCGTCTAATTCAACTATTTCATGATTATGTTGAGATCTTTGCCTGGTCATATGAAGACATGCCAGGACTTGATACAGACATCGTGGTACATCGTCTACCCACAAGAGAAGGCTGTCCACCAGTGAAGAAAAAAGTCTGCCGCATGAGACCTGACATGTCAGATAAGATCAAAGCGGAAGTCATGAAACAATTCAATGCTGGATTCTTAGCTGTCACTTCCTATCCTCAATGGGTTGCTAACATTGTTCCCGTGCCTAAAAAGGACGGCAAAGTACGAATGTGCATGGATTATAGAGATTTAAATAGGGCTAGCCCTAAAGATGATTTTCCACTTCCCCACATCGACATCTTGGTTGACAATACGGCCTAGCACAAAGTGTTTTCCTTCATGGACGGATTCTCAGGTTATAACCAAATTAAAATGGCACCCGAGGACATGGAGAAAACTACATTTGTCACACAGTGGGGGACATTCTGCTACAAAGTGATGCCATTCGGGCTGAAGAATGCTGGGGCAACCTATCAACGCACCATGGTAGCCTTATTTCATGATATGATACATCATGAGATAAAGGTCTATGTAGATGACATGATAGCCCGATCACAAACTGAAGAGGAGCACCTTGATCACTTGCAAAAGTTGTTTGTGAGATTGAAGGAGTACAAGTTAAGATTGAATCCAAACAAGTGTACATTCGGAGTCCGGTCCGGTAAACTCTTAGGTTTTGTTGTCAGTAACAAAGGCATCGAGGTTGATCCTGCCAAGGTTAAAGTGATACAAGAAATTCCTGCTCCTCGTATTGAGAAGGAAGTTAGAGGATTCTTGGGACGCCTGAACTATATTGCCAGATTTATTTCTCACCTGACAACTACTTGTGAGCCAATCTTCAAACTATTGAAGAAAGATAAAGTAGTCAGATGGAACGAAGAATGCCAGGTTGCTTTTGACAAAATCAAAGAGTACTTACAAGAGCCTCCTGTTTTGATGCCACCAGTAGAGGGAAGACCAGTGATCATGTATCTGACTGTTTTAGAGAACTCAATGGGGTGTGTATTGGGGGCAACATGACGAGTTTGTCCGAAAAGAGAACGCTATTTACTACTTGAGCAAAAAGTTTACCGAATGTGAAACCAAATATCCTCTGCTCGATAAAACTTGCTGCGCTCTGGCATGGGATGCTCGCCGGCTAAGACAATATATGCTGACTCGTACTACCTTGTTAATATCTAAGATGGATCCGATAAAGTACATCTTCAAATAGCCTGCTCTGTCTGGGAGGATAGCTAGATGGAAGATGATCCTAACAGAATATAACATACAGTACACTACCCAGAAAGCTATAAAGGGAAGTGTGTTAGTTGATCATCTTGCTCATCAAGCTGTAGAATATTATCAGTCCATGAAGTTTGAATTCCCGGATGAAGACATCATGACATTAGACAACTGTGAAGAAATCAGACCATATGACGGACCTGAACAAGGATCCTGATGGACCCTGTACTTTGATGGGGCATCCAATGCACTTGGTAATGGTATCGGCGCTGTACTCATATCTCCAGAAGGGTGTCACACTCCCTTTACTGCTTGACTTTGCTTCAACTGTACGAACAACATGGCGGAATACGAAGCATGCATCTTTGGTCTCAAGGCTGCCATAGACCTGGGAATCAAATCTTTAGATGTGTTTGGAGATTCAGCTTTGGTCATCAGTCAGATTAAAGGAGAGTGGGACACTAAGCACCGAAACCTTATCCCTTACAAAGATCATGTCTTGAGATTGCTACGACATTTTGAGCAGATTACCTTCGAGCATTTCCCGCGAGAAGAAAATCAGCTAGTAGATACTCTAGCCACAATGTCATCTATGTTTAAACTTAATTGGGATAACGAGGCTACCCAGATCACCATTGAACGAATGGATGAACCGACACACTGTTACGAGATTAATACTGAAGAAGTAGTGGACCAGCCTTGGTTTCATGAAGTCAAGAGGTATCTCGAGGCTCAGGAATATCCAGAAGGAGCTTCAATCAATGATAAAAATTTCTTAAGGAGATTCTCTGCTAAGTTCTTCCTAAGTAATGGCATCCTGTACAAACACAATTATGACTCCATTCTGCTTCGTTGTGTAGATAAGATTGAGGATGAAAAGATCATGGATGAATTGCATGAAGGTACTTTTGGCACTCACTCCAGTGGGCATACGATGGCAGAGAAAATCCTACGGGCAGGCTATTATTGGTCTACCATGGAAGCAGACTGCTATCAACACTCTCGGACCTGTCATAAGTGTCAAATTTATGCTGACAAGGTGCATGTACCTCCGGTTCCTTTGAATGTCTTGACAGCTCCTTGGCCCTTTGCTATGTGGGGAATCAATATGATTAGGGAGATCAAGCCTACAACATCCAATGGATACCGCTTCATTCTAGTGGCCATTGACTATTTTACAAAATGGGTCGAAGCAGCTTCCTTCGCATCTGTTACTAAGAATGTTGTTACCCGTTTCATGAAGAGGAATCTCATTTGTCGGTACGGTATCCCAGAAAGGATCATCACTGGTAATGGTACAAACCTTAACAATAATATGATCACCGCCTTGTGCGAGCAGTTCAAAATTCAGCATCACAATTCCCCCCTATCGGCCAAAGATGAATGGTGTCGTTGAAGCTGCAAATAAAAACATTAAAAAGATCATACAGAAAATGACAGTCACCTACAAGGACTGGAATGAGATGCTACCATTTGCTCTCCATGGGTACCGTACCCCGGCACGCACATCAACTGGGGAAACACCATATTCTTTAGTCTATGGCATGGAGGTTATCTTGCCTATTGAGGTTCGGATCCCCTCTTTGAGAATTATGAAGGATGCAGGTTTGAATGAGGACGATTGGATTCAAACTCGGCTTGATCAACTAAACTTAATTGATAAAAAGAGACTTACTGCTGTTTGCCATGGTCAGATGTATCAAAAACGGATGATTAAGGCTTTCAACAAGAAGGCCAGACGCCAAGTATATCAAGTTGGAGATTTAGTGATAAAACGCATTATCTTACCACGAAGTGATCCCAAGGGAAAATGGACTCCTACCTATGAGGGACCATTTGTAATCAAGAGCATCTTCTCCGGTGCGGCAATGATCTTAACCACCATGGACAGCGATGACCTGCCACACCCTACGAACGCTAACATAGTCAAAAGATACTACGCATAAGAGACCCGCTAGGTTGACACACCTAGGCAAAAAAGGGCATCCCGACGAACCAAAAGGTTCGGGCAAGTTGAAAACCCGAAAGGGCGACTTGGGCAAAAAAGGGTTTCCCGGTGGACTGAAAACCCGAAAGGGCGGTCGAGGCAAAAGTTAGGGAATTAAAGCGTATGACTATGTCCCGTCGGATCACTTTGAGGATAATCTCTTCATTGACAAACTCGGAGTTTCTGATCAATTCAATCATCTTCGGATGAAGCAACAAATAGACAAGATATTCGGATATACGAAGGCTATAGCAGAATGGGAACCCCATGGGATTATCACACATAGCTATCTTTCTTTGTATAAATTTTTCTTATTTTTATGGCACCATCCTCCTACTAGGATGTCTGTCTCCTTTGTACAAAATACTTATTCAAAGTAAATGCAAAGATATCTCTTTAAAGTACATAAAACTATTTGTCCTTTTTCTTTACACTTGTGTTTTTATTTGCAAAAAACATCAAATGATTCATTAATGAACATATGCATTTGAACATAATTACGGTTTACAAATAAACAAAATGAAAAAAGACAATTACTGACAGGTTGAAAGAATAGGAAAACGTCATTAGGCTATTCCATGAGCAATCCCCACAGTATGTCATTTAGATCCCCAACGGAACTAAAACTTCAAATTATTAATCCCCAGTGGAAACCATCCAGTTTCTCCAAATTCCCCAGCAAGTTATTTTGAAGCCTGAAATCCAACCGGATAACAGCTGACTTGTGATACTCCCCAACGGAACAAAGACTCCCATTTATCCCCAGTAGAAGTCATCAAATTCTATGGATTCCCCAAACAGATTCCTCAAGCAGTATACGGCATTGCTCTCACAACAGAATTTTTGTCAATACTCCAACTTCAAGATATGAAGAGTCCACATATCCTTAGCAGTAGTCAAGGATTTATTTTCCTCAATCAAACAGAAATGCAGCAAATCAGCTTACATGCGCATACATTACATCCACATATCATAAACATTGATAAAACACATATATTGCATCATACATTTCATGCAACATAATTTTGTGTTCCAGCTAACGTTTTACCCTTTTCAGGATAAGATTAACAGCTACCGCTAACAATGTGCAATCATGATACAGTATGGATACGCTCTAGACACGGATGCCATTCTATTACTCATTCAGATCCAGCTTTCAGATACAGTTCAGATACGCTCCAGACACGGATGCCATTCTATTACTCATTCAGATTTAGCTTTCAGATATAGTTCAGATATGCTCCAGACACGGATGCCATTCTGATACTCATTCAAATTTCAAGTTCAAATACAGTATAGATACGCTCCAGACATGGAAGCCATTCTGATACTCATTTAGATATTCAAGTTCAGATACAATATGGATACGCTCTAGATACGGATGTCATTCTAATACTCATTCAGATATTCAAGTTCATATACAGTACGGATACGCTCTAGACACGGATGCCATTTTGATACTCATTCAGAGTCAGACTTCAGATACAATACAGATATGCTCCAGACACGGAAGCCATTCTGATACCCATTCAGATATAGTACGGATACGCTTCAAACAAGGATGCCATTCATATACTTGTTCAAAATTCAAATCCAGATATAGTTCAGATACGCTCTAGACACATACGCCATTCTGATACTCATTCTTTTAACTTACAACTTACAATTTAACAAATATTTTTGGATGGAATCTACAAGCCCATCTCCAACAAGATTCTATCACTTCTCCAAATGGCATCTTTAAGCCCATTCTATCAACTACACATTGTCGAGTGCAAATTTATGGGCACTCTAGTGTCCAATCATTCTCTCACCTTCGAGTCACGAATGGCAAAACTCGCCAATCCAACTCTTCAGGTTTAAGAAGATTGAACAGGGGCAGATGTTGTACCCCAAAATTTTCCCTCTCATTTCTCAAGGATTTTCTCACAAGATCTTTTATGACATCAAGTTTGCAGCACTGATACATCAATTTAGGCTTGGAATTGGAAAAAGGGCAAAATGGTCAATTGCATACTAGAAAGTCAAACTTTGACTTTTTGGTCAACATTACATTCCAAAGATTAAATTTCATCAAGACATTCAAGATTATCAAGCTTGATCATTAAGAAGTCAAGAAAGTCAAAAGTCAACTTGAAAAGTCAAGATTTCCAAGACTTAGGAATTTTCTAAGTGTTTTTATACATAATAATTTCACCACTTCATGCCATTCTTTCACTAAGATGCAAGACAGTTCAAGGGAAACTTTCAACATGAAAGTTGTAGATCTCCATGATATCTAAAACATTTCTTTATATAACTTATCCTAAGTATGCTTGGGTCTCAAGTTATAAGTTCATGAAGTCATGGCATTTTCATTAAACACTTAGAGAAATTTTCAGCAGTTTTGGTCAGGGTTTTATCCCAACTTCTTGGCCGATTTTCATCAAGTTCCAGTTTGATTTAACAAAAGTGGCTAACATGAAATTTATAGAGGGTGTTTCAAGCTTTCCAAAACATCCAAGAGCTTGAATTTATCATATTTTAGCTAGGAGATTCAAGGGCCTGAAGTTGGACATTTATTCTTGAATTGCAAGCCATTTTTGTTGAAGAACACATAATCCAATTGGCATGATGTGCTGCATAATCTTACTTTGCAGGCCTTGTGACTTTCAAATCTTACCATAATTTAATGTTTACACAAACTTTTGAGCTATGGTCCATTTGGTTTAAGCATTGCCCAAGTGATCTTTCCATTTTTGGCACAAAGTTGACATTGCCATTCTTGCATAGTAGCTTTAATCACAAAGATAGCTCTCCTTGAGCCTATAACTCATCCCTTATACACACACTCAACATACAAAATCAGAAAGGCATGCTTAAAGTGTCTAACAACTTTATGCAACAAAGTATAAAGCATTGGAAATATAATCTTCAAGCTTGCTTCATGTACAATCTAACCTGCCATAACATGTGATTCAAAATCTAAGTTTTATTTCAAGTCTAAAACATTCTCTATAAATAGAGAGGCCAATCGCAAGAGAAAGAGGTTAGAAAAAATAGAGAGAAAGGCCAGAAAAATAGGAGGAGAAACTAACACTCAAAAATCATTTTGCTGTCAAAAACCAGATTTGTACACAAAACCTCCATTTTTGAGCTTTGAAGTCCAAATCTTTGAATCTCATACCTTGCAAGTTTTCTCCAAACAAACCATCCAAACACTTAATATACACTATATAGAAGTTGTTCAAACACAAAGACAACTTTTGTAACATCACTATCACCATTTTTTCAAATTCAAAAAAACATACATTACAACTTGACTCGGTTGGAGCAGTTCAACCATTTTTAGTACAAAAGAACGGTTGGAGAAGGTTCAAAGGAGCTTGATCAAGCACCACTTTAAACTCGGAAACATCCATACGTGTCCTAAAGCTTCCGCTTCGAGAGGTAAAATTTCTCAAACTGTGATCTCATTGTTCATACATCATTTGCTTTTGCGCTTAAAAGATATAACAAGACAGATCAAAGAGAAAAAACTAACAAAAAGCCAGACCAGAGGTTGACACGGGTGCCCGTGTAACATGACACGGCCCGTGTCAGCTTATTTGAGTTGAAAAACATAGTAAAATGTAGGTACAGAGGCTGACACGGGTGCCCGTGTCAATCGACACGGCCCGTGTCAGAGTTACTGATGCATACAGGACCAGAAAATGATGAACAGTGGCTGACACGGGCTCCCATGTCAGGTGACACGGCCGTGTCAGGTGACACCGCCGTGTCAGGATGTATGGTACCAAAAAAATGCATAAAAGTCATGGACAGGTCCTGACACGGGTGCCCGTGTCCCCCGACACGGCCCGTGTCAACTCGGGCATCAAATTTCTTGATTTTTGGAGATTTTTTTGGTTCTTTTGGATATATTGCATTGCTTGGGAGTGACCTAACTTTATAAAACCTTTTTGTTCAAATGAAACCCCAAAAAACAATTTTCTAAACAATTAACTTAGACTTAGGTTTTTCTACAATGAAATTAATTACAAAATCTTTTGCTATAAAAAACCCTAAAAAGCAATTTCTCTCACTTTACATCTTCTTGCATATTTTATTTTTGCATTATAGATTATGTAATTGTCAAAGCCTTGTAATAGTAATTAGGGTTTAATTTTCTTGTAATCCCAATTTTTACATTTGTATACCCCATCCCCATAATGATGTAATAGCGTAGTAATTTTACTTTCTGTAATTTATCGCTTTCATATCAATGCTAGTAATTAGGGTTTATATGGAAAGATCAAACCAACAAATAGAAAACCCTAATCCAAGACAAAATCAAGCATGAAAATAACACACTTGCATACAAGCACCCCTAGGGTTACTCCACTTGGTTGCCTTACACAAAAAATGGCCATATTACGCATGCGAAGTATCTTAGCAAAACAAACAAATATAAGATCATAGTCCCTCGATGACTCTATTTAGAGTTGCCTTACAAAAATGATCTTAGTCCCTAAAAAATGCTAAGATTCTTTGCAACATTGCTAATCCTGGTTATACGATGACCAACGCTCGTCCCGTCTACATCCAAAAATAGGGTTACTTACCAAATCAATGGTAAGACAACAATGTCAAAGGAATAGAAAATACACAAGAAAGACATTTGAGTAGGTATATTACTTCTAGTTACTTGCTCTATTTCAAAACAACAATCCTTGCTATTTTCAAAACAAACACACACATTTCAAAAACAACTTACAAACATTGAAAACATTTTCAAAAAAAGACAAACATCTTTGTGTACATTCTTACGAACGAGAATCATTACAAAGATTGCCTAAACGAATGGCCTCTTTTACAAAATACTTTCAAAACCACACAAAACACAATTTCAAACAACAAAAGCAAGTGATCTATGCAAGTAACTAAGATCCCATGTAAAACCATGGATGGAAAGGGTGCTAATACCTTCCCTTTTCATAATCTACCCCCCGAACTCAAGAAAACATCTCAAAGGTCTTTCCTGTGCTTTTTCACCTTTCCTTTTGGATAAAAGAAAAGTCGGTGGCGACTCTTGCTAACTGCAAAATTTGTGATAAAATGCAAAATCCTCAAGTCAGTTCTCCCACCGCATCACCGACCCCATTGGGTTCCAACTCTGCTATTGCCTTTATATCTTCAAGCGTCTCATCACTTTGCAACTTGGTTGAAGGTTGATCAGATTGATTGGCGCCGCCTGAGCTTGATAGTCGATACCGAAGTCTGGTTGCAAGATGATCCAATGAGACGTAGTGTTACGCTTCAATCCCTAATTTTTCCTGGACCGCCCTTTCGGGTTTTTAGTCCACCGGGATACCCTTTTTTGCCCAAGTCTCCTTTTCAGGTTTTCGACTTGCCGGGTGTACAAATTTTTCATTTTCATCCCTTACTTTTCCCCGAACCCTTTTGGTTCGCCGAGAAGCCCTTATTTTTTCCTAGGCCAGTCAACCTAGCGGGTCTTTGATTATGCGTAGTATCTTTTCACTATGTCTGCATTGACGGGGTGAGGAAGGTCGTCACCATCCATGGTGGTTAGAATCATAGCTCCTCCCGAGAAAATGTTCTTAACCACAAATGTCCCTTCGTATGTGGGGGTCCATTTTCCCCTGGGATCACCCTGCGGTAGTATGATGCATTTGATCACTAGATCCCCGAATTGATATTCTTGACGTCTGACTTTCTTGTTAAAAGCCTTGATCATTCGCTTTTGATACGTATGACCATGACAGATAGTAGTAAGTCTCTTTTCATCGGTTAGATTTAGATGATCAAGTCGGGTTTGGAACCAGTCGTCTTCGTTCAAACCTGCATCCTTCATAAACCTGAGAGAGGGTATCTAGACTTCGATGGGTAGGACTGCCTCCATGACATATACCAGAGAGTAGGGTGTTGCCCCTGTCAATGTCCGTGCTGAGGTACGGTACCCATGAAGAGCGAATGGTAACATCTCGTGCCAGTCTTTGTATGTCACTGCCATCTTCTGCACAATCTTCTTGATGTTCTTGTTAGCCGCTTTAATAGCCCCATTCATCTACGGTCGGTAGGGAGAAGAGTTATGATGCTGAATCTTGAACTATTTGCAGAGCTCGGTGATCATTGTGTTATTGAGATTTGTACCATTGTCAGTAATAATCCTCTCTGGTACACCATATCGACATATCATATTGTGTCGAATAAATCGCGCCACGACGTTCTTGGTTACTGTAGCAAAGGAAGCTGCCTCGACCTACTTTGTAAAGTAATCAATTGCTACCAGAATGAAACGATGCCCGTTAGACGCAGTAGGTATAATCTCGTCGATCATGTCGATGCCCCACATTGCAAAGGGCCAAGGAGCGGTCAAAACATTCATGGAAACTGGAGGTACATGCACCTTATCAGCATAGGACTTGGCACTTATGATAGGTTCGAGAATGCTGATAACAATCGGCTTCCATAGTGGACCAGTAATATCCTGCTCGTAGGATTTTCTTTGACATGGTATGTCCACTGGAATGAGTTCCGAAGGTCCCTTCATGTAACTCTTCCATGATCCTTTATGCCTCGCTCTTGTCTGTGCACCGCAGTAAGGTTGAATCATGGTCATGCTTATAGAGGATTCCATTACTGATGAAGAACTTCGCAGCGAACCTTCTCATAAACTTCTTATCATTAACAGATTCCCCCTCAGGGTATTCTTGAGCCTCAAGATACCTCTTTACCTCGTGAAACCAGGGTTTATCCGCTACTTCATCAGTCTAAATGTCACAGCAATGTGCGGGCTCGTCCAACCTTTCAATGGTAATCTGGGGAGCTTCATTGTACCACCTAACTTTGAACATAGAAGACATGGTAGCTAGGGCATCCGCCAACTGGTTCTCTTCTCGTGGGAAATGTTCAAAGGTTATCTCCTCAAAGTGTGGGAGAAATGTCAGTACATAATCTTTGTAAGGAATAAGATTCAGATGTTTCATATCCCACTCGCCTTAGATCTGACTTATTACCAGAGCAGAATCTCCGAATACACTCAATGACTTAATCCTCAGGTCAATAGCAGCTCGAAGACCCATAATAAATGCTTTATACTCCACCATATTGTTGGTGCAATTTAAACATAATCGGGCGGTGGACGGAGTATGACAGCCCTCAGGAGATATTATTACAGTGCCAATGCCATTACCCAATGCGTTCTAGGATCCATCAAAATACATAGACCATCGGGATCCCTCCTCGGGTCCTTCATCCGGTCCAGGTTCTTCGCAGTCGGTTACCAACATGATATTCTCATCCGGGAACTCGAAATTCATGGATTGGTAGTCATCCACGGCCTGATGCGCCAAATGATCCGCCAATACACTCCCCTTGATTGATTTTTGGGTTGTGTATTGGATGTCGTACTCGGTTAAGATCATCTGCCATCTTGATATCCTTCCGGAGAGAGCGGGCTTCTCGAAAATATACTTGATCGGATCCATCTTCGATATCAACAAGGTAGTGTGAGTCAGCATATACTGTCTCAGTCGGCGAGCAGCCCATGCCAAAGCGCAACAAGTTTTCTCGAGTAATGAGTATCAGGTCTCATAGTCGGTAAACTTTTTGCTAAGGTAGTAAATTACATGCTCTTTTCGACCAGACTCGTCATGCTGCCCCAGCACACACCCCATTGAATTGTCTAGCACTGTCAGGTATAATATCAAAGGTCTTCCTTCAACTGGAGGCATCATAATTGGTGGTTCTTGAAGGTATTCCTTGATTCTTTTGAAAGCGTTCTGGCATTCATCGTTCCATTTTACCACTTGATCTTTCTTCAGCAGCTTGAAGATTGGCTCTCAAGTAGCAGTCATATGTGAAAAGAACCTGGAAATGTAATTCAGACGTCCCAAGAAACCTCTAACTTCCTTCTCTGTGCGGGGAGCCGACATTTCTTGTATGGATTTTACTTTTGCAGGGCCTACCTGAATACCTTTGTCACTGACAACGAAACCCAGAAGCTTACCAGACCTTACCCCGAAGGTACACTTGTTCGGATTCAACCTTAGCTTGTACGTCTTCAACCTGTCAAACAGTTTCTGGAGATGATCAAGGTGCTCTTCCTCAGTCTGGGACCTGGCTATCATGTCATCAACATAAACATCGATCTCGTGATGAATCATATCATGGAACAAAGCGACCATGGCGCGTTGATAAGTTGCCCCAGAATTCTTCAACCCAAAAGGCATTACCTTGTAACAGAAGGTACCCCACTGTTTAACGAAGGTTATTTTATCCATGTCCTCAGGAGCCATCTTGATCTGATTGTAGCCAGAAAAACCATCCATGAAGGAGAAGATCTTATGCCGCGCGGTGTTGTCGACTAGAACATCAATGTGAGGAAGTGGGAAGTCATCCTTGGGGCTTTCCCTGTTCATATCTCTGTAGTCTACACACATCCGTACCTTAACGTCCTTCTTAGGTACCGGAACGATGTTGGCAACCCATTACGGATAAGAAGTGACAGCTAAGAATCCTGTGTCAAACTGTTTCATGACCTCTGCCTTGATTTTCTCTAACATCTCAGGGCGCATGCGGCGGATCTTTTGCTTTACCGGGGGCAGTCTTCTTTAGTCGGCAGGCGATGTACCACAATATTAGTGTCCAAACCGGGCATGTCTTCATAGGACCAGGCGAAGATCTCGACATAGTCGTGTAGCATCTATATTAACCTTTGTTTGAGACTAGGCTCTAGATTGCCCCTATTTTAACCTCTTTCCTGTCTTCCTCTATACCCAAATTCACTGACTCAACCGGCTCTTCATGAGGCTGTATGGCCCTTTCTTCCTGCTGTAACTGCGTAGCAAGTTCTCCAGGCACCTCACAATCGTCCTAGGCTTGGTTGATCGGATTTTCAAAGTCATAACTGGCAGTAGTAGAGCTGTTATCAATGGGATCCATAGTGGATATGGATCTGCAGTATGATACGTGAGTGTGTGTAAGAGCATAACTGTTTTGATAAAGTGAGAGACAGAAAAGAAAAACAAGGAGCGCGAAATTTGTAATGCAAGAAATGTCCAATGCTTTATTAATGATATATGAAATGACAAATAATAAGCCCTTACAAGCAAAGCCAAGGTGCCTCGGTTAAGGCACCGGGCCATAAAGTTTCAAACTGTTTATTACAAATCTTAAAACAAAAGTCAATTACTGCGGAATAAAAGAAATAGGTATGAAGTCCCTCGCCGTCCAGTTATTCAGTCCACCGTTGGTTGTTGGGTAAATCCAGCTGTCGATGTCTGAATCTTCTTAACTATCCTCAATTGCATTAACTCCCTGATTGCTGATGTGTAGAGGAGGTCTTCCAATTCGTGCGTGCCTAACAACCCTTTGAGCCCCTGTAGTAAAGCCCAAACCAAATTTGTCAGTTTTGTGAGTGAAATCAGGGAGCTGACCCCAATTGGTACACCCACCTTCTTCAACTACATCCCTGGCATTCTTAAGAGAAGCCATCTTCAGCAGAGGTTTGTTGGTAGTAACTTCAGTTGACGCCAAGACCTGAGGGACCTCTTCGAAGTTATGACAAGGAGTTTCTATGAACTCCCCGTCCATCTCTACATAGCGGAAGGAATTGAGGTGACTCACCATATACTCTTCTTCACCTTGCATTGTGATAATCTTCCCTTTTACTGGGTACTTCAACATTTGATGGAGTGTGGAAGTAACTGCCCCAGCCTTATGGATCCAAGGACGACCCAACAAGCAAGAATATGATGGCTTAATATCCATTACTTAGAAGGTGGACCAAAAAGTCTGAGAACCCACTTTGACAGGGATGTCCACCTCCCCGTGCACCATTCTTTTTGATTCGTCAAAAGCCCTTACCATAATGTTACTAGGCTTTAGAGTCAAACCCTCACAATCCAAACGGTCTAACGCTTTCTTTGGCAGAACATTCAATGAAGACCTGGTATCTACCAGCACATGCGCCATAGCGGTGCCCCTGCACTTAATCGAGATATGCAGAGCATCATTATGATTCCTCCCTTTCGGTGTCAGATCTGCATCTGAAAAACCCAGCCCATTGTCAGCAGTCAGGCTAGCCACGCAATCTTTGAACTGATCTGCTGAAGTTTCATGCGGCACATGCGCAGTCTTGAGAAATGAAATTAAAGCCTTCGCATGGGCTTCAGAATACAACAACAGAGACAACATAGAGATCTTTGACGGGGTCCGCCCCAGCTGCTCGACCATATTGTAGTCGCTCTTCTTGATAATTTTCAATATTTCCTCTATTTCTTGTTTAGAGGCTTCCACAATGATTTTCTTAGGCGCCTCCGTCCGGGCAGGCTCACCTATAATTTCCTTGCCCCGAGTCCCATATGGCTCAACAGCAGGGGTGATAACTGGAGTAAGAACAAGAATAGTAGTAGGTGTAATAACTAGAGTAGGGACATGAGAAATGTCAAGAATGCTGGTTGGAGCAGCAGTTGGAATAACAGTAGGCTTGATAATAGTCTTCGGGGAAATCTCGCGAGAGAAGGCCCTTCCACTTCGGGTAACTTTACTAGTCCCGACAATATTACTGACATCAGTATCAGCTTCTTCATTCTTTAGACATTTCTTAATACCATGATAATACACATCAGCACCATAATTCCATGGGACAACCATGTCTGAGGTGTACGGGATGGGACCGAGAACAGTGATTATTAGCGGAGCAATTCTTTGAACAGGTGTAATCCTAACAGGTTTTCTCGAGGAAACCTTGGAAGGATTGGAGGAAATGATTATAATGGCAACGTCTTCAGTGGGAACAACAGGAATCATAGTTTTTTCAAACAAAATCTCTTTATTATACATCAGGCGTTGAACATCTGTCTCCAACAAACAACAACCGGAACGCAGAATCGAACACATGTGGCAACCTTCACCATAACTCTAAAATAAACCGGCCAACAACAAATTCTTCTTAACAGTCATAAGAGGAGTGGAAATTTCTTCAACAGAAGTCACAAACAAATCAGTGTCAGCAACATTAACTCCACGACCATGTTTGGGCATGGGAGCAGTTATAACATTCGACTTTTCTGGAATATCGAACTATATCTCCTTGGCTTCAAGCAAATCTTGTACTTTGTTTCTTAAAGCCCAGAAATCATTTGTGTCGTGGCCAGGACTCTCAGAATGGTAGGCGCACCGCGCGTTGGGATTATATCTGGGAGAGGTGGTGTTTGGATTCTTGGGAGCCTGTCTCAAGGTCGCCAAGTTGGATTTTAACAGATGAGGCATAACTTCAGCCAAATTCATGTTGATGCGGGTAAACTGCCGTTGTGGTCTTTCCACCCTTTGTTGGTTATTGCGTTGTGGAGCAACGGCGGGTCTTGGTATCACTACAGCATTTACCGTTTGACGATGTTCAGATCTGCTTTGGCCCCTCGGGCTGTTGACTGCACTGGCTTCCTTCTTACCAGCAAAAGGTTTCTTTACCGAGCTCGAAGAGTCATCCTTATGAATTTTACCACTTCGAATGCCAGCTTCTACTCTTTCTCCAGTTAAAATTAGCTCGGTGAAACCAGATGATGAGCTACCGATCAAGTGATTGAAAAATGAACCAGATAGCGTCCCCAGAAACATATCAACCAACTCCCTATCAGACAATGGGGGTTGGACTCTTCCAGCCAAGTCTCTCCATTTTTGAGCATAATCTTTAAAACCTTCTCCTGATCCCATAGACATACTCTGAAGTTGAGTACGAGTGGGAGTAAGGTCGGCATTATACTGATACTGCTTGTAGAAAGCAGCAGCAAGATCTTCCCAATTTCGGACATTGGCTCCCTCCAACTGGTAGAACCATTCAAGCTGAGTCCCTGATAGATTATCTTGAAAGAAATGCACCCACAGATTTCTATCAGCTGTGAGGGGTTGAATCTTCTGGACATAAGAGCGAAGATGTAGTTTTGGGCAGGACACTCCATCATACTTGGCAAAAACCGGAGCTTTGAACTTATGAGGAATGACCACTCCCGATACCAGTCCTAATTCCCCGAAATCCAAACCAGAGATCTTCTGAACTTCCATAGCACTCAGACGGTCTTCTAACTTCTTGTACCTATCCTCAACAGCAGGATATTGCTCATCATCATAATCAGTATCATTGTCAGAAACTGCAGGACTAGGGTCTTTTTCCCTTTCTTGGTTCTCCCCGTCCTTGGATGAAGAGGTCAGATCAGTTTGATGCTTCAACCTTTCCCCGAATCTTCTGCCCATATTCAGAATTTCGACCTTTTTCTTCTTCTTCTTCTTCTTCTTCTTCTTCTTCTCTTTCAGAATAAGGGTCTTCAGATCCTCTTGTCCTTTAGCCAGACTTATGAACATCTGTTGGAACTGGGCGTTCCGTGCCTGAAGATCTTTGATGGCTTGATCGGAAGACATTTCTGCTGAAATAAACAGCGAAGAAGATGAGAAACCTGTAGTGGTACTTGTAATGATGTGCATGATAATGGGATGCACATGTAATGATTTCAAAGACTTTGGGAGATTTAAATTTGCAAATAAAAAATAAACAAAACTTTATTATCTTAACTTTGAAAGGTTCAACAATGCCTTTAAAGCGCTACAAAAAAGTAAATAAAACAAATCTAAAACTAGAAAAAGCAAAATCAAAAGTCCCATGGACGCTTCCTCTTTGTGTTGATATAGTCATTGATCACTCTTTCTTCCTCGAGCTTCCTGGTGAGCTTTAAAACCTTCCTTTCTTGCTCATGGAACTGCTCCCAGTAAGTATCCCGCTCATTCCTCAGCTGAATCAAAGACCTCTGTAACTCCCCAGGATTAGTGGGCATGTAAGGATAGAGAACCGTGTAAGGAATACCTTCTTCATTAGTGGGCTCCATAATCACTAGTAATACGGCCGCATAAGGAATCATAAGATTCTGGGCACGAGCTCGGACCCATTGGAGGTAAGGCTGCATAGGAAGGGAAGTCTTTGGTCCCAACTCTTCGGGGTCAGATCTGTTTACCATGCCCCAAGTTCGTATAAACCTCCAAAAATGCTCCTTAGCATTCTCCTTATAGTCGAATACAATGTCCTCGAGAAGTAGCTCATGGGGACCATCTCTCCGAGCACGACCAAATTGTCGCAAAGCTAGACAAGGATTGTAAGTTATACCCCCTCTGATACCAAGTAATGGGACATTAGGGTACCCCCACAGCGGTCAATAACAACAGTGTCTTCCATAGCCCGGGAACACCGAAGAATATCCGTATGAGCGAGTGACATTATTCTGTGTGACCAACCCAAACCTTCTTCGTTCTTCAGCACAAACTTAGGGAGGTGAGAAATAAACCACCTCAACAACAACGACATGCATCACCTAAGAGTCCCTCTTCTCCTTATAGTACGAGTATCGAGAGCATGCAAGATATTCCCAAGCAAGGTAGGCACATGATTGCAAGAAAGGAAAATCTTGACAACATTCACATCTACAAAAGAATCCGGATTAGGGAAGAGAACCAAACCATATATAAGAAGAGCCAAGACATCCTCAAAAGCCTGAAAATCCAAATCATCCCAAAATAGCTGAGCCTGGTCTATGAGAAATTTGGCTAGAAAACCCCTGATTCCGCTTCGAGTTTCCCAGTTGGATACCATATCGGCCCGTTTTAAATGCAAGGTTGATGCAATGTCTTCTTGCCTAGGAACTTCTTCCGTACGCGAGAAGGGTACCTGTTCAAGAATGGATACGCCCAATAGATGAGAGAATTCTTCCAAGGTGGGTACCAGCTGGTAATATGGAAAGGTGAAACAATGATGCTTGGGATCGAAGAACTGAAATAGTACACTCACCATCTCTTCATCAAGGTTTGAAGTAACCGGGATGAGAAGTTGACCGTGTCTCTTAATGAAAGTAGAAGTTTCAGAAACTCTTGATGCTAGCTCTTTAAGTTGAGCAGGCATCTGCACAAAGATGATTCAGATGGTATTTCTACGCACGGAAGCCATGATCTGCAAAATAGAACAAAGATAAATTTCCTTGGTCTTTGAAATGGTTAGTGTAATGATGCATGAATGCCATGTTATGATGCATGATGTCATGATAAACCACATGTATATCAAACACAGGTATTGCAAACACAGTCAAATCACACAAAGCCCTTAGGTTTAAGGCTTGCATGAGGTCAAAGGTAATACCCTCTTGAAGTTATGTTGGTTCAACCTGTCCTAGAAAAGTAACCGGGTTCTAGAGGATCTCAATATCACTGACCATCCTCCATCGGTCATGGTTTCAGCTTACGCAATCTTTTCTTGCCGCCGAAATTATTCCAAGAGTATGGTCTCAATGAGTGTAGCATCTAGTATCAACCAATTCTCAGCTCTACACCGAGGCCGACTATCTCACTACTTTCTAATGGACAAGTTGGGCGATTAAAGGTTCTAAGGTCAGTTGATGCTTAATGACACAACATAGCGGCCCCGTATTCTCCTCGTTTCTCCACAAGGGATACCGGTACCAACCAAAGTGGCACACCAATGTAGCTACTTCTTCAACCGTATCGGTCTACACCGTACAGTTCCCTCACAATCTATTGCTACTTACCTAAAAGGTATTCCCCAGATCCGGGTGTAGGATCTATAGTAACCCTAAACAGAACCCTAAAAATAAAGCAAGCAAAGCAATCAAGAGAAGCAAATATGATGAACTAGATCCTAAGGTATACCCCAATTATAAATTCCCCAGCAGAGTCGCCAGTTCAGTGATACGGTGGCAGAACCGACTATTTAATACTGGTTTGCTTTCTGCGTTTTGTGTTCGCAAAATGTCGCGGTAAGTAAGAGTCGCCACCGACTTTTATTTCATCCAACTGGAAAGGAAAAAAGTACCGAAAAAATCATTTTTTGAGATTTGAGTACAGGGGGTAGATTATAGAAAGGGAAGGTGTTAGCACCCTTTCTATCCATGTTTTTCCATGGGCTCTTAGGTACTTGCTCATCTTTTTAAAAATTGCTTGTGTGTGCGCATTGTTTTGAAAATGTTTTACTTTGTGATAACCCTTGTATCAGTCCTCAAAGGTGTGACGAAGTTGTTTTTGAAAATTGTTTTGAAATGTGTGATTGTGAAAAAGTTTTGATTTGAGCAAGTACCTACTAGCATCTACCTACTCAAAAAAAGATTGTTTCTATTCTTGTTTCCTTTAGACAATGCTATCCTACTATTGAGAAATAGGTAGCACCGTCGTTGGAGTTGTAAGGGTCAATTCGAAAGGGACGTACGATCACCAAAGCAACGTTAGGATACCTTAGTAATAACCCTAGTGTCTTAAGATCATATTTGAGGCAACATTTCCGAGGCAACATTCGAATGGGACGTTTGATCTTTTTAGACAGGAGGGAAACCACTAAAACACCCTATGCTTAATGATCGTTTACCGAAGGCAACCGAATTGAGAGTATACCCTAAGAGTGATAGGTGCGAGTGATTGGTTTTCAGTTATTTAATCTTTGCACATTAGGGTTTTCTAACCGTATTAATTTGTCATGCATTCTTATCATACAATCCTATTAGCATACATCTGGACAGTTAAATATTTGTGGGAATTAAAAATGCGAGAAAGTGAATCTACGTTATTACAAGGCTTCGGGGAGGGGGATTAATTACATAGCCAAAAACCCGGGGAAAAAGCGATAAGTAAAAGCCCTAAATTAACTATTACAAACCAGCGAGCATTTACCAAATGTCGGTCAAAATAATTAACACGCGCGCGATGAATCAATTATGAAACGACTATGGTTTTGACCCTTGACTAAACCTATTTGCGATTGATTAAAAAAAGTTTTTGTCCTATTTTGTTATTTAATAAAATAATGAAACAATTAAAAAGAAAAATCCTAAGTTCTAATTAATTTTAAATTAAGAAAAAGTAAATGATTTCAACCTAAAAACCTATTTTTGTATTTTATTTATTTGAGAAAAAAATAAAGGAATTAAATCAAGAATTTAACCTAATTTGCTAATTAGTTTTAATTATGTAAAAAAAAGTTAGAATTACCCTAAGTTAAACTAAATTAAATTAAATTAACAAAATTAATTTTGATAAAAATAAAAAAAAAGTCTAATTCTAATTTTTTTGATTTTCTTGATTTTATGATTTTATGGAAAATAGATTAATTGTTAATTAAAATAATTAAAAGGAAAATTAAAAGAATTAAATAAAATAAAAGAAAATAAGAAAAAGAAAAGATGGGCCTGGTTGTAATGCTGAAAGAGGGAGTGTGTTGTTGAAATTCTGGGCCCAAACACATCCAACCCCTTTTGACTTCGCCTGATCTAGTGCGTATGTTGACTTGACGTACATGATAGACCCTCAATGGACAGGCCTGGGATCTGGGATGAAGATGCGTTTGATGGTTGGATCTTGATGGTATACGGTGGACATCCTGTTAAGCAACGTGCCTGATCACCTGTTGAAAAATAATATGAAACAAATATTGGGATCGGGGGATCGAACCCAGGTCCTTATGCACGTTTCCAATACCTGCTTGCCAACTGAGCTGCTTTGCTTGTTTGTACATATAATAGGAATAAACAATATAATCAAATCACGTGGTGCATTAAGAAAAACGCGCTAAAATTCAAACCAACCAAACAAAGATTGCCACGCCTCATCTTCTTCCCCAAATTGTCGTTTTAGGCAACAGAACTTTTACCTATGGTTGCTTTGCTGTAGGTACAGACACGTGCATCTCAAAAATTGTCTACAATCAAGATAAATGACAATTGAGGGTACCAATCAACTCGTCTCATCCTCACGAGTATCATGGTACCAGAATCAACACCCAATTTTGCCTATACTGCAAACCCCTAAAATGAGCCAAGGAACCCTAGCAATGGCATATCTTGATTCCTGTACTATGAATGCAATTAAGTGGTACCAATATTTTGCAAACTCAATTATGAACAAGAATATATAATCAAAACATACGTATGATGAGTAAATCAACAAAATCGAAATCGAGTTTGGAGGAAAACCGTGGTACCTGTAACTTACAATTTCGGACGTGAAAATGCTTGCAATTGATTGAGATCCCTTCTGGAGATGTCCAGGAGTCTAGTGGTGGCCTTAGAATGGTTTGAATTACTCTCTAAGTCAAAGAATGATCACCCACTTTCTTGCAAATTTTTTAGTTTTCTTCTTGGTTATGCACGACCTCTTAACCCTTGTTCTTGCCTTGGATACATTCAATATATATCATAGGGTGCATTAGGGTTGTAAAAACTGATCACATCTTTGGAAGTTTTCAAGATTTGATTTGATTTTCATGGCACATGTAAACTTTTTATATTGAGCCGAATTATGCCCTCTTGTCCCAATCAGCCTTGATTCGAATCGATCATGATATCCTTGCATTATTTGATTGAGATCTTGTCCAAAAATCAGATCACAACATATCGTTTCCATTATTCATCAATTATTTGATTTAATTGAAATTTTAATTAACAAAAAACCAAAATAAATTTAAAAGTGAAGTAAATAACATGGGGTTAGGTATTTGGGTCGTGGATCATATTATAAGTGAGGTGCAAGCATAAAAAGTTGGTCCCATTTAGCAAAAAGTGCAAATTTGAGCACATTTGACTTTTGGCAATTTTGCAAAAATGGTCAACTTGGCCAATGCATAACTCTTTCAATTTTGACCCTAGAGAGGTGTTCTTGGAATTTTTAGAAAGCTTAGGATGTAATCTAAGAAACACTTTTGGTCTCATCCAAATTGAGTCTTACATGTTCATGTATGAAGCTTTGACCCAAAAGGTGTTTTTGTTGACTTTCCAAAAGGACCTATAATGTCCAAATTCATATCTTTTTGTGAGTGCAAAATTTGGACTTCGGAGATGAATATGAATTGTAGGTAATTTCATCCTCTTCAAAATGAGCTTTGGATGGGTCATTTCTGATAAAGTATGAGAAAGTTATGCTTGGTCAAAATTGAGTTGATTTTTCCTACAAAACCCTAATTTAACAACTTTTGGGTTTTGATGAATTGTGAGAAATCCTTGAGGAATCATGATAAAACCTTTCTCAAATGATGGATAATACTTCAAAATGAGGATGTTGACCAAAAATCTTTATATTTGACTGTATGTGGGCCACAGTTGACTTTTTCCCTAGTATAGTTGATTTTTAGGCATTTGAGCAATCGACTGAGCAAACTTCTTTTGCAAGGCTTGAAACTTGACATGGATGATCTTGAGAACATATTAGGACAATGGTAAGCATTTGAGTCCTTTTTGGTCCACACATCTTGATGAAAATGGAAACCCTAATTTGAGATAGACTGCCTTAGGAGACAGTTTGTCTGGTCAACTCTTGGACTTCCTTGAGCAATTTGAGGACCTCACTTGACATGTATTGGGAAATATGGGAGGGCAAGTTTTGGGGTACAACACACAATAAAAATCAAATTCCACTAAATTCATAAACGACTTCTAATGTTTCTATTTTTTCGTGGCTTTTCAAAGCATAATCAACTCTTGAGTTGTAAATAAAAATTGTAGATGATGTCAAGGAGAATCATATGCAAAAAGAACCACTCAAAAATGTCGAAATTTGAAGAAGTTATAAAATTTTGAAATCTAACTCAAGAATTGGCAAAAAAATAGGTCAAACCACTCGTGACCACTTATTATGCAATGATGCAAATGGATGGTAGGATCTTAGGTCAAAAATTAGGGTATCACACACCCCATGGGGCGGAAAGGGTTGCTGAAGAATACTGGGCATGGGCACTGGCCTGGAATTAATAGCTTGTGGATCCAATAAGTCTTGTACTTTATGCTTGAAAGCCATACAGTTCTCAAGAGTATGCCCCTACCCACCAGAATGGAAATCGCATTGGGAATTTGCATCAAAGTTGTATGGGAATTTCTCTAGATCAACCTTCTAAGGGCGCAATTCAACCAATTTCAGTTCATGTAACTGAGGTAGTAATTCAGCACAAGACATAGGAAGTGCATCAAACTTCCGCAGGGTTATCTTTGCTTTTGCTGATTATCCTATCTCGATGCACAGGCTTGATTTTGAGGCACGACAGTCGGAATAGTCACATCAACAATCTGATAATCTGACCCCTGATATCTACCTTTTTCCTTTCCGTGCATACAACGTACTAGCTTCGCTTTCTTTCTTCTGGAAACCCCCAAAAGACTTTTTGGCGTTACCAACATTAGTTCCAAATACATCCTGAATCTTTCCCAACTTGATCTCAATTTCAATCCTTTCCCCGTATGTCACCATTTAAGAAAATGTTTCGGAAGTACTACAACTTGTATAATACTGCCCCTGCAGGGTGCTAGTGAACATGTCTACCATTTCTCTTTCCATCGTTGGCGGTTGGACCCAATCCTCCATTTCACACCACCTCTGTGCGTATTCCTCAAATGACTCATTATGCTTATGCGACAAATTGTGCCGTTGAGTTCTTATAGGCTCTATATCAGAGTTGTATCAATAATGTTGGACGAAAGCTTTAGTAAACTTTCTCCAAGTACGTGAAACAATTGAATGAACAAATCATCAAGATGAAATCAATAATGTTGCCATCAAACATTTTTTATCCCACAGGAAGGGAAAGATAAATATCGAGTAAACCTGAGAAGGGTGAAATCAAGGTTACATGACAGAGAGATCGAGTAAGGGATCCTGTTAAGTGAGGGGAAAGTATTAGCATCCCAAACGCTCGTAGTACTCTACGGTATCCAATATTGTTGTTTTAATCAAAGGGTTTGTTCCAAATCTACGCTTACGAGCTAAAGGAAAAATGGAAAGAGGGAATGCATGCAAAAGAAAACATGGGTAAAAGAAGGAAATATTTATAAAGTTTCCCTCAACTGAGCCCCTTGACCAGATGCCTACGTATCCATTTTAAGGAATCAGAGCGCCAAAGTTTGGCTCACATGTTTTAGTTTGTTGTGTGTTTTTTAATGAACAATACTAATTTCGCCTTCTACCGTAACTCGGCCTTTGGATATTCATGCATTAAAATAGAAGTGATTTAACATGTTCTTTTTGAAAAGTAGGTTAGTTTTGATGCAAAGCGCGAAGGAGGAAAAAAGGTTTGAGTTAGTTGGTGTTTTTTACCTTGAAAGAGGATTTGATAATTGTTAGATGTTTTATGCATTTGCCAAGAAAAAGGTTTTAGTCTTAAGGATGCAAAGGGAAAGAAAAATATCCAAGGGAGACTATCCTAAATCTAATCTCTAATGTCATCATACAATGATGGTCCTAAAGTAGAGTTTGAAAGGGAAATCCTAATTATGTTAGCATGCATGTATAACAATCCTTATGTCTAACTTGCATCAGAAACGAAATAATCGATCCTAAGGGAGCATACTAAGGTTCAAAACCTAAGGGAACATGGCATATATAAGGATGAAAAGAAAACAAGCAATCAACAAGCTCAAGAGAGCACACACATATCATGAGTAGCCAAGATATCCTGAATCGCGGCAGGAGATAAGGGGAGCTTTAGCCAAGGGGTCATATCAACCGAGGAAAATAATCTATCTATGGGAATATAAGCGTCTATACCATGGTATCGTATTACTAGGCAAGAAGAGAAATGGGGAAAAGTGATAAACACAGAGCGTCAATTTCGACCAACGCGCGCTCAAGAAAAAGTGTAGGGAATCGATTACAAATCGCTTTTCCATTTGATTGACTCGATAACAAGAGCAACACACTCCAAAGCATCATGGTGCGTCATGTGCTAAGGATGATACGGACTAGAATGTGTGGGGATTGATTACGAACCCTTATCTGCTCGCCTTCTTTGAGGACTTATCAAGGGGAAGGGGAATGGGCGCCTCTTTTTGAGGTCTTTGGGCACAAATGTAAACACATAGCAGAATGCCTACTTCGAAAGTAGGTCTTTAAACAATCAACAAACACAAGTAGCAAACAAGTGCGGAATTCCTTCTAAAGGACTTTAAACAGTGACTTCGAGCGTACTCTCTTTATTATCCTACTTCTCATGATATCTAGAAAGCGATAAAATGCAGAAAGATAAACCAAATAGTGAAGTAATACCAAACAGATAAAATGTCCATTATATAGTAAGTAATAAAAGCAAAAAAACTCTGGAAAACTTCGAGCAAGCTAGCATCAATGAAGAAAAATGGTGATAAATCGTGCGCTCAGCATAAACATCAAAGTATTTTCAATGTAAAAGTAAATCACATATGGCACATGCATCGGGCACATTCGTATCACAAACAATACACCTGTATAAAAATCACAACCAGGAAAAAAATGCAAGCAGTGTATATTTCTCATAGAATGAGAATCAAGATAAAATCGCGTCGGAAGCGAATCCCTAAATCAAACGGTTTTCAATCACATAACAAACACTCTAGTTACATGATTGAAAGCTCTCACAATTTACCTTGCACAAATCAACAAACACATTAGTAATTAGTAAGACAATATAAGCCAAATCAATGATCCACAAGTCGAAGCTAAAAGTGGATCTCGCATGCAACTGGTCGACGTGAGGCAACGGGGGAGTCGACCCGAGCTGACCCGGGGGAGCAAGAAAAAGTTAGAAAAAAAACTTCCAGCATGAGTCGACTCAAAGACAGGATGCATCGACTCAAAGAGGTCTGGTTCGTCGACACAAAGAGTCAACGCGAGGCTTCTCGCAGGTGACAGAAAAAACTATTCAACATGAGTCGACGCAAAGGGTCGACGCGAGGCTTCCTTAGAGTGACAAAAATTCTTCTTTTACCAAGAGTAGACTGAAAAGCCGGGTGAGTTAATTCCTAGAGACTTTATTTGCAAAAATGTTTATCTTAAGAGTTCAATTCACACCATATCAATAACCATTAGTCTATTCTCATACCATAAAACAAATCAACACGGGAATCAAAATTTGAGCATAGGAAACAACACGAGAGTGCTCATAGGTTCAATTACCAACCACTTATGAAAAATGCACAAGTTGCAACAAATGAAATTCGCATAATTCAACTCAAAGCAACATAATTCAAGTGATAATGTAACTAGCCAGATTTGTAGTTTTCATATCAAAAAACGAATTTATCAACAAAATGATTTAAAAATTTTCATTAGCTCTTGAATTAGAAACTTAAACTTCATCATAATTTTATAATCGATATCAAATCTCCAATTCAGTATTTAAAAATCAATATCAATTTTCCGAATGAAATTTAACATCTAATATCGATTATGTAATTATCTAACCAATTCCGGATTTCAAAATCATATCCAAACTCAAGAATCAAGTCAACAATTCAATGTACACCAAAATTCACCTCTTAAGAATTTTAACAAACACCTAATCTACATCAATTTTCAACTCTTAGAAATTTCAACAAACACCTAATCTACATCAATATTCAACTCATGTTATAACCAAAACAAGTATAAAAAATTAACACATGCATTCATATAATCTTCAACCAATTCCTCTTTTCAACATAATTGAAATCAACATTCAAGGATCAACATAAATCACAAATTTGAAATTCAATTATAATCTCACATCTAATCTTCAATTTCATAATTCAATCAACAATTAAAAATCAAGATCAAGTCAATTACCTAAATGAAGTGAAGAGGAGTTTGGAGAAGAGGAGAATTTGTGATTGGAAGCAAATCGAAGGAGGATGAAGCGCGGAGGTTGCAGATCAGAAGAGTGGAGGAGATCTTTCACTTTTGTTGATCTTAGATCTTGAGAATTGATGAAGATTGTTGATGATCTTGATGAAGATCTTGAGAAAAAGTTGAGAGAATTTGATTTGATCTTTGAGAGAAGAGAGAGAAGAGTTTTTTGTGTTTTTGAGAGTGTGTGAAGTTATGAGAGAAATTTTTATTTTTTTGAATATAAACACTCTCTAATTGGGCCTTTGATTTGAATTTGTGTTGGCCTTCTTTTGACAGTGTCTACAAATACGAGTACAAAGTGCCACATCATCATCGGTGCGAAATCTCGACTCAAGCTTAGCATCAAAATCGAAGCTTATGAAATTTATAACGCGATGCGAAAATAACGAACTCAATTGGATAAACGACGAGAAAGTTAGGAATTTTTGAAGGTGCATTGACGCTATCTCAGACAAACTTATTTAATTTTTGTCTTTTTTCACTATTCCGTCTGGAAAGAATGTCACGAACGAAAATCCTCCACTCAAAATCCGAACTCGTGGTCTGAAGAAAATTCGGAGCTAATGAAATTTGTGAAATTATGATGAAAGCACTGTTGTGATACGATAAAAATCGAAGAAGATACGGATTTTACAATATCGAGAAACGGTGTAATAGAAATCCTGTTCAGCACAACTAATTCTATCGTAATCCATAATTCCGGGGGATTTCCTCGATGAATTGATCCTTGACCCGAAGATACAACATGAAGATGGCATCAAGACGGATTTTTCTCCCAAAGAAAGACTCAAAAACAATGATCCAGGCGAGAGTTATGAATTTTTTAATGTCCTAAAAAAAGGTTCGGCACAATATTTTCATTATTTTTTCACTGCTTATCTTCAAAGTTATCGTGCATTCAGAGATCTTCCTCAAAGAATTGGCTTTCGAGCCAAACATGAAAGCTGAAGGAAATAATAAGATGATTCCAATGCTACAAAAGGCACTCAAATATGATACTTCAGTTAAACGTTATGAATTTTTAAGCATCCGAAAACCAAAGAAAAGGTAAATCCACTATTTACCGCAATTCAATTATTTTGCTCTTTAGAAAATCTTCCTCACAAAATTAACCTCCGACATGAACATATGAAATGAAGAAGACATAAAGATGGTTCTAGTGACTTAACAAACAATCCAAAACCGTTCTATGAACTCGAGTTGTGAATTTATGATCTTGAAACGCACCGTACTGAATTTCTGTCTGCACTGTCTCAAATTAACTGAAAAGCTTGACTTTCTACACAATTCAGAGCGTGTTGAGACACATAAGAGCTTGATATGATGATGACTTGCTTGTTTGTTGATTGGATAGCTTGGAAAACATGCAAATCACATTAAAATGTGGAAAACCATGAGTTATGTTTCACAGTGCTGCTTAACGGAACAATCAATTTTTGCGACTCTTTCTTGCTAAGAAATACTTTGATTCCATAAGTATGAGCCTAATGACATGTATGTATGCATATGATAATGGAGTGAAATACAATTATGTTCAAAATGAAGAAGGTAAATTTTAGGGTACAACAACTTCCCCTATTCAATCTTCTTTAACTAGAGGGTGAGATTGGCGGTAGCCTTTTGAACAATCAGGGTGAAAGAGGATTGAATACTTAATAGAACCATACAATTTACACTTTAAAGCCAGTCATATATTTTTTATTTTTTAGTTTTCTGTATATATTGTTTTTGCGGCTAGTGGTTATCAAGGATAAATGTATGTCCAATCAAGGTTAGACACACAAAAGAGAGATTAGATATCAAGGAACATGTGTTCGGAGCTGGTAATGAACACAGATGATGGAGATTAGCCGAAGGAAGTCCTATTAAAGATACCAACAATATATGTCCAAAGGAAAGGACACATATGAAAGATATCAAATAGACATGCCCGGAGCTGGTAGCAGACACAAGAGGGTATCATAGACATATGTTCGGAGCTAGTAGCGAACACATGACAAGAAAGATACCAAAGGAAAGGACTCTATTGGAGATACCGAATATATGTTTGGATTTGGTAGCGAACATACGACGGGAAGGAGATCGGAGGAAAACACTCTAACCAAAATATATCACGAGTACATGTCCGGAGGAAAGGACATATACAAGGAGACATCGAATGTACATGCCCGTTGTTGGTAGCAGACATATACAAAAGAGCCATATTTAAGAATGCTCTAACAAGGATACCAACCTACACCTTTCTCATTCTTTAATACAGACTTGGGGAGGTGCGAAATAAACCACCTCGCCAGCAGCAGTGTGCAACACATGAGGGTCCCCCTTCTTCACACAGTACAGGTATAGATAGCATGTAGAATATCACCCAGAAGAGTAGGTATTGGATTACGAGACAAGAAGTTCTTGACCGCATTCACATCTATGAAGGAATCTGGATTCGGGAAAAGCACCAAGCCATAGATGAGGAGAGCCAAGATGTCTTCGAAAGCTTGAAAATCTAAGTTATCCCAGAACTGTTGAGCTTGATCCTTTAGAAACTTAGCCAAGAAACCTTTAATCCCACTCCGTGTCTCCCAATTAGACACAACATCAGCCTTTTTCAAGTGTAAAGCTGAAGTAATGTCCTCTGGCCTAGGAACCTCCTCCAAACCTGTGAAGGGTGTCTTCTCGAGGATAAATATGCCTAATAAATCAGAAAACTCCTCCAAAGTGGGGACTAGCTGATAATCCGGGAAGGTGAAACAATGATGCAACGGATCAAAGAACTGGAAAAGGACGCTCATCATCTGCTCATCCAAACTTGAAGTGACCAAACTAAGGAGATGACCATGGCTTCTAACAAATGAAGAAATATTAGGAACTTTTGAGACTAACTCTCTGAGCTGAGCATGGATTTGCACGAAGTTGACTCGAATGGTATTTCTGCGCATAGAAGTCATGATCTGCAAAACAGAACAAAGATAAATCCCCTTGGTCTTTGAAATGGTTAGTCTAATGAAATATGCATGCTATGTCATGATGCATGATGTCATGATAAAACACACAACAGTTATAGCAGGTAACAAACATGGTAAAGGCACACAAGTCACACAAGAGCCCTTAAGTTTCAGGCTTGCATGGAGTCTAGGTACTACCCTTTTGAAGTTCAGTTTGTTCAACCTGTCCTAATAATAGTAACCGAGTTCTAGAGGTTCTCAATATCATTGACCATCCTCCATTGGTTATGGTTTCAGCTCATGCAATCTTTTCTTGTGGCCGGAACTATCTCGAGAGTATGGTCTCAATGAGTGTAGTATCGAGTATCAACCAGTTCCCAGCTATATGCCGAGGCTGGCTATCTCACTACTTCCTATGGACAAGTTGGTCAATTATAGGTTCTAAGTTCAGTTGATGCTTAACGACCCGTATAGCAGTCCCATATTCTCCTTGTTTCTCCACAAGGGATATCGGTACCAACTAATGTGCCACATCAACGTAGCTACTGCTTCAACCATATCGATTTACGCCGTACAATTCCCTCATAGTTTATTGCTACTTACCTAAAAGGTGTCCCCCAGATCCGGGTTAGGATCTATAGTAACTCCAATATAAATCCCACAAAGATAAATCAATCAAATCAAACAATAGAAGCAATATGATGAACTAATCCTAAGGTATACCCCACTTATTATCTCCCCAGCAGAATCGTCAGTTCTGTGATACGGTGGCCAGAACCGGGACTGTTTTTAGGAATGTTGGTTTGCATTTTGTGTTTGTGTTTACAAAATGTTGCGGTAAGCAAGAGTCGCCACCGACTTTTATTTTATCCAACAGGAAAGGAAAAAAAGCACAGAAAAATTCCTTTTTTCGAGATTTTGAGTACGGGGGGTAGATTATAGAAAGGGAAGGTATTAGCACCCTTTCTATCCGTGGTTTTCCATGGGCTCTTAGGTACTTGCTCATCATTTTCAAAATTGCTTGTGTGTATTTGATTTGAAAAAGTTTTTGACTTCAGTTTAACCCTTGCTTCTGTCTTCAAGGGTGTTACGAAGTGTTTTTGAAAGCTTTGTTTAAAAGAGGAGTGTAAATGTGAAAAAGTTTGTTTGGATTGAGCAAGTACTTAAGATTATACCTACTCGAAAAAAAGAGAATTGTTCTATGTTTGTTTCCTTTAGATAGTGCTATCTCACTATTAGTGAGTAGGTAGCACCGTCGTTGGAGTTTTGAGGGCCAATTCGAGAGGTACATACGACCACCAAAGCAATGTTAGGACGTCTTAGCAGTGACCCTAATGTCTTAGATCAATTATTCGAGGCAACAATTCCGAGGCAACCATTCCGAGGAAACTTTTCCAAACAGGACTTTGATCTTTGTTTTAGACAAGAGAGCGACCACTAAAATATCCTATACTTAATGATCGTTTACCGAAGGCAACCGAAGTGGGAGTGTACCCTAGGAGTGCGCATGTGCGAGTGATTCAATTTCGAGTTATTATCTTTGCACATTTAGGGTTTGCTAACTGTTTTAAAGTTTTACATACATTCTTGTCATGCATCCCTAATATCATACATCTAACAGTTTAATATTTTGCAGAATTTAAAGTGCGGAAAACAAGCTATGCTATTACAAGACTTTGGATATTTACATAGCCAAAAACAAACCCGTAAAACAAAGTGATAAATGGAAATAAAAGATCCTAATTAATCTATTACAATTTGTGAGCAATTACATTAATATGGTAAAAAATAAATAAACGCGCGCGCAAGAACGAAAGGGAAATTGTTTTTGTTGTTTTTGTTTATTTTTAAGAAAAGAATTAGGTTTTTAAATTAAATACAAAATTAATTAGTTAATTAATTAATTAATTAATGGAAATAAATAAATGGCCTATTTTTGTGTTTTGTTATTTTTTAAGAAAAAGAAAATAGAATTAAATTGAAATAAAACCCTAATTGTTCTAATTGTTTTTAATTTATTTACAAAAAAAACAATTTAAGTTACTTAAAATTAAATAACCTAATTTAATTAATTAATTTATATAAAAAATAAATAAATATCCTAAATTTAATTGGGTGAAAAATTGTTTTTGTGATTTTTTGATAAAAAGAATAATTAATTTGTTAGTAAATATAAATTAATTTAGAAAAATAAAAGAATAGAGAAAAGAAATTTGGGCCTGGAAAAAGTAAATTGAGGGAGTGTGGATAGCAATCTGGCCCAAGAAGAATTGATCCATTGTTGACTTGCTGGATCCAGTGCTACGTGTTAACCAACGCCTTTGGTGGATCAGCATTTGATAACCTTTAGATCTGGCCTTCTGGACACATGGCTGATGGGATGATGATGGACTATGGTGGTCCTTGGCCTTGTGTGCGCGCTGGATCATGGAAAGACAAAATATGTGAAATAATGGGGGGACCTGGGATTCGAACCCAGGCCCCATGGCTTTCTCCACTCACCTTACAACCAACTGAGTTGTGTGCGTTAGTTGTTGTTGCACCCCAAAATTTGCCCTCTCATTTCTCAAAGAATCACCCTGGATCCTCAGGTTCGCTTTCATCAAGTCCCCAAGCCTTGAATTAAATTTTTTTTCAAGCAAGCCATTCACAAGGGCAAAATGGTCATTTGCACACTGAAGAAGTCTGACTTTGACTTTTGGATCAAAATCAGATCAAAAATCATATTTCATCAAGACATGTTGGAATATGAAGTTTGCTTCATCAAGAGTTTCAAAAGTCAAATCTTACTTTGGAAGAATCAAATTCTAAAGACTTAGAAATTTTTCTAAGTATTTAAGAAATTTAACAATTTCAGAACTTCTGAGCCATTGTTCACAGTCAGCAAATTCTGGATGTTCTCAAGACAGAGTTTAGTCAGAACTTCTGAGCCAGTGTTCATAATGGTCCAGTCAGAGTTTGCAGAGTTTAAGTCAGAGAAGGTAACAAAGCATGCTGTAAGTATACTGGAAGTTCTGAAGGATCCCTTAGAACATGCTGAAGTCAGAAGATAAGAGCATCAGAAGATGAGACGCCATGCTGAAGCCGAACTTCTAATCCAGAGTTCAGCAAGGATCCGGAATATCACATGGGAACTCATTTAATACTCACAAACCTCCTTTGAGTCTTTATCCAAGGGAGTCTCTCCACGTGTACCCCTACTGTCTTGGGAAGGCAAATTTTTGTGCAAAAGTATGCTAGGCCAATGCGCTGTCTATACTTTTCCTTAATTCACGCTGCCAAATCCAGCTGAGGCGCTGTTAACCATCCAACTTGAATGCAATGAACCACCACTTGTTTAAGCTTACTTCAAGAGTAAGTCAGCATCAAGCAGGTGATGCTGGTGCCACTTAAACCGCCCCAACTACAAAAATTTCCCTATAAATAGAACATCATTTGCACACTGAAAAGGATGAACCCCCCACCTCTCCTTACACCAGACGTATCTCCCCTTTTACCAGAGAATTTGTGAAAGAGACGAAAGAATTGGGAAGTAGCTTTAAACCACTGCAAAATTTCCAAGAACCCAAGAAACTAAAAGCACAAATACCAAAATATTAGCATTGATTCATTATATTCAAACTCCATTTTCCTCAAGTGTTCTTGATTTAAGCCATCCCAGATTCTGTAATCGAACAGTAACATATTCTCCCTTCACTTTCACCACAAAGGAATCAGAATATCACCCCTTTGGCGGCCTCAGACATTACAAACTTCCATCCTGCTGAGTACGTGAAGAAGCTACTCAGAACATCACCAGAAGTCAAGAACAATCTCCAGTTTACAGAATCCTTTCAAGTTGGAAGGTATGTTTTTGCTGACTTTCTTCATAACTGATTAAGCATTGTCAGATTTTGCACATTCAACACAATGTAGATATTCTGATCCTGATGATATGCATATTCTGAAAATTCATGCATTTGCTTGCCTGAGCAAAAGAAATCCCAGTTCAGAGTTTCATAAAGAAAATAGGACTCAGAATTAGAACTAGCAAATACATGTTGCCTCTTATTCTTGCTTCTGATATTTCATGAAATTTGTCATAACTATTACGCATGCAACTTCTGTTATGTAAATAACTAAGCTGCTGATGTTCTGACCGGCCAGGAGAGAGGCAAGGTTTTGACAGTTGCATTAGAACTTCTGGAAACTTGTAAACTTTCAGATGGTCCAGAACTTCTGAACTTCCATATTTTTCTAACATGTTTCTGTTTGTGCAGCAAGATAACATCAGAACTTCTGACCTCTTCTATTTTGCATTGGTTATGTTTTATTCTCTTTTATCTTTGCCATAATATTATATTTCTAATAAAAAACAAAAACACCAAAAATATTTTACATTTGCATGATATATTTTCTTTTATAAAAAAGGAAAAAAAATATTTTCTTAAGCAAAAGTTATTTTCTTTTTAAACAGACAAACATTTTACATTTCCTGTACATTATCATCTATTTCAATATGGTTGTAATAAGTAACTTAGAATTTTAACTTGCAACCCCATTCTTAAATATGTACCCCCATCCCCTTAAATGTTGTAATAGCGTAAAACTTTACATTTCTGCACTGTTATTTGCTTTCAATATATGCTAGTAATTAGGGTATATGACAAGATATAAACATTAACAAATAGATCACCCTAATCAAAAACAAATTATGTATGTAATCAAACATACTCGCACACTTACACCCTTAGGGTACTTCCACTTGTTGCCTTACAAAAATGTCCATGTTATGCATGTGGGATGTCTTAGCACAAACAAATCGAAAAAGATCATAGTCCCTCGATGACGCTATCAAAGTTCCCTTTCCAAATGATCTTAGTCCCTATAGAAAAGTGCTAAGTCATTTCACAACATTGCTATCATGGTCATACGATGACCCAGCGCTCGTCCCTTCACATCCAATGATGGGGCTTCTTATCAAATCAATGGTAAGGTAGCAACATCTAAAGGAGGAGGAAAAACACACCTAAAACCTTTTGAGTAGGTAGATTACTTTTAGTTACTTGCTCAATTTCAAAACAAACATCCTTGCTATTTTCAAAACAATCACATACACTTTCAAAACACTCGCACTTTGAAGAAAAGGGGGACTTTGATGTGTTGCACTCCTCTGTTGGCTAGGTGGTTTATTTCGCACCTACCTCGATCCGTGGTGAAGAATGAACAAGGTATGAGATGGTATAAAAGATTGATGTCACTTTCGCATGCTGATATCTGTTGGTATTATTGCTCCTTAGAAGACATTACCATCATTGACCGCTGTGGTGAATTCCCTAATGTACCTCTACTTGGCGTTAGGGGAGGCATTACTTACAACCCTTGTTTAGCTTGGCGACAATTTGGATATGCTAGAAGAGATGGCCCTCATGAGGTACTCATCCAAGGAATTGCATTTGACTACAAAAGCGACACCCAAGGTTACCGCCAAAGATTTATACGAGCTTGGGGTATGGTTAAATAAGTTGACAGCAAGATATTAGGGCATAAGAATTCCATTCCTTTGGAGCCTTATCTCAAATGGGTGAGGGCCCGCACTCAAAATCTCAAGATTCCCTATGAAGCCTTCTTACCTATTATCATGGAGCCAGTAGTCGAGGGAGACATTCCACATACGATCCTCTATCCTGATATGCCTACTTCTCTGGAAGATTTGCAAAATGCTTGAAATCAGTTAAAAGGAGAGCGAGACACCTTCGAAGCTAAGTTCTATGAAAGCGAGAATAAGATATTGGAGCTTACAAGGGAACTTCATGAAGAAAGGAGCTTAAACACCTACATTGCGCCAAAGAAGATGCGCACAACTTTTCTGTCTTAGGAGTTTACTTTATGCTTATTTCTGTTGTTGTAAGCCCAAGAGGCATGTTTGTATTCAAATCAAGGGTTATTTAATACAAGTTAACGTTTGTTCACTCTCTGTCTATACAAAGTTAAATTCTTTAAATCCTTGAAATCATTTGCATATTGCATATTCATGCATCACGGCATGACAAGTGTCCGCATAACAGGTTTCCTTATCTCTCCGCTGTTTATTTCAGCAAGATGGATCTAGAGAAAACCGTGACGAAACTCCAGGCCCAGAATTCTCAATTTCAAGAAGCATTACTCGCCCTGGCCAAGGGGCAGCAGGATATGATGGCCTTTTTGGCCGCTAAAAAGAAGCCAAAGAAGAAAGCTCTACTCAACATGGGTAAAAGGTTCAAAGAGACAATCCGTCAAATTCCGATAGAGGAAGATTCATCCAAAGAGGACGAGAACCAAATTGGTGAAGTCAAGAGTACTCAGGCCGACTGTATCAATGACCAAGAATCTGATGATGATTATTTCAATGAACAATATCCGCCCACAACCATCAAATACAAGCAGCTAGAAGACATATTGAAAGCAGTTGAAATCCAAGCTATTCCCGATTTGAATTTTGACGATTTGGGCTTGATCTCTGGGGTAGTCATTCCCCACAAGTTCAAAATACCAACCTTTGCAAAATACGATGGGGTTTCTTGCCCAAAGCTCCATTTGAAGTCATATGTGCGCAAGATACAACCGTACATTGCAGATAAAAAACTCTGGATTTACTTTTTCTAAGAGAGTCTGGCTAGGACACAACTTGAATGGTTTTATCAGTTGGATGGCTCTCGCATAAATACTTGTGAGGGTTTAGCTACTGCCTTCTACCATCAATATCAGTACAACGCCGACTTGGCACTGACAAGGGTTCAATTACAAGGTATGACCATGGGGAAGGATGAAGGATTTAAGGAGTATGCACAAAAGTGGAGAGACCTTGCAAGTAGGGTCAAACCTCCCTTGACTCATAGGGAACACATTGACATGTTCATGAGCATATTATCTGGTCCTTTCTTTAATCTGTTGGTTGGCTGTTGTTCTTCTGGTTTCACCGAATTAATCCTAACTGGTGAGAGAGTAGAAAGTGGCATTAAGAGTGGAAAGATCTTTGTGGCGTCTACTTCCACTCCCAATCCTATCAAGAAACCTTTTTCCGCGAAGAAAGAAGTTAATGTTGTGTATAGAGCAAAGGCCCGTACCAAAATGAATAATCATCCGTCTATCAATGTTGTCTGAATCTCCAATCCGACTGTTACTCAAGGACCATCTACCAATCATCAACGGGTTGAAGCTCCAAGAAGACAGTTCACAAGGTTAGGCATGTCATTATCTCAATCCCTTCAGCATCTAATCAGGATCAATTTAGTGACATTACGGGATCCTCCTGCCAACCCTGACACCTCATCATGCAAAGTGTACTTATCATTCAAACAACCCAGGGCATGAGACTGATCAGTGTTGGGCTTCGAAGAACAAAATCCAGGATTTAATTGACAACAAGACTATTGAATTTTATCCTCCTCCAACGCCAAATGTAATTACCGCTCCCATGTCGAAGCACGACAAAGGTGTTAATGCCGTCAAAGATACAACTTTCATTGCCTCTGTCAAAGGGTTAACTACTCCATTGAATGTAATCAAGAGAAATCTGTTGAAAGCTGGGACTTTCCCCGGTTGTGAAAAAGACTATGTGGGCTGTATGAGACAACCTGATGGGTGTGAAAAACTGAGGAAAGGTATACAACGCCTAATGGATAGCCGCGAAATTCTATTCGAAAAGAATCCCGCTATCAAAAATTCACTCGACAAAGCTGAAGATTTGGCCATGATAACAATTTCAAACAAACCTATTAGGATTTCGTCCAAAGGTCCTATCAGGATTTCAAACGAACCAATCATTGCTCCTCTCATAATCAGTGCTGCCGGACCCGTTCCATACACCTCAGATAAAGCAGTTCCATGGAATTATGGTGCCAAGGTTTATTACCATGGGGTAAAACAAGATTCTTGGATTGATGATAATGAAGCGAGTGTTACTAATATCACTGGTTCTAGTAAAGTCACAAGAACATGAATAGTCTTTTCCCCTGATATCTCACCACCAACCACTACCACAGTTCCAACCCGCATAACCCACGGCAATGCTGGTGCCAGTACTAGAGGGAAAGAGAAAGAAAGTGAGCCTGCCAGAGAAGAGGCACTTGCTAAAAAGACTGTTATGGAAGAACCATCCACTCGAGAGATGGAGGAGATTCTGAAAATCATCAAGAAAAGCGACTTCAAAATAGTAGAGCAGTTGGGACAAACCCCTTCTAAAATATCAATATTGTCCCTATTGTTATGTTTCGACGCCCATGCACAAGCTTTGATGAAGTTCTTGAAAAAGGCTCACGTGCCTCAAGAAACCACAGGCGACCAGTTTGAGAACTGAGTAGCAAGTCTAACCGCTGACAATGGTCTGGGGTTCTCCGATGCAGATTTAACTCCCATGGGAAAGAACCACAATAAAGCCTTGCATGTTTCTGCTGAATGTAAGGGGACCACTCTCGCACATGTTTTGGTGGACACAGACTCATCTTTAAACGTGTTACCTTAAGGCGCTTTTGATCGGCTAGACTGTGAAGGTTTGGTTTTGAAGCCAAGTGATATTGTTGTAAGGGTATTTGATGGGTCGAAAAGGATGGTTCATGGAGAGGTGGATCTCCCAATTAAGGTTGGTTCACAGATTTTCAACTCCACATTCTACATAATGGAAATACGGCCCGCGTATTCTTGCTTGCTTGGGCGCCCATGGATCCATGGGGCAGGTTCGGTCACTTCTACTCTCCACCAGAAATTAAAATACCCAGTTCAAGGGAAGGTTGTCACTATTTGCGGTGAAGAAGAATTTATGGTAAGCCACCTTACTTCTTTCAAGTACGTAGAAATGGATGGCGAATTCATAGGGACTCCTTGCCATACATTTGAAGTTGTGTCCACCACCAAAATCTCCTCTGACACTCCAAAAGCCGATAAAGTTATTCCCAAGATGGTTTCTCTTAAGCATGCCCGTGCGGTGGTAGAAGAAGGAAATAATGAGATGTGGGGTCAACTCCCCAACATCCTGTTCAAGGTAGATAAGTTTGGGATAGGTTTCACCTCCAAAGCTCAGAAAGAAATTAGAGATGCTCGTACTGGAAAGCCGTCTCTCCACCTCAAGAATCATGAAGTGAATTCCATAGAGGATTCTGATGATGAGTGTGCCTTCAAAGACTGGATATACCCAACAACCGAAGGGAAGCCCAACAATTGGCATGCGAAGGACTTTATGCCCATCTCCATCATTGAGGAGTAATCTACTTGTTTTTTCTTTTAATCAATTCAAGAACTCATTGTCTGTAATATTTTGATATTAAATTTTAAGCCATGTGCCTAGCATGGGGCACTTTGGTTCTTTTGTCAATGGTTTTATATTTTGTTCATCTAATCATATGATCATTCAGTACATTGGACTCTTTTGCATTCAAATATATGTGTTCATTGTCTTTCTTTTCTTTTAAATACATTTCCAAAAGATAGCCATGTATCTTACATGAACACACACACACACTCTTGCAGGTCTACATCCATTCTGGATCCTATTTCCAACAACTCCATTCTTGCCAACTATGACTTTGAATGTCCCATCAACCAAGCCGAAGACGAAAGCGAGGAAGATTGTGACATACCAGGAGAACTATCCAGACTTCTGTTATAAGAGGAAAAGGCTATTCAACCACATGAAGAGTCAATTGAGGTTATCAACCTGGGTACTGAGTCAGATAAGAAGGAAATCAGGATCGGTGCTAATATGGAAAGCGGTGTCAAAAGCCGTTTGGTTTAGATGTTGTGCGATTATATGGAAGTATTTGCTTAGTTATATGAAGATATGCCTGGGTTGGATACCGACATTGTGGTTCATCGTCTGCCAACTAAAAAAGACCGCCCTCCTGTTAAACAAAAAGTTCGTCGCATGAGACCTGACATGTCTGAAAAGATCAAAGCCGAAGTAATGAAACAGTTTGATGCAGGATTCCTAGCTGTAACATCCTATCCTCAATGGGTGGCTAATATAGTGCCAGTGCCAAAGAAAGATAGGAAAGTTCGCATGTGCGTAGACTATAGGGATCTGAATAAGGCAAGCCCCAAGGATGATTTCCCTCTACCACACATTGACGTCTTAGTCGACAATACCACTCAGCATAAAGTCTTCTCATTCATGGACGGCTTCTCGGGCTATAATCTAATAAAGATGGCTCCTGAAGATATGGAAAAAACTACTTTCGTTACACAATGGGGCACTTTCTGCTACAAGGTCATGCCGTTCGGATTAAAGAATGCAGGGGCAACATATCAAAGGGCTATGATGGCTTTATTTCATGACATGATTCATCATGAGATAGAGGTATATGTGGATGATATGATCTCCAGATCACAAACCGAAGAAGAACATCTCGGTCACCTGCACAAACTATTTGAGAGAATGAAGAAATATAAACTGAGGTTAAACCCTAACAAGTGCACATTCGGAATACGCTCTAGAAAGCTTCTAGGATTTGTTGTCAGCAATAAAGGCATTAAAGTTGATCCCGCCAAGATAAAGGCCATCCAAGAAATTCCAGCCCCTCGTTCTGAAAAAGAAATCAGAGGATTCTTGGGTCGTCTCAATTACATTGCCCATTTCATATCACACTTAACTGCTACCTGTGAGCCACTCTTCAAACTCTTGAAGAAAGATCAGGTAGTCAAATTGAACGATGAATGCCAGATTGCCTTTGACAAAATCAAGGAATACCTGCAAGAACCTCGTATTCTCATGCCTCCGGTTGAAGGAAGACCGTTGATCATGTACTTAACAGTACTAGAGAATTCTATGGGGTGTGTTTTGGGCCAACATGACGATTCTGGCCGAAAAGAGCATGCAATTTACTACCTAAGCAAAAAGTTTATCGACTGTGAAACCAGATATTCACTGCTCGGGAAAACTTGTTGTGCTTTAGCGTGGGCTGCTCGTCGGCTAAGGAAGTACATGTTGACTCATACCACTTTGTTGATTTCTAAGATGGATCCGATTAAGTACATCTTCGAAAAACCTTCCCTTTCCGGACGAATAGCCAAATGACAAATGATCTTAACTGAGTACGACATTCAATACAAAAATCAAAAAGCCATCAAAGGAAGTGTACTAGAAGATCATTTAGCCCATCGAGCTATGGATGATTATCAGTCAATGAAATTCGACTTCCCTGACGAGAATATTATTTTGATAACCGAATGTGCAAAACCTAGACCGTATGACGGACCTGAGCAAGGATCTCGATGGACTATGGTGTTCGATGGGGCTTCCAACGCCTTAGGTAACGGAATTGGTGCTGTGATCATCTCTCCTGAAGGATGCCACACTCCTTTTACCGCCAGACTATGCTTCGATTGTACAAATAATATGGCTGAGTATGAAGCATGCATCTTAGGTCTAAGGGCTGCTATTGACTTAAGGATCAAGCATTTGGACGTGTTTAGAGATTCCGCTTTGGTGATCAACCAAGTAAAAGGAGATTGGGACACTAAACACCCTAATATTATCCCTTACAAGGAGTTTGTGCTATCCCTAATTCCCTACTTCGAAGAAATCACATTCGAGCACTTCCCTAGAGAAGAAAACCAGTTGGCTGACGCTCTGGAAACCATGTCCTCAATGTTCAAAGTCAGATGGGACAATGAAGCCCCTATGATTACAATTGAAAGATTTGATGAACCTGCACATTGCTATGAGCTTGACACCGATACAGAAAAGCCGTGGTACCATGAGGTAATGAGATACCTTGAAGCGCAAGAGTATCTAGAGGGAGCATCTATCAATGACAGAAAGTTCTTACAGAGATTTGCAGCCAAATTCTTCCTAAGTAATGGGATATTGTACAAGCGCAACCATGATTCGACTCTACTCTGATGTGTGGATAAGAGGGAGGCAGAGGAAATCATGGAAGACATGCACGATGGCCTTTTTGGCACTCACTCAAGTGGACATACAATGGCCAAGAAAATCTTAAGAGCTGGCTACTATTGGTCAACGATGGAGACCGATTGCCATCAACATTCAAAAACTTGCCACAAATGCCAAATCTATGCTGACAAGGTCCATGTACCTCCAATCCCTCTGCATGTCATGACCTCTCCGTGGCCATTTGCAATGTGGGGTATTGACATGATCAGAGAGATCAAGCCCACAGCTTCCAACGGGCACCGCTTCATTCTTGTTGCGATCGACTATTTCACCAAATGGGTCGAAGCCGCCTCATTTGCCTCAGTCACCAAGAACGTGGTAGCCAGATTCATTAGACACAATCTTATCTGTCATTATGGTGTCCTCGAAAGAATCATCACTGACAATGGGACTAACCTCAACAATGCCATGATCAGGGAATTGTGCACTTAATTTAAGATCAAGCATCACAATTCTTCTCCGTATAGACCAAAAATGAATGGTGCAGTCGAAGCAGCCAACAAAAATATCAAGAAGATTGTGCAGAAAATGGTAGTGACCTATAAAGATTGTCACAAGATGCTACCATTTGCTCTACATGGTTACTGTACATCAGCTAGAACATCAACTGAGGCAACTCCATTCTCTCTAGTCTATAGAATGGAAGCCGTTTTTCCAGTGGAAGTTCAAATCCCCTCGTTGAGGATTATGATTGAGGCAGGCCTAAGTAAAGACGAATGGATTCAAACGAGATTGTATCAGCTGAACTTGATCGATGAAAAACGATTAGCTGCTATCTGCCATGGTCAGACGTATCAAAAACGGATGATCAAAGCTTTCAACAAAAAGGTCAAGCCTCGAGTATATCAAGTTGGTGACCTGGTGATAAAACGCATCATTTTACCACAAGGTGACCCCAGAGGAAAATGGACCCCCACCTATGAAGGGCCGTTTGTTGTCAAAAGAGTTTTCTCTGGTGGTGCCATGATACTGGCCACCATGGATGGTGAAGATTTCCCACATCCTATAAACGCAGACATAGTTAAAAAATACTTCTCATAAGAGACCCGTTAGGTTGACACACCTAAGCAAAATCAGGGCATCCCTGCAAACCAAAAGGTTTGGGCAAAAATTAGGGATATATACAAAAGATTGTACACCCGACAAGTTGAAAACCCGAAAGGGCGACTTGGGCAAAAAAGGGTATCCTGGTGGACCGAAAACCCGAAAGGGCGGTTCAGGAAAAAATTAAGGATTAAAAGCGTACGACTATGTCCCGTGAAATCAACACGATCGATACTATCACCAAGGTCAAAGTTCAAATGGTCTGGGATTAATCCAATCAACTTCGATCAACAGCAAGGAACGTTCAAAGACATTGGGGCAATAATAGAGCTGAAAGGCAATGAGATCATTTCACATGGCTATTTAATTTTCATTCTCAAATTTTGTTTTCTTTTCGGCGATTTCCTCTTACTAGGATTTCCGTCTCTATGTACAAAAACGCCTATTCATGGGCAAAATATCAATACAAATACACTTTGAAGTGTAAAATTGTCTATCTCTGTTTTGAATGCAAATTTGTCCAATGACTAAAATTGAATGAATATATGCATATGAACATAATTAAAGCTATTTGGCACATGTGTTCTACCAAGCTGCAGCCTCAACAAGGCATCAGTGCACAACAACAGTAAGCATCCCTTTAATGTATGTGAAATAGCCCCACAGAGTTATATCACCATCATTATCCTCACCGGGGCGTTGGCAATAAACCTTTCCCCAATGGAGTGGCCCACAAAATATCCTTGCACGGGACAATCCTTGGCCAGAGTCTTAATCTCTCGACAACTTCTACAAAATTAAAACCTAGAGGTCTCTGTCTAAAAGAAATTCATCTCCTCAGTAGGGTTTATTTCCCCAACAGAGTTATTTCCCCGGGCCAAGTGAAAATTCCTCAACATACGAAGACACCCCGATTTCCCCAGTCGAGTAGGCACTCTCTGGTGAGTCCAAAATTGCCCAGATGATCCCATCATTCCCAGCAGAGTATATCTCCCAACCGGGGTTTTTTATCCCCAGTAGAGTATATCTTCCAACCAAGATTTTATTCTCCAAGATGAGTCCATCCTCTCCAGCTGGATAAACACTCCCCACTGAGTCCATCTTTCCCAACAGAGTATATCTCCCAACCGGGGTTTTTTATCCTCAGTAGAGTATATCTTCCAACCAATATTCTATTCCCCAGCAGAGTACAAATCCCTCAACGGAACCCAAATTCCCCATTTGAGCCCAAATCGCCCAACTGAGTACATCTTTTCCCACCAAGGCTATTTTCTCCAAACAGAATCTATCCTCCCCAGATGAGTCCATCATCCCCAGTAGAGTATATCCTCCCCAAGCTAAGTCTGCCTTGCCTGACTGAGTCTATACTCTCCAATTATAATTTCCCTTTTCAAATAACTGCAAATCACAGGGCCACAACCCCTAATCCCTAGTAAAGTCTTCAACAAAGCCTTTATTATTACCAAGAAATGCTATGAAGCCTGGATCCAACCATATATTAGCATAATTTTCAAGTTATACTGAAGCCTGGACCCGACCAGATAACAGTTCGACTTCTTCAATTTCTGAAGCCTGGACCTTACCAGATAATAGTTTGATTTCATCGATTACTGAAGCCTGGACCCGACCAAATAACAATTGATCTCATTTCTCAAAAAGCAATGAAACCTGGACACGACCAGCCTAACTCTTAAAAGATATAGAAGAATCTAAACTTAATCCAACCAAGGTTTTTAACTACTTGTTCCCAGTGGAGTTGCCTCTTTATTCCCCAATATAGGACTAAGAAACCTGGATCCGACCAGATATCATTCCTCATTTCCATCTTTTCAAGAAATTCATTGTGAAGCCTGGATCCGACCAAATAGCAATCATCCTCAGAGATTCATTGTGAAACCTGGAAACCGACCAGATAACAACTAAATCCCCAAGCAGTTCATTGTGAAGCCTGGACCCGACTAGATAACAATTAACTTCATCAGAAATCTGCAAAGCCTGGACCCGACCAGATAACAGTTTTCAAAGCAGCTTATTGTGAAGTCGGGACCCGACCAGATAGCAATTGACCTCGTCAAACCTCAGAAATCTGCAAAGCCTGGACCCGACCAGATAACAATTTTCAAACGGTATATTGTGAAGCTTGGACCCGACCAGATAACAATTAATCCTGATCCCTGGAAATACACTATGAAACCTGGATTCGACCAGATAATAGTAAAACTTTCCAAAAGACCATAAAGCCTGGACCCGACCAGATAACAGTCTTCAAGAAGTTACTGTGAAGCCTGGATCCGACCAGATAATAGTTAATTCACCCTTACCTCCAACAAGTTACTGTAAAGCCTGGATCCGACCAGATAACAGTTAACCTCCACATCCCCAGCAAGCTATGAAACCTGGACCCGACCAGATGACTATTCAATTTCAAGGAATTTTCTACAAAGCCTGGATCCGACCAGATAACAGTTAATTCATCCCTTCCCCCAGTAAGTTGCCATGAAACCTGGACCCGACCAGATAGCAACCGACTACTTCATCCTCAGTGACTGTGAAGCCTGGATCCAACCAGATAACAACCGATCTTTGAGTGATGTTCCCCAGCAAAAGCATCTCTTCAATAGAATTTCAAGATATGCATATTCTTCATTTTCAACATACAATCAAGGATTCAACCTCCGAAGATTTCCTCAGCAGTAGTCAGGGATTTATTTTCCCGGACAAAAACACTCATTTCACATTCATACATCATAACATGTACATAACAATGCATTTAGCATGATACAACATCTGGTAAGCATCATGCAAGCATCTGCATTTTTCTAACCCCTTTCTCACAGGTAAAACAACAAGTTTAGTATGGATCAACAACACATTTATGCTGATACTTCTTCCAGAGTTTACCAACATTCCTCCAAATGGCATCTATAAGCCCATTCGCCATCCATCTTCGAGTGCAAATTTCTGGGCACTCTTGTGTTCAAACTTCTTTCACCATCAAGTCACGAATGCCGAATCCGCCAATCTAACTCTTCAGGCTCAAGAAGTTTGAACAGGGGCAGCTGTTGCACCCCAAAATTTGCCCTCTCATTTCTCAAAGAATCACCCTAGATCCTCAGGTTTGATTTCATCAAGTCCCCATGCCTTGAATTAACAATTTTTCCAAGCAAGCCATTCATAATGGCAAAATGGTCATTTGCACGTTGAAGAAGTCTGACTTTGACTTTTGGATCAAAATCAGATCAAAAATCATATTTCATCAAGACATGTTGAATATGAAGTTTGCTTCATCAAGAGTTTCAAAAGTCAAATATTACTTTGGAAGAATCAAATTCTAAAGACTTAGAAATTTTTCTAAGTATTTAAGAAATTTAACAATTTTAGAACTTCTGAGCCATTGTTCACAATCAGCAAATTCTGGATGTTCTCAAGACAGAGTTTAGTCAAAACTTCTGAGCCAGTGTTCATAACGGTCCAGTAAGAGTTTGCAGAGTTTAAGTCAGAGAAGGTAACAAAGCATGCTGTAATTATACTGGAAGTTCTGAAGGATCCCTTAGAACATGCTAAAGTCAGAAGATAAGAGCATCACAAGATGAGACACCACGCTGAAGCAACACTTCTAATACAGAGTCCAGCAAGGATCCAGAATATCACATGGGAACTCATTTAATACTCAAAAACCGCCTCTGAGTATTTATCCAAGGGAGTCTCTCCACGTGTACCCCTACTGTCTTGGGAAGGCAAATTTCTGTGCAAAAGTATGCTAGGCCAATGCGCTGTCTATACTTTTCCTTAATTCACACTGCCAAATCCAGCTGAGGTGTTGTTAACCATCCAACTTGAATGCAATGAACCACCACTTGTTTAAGCTTACTTCAAGAGTAAGTCAGCATCAAGCAGGTGATGCTAGTGCCACTTAAACCGCCCCAACTGCAAAAATTTCCCTATAAATAGAACATCATTTGCACACTGAAAAGGATGAACCCCCCACCTCTCCTTACACCAGACCTCTCTCCCCTTTTACCAGAAAATTTTTGAAAGAGACGAAAGAATTGGGAACTAGCTTTAAACCACTGCAAAATTGCCAAGAACCCGGGAAATTATAAGCACAGAATACCAAAATCTTAGCATTGATTCATTATATTAAAACTCCATTTTCCTCAAGTGTTCTTGATTTAAGCCATCCCAGATTTTGTAATCGTACAGTAACATATTCTCCCTTCACTTTCACCATAAAGGAATCAAAATATCACCCCTTTGGCTGCCTCAGACGTTACAAACTTCCATCCTGCTGAGTACATGAAGAAGCTACTCAGAACATCACCAGAAGTCAAGAACAATCTCTAGTTTACAGAATCCTTTCAAGCTGCAAGGTAAGTTTTTGCTGACTCTCTTCATAACTGATTAAGCATTGTCAAATTTTGCACATTCAGCATAATGTAGATATTCTGATCCTGGTGATATGCATATTCTGAAAATTCATGCATTTGCTTGCCTGAGTAAAAGAAATCCCAGTTCAGAGTTTCATAAAAAAAATAGGACTCAAAATTAGAACTAGAAAATACATGTTGCCTCTGATTATTGCTTCTGATATTTCATGAAATTTGTCATAACTATTACGCATGCAACTTCTGTTTTGTAAATAATTAAGCTGCAGATTTTCTGACCGGCCAGGATAGAGGCAAGGTTCTGACAGTTGCGTTAGAACTTCTGGAAACTTCTAAACTTTCAGAAGGTCCAAAACTTCTGAACTTCCATAGTTTTCTAACATGTTTCTGTTTGTGCAGCAAGATAACATCAAAACTTCTGACCTCTTCTATTTTGCGTTGGTTATGTTTTCTTCTCTTTTATCTTTGTCATTATATTATATTTCTAATCAAAAACAAAAACACCAAAAATATTTTACATTTGCATGATATATTTTCTTTTATAAAAAAGGACAAAAAATATTTTCTTAAGCAAAAGTTATTTTCTTTTTAAACAGACAAACATTTTACATTTCCTGTACATTCTTATCTATTTCAATATGGTTATAATAAGTAACTTAGAATTTTAACTTGCAACCCCATTCATAAATATGTACCCCCATCCCCTTAAATGTTGTAATAGCATAAAACTTTACATTTCTGCACTGTTATTTGCTTTCAATATATGCTAGTAATTAGGGTATATGACAAGATATAAAAATTAACAAATAGATCACCCTAATCAAAAACAAATTATGTATGTAATCAAACACACTCGCACACTTACACCCTTAGGGTAATTCCACTTGTTGCCTTACAAAAATGTTCATGTTATGCATGTGGGATGTCTTAGCACAAACAAATCAAAAAAGATCATAGTCCCTCGATGCCGGTATAAAAGTTCCCTTTCCAAATGATCTTAGTCCCTACAGAAAAGTGCAAAGTCATTTCACAACATTGCTATCATGGTCATACGATGACCCAACGCTCGTCCCTTCACATCCAATGATGGGGCTTCTTATCAAATCAATGGTAAGGTAGCAACATCTAAAGGAGGAGGAAAAACATATCTAAAACCTCTTGAGTAGTTAGATTACTTTTAGTTACTTGCTCAATTTTAAAACAAACATCCTTGCTATTTTCAAAACAATCACATATACTTTCAAAACACTTTCCAAACATGAAATATTTTCAAAAGCTCAACACTTTTCATACATTCTTACAAACGGGAATCATTGTAAAGTTCGCCTAAACGATGGCACCTTTTCAAAATACTTTCAAAACCACACAAAAGCACAATTTTCAAACAAAAGCAAGTGATCTAACGAGTAACTAAAAGCCCATGTAAAACCATGGATGGAAAGGGTTCTAATACCTTCCCTTTTCATAATCTACATCTCGAAAGGTCTTTCCTGTGCTTTTTCACCTTTCCTTATTGGATAAAAGAAAATTCGGTGGTGACTCTTGCTAAACCGCAACATTTTGCAAACACAAACGCAAAAACCCCAAGTCAGTTCTCCCACCGTATCACAGTTGTATATAACATAAACAATAATTATTATATTATAAACAAGCAAAATAAAGAAAAATTCATGCGGAAATTCAAATGGACAAATGGAAATGTGCCACAATAGTCATCTTCCTCCTTGCTCCGTTGATAAAAGTCACAGACTTTTACCTACGACCATTTGTCCATAGCTACAGACCCTTCCATTCTTAAAATCAAACACAAGCGAGATAAATAACTTTTAAGGCCATGAATCAACTCGTATGGACCTTCTGAGCGTGATGGTGCCCCTTTCATGGCCCAATTTTACCTGCACACAGAAACCCTAAAACGAGACCAAGAACCCTAATAATGGCAAGTCTTCATACAGTCCACAAAAACGAAATTAAATGTTACACATAGTTTGGAAATGTTTCAAGGAGTAAGAATATACAATTGTTTCATGCTATAGATGCCAAGGTTATGAAATTCGAATTCAAGAAAAAGCCATTGTCGTGGCTTACTTACAGTGATTTATAGGGTTGGAAACTCTTTGTTCTTGATTGGTTTCGCTTGCTTGTGATCCCAGGAAGCGATTGGGATGGTCAGGAAGCCCTGGAATCGCCTGGAACTATGAATTCGACTCAACACTTTTTTTGTGTTTTTCTCAAGTTTGTTCTGACTTCTGACGCCTCTCTAACCTCTTGATTTTTGTCTGCCAATGTTCCTTATATATTGAGGATTGGATTAGGGTTGCAAACGTGATCTCAATCTTTCTCCATTATAGCTTTTGATTTGGGTTTGATTCACTTGAAGATACTTCCAAAAATAGGCCAAACTCAATATTTTTGTGCACACCAAGGCTTTGCATGAATTCAATCTTTTTCTAGCTGGATATAGGACTTGAAACATGCACAATATCTTGAGATTTCAATGTTTTGGATTTTTCATGATTTGTTTTGATTAAAATTGATTTAATTCAAATAAAAATAAAAATAAATAATAAAAATATGATAATGACAAGTGGAAAGAGCCAGGGCTCGTGGACCATGCTACCAACTCAAAACAAGTGCAAAAAGTTAGGCCCATTTAGCAAAAATTTCTATTTGAGGTATAGTTGACTTTTGGCAATTTTGCAAAAAAGGTCAACTTCACCAATGCATAACTTCCTCAATTTTAACTCTTTGAAGGTGTTCTTGAACTTTTTAGAAAGCTTGAGAAGTCCTCTAAACAACACTTGTAATCTCATCTCAATTTGGTATTCCATGTTCATGTATGAAGCTTTGACAAAAAAGGTGTTTTTGTTGACTTTTCAAAATGACCTATAATGTCCAAATTCATAACTTCTTGTGAGTGCATATTTTGAACTTGGTAGCTGAAGATGGATTGTAGAGAATTGCATACTCTTCAAAATGAGCTTTGGATGGTTCATTTCTCATAAAGTATGAGAAAGTTATGCTTGGTCAAAGTTGAGTTAACTTTTCCGACAAAACCCTAATTTAGCGACTTTTGGTTCTTGATGAATTATGAGCAACCATTGGGGAATCATGATCAACCCTTGATAAAATGATGAAATATACTTCAAAATGAGGATTTTGACCAAAAATCTTGAAGTTTGACTGTATGTGGGCCACAATTGACTTTTGCCCTAGCATAGTCGATTTTCAGGCCTTTGAGCAATTGACTGAGCAAACTTTCTCTGCAAGGCTTGAAACTTGACATGGATGATCTTGAGAACATATTAGGACAATGGTGAGAATTTGGGATCCTTTGGACTCAAGTATCTTGATGCAATATGAAACCCTAATTTGAGGTAGACTGCCTTAGGAGAGAGCTTCTCTGGTCAACCCTTGGTCTTCCTTGAGCAACTTGAGGATATTTCTTGCAATGTTTTGAAAAATGGGAGGGAAAATTTTGGGGTACAACAGCTGCCCCTGTTCAATATTCTTAAACCTGAGGATGTAGATTGGCTTGTATGCCTTTCGTGATCCGAGGGTAGAAGATGATTGAACACTAGAGTGCCCAAAAATTTGCACTCGCATGAAGTGGTAGTTGTCTTGTGATGTCGAGAATGGGCTTATAGATGCCATTTGGAGATTGATGACGGAGGATGGGCTTAAAGATGCCATCTGAAGGAGTGTCGATCGCATAAGAGATTCCTCAGCGAGAGCTTGTATACCTGTTGTTGCGGAAGATTCTGCTGGGGAATGCTGATCTCTGTCTTGAGAGAAAATAGAATTTTAGGAGCTTCCGGCGTCCATTATTCTACAGGGAAATCGTCTCTTGGTTGAAGAGGTGAAAATGAACTATTATCTGGTCGTGATCTAGGCTTCATAGTGATAAGACCGACTGCTATATGGTCGTAATCCAGGCTTTACTGTGACTTACTGGGGAGATGAGATTAAACTTGCTATCCAGTCGTGATCAAGGCTTTGCAATTTCTCGATTCTTATCTGGTCATAATCCAGGCTTCAGAAGGAATTAAGTTATTATCCAGTCGCATCCAGGCTTCAACTTGAATTTAGGGCACACTAATATCCGGTCGACTCCGGGCTTCTTAGTATTTGTTCGGGTAAACTCCTATTTGGTCGAAATCCAAGCTTCGCAGTGTCTTGTACTGTTATCTGGTCGTAACCCAGGCTTCAGTCCTTTTATCACTATCTGGTCGTAATCCAGGATTCACGATGCTTTATATCATTATCCGGTCGAATCCAGGCTTCATGGTGTCCTATACTGCTATCTGGTTGTAATCCAGGCTTCACAATACCTTACTTCTTATCTGGTCGTAATCCAGGCTTCAGAAGAAATCAAGTGGTTATCCTGTTGCCTCCGGGCTTCCATTTGATTTTTAGGCCTACTAATATCCGGTCGAATCCGGGCTTCATAGTAATTGGCCGGGTAAACTGCTATTTGGTCGTAATCCAAGCTTCAAAGTGTCCCTTACTGTTATCTGGTCGTAATCCAGGCTTCAGTGTCTTTTACCGCTATCTGGTCGTAATCCCGGCTTCACGATGTCTCATACTATTATTTGGTCGAATCCAAGCTTCACGGTATTTGGAGAAATCAAGATACTATCCGTTCGAACCTGGGCTTCATAACTTGTATTAAAGATATACCACTATCTGGTCGACTCCAAGCTTCTTAGTATTCTTGGATGCTATCTGGTCGTAATCCAGGCTTCATAGAAACTTGCTGAGCTGTTATCCGGTCGTAATCCGGGCTTCACGGCTTGTGCTTATGATAAACCACTATCTGGTCGAATCCAGGCTTCATGGTGTCTTGCACTTCTATCTGGTCGTAATCCAGGCTTCACAGTAACTTGCTGAGCTATTATCTGGTCGTAATCCGGGCTTCACGGCTCGCTGGGGATTAAACTATTATCCGGTCGAATTTGTGCTTTATAGCTTAGAGATAAACCACTATCTGGTCGAATCCAGGCTTCGCGGTGTTTGATACTGCTATCCGGTTGTAATTCGGGCTTCACAATATAATGTAGAAATCAAGATACTATCCGGTTGGATCCGGGCTTCATAGCTTGAACTTGGTGAGAATTTGATTATATCCTTCCTAAAAGGTAAAGGTTAGTCGTATGTATAGCATGACATGTATCAAGCAATGATGTTCTCAAAATAAATGAGATTGTGTTTTATGATGCGTATGCGCATGTCAAGATGTATGGGCATGCAATGTTTTTATGATGTTCTCTAGTTGGGGAAAAAATCTCGAATTGCTGCTGAAGAGTGCAAGAAGTTGAATTCTTCGTTTCCGCTGGGGATAGTGAATGAAGATGATTGTGAGAATAATCCTGCTGGAGAATAAACTGGTGAGAGGATGACTCTGTGGGGAAGAGATGCTCTGCTAGAGGATTTGCTGATTCAGAGAAATAACCTCGGATGGGGATGAATTACTGTTGCTGGCGATAATGAGACCTGTTGGTGATTGAGTTTTTGTTTGTGAAAGAAATGAACTCCACTGGGGATAATCTTCTAGTACTGGCGATAGATAAACTCTGCTTGGGGAGAATCACTTTTTTTAGATACCTTTTGCTCTGCGGGGAGTGAATGTACCTTTAGTCATATTTTCCAGCTAGGTCTATCCCTATACCTGGTGGACAGAGCAATTGTAAAGCTTGGACATTTCTTGTTTGCCCCTGTTTCTGATATTACGAGTAATCGTCTTTTGTTTCGCATGTAAATATTTATGAGCAGCAATTATTGTCAAATGCATATATCAAAAATGAACATTGGACGTTCTTGCAAAACAAAACAGAAAAAAGGAAAACAATTTGAAATTTCTTTGTGAAAATGAATTGTATTTATTTTAAAGTTGGCCTGTAAATAGGCGTTTTTGTACAAGAGGCTGACGTCCTGGTAAGAGAATGCCTCCGAATGATAGAATTTATACAGTTTGTGTGAAACAAAGAAAAACAACTATGTTAATAATCCCACTGGGTTCCAACTCTGCTATTGCCTTTATATCTTCAAGCATCTCATCACTTTGCTACTTGGTTGAAGGTAGATCAGATTGATTAGTGTCTTCCGAGCTTGATAGTCGATAACCAAGTCTGGTTGCAAGATGATCCAATGAGACATAGTGTTACGCTTTGATCCCTAATTTTTGCCTGGACCGCCCTTTCGGGTTTTCAGTCAACCGGGATACCCTTTTTTGCCCAAGCCGCCTTTTCAGGTTTTCGACTTGCTGGGTGTACATTTTTTTTTAAATTTTCATCCCTTACTTTTTCCCGAACCCTTTTGGTTCGCCGGGAAGCCCTTATTTTTGCCCAGGCCAGTCAACCTAGCGGGTCTTTGATTATGCGTTGTATTTTTTCACTATGTCTGCATTGATGGGGTGAGGAAGGTCGTCACCATCCATGGTGGTTAGAATCATAGCTCCTCCTGAGAAAATGTTCTTAACCACAAATGGCCCTTCATACGTAGGGGTCCATTTTCCCCTGGGATCACCTTGTGGCAGTATGATGCGCTTGATCACCAGATCTCCAACTTGATACTCTTGTCGTCTCACTTTCTTGTTAAATGCTTTGATCATCCGCTTTTGATACGTCTGACCATGACAAATAGCAGTAAGTCTCTTCTCGTTGATTAAATTCAGCTGATCAAGCCAGGTCTGGATCCAATCTTCCTTGCTCAAACCTGCATCCTTCATAATTCGAAGAGAGGGTATCTGAACTTCAATAGGTAAGATTGCTTCCATGCCATACACCAAAGAGTAGGGTGTTGCCCCTATTGAAGTCCGCGCTGAGGTTCGGTACCCATAAAGAGCAAATGGTAACATCTTGTGCCAGTCTTTATATGTCACCGTCATCTTCTGTACAATCTTCTTGATGTTCTTATTAGCTGCTTCAACAGCCCCATTCATCTTCGGCCGGTAAGGAGAAGAGTTGTGATGCTGTATCTTAAACTGTTTGTAGAGCTCAATGATCATCATATTGTTGAGATTTGTACCGTTGTCCGTGATGATCCTCTCTGGTACACCATATCGATAAATCAAATTGTGCTGAATAAACCGCGCCACGACGTTCTTGGTTACTGTAGCAAAGGAAGCTGCTTCAACCCACTTTGTAAAGTAATCAATAGCCACCAGAATGAAACGATGCCCATTGGATGCAGTAGGTCTAATCTCACCAATCATATCGATGCCCCACATTGAAAAAGGCCAAGGTGCCGTCAAAATGTTAAGAGGAACTAGATTTATATGCACCTTATCAGCATAGACTTGACACTTATGACAAGTTCGAGAATGCTGATAACAATCGGCTTCCATAGTGGACCAATAATATCTTGTGCGAAGGATTTTCTTTGCCATGGTATGTCCACTAGAATGAGTTCCGAAAGTACCTTCATGTAATTCTGCCATAATCATCTATGCCTCGTTTTTATCCACACATCACAGTAAGGTTGAGTCATGGTTACGCTTGTAAAGGATGCCATTGATGATGAAGAACTTCGCAGCGAACCTTCTCAAGAACTTCTTGTCATTAACAGATGCACCCTCGCGGTACTCTTGAGCCTCAAGATACCTCTTTAACTCGTGAAACCAGGGTTTATCTGTTACCTCCTCAGTCTCAATGTCACAACAATGTGCAGGTTCGTTCAACCTCTCAATGGTAATCTGGGGAGCTTCGTTGTCCCACTTGACCTTGAACATAAAAGACATGGTAGATAACGCGTCCGCTAACTGGTTCTCCTCAATGGAAAATGTTCGAAGGTTATCTCCTAAAAGTGTGGAAGCAACGTTAATACATACTATTTGTAAGGAATAAGATTTGGGTGCTTCGTATCCCACTCGCCTTTGATCTGACTGATCACGAGAGCGGAATCTCCGAATACACTTAAGAACTTAATCCTTAGGTCAATGGCTGGTCGAAGGCCCATGATGCATGCTTCATACTCCTCCATGTTGTTGGTGCAGTTAGAACATAATCGGGCGGTGAATGGAGTATGACAGCATTCAGGAGATATGATCACGGCGCCAATTCCATTACCCAACGCATTTGAAGCTCCGTCAAAATACATAGACCATCGGGATCCCTCCTCAGGTCCTTCATCCGGTCCAGGTGTTTCACAGTCAGTCACCAACATGATGTTCTCATCCGGAAACTCAAAGTTCATAAACTGGTAATCATCCATGGCCTGATGCGCCAAATGATCTTCCAACACACTCCCCTTGATTGCCTTTTGGGTTATGTATTGGATGTCATACTCGGTTAAGATCATCTGCCATCTTGTTATTCTTCCGGATAAGGCAGGCTTTTCGAATATATACTTGATTGGGTCCATCTTTGATATCAATAGAGTAGTGTGAGTCAGCATATACTGTCTCAGCCGGCGAGCAGCCCATGCCAAAGCGTAACAAGTTTTCTCAAGCAGTGAGTATGGGGTCTCACAGTCGGTAAACTTTTTGCTAAGGTAGTAAATAACATGCTCTTTTCGGCCAGACTCGTCATGCTTCCCCAGCACACACCCCATTGAATTGTCGAGTACTGTCAAGTATAAGATCAAAGGTCTTCCTTAGACTGGAGACATCAAAATAGGTGGCTCTTGTAGGTATTCCTTGATCCTTTCGAAAGCGGCTTGACATTCATCATTCCATCTTACCACTTGATCTTTCTTCAGCAGCTTGAAGATTGGATCACAAGTAGCAGTCAGGTGCGAAATGAATCGGGCAATGTAGTTCAGACGTCCCAAAAAGCCTCTGACTTCTTTTTCCGTTCGGGGAGCTGGCATTTCCTATATAGCTTTCACCTTGGCAGGATCCACCTGAATACCTTTATCACTAACAACGAAACCCAACAGCTTACCAGACCTTACCCCGAAGGTGCACTTGTTCGGGTTTAACCTTAACTTGTACATCTTCAACCTGTCAAATAGCTTCTGGAGGTGGTCAAGATGTTCCTTTTTAGTCTGGGACCTTGCGATCATGTCATCAACATAAACCTCAATCTCATGGTGAATCAAGTCGTGGAACAAAGCGACCATGGCGCGCTGATAAGTTTCCCCAGCATTCTTCAACCCGAACGACATGACCTTGTAGAAAAAGGTACCCCATTGCGTAACGAACGTCATCTTCTCCATGTCTTCGGGAGCCATCTTAATCTGATTGTAACCAGAAAAACCATCCATAAAGGAGAATATCTTATGTTGTGCGGTGTTGTCGACTAGAACATTGATATGAGGGAGTGGGAAATCATCCTTGGGGCTTGCCCTGTTCAGATCCCTATAGTCCACACACATCCGCACCTTACCATCTTTCTTTGGCACCAGAACCACGTTGGCAACCCACTGCGGGTAAGAAGTGACAACTAGAAAATCGGCATCAAACTGTTTCATGACCTCAACTTTGATTTTCTTAGACATTTCTGGGTGCATTCGGCGAACTTTCTATTTCAGTGGAGGACAGTCTTATTTGGTTGGCAAGCGGTGTACCACAATATCAGTATCCAACCCAGGCATATCATCATAAGACCAAGCGAAGACCTCAACATAGTCGCGTATATCCTGTATTTACTGTTGCTTGACACTAGGCTCAAGATTCGCACCGATCTTGACCTCTTTCTTGTCTTCCTCTATACCCAGATTCACTGATTCCACTGGCTCTTCATGGGGTTGTATGGCCCTCTCTTCCTGTAGTAACAGTCTAGCAAGTTCCCCAGGCACTTCGCAATCATCCTCACCTTCGTCCTTGGCTTGGTTGATCGGACCTTCGAAGTCATAACTGGCAGTAGCAGAGTCGTTATCAGTGGGATCCAGAGTGGATGTGCATCTGCATTATGATATGTGTGTGTGTAAGACAATAGCTGTTTTGATAAAGTGCAAGATAGAAAAGAAAAAACAAGGAGCGCACAATTTGTAATGCAAGAAAACGTCCAATACTTTATTAATGATATATGAAAATGGAAAATATTAATCCCTCACAAACAAAGCCACGGTGTCTCGGGCAAGGCACTGGGTCATAAAGTTTCAAATTGTCTGTTACAAAACTCAACAAAAGTCTATTACTGTGTAATAAAAGAAACGGGCATGAAGTCCTTCGCCATCCAATTGCTCAATCCACCGTCGGTAGTCGGGTAAATCCAGCTGTCAAACTCTAACTCTTCTTCCTCGTCTTCAATTGCATTCACTCCCTGATTACTGACGTGCAGGGGAGGTCTTCCAATCCGCGCACGACGAACAACCCTTTGAACTTCTGCAGTAAAACCCAAACCAAACTTGTCAGTCTTGTGTGCAAAGTCAGGGAGTTGGCCCCAATTTGCACACCCACCTTTCTCAATAACAGCCCTGGCATCCTTGAGGGAAGCCATCTTCATCGGAGGTTCTTCAATAACAGTTTCCATCGACACCAGAGTCTGGGTGACTTATTCAAAGTTCTGACATGGGGTTTCGATGAACTCCCCATCCATCTCCACATACCGAAAAGAGTTAAGGTGGCTTACCATATACTCATCTTCTCCTTGTACTGTAACAATCTTCCCCTTCACTAGATATTTCAACATCTGATGGAGCGTAGAAGTTACTGCCCCAGCCTTATGAATCCACGGGAGACCCAGAAAACAAGAATAAGATGGTCGAATGTCCATTACATAAAACGTAGATGCGAAAGTCTGGGAACCAACTTTAACAGGGACATCCACCTCCCCATGCACCATCCTTTTGGACCCGTCAAAGGCCCTAACCACAATATTACACGGCTTAAGAACCAACCCTTCATAGTCCAACCGGTCTAACGCTTTCTTGGGTAAAACATTTAATGAGGACCCAATATCCACCAGTACATGGGCCAGAGTAGTGCCCCTGCACTCGATCGAGACATGTAGGGCGTCGTTGTGATTCCTTCCTTTGGAAGTCAGATCTGCGTCGGAGAAACCCAACCTGTTGTCAGTGGTTAAACTAGCCACATAGTCTTTGAATTGATCAGCAGATGTTTCCTGTGGCACGTGCGCAGCTTTAAGGAAAGCAATTAAAGCCTTTGCATGGGCTTCTGAGCACAACAATAAAGATAACATGGAGATCTTTGACGGGGTTTGCCCCAGCTGCTCGACTATGTTGTAGTCTCTTTTCTTGATAATCTTCAGAATTTCCTCTATCTCCTGTCTAGAGGTTTCTAGAACAATCTTCTTAGGTGCCTCCGTCTAGGCAGGCTCACCTGTGATCTCTTTGCCCCGAGCGTCAGATGACTCGGCGAAAGGGGTGATAATTGGAATATGAACTGGGACAATAGTTGATGTACTGGCAAATGGAATAGCAACAGGCTTTTGAACAGTTGGTGGGGAAATCTCAGGAGAGAAGAGTCTTCCGCTTCGGGTGACCTTACTAGACCCGACAATATTGCTGACATCAGTATCAACTTCTTCAACCTTCAAGTCTTGTTTGATCCCATGATAATACACATCGGCCCCATAATGCCATGGGACAGTCTTATCCAAAGTGTACGAGATAGGAACAGGAATAGTAATAACCAATGGAGCAACTCTTGGAACAGATGTAATCCTAATAGGCTTTCTCAGGAAGCCTTGGAAGGATTGGCGGAAATGGTTATTATGGAAACATCTTCAATAGGAATCAACGGAATCAAAGTTTTCTCGAACATGATCTCTTTGTTATCCATCAGGCGTTGAATGCCTGATTTTAGTAAATGACAACCAGCAGGAAGGATTGAACATAGATGGTAACCTTCGCTACAACCCGAAAATAAACTGGTCAATAATAAGTTCTTCTTTATTGTCATCAACGGAGTAGAAATGTCTTCCACACAGGTCACAAATGAATCATCGTACACAACATTTACTCCATGCTTGGGCATAGGAGCAGTCATAATGTTAGGCTTTTCCGGTGTGTCAAACTCGATTTCTTTAGCTTCAATCAAATCTTGCACCTTATTCCTCAAGGACCAACAATTGTTTGTATCATGCCCTAGGCTATCGGAGTGATAGGCACATCGGGCGTTCGGATTATACAACGGAGATGTAGTACTGGGATTCTTCGGGGCTTCCCTCAGAGTTATCAGGTTAGTTTTCAACAATTGCGGCAGAATTTGAGACAGGGTCATACTGAGCCGAGTATACTGTCTTTGCGGTCTCTCTACTCTTTGCTGATTGTTGCGTTGTGGGGCAATGGTAGGTCTTGATATTACTATCGTATTAACCGCTTGGCGTCGTTCAGGTCAGTTTTGGCTCCTCGAGCTGTAAATTGCACTAGCTTCTTTTCTGAAAGGCTTCTTTTCTGTACTTGATGAAGCACCTTTCTATATCTTGCCACTTTTGATGCTAGCTTCTACCCTCTCCCTAGTCAAATTCAATTCAGTAAACCCTGATAACGAACTACCGATAAATTGATTGAAAAATGGACCAGACAAAGTCCCAAGAAACATATCCACCAACTCCTTATCAGACAAAGGGGGTTGGACTCTTCCAGCCATATCTCTCCATTTTTGAGCATAGTCCTTAAAACCTTCGCTCGCACCCATAGACATACCCTGAAGTTGAGTACGCGTGGGAGCAAGGTTGGTGTTATACTGGTATTGCTTGTAAAAAGAAGCAGCAAGGTCCTCCCAGTTGCAGACATTAGCTCATTCCAATTGATAGAACCATTCAAGTTGAGTCCCTGATAGACTATCTTGAAAGAAATGAACCCACAGGTTTCTATAAGTAGTATAGGGTTGAACTTTTCTGACGTATGAGCGGAGATGAAGCTTTGGACAAGATATTCCATCATACTTAGAAAAGACAGGGGCTTTAAATTTGTGAGGAATCACCACCCCAGATGCCAGTCCTAGATCTCCAAAGTCCCACCCAGGTATCTTCTAAATCTCCATTGTACTCAGCCGGTCTTCAAGTTGCTTGTATCTATCCTCAGCAGGAGGATACTGTTCTTCACCAAAATCAGTGTCATTATCAGAGATCACTGGACTAGGACCCTTTATTTCCTCTTGATTTTCTCCTCCTCCAGATGAATGAGACAAATCAGTTTCCTGTCGCAACCTATTCCCAAATCTGTGACCCATATTCAGGAGGACCACCTTCTTCTTCTTTTTCTTCTCTTTCAGGATGAGAGTCTTCAAATCCTGTTGTCCTTTAGCCATGTTCAAGAACAACTCTTGGAATTGGGCATTCTGTGCTTGAAGAGCCTTGATGACTTGATCGGTAGGTGTTTCAGAAGACATTAGTGATGAAATAAACAGTGAAGAAGATAAGAAACCAGTAATGGCACCTTTAATGAGGTGCATGATAATGAAATGCGTATGAAATGATTTCAAATACTTTGGGAGATTCAAATTTGTAAAACAAGAAATAAACAAACTTTATTAGATTCAAACTTGTAAAATGTTTAACAAAGCCTTTAAGGCGTTACAAAAGGAAATAACTGAAAACAAATCTAAACTAGAAAAGCAGAAATCAGAAATCCCATGGACTCTTTCCCTTCATGCTGACATAATCGTTGATTGTCCTTTCGTTCTCAAGTTGCCTTGTGAGCTTCAAGATCTTCCTCTCTTTCTCATGATACTTCTCCCTGTAGGTATCACGCTCCTCCTTTAGCTGAATCCAGGATCTCTTTAATGCCCCAAGATCAGTAGGCATGTAGGGATAAAGCATGGTATAAGGAACCCCTTCCTTATTAGTATTCTCCACAATCACAGGAAAAACCGCTTCATAAGGCATCCCTAGCTTTTGAGCACGGGCTCGAACCCACTGGAGATAAGGTTACATAGGGAGAGAAGTCTTTAATCCCAGCTCATGAGGGTCAGCCCTATTCACCATGCTCCAGGCTCGTATAAACCTTCGGCGATGCTCATTCACGTCCTCCTTGTAGTCAAAGACAATGTCTGGAAGAAGTAGCTCACGGGGACCGTCTCTCCGAGCGCGACTAAATTGTCATAAAGCCAAGCAAGGACTGTAGATTATACCCCCTCTAATTCAAAGTAACGGGACATTAGGGTATTCCCCACATCGATCAATGATAACTACTCTTTCCATATCCTTAGAACTCCAAAGAATGTCCGTATGAGCAAGGGATATGATTCTGTAAGCCCAACCAACACCTTCCTCATTATTCAATACATACTTGGGGAGGTGCGAAATAAACCACCTCGCCATCAGCGGTGTGCAACACATGAGGGTCCCCCTTCTTCTCACAGTACGGGTATAGAGAGCATGTAAAATATCACCCAGAAGAGTAGGTACTGGATTACGAGACAAGAAGTTCTTGACTGCATTCACATCTATGAAGGAATCTGGATTCGGGAAAAGAACCAAGCCATAGATGAGGAGAGCCAAGATGTCTTCAAAAGCTTGAAAATCCAAGTTATCCCAGAACTGTTGAGCTTGATCCATTAGAAACTTAGCCAAGAAACCTTTAATCCCACTCCGTGTCTCCCAATTAGACACTACATCAGCCTTTTTCAAGTGTAAAGCTGAAGTAATGTCCTCTGGCCTAGGAACCTCGTCCAAACCTATGAAGGGTGTCTTCTCGAGGATAGATATGCCTAATAAATCAGAAAACTCCTCCAAAGTGGGGACTAACTGATAATCTGGGAAGGTGAAACAATTATGCAACGGATCAAAGAACTGGAAAAAGGACGCTCATCATCTGCTCATCCAACTTAGAAGTGACCAAACTAAGGAGATTACCATGTCTTATAACAAATGAAGAAGTATTAGGAACTTTTGAGACTAACTCTCTGAGCTGAGCAGGGATTTGCACGAAGTTGACTCGAATGGTATTTCTGCGCATAGAAGTCATGATCTGCAAAACAGAACAAAGATAAATCCCCCCGGTCTTTGAAATGGTTAGTCTAATGAAATATGCATGCTATGTCATGATGCATGATGTCATGATAAAACACACAACAAGTATAGCAGGTAACAAACATGGTAAAGGCACACAAGTCACATAAGAGCCCTGAAGTCTCAGGCTTGCATGAAGTCTAGGTGCTACCCTTTTGAAGTTCAGTTGGTTCAACCTGTCCTAATAATAGTAACCGGGTTCTAGAGGTTCTCAATATCACTGACCATCCTCCATCGGTCATGGTTTCAGCTCACGTAATCTTTTCTTGCGACCGGAAGTATCTCGAGAGTATGGTCTCAATGAGTGTAGTATCGAGTATCAACCAGTTCCCACCTCTATGTCGAGGCCGACTATCTCACTACTTCCTATGGACAAGTTGGTCAATTATAGGTTCTAAGGTCAGTTGATGCTTAACGACCCATATAGCGGCTCCATATTCTTCTTGTTTCTCCACAAGGGATATCAGTACCAACTAATGTGCCACATCAACGTAGCTACTGCTTCAACCATATCGGTCTACGCCGTATAATTCCCTCACAATTTATTGCTACTTACCTAAAAGGTTTCCCCCAGATCCGGGTTAGGATCTATAGTAACTCCAATACAAAGCCCACAAAGATAAAGCAATCAAATCAAACAATTGAAGCAATATGATGAACTAATCCTAAGTTATACCCCACTTATTATCTCCCCAACAGAATCGCCAGTTCTGTGATACGGTGGCCAGAACCAGGACTATTTTTAGGAATGCTGGTTTGCGTTTTGCGTTTGTGTTTGCAAAATGTCGCGGTAAGCAAGAGTCGCCACCGAATTTTATTTTATCCAACAGGAAAGGAAAAAAAGCACAGAAAAATTCCTTTTTTTGAGATTTTGAGTACGGGTGGTAGATTATAGAAAGGGAAGGTATTAGCACCCTTTCTATCTGTGTTTTTCCACGGGCTCTTAGGTACTTGCTCATCATTTTCAAAATTTCTTGTGTGTGTTTGATTTGAAAAAGTTTTTGACTTCGATTTAACCCTTGCTTCTGTCTTCAAGGGTGTTACGAAGTGTTTTTGAAAGCTTTGTTTAAAAGAGGAGTGTAAGTGTGAAAAAGTTTGTTTGGATTGAGCAAGTACTTAAGATTCTACCTACTCGAAAAAAAGAGAATTGTTCTATGTTTGTTTCCTTTAGACAGTGCTATCCCACTATTAGTGAGTAGGTAGCACCGTCGTTGGAGTTTTGAGGGTAAATTCGAGAGGGACGTACGATCACCAAAGCAATGTTAGGACGTCTTAGCAGTGACCCTAATGTCTTAGATCAATTATTTGAGGCAACAATTCTGAGGAAACCATTCTGAGGCAACTTTTCCGAACGGGACTTTGATCTTTGTTTTAGACAAGAGAGCGACCATTAAAATATCCTATACTTAATGATCGTTTACCGAAGGCAACCGAAGTGGGAGTGTACCCTAGGAGTGCGCATGTGCGAGTCATTCAATTTCGAGTTATTATCTTTTCACATTTAGGGTTTGCTAACCGTTTTAATGTTTTACATACATTCTTGTCATGCATCCCTAATATCATACATCTAACAGTTTAATATTTTGCGGAATTTAAAGCGCGGAAAGTAAGCTACGCTATTACAAGGCTTCGGGTATTTACATAGCCAAAAACAAACCTGTAAAACAAAGCGATAAATGAAAATAAAATATCCTAATTAATCAATTACAACTTGTGAGAAATTACATTAATATGGTAAAAAATAAATAAACGCGCGCGCGAGAATGAAAGGGAAATTCTTTTTGTTGTTTTTGGTTATTTTTAAGAAAAGAATTAGGTTTTTAAATTAAATGCAAAATTAATTATTTAATTAATTAATTAATGAAAATAAATAAATGGCCTATTTTTGTGTTTTGTTATTTTTTAAGAAAAAGAAAATAGAATTAAATTGAACTAAAACCCTAATTGTTCTATTTTTTTTAATTTATTTACAAAAAAAAAACAATTTAAGTTACCTAAAATTAAATAACCTAATTAAATTAATTAATTTATATAAAAAAATATCCTAAATTTAATTGGGTGAAAATTTGTTTTTGTGATTTTTTGATAAAAAGAATAATTAATTTGTTAGTAAATATAAATTAATTAAGAAAAATAAAAGAATAGAGAAAAGAAAGTTGGGCCTGGAAAAAGTAAATTGAGGGAGTGTGGATAGCAATCTGGCCCAAAAAGAATTGATCCATTATTGACTTGCTGGATCCAGTGCTACGTGTTGACCAACGCCTTTGGAGGATCATCATTTGATAGCCTTTAGATCTGGCCTTCTGGACACAGGGTTGATGGGATGATGATGGACTATGTTGGTCCTTTGCCTTGTGTGCATGCTGGATCATGGAAAGACAAAATATGTGAAATAATGGGGGGACCTGGGATTCGAACCCAGGCCCTATGGCTTTCCCCACTCACCTTACAACCAACTGAGTTGCGTGCGTTAGTTGTATATAACATAAACAATAATTATTATATTATAAATAAGCAAAATAAAGAGAAATTCACGCGGAAATTCAAATGGACGAATGGAAATGTGCCACGCCAGTTATCTTCCTCCTTGCTCCGTTGGTAAAAGTCACAAACTTTTACCTACGACCATTTGTCCATAGCTACAGACTCTACCATTCTTAAAATCAAACACAAGATAGATAAATAACCTTTAAGGCCATGAATCAACTCGGCTGGACCTTCTGAGCGTGATGGTTCCCCTTTTATGGCCCAATTTTACTTGCACACAAAAATCCTAAAACGAGACCAAGAACCCTAATAATGGGAAGTCTTCATACATCCACAAAAACAAAATTAAATGTTACAGATAGTTTGGAAATGTTTCAAGGAGCAAGAATATACAATTATTTCATGCTATAGATGCCAAGATTATGAAATTCGAATTCAAGAAAAATCCATTGTCGTGGCTGACTTACAGTGAGTTATAGGGTTGGAAACTCTTTGTTCTTGATTGGTTTCGCTTGCTTGTGATCCCAGGAAGCGATTGGGATGGTCAGGAAGCCCTGGAATCGCCTGGAACAATGAATTCGACTCAACACTTTTTTTGTGTTTTTCTCAAGTTTGTTCTGACTTCTCACGCCTCTCTAACCTCTTGATTTTTGTCTGCCAATGTTCCTTATGTATTGAGGATTGGATTAGGGTTGCAAACATGATCTCAATCTTTCTCCATTATATCTTTTGATTTGGATTTGATTCACTTGAAGATAATTCCAAAAATAGGCCAAACTCAATCTTTTTGTGCTCACCAAGGCTTTGCACGAATTCAATCTTTTGCTAGCTGGATATAGGACCTGAAACATGCACAATATCTTGAGATTTCAAGGTTTTGGATTTTTCATGATTTGTTTTGATTAAAATTGATTTAATTCAAATAAAAATCAAAATAAATAATAAAAATAAGATAACGACAAGTGGAAAGAGATAGGGCTCGTGGACCATGCTACCAACTCAAAACAAGTGCAAAAAGTTTGGCCCATTTAGCAAAAATTGCAATTTGAGGCATAGTTGACTTTTGGCAATTTTATAAAAAAGGTCAACTTCACCAATGCATAACTTCCTCAATTTTGAATCTTTGAAGGTGTTCTTGGACTTTTTAGAAATCTTGATATGTCCTCTAAACAATAATTTTGGTCTCATCTCAATTTGGTATTCCATGTTCATGTATTAAGCTTTGACAAAAAAGGTGTTTTTGTTGACTTTTCAAAATGACCTATAATGTCCAAATTCATAACTTCTTGTGAGTGAATATTTTGAACTTGGGAGATGAATATGGATTGTAGATAATTTCATACTATTCAAAATGAGCTTTGGATGGGTCATTTCTCAAAACGTTTGAGAAAGTTATGCTTGGTCAAAGTTGAGTTGACTTTTCCTGCAAAACCCTAATTTAGCAACTTTTGGTTCTTGATGAATTATGAGCAACCATTGGGAAATCATGATCAACCCTTGATCAAATGATGAAATATACTTCAAAATGAGGTTGTTGACCAAAAATATTGAAGTTTGACTGTATGTGGGCCACATTTGACTTTTGCCATAGCACAATCGATTTTCAGGCCTTTGAGCAATTGACTGAGCAAACTTTCTCTGCATGGCTTGAAACATGACATGGATGATCTTGAGAACATATTAGGACAATGGTGAGCATTTGGGATCCATTGGACTCAAGTATCTTGATGCAATATGAAACCCTAATTTGAGGTAGACTGCCTTAGGAGAGAGCTTGTCTGGTCAACCATTGGGCTTCCTTGAGCAACTTGAGGATCTTTCTTGCAATGTTTTGAGAAATATGGGAGGGTAAATCTTGCAACGTATACATGTTTGGATTTGGTAGAAGACATAAAATAAGAGATAGAGGCCAGAGAAAAGGACTGTAACCAAAGATATCATAACTATATGGAGTTAGTAGCGAACACATACGTAAGAGGTCAGGTGAAAGGACTCTGTCAGAGATATCAGGAATATACGTCCAGAGGAAAGGACATATACAAGGAGAGAGGATGCAGGAAAGGACTATAACCTAAGGTTATCGGGAATATACATTTGGAAGAAAGGACATATAACCAAAGAAATTGATACTACATGTGTGGAGCTGGTAGCAGACATATAACAATAAAGAGACTGAAAGAAATGACCCTTTAAACAAGATACCATAACCACATGTTTGGAGGAAAGAACATATGCGAAAAAGAACAGATGAAAGGAATCTATCAAGGATATCAAGAATATATGTTCAGAGTTGGTAGTAAACATATAACAAGAAAGAGACCGGAGGAAAGGACTCTTTACAAAGATATCACGAATACAAGTTCGGAGTTTGTAGCGAACATATACGATGGAGACCAGAAGAAAGGACTCCATCAGAAATATCAAATATGCATTTTCAGAGTTAGTAGCAGACTTGGAAGACAATGGGTATACGTCAGGTAAAATTAGACATATACAAACAAGGAAGAGACCGACCGAAGAATGCTTCAACAAGGAATGCTAAACGAAGATAGACTCCTGGAGAAATAACACCAATCAAAGGAGAACTTAATGTGGATAAAGTATACATGTCTGGTCAGAGTTAGACATATATAAGAAAGAGACTGACCGAAGCTGACTCCAACAAAGGATACTTGAACACGGGCGAACCTGCCAAGACAAGTAGGCTAGCCAGGGTAAACTCTTGGGGAAAAGGAAATATTGGGGGTTCACATTTGTATTGAACCCGAATAGAATGCTGGTCGAAGGAGAATTTGCAACTGGAAAAGAGACCAATTGTAGGACTCTAGACAAAGATTGTCAACACACGCTGGACCTTAAGAGGTTGCAAAGGCGCAAGAACAACAATATCCCCCAAGCCAAGGGCGGGATGTAATTCTTGAAGAATGGAAATTATCTGAATCATCACACACCAAGTATGGCTACTCAAGTACTTGAGAAATAAGAAAGGTTATACATCAAATCTTATTCGCACTCTAATAGCAAAGCAAACATGGGTAAAATACCCAAAGGCTTGCAAGGGCAAGGAAAAACCACGACTCACTGGGGAAATGGAAAGCACCAAAGACCCGACTGGTGGTAAATCAAAGAGAATCCGCTGAGAAAACATGTAAGGATCACCCTAGGCTTCTTGTGGAGGTAATTCAAATCTGAGTGCATAACAATCTGGTTACTGCAGGTAAACATAATTGGCCTATACCTATGCATGTTTGAATTTTTTTCTGTTATGGTAGATGAAATATAATGATGCATATTTAGTGATCTGCTGTACCCCAAAATTTTCCCTCCCATTATTCAAGACAAATTTTTTCAATATGTCTCCCCATGCTCCTAGGGTTCTCAATTTCTCAAGACTGCTCAAGGATTGATCAGACAAACCCCCTCCTAAGCAGTTGACCTACAACTAGGGTTTTGCTTATCTCTAGGAAAATTGGACTTATAATGCCTCAAGTGGATTTTATGGGTTCTCATATGTCTCAAAGAATCCTCATGCCAAATTCTAAGCCTTGCAGTACAAGTTTGCTCAGTCACTTGGTCAGATGATTGAAAATCAACTATATTGGGCAAAAAGTCAACTTTGACCAATTTACAGTCAAACTTCAAGATTTTTGGTCAACATCAACATTTTGAAGTCACATTCATCACTTAATCAAGGGTTGATCAGGATTCATCAAGGAAACTCAAGATTCATCATAAGTCAAAAGTTACTAAATTAGGATTTTTTTAAAGAGAAGTCAACTAAAATTTGACCAAGCGTAACTTTCACATACTTCATCATAAATTTCTCAACCAAAGCTCATTTTGAAGGAAATTCAAATTTGTACAACTTTGTCTCTCTAAGATCAAGGACAAAAATGCTCCATTTGAGAGATATGGGCCAAAACATTACAGGTCATTTTAAAAATCTACAAAAAGACATTTTTTTCCAAAGCAATTTACATCAAGATAAAGGCTTCAAATGAAAAAATGACCAACATGAAGATTGTAGGGGATATCTTGAGCTTCATATGATAAAAATTGAGTGAGATATGATTTGTGCAAGTTGGCAATTTTGAGAAAATGCATGAAATCCAAATTAACCAAATTTGAATTTTTGGGCTAATGGGCCTATCTTTTAAGGTCCAAACGTGTTCCTGACCTCATAATAGACTCCTAAATCCATTCATTTAATTTTGTGGTTTTTATTTCTTTTATTTTTGATTTTATTCAATGAAAATAAAAATAAATCAAATAAAATACCAAGTGAATGAATCAAAGCATGAGGATCTATTTTTGAGTCAAATCATAAGTCTAATAAGCTGGTGACAACTTAGAAAAAACGTGTAAGGATGACTGGTACATGATTGGCCTAAAAAAGAAAGATTTCATGCAAAACTTCAATCAAAGATTTGATCATGAAATACAAAAGATTGATTCCAATTTTGTTGACCTAAATCTTCCATTATAAATAGAGAACACATTCATACCAAGGGACACACGAAAATTTTCTCAAGAACACCCTCTCAAAATCTCAATTTTTGTCAAAACTAGGGCAAAGTCAAAACCAAAGATCCAGCCACTTTCAGTCCAAGCCATCCATTGTAAATCATTCCTGAGGTATCTAAGGGTAAGAAATAGGTCGAAAGTCATGGCAATTGATGCTTGAAACAAGTATACTCATCTTCTCCGATTTCCTTTTCTTTCAAAGATTCATATAATTAATTTCATGCATTGCTAATGTTTATTTACTGCCCAAATGAGTTTTTGTCGTTACTTAGAACAGGTTTGAATCATAAAACAAAAGCTCTAACGTGAGAATCATGTTTTGCAATGGCTAGGGAATTTTGAAATGTATTTTTCGAAACTCATGATACAAGTGTTTCCAGGCCAAACAAACACCACCATTGGATTCACAAGGGTCGAATTATGGGGATATGGTCCTTTTTATGGTCTAAAAATGCTATTTTGCAGGTTTGAAAATCCTCTCACCGGAGAAGACGATTGGAGCTAGGGCTCCAGTGCTTTCCTGGTTCACTTGCTTTATTATATGTTTGTTTACTTATATTTTAATAATAGAAACAAAGCTTAACACAATTGGTTTAGATGGAGGCATGTAACGTGAATGGCGTGGGTTCAATACCCGCGTCTTACAATTATTTTTTGTTATTTTTCAAACTAACAGGCATGTTTTATATATATTAATCAATGCCTATTTCTCAAACACCAATAAGCGCTTGGCCTAGTGGCAAGCAGTGCAATTTGTGAAGCCAGGGGGCGTGGGTTCAACACCCACCCCATGCAGTTTTTTTATCCTATTTTTCTAACCTAATTTTTCTATTTTCTTTCTTACTTATTCCTTGATTATTTTTTAATTAACAATTAACTAATCTAATATTTTTTCTTAATAACTAAAAAATTAGGATTAGGATTTTAGTTAGTAATTAATTTTTTTCCTATATATTTTATTTACTAATTAATTAAATTGGTTTTTTTTAACATTAAAATAAATTAGGATTTAGGTTTTAATTACTATTATTAACTTAAATTATTTTCTACAAAAAAATCATAAAACCTTTTAAAATTATTTTTCTATTTTCTTTCTTCTTGTTATTTAATTTTCATAGAAAATTGTATAGGTTGCATTCTTTAATTGTAATAGCGTAGATTTCTTTTCTTGCATTTTTTTCCTAATTATGTAACTGCTCACAGGATGTAATAGTGTAGTTTTACTTTCTCGTGAATTTTTATACTTATGTACCTCTCCCAAAGCCATGTAATAGCTTAGGACTTTATATTATGCACTTTATTTTTCTGTACATATTTAACGGCTAGTAACTAGGATTTGCGTGGAAAGACTAAAAACAATCTAGAAAACCCTAATATTTAAGATAAATAAGTGAATCAATACAATTTGCAAACTTGTACCTCTATGATAACCTCTCTTGTTGCCTTATTATATTGGTCATGTCCTTTTTGAATAAAGATCATAATCCCTCAGTGACCCTTCGAGCTACCTACAAAATGATCTAGTACCTTCGATGCAATTGCTAAAGTATCCTTAGTAGTTTTCTTCGATGACCATACGATGATCCTACGCATGTCCCTTCATATCGAATAGATATGGCTACCTACCAACTAATGGTATGGATAATACTATCTCTAGAGGAGAAGGAAAAGAATAATAAAGTCTTTAGTGGGTAAGAAACTCTTAACTGCTTGCTCACAACTTTTTTCAAAACTTTTTTTTCACACTATACTTTCAAATAAATATTTTCAAAAATAACACTTTGTATACATTCTTGAGGACTGATACAAGAATCATTACAAAGTCAGCCTTACATTGGTGATTTCAATTTTTTTTTGAAATAAATCACCCATAGAAAGCAAGATTTTCAAAAGTGAGCTAAGCAATTAAGAGCCCGTAGATAACTACGGATGAAAATGGTGCTAACACCTTCCCTTTTCATAACTTACCCCCCGAACTCAAAATCTATCAAAGGTCTTTCCTGTTCTTTTCACCTTTTCTAAATATTGGATAAAAGAAAAGTCAGTGGCGACTCTAGCTATCCTCACATTTGGATAAAACCAAAAAGTTAGTTCTCCCACTGTATTACACGATGCACTTGGGAAAACACGACAATAATCGACTACTAAGAAGACAAGAGACTTCCAAACAATTATCATTGCACGCCTAATCCTCGATAGAAAATAATCAATCTAAACTTCAATAGGGAATCAAGATTCAAAAACATCAACTTCTGAAGATTGATATCATGTGGGAAGTATCTTCCCGAGGAGAATACTACAAAAATAAATTACAGTTAAGAGAAAATATTGAATTCTGATCAAACTCCCAACTTCCCGGGGAACAAATTCCTCTGCCTTCTGTTAGGATGAGGAGAACTTCGCTGGGAATGGATACTTTCTCGCGTAGAATTTCTTGATAAAGATAACTTCTACTGGGGAATATAGAAATTATTAAATAAAAATAATTCTACTCATACCACACTAGGGATAACATCATCAGGGTATAGATCTTCACTTGGGGAAGAAACAAGCATCCTGGGACAGAACTCCATTGGGGAATATCTCAACCATCTTTTATCACTAGAGATGAAAAGAGTTATAACTGAAACTCTTATGAATACCACACTGGGGAGACAAGACACTTGCTGGGGAAGCCCAGCTTGCTTCACTGGGGTATAGTAGGTAAGTTAATCCAAAAGGTCCTCAAAATTCGAATTCGACTAGGATGAAAAAGATACCTCTTACACTAGGGAGTAAAAAAACTTTGGATGGTAACATCAAAAATACCAATTAAACTAGGTGTGGCCATATCTACAAGATTCATATTAGCAAGGATTTTGTACTGGGGAGAAGAAATCACTTCATTGGGTATAATGGATGTCCTCGTGAGGATACAAACTAGAATCTCCCATAGATAATCAGGAACTTCTTCAAGCAACTATGATATGGGGTAGACCGCACCGGGGAGGAAAGGCGCAAACTTTATTGAGGAGGAGAATACATACATCATGGGGAGAACAAGTGCCAACCTCATTGGGGAATCCGTAAAATGGAAATTTCAAGAGGAGTATATTAAGAACCTCCAGTTCATAAATGAAAAGTTTCTTTCGAGAAAATTTGAAAGAAATAAACTACACTGATGAGAAGGAATTATACTCGGACAAGAGTACACCTTCACTGGGGATAAATGATCCTGTCTTAAGAAGAGGTGAGTACTCACTAGGGAATTCGAATTCTATTCTGCATAAATCCTCAATCCTTAAGACCCTCATGTTGGTCACATACAAACCTTTCTTGATTCATTTTTTGGTATGCTTCTTGTCCTAAAAGACCAACAATACCTGCAACAATGGAAATTACAGCAACATGCTCCTGGTATAAAAATGGAAACTTTTAGCTGTCATCCCAAACACCCAAAAATTCAAGCAATTTCAAATATTTATATCATGTGTTGTAAAACGTTAATGATTTAAAATGCAAATTTTTATAAAAAATGATGGACATCTTTTCGCAAACAAAATAACAAAATAAAAACAAAGCACAATTTGGATAAATTAATTGTATTGATTGATTGGCCTGTAAATAGGCAATTACATCGAGAAGCAATTCCTGAAAAGAGGCAAATGCGTACAAAGCATACATAGGAGAATACAAAGATTGTAATGTGAGTGCGGATTCATCGGGTACCGACTTTTCTATGACCCTTATAACCTCAAAGCTCCTTAATATCTTTATTTCTAAACAAGTTGAATAGACTGATTACTTATCCTTCCAAGCTAACCAACAATAATTTAGAATGATATCACAGATAGAACGTATACCGTCGTATTCGCTTTAATCCTTAACTTTTGCTTGGATCGCCCTTTCCGGTTTTCAATCCAACGGGATACACTTTTTTTTTCCTAAACCACCCTTCGGGTTTTAAGCTTAGCGGGTGTACATCATTTCTTTCTCTTTTTATTTTCATTTCTTCTTTTTTTTCCAGTAACTTTTGCCCGAACCTTTTATTTCTCTTTTTTATGATTCGCTGGGACACCCTTTTTTTACCTGAGCCAGTCAACTCAGCGTGTCTGCTTATGTGAAGTACTTTTCACTATGTTTGCGTTGACGGGGTGAGGCAAATCCTCTCCATCCATAGTTGTGAGCATCATAGAGCCTCCTGAGAATACTTTCTTCATAATATATGGTCCTTCATAGTTAGGAGCCCATTTTGCCCTTGCATATGTATTTTTGGGAGGCAAGATCCTCTTAAGCACAAGGTCAACGACTTGGAAATTCCGAGGATGCACCTTCTTATCGAAAGCCTTCTTCATCCTTCTTTGGTATAACTGCCCGTAACAAATAACTGTTAATCTCTTCTTGTTAATGAGATTCAACTGATCAAATATATTTTGAACCCATTAAGCTTTATCCAACTATACATCTATCATTATACTTAAAGAAGGAATTTCTACTTCCATGGGAATGACTGCTTCCATTCAGTATACCAGAGAAAATGGAGTTCCCCCAGTTGAAGTGCACACCGAAGTGCAATAACATGCAAAGAAAATGGAAACATCTGATGCCAATCCTTGTAGGTGATGGCCATCTTCAGCATAATCTTTTTAATATTCTTGTTTACTACCTCAACATCACCATTCATCTTTGGACGATATGGAGACGAATTGTGATGCTTTATCTTAAAGTTCTCGCACAAATCTTTCATCATTTTATTGTTGAGATTCGACTCGTTGTCAGTGATGATCTTTTCAGGAACTTCCTAACGACAAATGATATTCTGCTTTATGAAGTGAGTAACCACTTGTTTGATGACATTGGCATAAGATGCCGCTTCGACCCACTTGGTGAAGTAATCAATAGACACCATAATAAATCAATGTCCATTAGAAGTAGTCAGTTCAATTCAGCCAATCATATCGATGCCCAACATTGCAAAGGGCCAAGGAGAAGTCAAAACATTCAGCAGATTGGGTGGCACATGCATTTTGTCGGCATAAATCTGACATTTGTAACAAATTCTGGAATGATTATAACCATCATTTTCCATTGTAGACCAATAATAACCTAATCTCAACATTTTCTTGTCCATTGTATGCCCATTGGAATGCTTCCCGAAGGAACCTTCGCGAATCTCTTATATGATCTTGTTTGCTCTATGTCTATCCATGCATCTGAGCAAAATAGAGTCATAGTTTCCCATGTACAAAACATCCCAATTAAGGAAAATCTCGGCTGCGTAATTCGTAGAGTCTTCCTATCAGTGACAAAAGCATCCTCTAGATATTATTTCCTTTTAAGATACCTTTTGATATCGTAAAACCACAGTTTCGCATCAGCAACATCTTCTTCTATTTCATAACGGAATGCCGACTCATCCAACTTTAAAATGGTGATACAAGGCGCGTCATTTTCCCATATGACTTTAAATATGGATGACATAGTATCCAAGGCATCTTCCAAGTTTTTCTCTTCTCTTGGAATATGGTCGAAAGTAATTTCATCAAAGTACGAGATCAACTTCAAAACATGCTCATGATACAGAATCAAATTTGGGTGACGAGTCTCCTAATTTCCATTGATCTGAATAATCACAAGAGCAAAATCCCCATATACTTCCAAGATCTTGGTTCACAAATCAATAACAACTTCTAACCCAGAGATGCAAGCTTCATACTCTACCATATTTTTGGTGCAGTCAAAGAAAATTATGGCAGTAAGAGGAATATAGAAACCTTCAGGAGAAGTAATCACAGCACCACACCATTACCCAAGGCATTAAAGGCACCATCAAATACCATCATCCATCTTGATCCTAGTTCAGTTCCTTCTTCCGGGCCAGGGATATTACAATCGTATATATACATGATGTACTCATCAAAAATTTCAAACTTCATTGGCTGATAGTCGTCTTCCACGAGATGGTGAGTGAGATAATCCACCAATGCACTACCTTTGATAGCTTTTTGGGTAGTATACTGGATATCATACTGGGTTAGAATCATCTGCCAATGGGCTACTCTTCCCGTGAGAGTTGGATTTTCAAAAATGTACTTGATTGGATCCATTTTTGATATCAAGAGAGGAGTATAAGTCAACATGTATTATCTGAGACGCTTTGCTGCCCACACGGGTGCACCATAAGTCTTTTCCAGTAATGAGTATCTCGACTCACAATCAGTAAACTTCTTTCTCAGGTAGTAGACGGCGTGCTCATTCCTACCAATCTCATCATGTTGACCGAGTACACAACCCATGGAGTTTTCTAACACTGTTAGATACATTATCAAGGGAATGCCTTCCACTGGAGGCGAGAGAGTCAGAGGTTCCTACAAATATTCTTTTATTCTATCAAATGCCGCTTGACAATTGTCATTCCACTTGGTTGCTTGATCCTTTTTCAACTACTTGCATATCGGTTCAGAAGTGGCGGTAAGTTGAGATATAAATCTAGAAATGTAGTTCAACCTCCCGAGAAAACCATGAACTTCTTTTTCTGTTCTTGGCTAAAACATTTATTGTATATGTTTAATTTGGCAGGATCAACCTTAATCCCCTTTTCACTTACTATGAAGCCCAATAAGTTTCCTGATCTCACCCAGAAAGTGCACATGTTCGAATTCAGCCTTAGCCATAATTTCCTTAACCTTTCAAAAAGTTTAAACAAGTGAATAATATGTTCCTCTTTGGTCTGGGACTTGGAAATCATATCATCAACATATACTTCAATCTCTTTATGCATCATATCATGAAAGAGAGTGATCATTGCATGCTAATAAGTTGCCCCTGCATTCTTCAAACAAAGGGCATCATTTTGTAGAAAAATGTTCCCAAAGGTGTAACGAAAGTTGTCTTCTCCATGTCTTCTGGAGCCATCTTAATCAGATTGTAGCCAGAAAAACCATCCATGAATGAAAACACTTTAGCCTAAGCAGTATTGTCAAACAGAATATCAATATGTGGGAGCGGAAAATCATCTTTAGGGTTTGCTCTGTTCAAGTCGCTATAGTCTACACACATTCTGACTTTACAATCCTTCTTAGGCACTGGCACAATATTCACAATCCACAACGGATAAGAAGTCACTTTCAAAAAACCCGCATCAAGCTGTTTCTGAATCTCCTCTTTGATCTTCTTAGACATATTAGGATGAGTTCTTTGAAGCTTTTGTTTAACAGGAGGACACTCTTCTCTAAGAGGCAGTTTGTGCACAAAAATATTTGTATCCAACCCGGGAATATCCTCATAAGACCAAGCAAATATGTCCACATACTCACGAAGCATTTCAATCAATCTTCGCTTGACATTTTCTTCTAAAGAAACACCAATCTTGACTTCTTTTCGGGTCTCCTCAATGCCCAAGTTGATTACTTCAATAGTTTCTTGGTGCCGCTGAGTGACCCTTTCCTCTTGCCTCAACAATCTGGATAACTCATTAGGAAGTTCACAATCTTCTTCAGCTTCTTCTTCATCTTGATAGATCAGATTTTCAAAGTCATAAAGAGCCATAACAGAATCATTTTCGACAAATTTCAGGATTAATGGGGGACGTGATCTGCATTATTATTTTTATTTTAATTTTAGATTTAGATTTAAAAAAGAAAAATAAATAAAAACACACAGCCAAATTTTTTAAAAATAAAAGCGAAAGACAATGAGCGAAATATTTGAATGCAAAAAGACGTCCTTTATTCATGATAATTTTGAAAATTGAAAACATTGTGGTACTATAGCATGTTCACTACTTCTCTGGAAGAACGTGGGAATTATTGCATGATAAAAATAAAAGAAAATTACTCTTCAAAGTGGGTGACTTCAATGACGTCTTCGGAAAGCAGTTAACAAGATCTTGGCTGGGAATGGTAAGATGGATCCACTTGTCCATTTCATAGTCATTATCCCTTCCTCACTCAAAGCATGAGCCTCTCCATGGATAACACCACCGCTGACAAACTGCATCTGCAGAGGGATACCTTGAACGTTCATAATGGCTTTAAATGCGCTTTGACCAGACACAAAGCCCAAACCATTCTTATCCATCTCTCTGGGGAGATTCTGCACTCTTCCCCAACCCTAAGGAGGACCACATTGAACAATTGCTTGTGTTTGGCGATAAGATACCATAGAGGCCTCCGACTTTTTAACCTCTTGACGAGGAGTTCTAACAACCTGCACGGTTTCAAATGCTTGGCATGATGAATAACGTGATGTCAAAGACCTGGGGACCTATCTTGATAGGTAGATCAACTTCCCCAAACACAGTCCTCTTAGACCCATCAAACGCTTTGACAATCAAATCACTTGGCCTTAGCACGACCCCTTCATAATCAAGCTTCATAAGAGTAGACTTAGGTAGAACATTGAGAGAGGAAGTCATGTCAACCAGCACACGGGATAGAGTGGTCTTCGTAATCTCCATGGAGATGTGCATCTCTTTATTGTGTTTCCTCCCTTCAGGGGGTAGATCGAAAACTTTAAAGTCGAGCCCATTACTTGAAGAAATACTATTAATAATCCCTTCAAATTGATTCACTAAGATCTAATGAGGAACAAAAGAAGTCCCCAATAGCTTCATCAATGTATTTCCACAAGATTCGGAATCTCTGAGCAAAGCAAGAATTGAGATTTTTAAGGGTGTCTGACTCAGTTGGTCAATAATATTGTATTCACTTTTATTTATGTACCTCATCAATTCATTCACATGTTTAACCATCTATGAATCCAGAGTTGGAATAAGAGGATTTTGCCCCGATTTCTCACAGTTAACCATAACCTACTTACCTTTAGCCTTAGCTAAGGCAGCTATGCTACTTTCGGATTTTTCAGGTGGAGAGAAGATCTGACCACTGCGGGTAATTCAACTCTTACTAACAATATCATGAATTATGGCCTTCTCTTCTTTAGACTTGTTTTCCTCAGGCTTTTGAGTGACAAGCTTCTTCCCCTGGTAGTAAAGCTCACGACCATAGCTCCACGGGAAGGCCTTATCACTGACATATGGTATTGGACCAAGTACAGAAATAAGCACTAATGACTTTTTCACAAGAAATGGAATTGTAACAGGCACATGAATTTTCTTTGACTTGACTGGAATAATTATCACATCAACTTCATCATCACTAACCTTAGGCTTAACAACCCTGCGGTCAAACTGGAGAGTTCCTTTTGTAATCAAATTTTTAATTGCATCCTTTAAACACGGTGATGTTCCCCAAAATTTTCCCTCTCATTTCTCAAGTAATCTCTCATAAAAATCTCCTTTTGGTTCAAGATCCCACAAGGTTTGATCAGCTCAAGACACCTTTTTAGGCACTTATGACTCAAATTAGGGTTTGAGTTTGCACAAGGACAAATGGACTTTTAATGCCCCATATGACTTTCATGGATCATTTCGGATCCTCAAGATTACTCATGTCAAGTTTCAAGTCATGGATCACATTTTTGATCAGTCAATTGATCAGTTGACCTAAAATTAACTATATTGGGAAAAAAGTCAACTATGGTCAATTTGCAGTCAAACTTCATAATTTTTTATCCACATCAACATTATAAACTCATATATGTCAATTGATCAAGTTTGTATCAGAATTCCTAAAGAAATTTGATCAGAACATCAAAAGGGCAAAATGGTCAAAATTAGGGTTTTGATTGAGAAAGTGCAATCTTTGATTTTTGACCTAGCAAATGATTTATGGTTTAAGTTATGATCTCAAGGATTCAAATGCTTCATTTTTACCCAATGTCATGGATCAAAACATTTCTCAAGATCAATTGATTGATAGTTGAATTTCAGTCAACTGATGAAAAGTCAACTGTACACTGAAAAGTCAAACCTTGACTTTTTGATAAAAATCAAGTTTGAAAGATTACAATTCATCAAGACATGTAAAAATGTCAAACTTGTTCATCCAGAAATCAAAAAGTCAAAATTTCCAAGACTTAAAATTTTTCGAAGTGTTGAAAATTCATGTTATTTTCATAACTTTGAGCCAATTTTCCACCATGATGCAAGATGATTCAAAGGAAACTTCCAACATGAAAGTTGTAGATATCAATGAGATCTAAAACATTGTAGGACATAACGTTTCCTAGAAATGCTTATATTTCAAGGTATGATTTTATGAAGACATGTTCATGAAACTTGAAAGACTTGGTGAAATTTTGTCCTAATTTAGGCAGGATTTTGACTTAAATTCATGGCAATTTTTCACCTAGTTCCAAGATTAATCTTCAAAAATGTCTAACATAGAGGTTGTAGAGGATGTTACAAGATTTCCAAAATGTCCAAGAAATCATTAAGATCATACTTGAGCTAATAGAATCGAAGGCAAGAAATTAGGGTTTCAATTTTGAATTACAAGCCATTTCTTGATGAACACAAAATCCAATCTCAATGTTAGGCTGCATAACCTTTCTTTACAAGTCTTCTAACTTGTGTATCTATCCATAATTAATGGCTCACACAAAATTTTGAGCTATTATCCAAGTGGTTTAAGCATTGTCCAAGTCCATTTGCCATTTTGGGAAGAAAGCTAACATTGCCATTCTTGAAAAGCAAGCTTTATGCACAAAGTCAATTCTTGAGCCTCTCAATTGTTCCCTTTAATCACACTCCATCTAAAAAGTCAGAAGCAAGTTTGTTTAAAGTGTAACCACTCTATAATAGCAAGTACAAAGCATTGAAACTTGATTTTTCAAGAAGATCACATGTTGAGCTTAAACATTTGATTTTGAATTCTAATCAACTACAAGTATTCAACTTGTTGCTTATAAACAGAGGCCCTATTTGCAAGTTAACACACGAGCTTAAGCACCCTGAAACTCTCCCAAACTTCCTCAAATCAAAACTTGCATCAAAACTCTATTTATGTGCACATTCTGACTTTGAACTTGTAACTCACAATTCCCTCGTGCGTTTTCCTTCCTAATCAATTACAAAGCTCTTATACATCAAGTATAGTCCATCCATGTCCCAGTTTCATAATTGTAACTCCATCTCCATCATCCTCCATAACCAAAAACAGAGCTATGCAAGTGGACTTCTCCAGGCCATTCCAACCATCCATTGCTCAAGCTAAGCATTCCATTAGCTTCCTGGGAACTTGAGGAAGCTAACCTGATCATTGTAGCACCTTGAATCAAGCTCATTTACATTTCACGATTTCCAGTTTTGAGGTATCTTTTCTGAACTTCTATCTTTTTGTTTAGGCATTATTAAGCTTTGATTTGTGAAGATAAAATGTAGATATCATTGCCATGAAATTGTACATGTACATAGATTTCATTTATATTGATTGAGCTTAGAGAATTTTAGGTTTGAATCTCTGAAAAAAGATAGGTCAGAATTTGGTACTTTTAGAAATTCCTATTCATTTTGATTTATAGCTTATGATATTTATATGGTTGAATTCGTATGGAAAAATGGAGAAAATTTCATGTTTGCATCCTTCATTTTTGTTGAGAAATGAACAAGTTACAGGAACCATGGCTGGAGGTTGAAGATGAAGTCACTTTCAGGAATGGGTTTATGTTATGTATTTTTTGTTTTGCTTATGTTAACGGATGTACAACAACCCCAGTGGCAAAGGCAGCACGCGTTTATCTTAAGGTCACGGGTTCAAGTCTCAGCCCTTCCTTTTTATTAATTTTTCAACATTTTCCTTATTTTTTCCAGCAATAACCAGCGCTTGGGCCTCCTTGGCTGTGCCTAGCAGATTTACTCCATTTTCACCCACTGCTTGCTTTCACACACGTGGCCCAACCTCTTTTTTATCATTTTTCTTATTTTATTTTTCTTTATTATTTTTATTACTATTATTATTATTATTATTATTATTATTATTATTATTATTTTTATTAATAAAAATCAAAAAATATTTTTATTTATTATTTTCACACTTATTTATTTTCTTTTCTTTATAAAGGCAAAAGACAAAAACATTTTCTCAACAAACTTGATTTCTTTTTTCTTAATAAATTAATAATTAGATTTAGGTTTAATTATTTCTATTTTTATTTAAAATTAATTTAGAATTTAGGTTTATTTTAATTAATTAATTTCTATATTATTTTTATTAAACTTAAAACCTTTTCATAAAAACCCTAAAAATGCTTTCTAGTTAACTATGGATGAAAAGGGTGATAACACCTTCCCCTTTCATAATCTACCCCCGAACTCAAGAAATAATCTCAAAGGTCTTTCCTGTTTTTTTCCACCTTTCTTTTTGTATAAAATAAAAGTCGGTGGCGACTCTTGCTAAACACAACAATTGTGATAAAACGCAAACATCCCAAGTCAGTTCTCCCACTGTATCACAGAACTGGCGACTCTGTTCGGGAGAAACATAAAAGTGAGGTTACCTTGGGGCTAGGTAACCTTTACTTGCTTTCATTATTTGATTTGTTTGCTTTACATTTTGGTTCCTTGTTTGGGCTTGTTTTAAATCCTCTACCCAGATTTCGGATACTTTATAGGTAAGTAGCAATATGTTGTGGAAACTGTGCGGGGTATACCGACATGGTCTAAGAAATATCTATGTTAGTGTGACACATTTGTGGGTACCGGTAACCCTTGAATAGTTAAAGAGAATACGAGGCCGCTGTATGGTGTCATGAAGCACTAAATGACTTTATAACCTTTACTTGACCAACTTGGCCATTAGGAAGTAGTGAAGTAACCGGATTTAGTGAAGTTTGAAGTTGGTTGATACTCGATACTACATTCATTGGGATCAGACTTCTCGGGATATTTTTGTCGCCATTAAACAGGCTTGCGCTGAAATAATGGCCGATAAGAAAGATCAGTGATATTGAGATCCCTTATGTTGTACCCCAAAATTTTCCCTCTCACTTATCAAGAATTTGCTAACAAGATCTCCTTGGACTCATGACTGCACTAGGGTTTTATCAGCTCAAGACACCTCCTTAAAAACTGATGACCAAAATTAGGGTTTGAGATTGCACAAGGATATTTGAACTTCCAATTCCCCATATGACTTTAATGGATCATTATGCATCCCCAAGATTATTCATGTCAAGTTTCAAGCCTTGGATCACACTTTTGCTCAGTCAATTGAGCGGTTGACCTAAAAATCAACTGTATTGAGGAAAAAGTCAACCATGGCCAATTTACAGTCAAACTTCATAATTTTTGATCCACAACAAAATTTTAGACTCATATGTATCATTTGATCAAGTTTGGACCACAACTCCTCAAGAAATTTGATCGAATCTCCGAAAGGGCAAAATGGCCAAAAATAGGGTTTTGATTGGGAAAGGGAAATTTCTGATTTTTTACCTAGAAAATGATCAATTGGTTGAAGGAATGATCTCAAGAGTCCAATTTTATAATTTTGACCTAATGACATGGCTCAAGACATTGCTCAAGTCCAATGGATTGACAGATGAATTTTCAGTCAACTGATCAAAGTTAATTGTATACTGAAAAGTCAAACTTTGACTTTTTGGTCAAATTCAAATGCCAAAGATCACAATTCATCAAAACATGTCAAAATATGAAACTTATTCATCAAGAAATAAAAAATTCAAGATTTCATCTTGAAAAGTTAAAATTTCTAAACTTAGAAATTTTTCTAAGTGTTGGAAAATTCTTATTTTTTCCTAACTTTGAGAAACATTTTCACCATGGTGAAAGATGATTCAAGAGAAACTTCCAACATTAAAGTTGTAGATATCCATGAAATCTACAACTTTTCTTCACACAACTTCTTCCAAAATTTCTTGGATCTCAAGTTATAATTTTAAGAACATGTGGTCATGAAAAAAAACACTTAGTGAAATTTTGCCCTAATTTGGTCAGGATTTTGACCCAACTTCATGACATTTTTTCATATAGTTCTAAGGGGAATATTCAAAAGCAATTCAAATATGGGTTGTATAGCAAATTGTAGGCTTCCCAAAATGTCCAAGAACCAATTTGTGATGGGTTTTATCACTTGATTTACAAGTCATTTTGTGATGAACCAATTTCAAAATTCAAACTATGATGTATAAACTCTACTTTGCAGGCCTCAAACTTGTTAGGCACTTCATAATTAATGGGTTGCACAGCGGTTAGAGGTATCATTTCAAGCATTCAATGTATGGACATGCTTTATATCCATTTTTGGAAGAAAGTGCACATTGCCATTTTGATAAAGTGCTTTTTTTGCATAAAATTTGTCCTTGAGCCTTGAACTTGTTCTCTTCTGATCACACAAGTCCTATAATTCATGAGAAATAGTTTAGAAACTTACAATCACTCAGCGCATGCTTGTACTACACATTGAAACTTGGTTTCCCTCTTTTCATGAAAATCAAGTAACCTAGCCAAAAGCTTGTAACTTGTACTTCTGACTTGCCGATGCACTCCAATCCTTTTACTTATAGATACACAAACTATTTGCATCAAAGAGACGAATGCTTAAGCCCTGAAAACACCTAGAACTCAGAATCACAAAAAACACTTCAAAACTTGTCATTTGAGTTTTGAAGCCAATCTTCAAATCTACTCGTGTGTTTCTTGGCCTTTTATTTTTAAAAGCTTCTAAACAACATACATAAACAATCCCAACACTTGCAGCATCACTGTAACACCTTCATCCTCATCCACCATTTTCAAAAATAGAGCTTTGCACTTGGAATTCTCAAGAACTCCTCAGGCCCTTTCAGCTCAAGCTAAGCATTCCATTAGCTTCCTGGGAACTTGTGGAAGCTAACCCAACCATTGGAAATCCTTGAAAGCTGCTCAAACTTGAAACCCAATACCCTCTTGCAAGGTAAGTTTTCTAACTTTGGAACTTTTCATACCGGCATCATCAATGATTTATTTGTGAATGAAACATGTAGATATCATTGCCCTAAAGCTGACCATGTCCATAATATCCATTAATTTTTCTTGAGCTTAGAGAATTTTGAGACTGAAATTTATGAGATTTTTAGGGTTCATTTTAGGGCCAATGAAATTCATGCTTATCTTTGATCTATATTTTTAATGCTTTACATTTCTGAAACCGTGAGGAAATTTGCTACAAGTTTCATGTTTACAGTTTTCATTTTTGTTGAGAAATGAACAAGTTACAGTTGGTCTGACTGGAGGTTGAAGATCAAGTGTAACTCAGGGCGCGTTTGGTGTCATATATTTATTGTTTTGCTTATGTTAACGGATGTATAGCCACCCTAGTGGTAGAAGCGTGCACCTGTAACCTTTGGGACCTGGGATCGAGCCCCAGTGGTACCCTTTTGATTTTTTCATATTTTTTTGCTTTGACTTTGTTTTTTATGCAGGCGTTGGGCCTTGTTGGGCTTTTGTTATTTTTTTTTTTGTTTTTACTTTCTAACCCCCTTACAGGCTATTTGCACCCTGGCCCAGATTTTATTTTCTTTTCTTATTTTTCATTTTAATTTATTTTCTTAATCATTTTTCTAAATACTAAAAAATCATACAAATATAAAAAATAATAGAGTTATATTTTGACTTAGTTTATTTATTTTTCTCATAAAAATATTTTATTTAATCAATATTTTATTCATACACTAAATACCTTGTAAATTTAATTAAATACTAGGTTTTATTTATTTTCTTTTACACCAATTTAAATATTTTATTTTAATATAAAAAAGGCCAAAAATATTTTATAATACTATAATTTATTTCCAAGACAAAAAATACCAAAAATACTTTTCTTATAAACTTAGTTTCTTATCAATTAATGAATTAGGGTTTTATTAATTTCTTTTCTTATTAAATTAGGTTTACTTTTATTATTTTAATTAATTATTTTCTTTAATTAGTTAGGTTAAAACAAATTAACTTTTCCTAAAAAATCCTAACAAAAATACTCATTTGCTTCATATTTATATTCTTACATATTTATTCATCTTGTACATTATTTATTTCAATTTTTGTTCCAATTCAATATGGTTGAAATAGATTAATTAGGTTTATATTCTTGTGATCCACATTTACAATTTGTATACCCCCTCCTCCAAATATTGTAATAGCATAGTAACTTTAAATTCCGCAATTTATCGCTTCATATACAAATGTTAGTAATTAGGGTTTGTATGGAAAGATTAAAATCAATACTTAGAAAAACCCTAATTCAAGACAAAATCAAGAATGAAAACAATACACTTGCACACAAGCACCCCTAAGGTAAATCCACTTGGTTGACTTTACAAAATGGCCATATTACGCATGTGAGGAATCTTAGCAAGAACAAGTAAATATAAGATCATAGTCCCTCGATGATGCTATCTAAGTTGCCCTTTCAAATGATCTTAGTCCCTAAAAATAATGCTAAGATACCTTGCAACATTGCAAATCATGGTTATACGATGACCCACGCCCATCCCGTTTACATCCAAATATAGGGTTACTTACCAAATCAATGGTAAGATAACAATGTCAAAGGAAAAGAAAATGAAAGACTTTTGAGTAGGTAGAATGCTCATAATTACTTGCTTCAAAACAAAACACCCTTTATATTTTCAAAACAAACACCTACACTTTCAAAACGTGTTACAAAACTTGAAAACATTTTCAAAAGATCAAACACTTTGTATAGATTCTTACGAACGAGAATCATTACAAAGTTTGCCTAAACAATGGCCTCTTTACAAAATACTTTTAAAAGCCACACAAAGAACAATTTCAAACAAAAGCAAGTGATCTAGAAAGTAACTAAGAGCCCATGGAAAACCATGGAAGAAAAGGGTGCTAATACCTTCCCTTTTCATAATCTACCCCCCGAACTCAAGAAATAATCTCAAAGATCTTTCCTGTGCTTTTTCACCTTTCCTTTTGGATAAAAGAAAAGTTAGTGGAGACACTTTCTAACCGCAAAATTTGCAATCAAACGCAACACCTTCAAGTCAGTTCTCCCACCGTATCACAGAACTGGCGACTCTGCTGGGGAATATTCTAAAAGTGGGGTTACCTTAGGGTTAGATCATATTTACTTGCTTTCATTATTTGACTTGTTTGCTTTACATTATGGTTCTTTGTTCGGGTTTGAATCGTCTACCCGGATTTTGGATTACCTTATAGGTAAGTAGCAATACGTTATGGAAACTGTGCCGGGTATACCGACATGGTCTAAGAAATAACTATGTTAGTGCGGCATATTTGTGGGTACCGGTAGCCCTTGAGTTAATCAAGGAGAAGACTGGGCCGCTGAGTGATGTCATGAAGCACTAATGAACTTTTAGAACCTTTACTTGACCAACTTGGCCATTAGGACGTAGAGAGATGATTGGCTTTAGTGCAGTCTGAAGTTGGTAGATACTCGATACTACACTCATTGAGGTTCCTTTTTTTGAGATATTTCGGTCACCATTAAAGAGGCTTATGCTGAGACAATGCTCAAGGAAACAAACCAGCGATATTGACCTCCTTAGAACCCAATTACTATTACTAGGACAGGTTCGAGCCAACTAAACTTCAAGAGGGTAATTACCTATGAGACTCCATGCAATCCTAAAACCTAAGGACTTGTTTGCTTTGTTTGTGTATATTTACTTGTACATAACATCATGAACATCATAACATCATATTCATTCACTAACCATTTCAAGGATCTTGGGATTTATCTTTGTTCTATTTTGTAGGACATGGATTCTATCCACAGGAAAACTATTCATGTCAATCTTGTAAGGATCCCTCCTCAACTTAAAGAGCTAGCATCAAGGATTCCTGAAAATTCTCCATTTACCGAAAGACACGGTCGCCTACTAAACTTGGTCACCTCCAACACTGATGATGACATGATGAAGGTGCTCTTTCAGTTCTTTGATCCCTTACACCATTGCTTCACATTTCCCGATTATCAACTTGTTCCAACTTTGGATGAATTCTCCAAATCTTGAGGATTCCCTTTCTCAATCAACTACCTTTCAATGGTACGAAAAAATACCCAAAGCCAGAAGAGATTGCTCAAGCTCTACACTTGCAGTCATCTAATGTCACAACTAATTGGGAAACAAGAAGTGGTGTCAAAGGCTTCCTCGCAAAGTTCTTATTTGAGAAAGCCCGAAACTGTTGGAACTCTTTGGATTTGCAAGCCTTTGAGGAAATTGTGGCTCTCCTCATCTATGGGGTGGTTTTGTTCCCAAGTCCTGACCAACTCATAGATGTGAACGCCATCAAGATCTTTATGTCTCGTAACCCGTTGCCTACTTTTCTAGGGGACATCCTACATTCTTTTCACATTCGCACTATGAGGAAAAGAGGTGTCCTTATGTGTTGCACTATGTGGAGAATTCCCTAATGTCCCCTTACTTGGTTTAGGGGAGGCATCACCTACAACCCCTACTTAGCCTTAAGATAGTTTGGTTACGCCCGAAGGGATTGCCCGCATGAGATGCTGATTCAAGGTTTTGTATTTGACTACGAGAACGATGATCAAGGTCTTCGCCAGAGATTTATCTGAGCTCAGAGGATGTTGAACAAGGTAGATACCAAGACATTGGGGCATAAGAATTCCATCCCTCTTGAGCCTTACTTCAAATGGGTACGAACTCGTGCTCAAAGTCTTATGATGCCTTATCCTTCCATTCTCCTGGTAATCATTGAGCCTGTTATGGAAGGAGATGTTCCATACACCATCCTACATCCTGACATGCCCACCTCTCTTGAAGACTTACAAAGAGACTGGATACAACTCAAGGGGGAGCGAGATACTTTCGAAGCCCAATTCTACGCTAGCAAGAAGAAGGGTTTGGAACTCACTAAGCAACTTCATGAGGAGCAGACTCTGAATGCCTACATTGCACCAAAGAGGATCTATACTACCTTTTTATCTTATACTTTTTGTATTATTTTGCCCAAAGAGGCATTGATGTACTCAAGCTTTAATTTATTAATATAACGTGTGTTTCCTTTTTGTCTAAAACAAATTTAAATCTTTAAAATCCTTGAAATCATTGCATATGCATTTACCATTCATCATAACATAAGCAGGTTTCTTGCAACAAGTCTCCTCATCTTTCTACTGTTTATTTCAGTAAGATGGATCTCGAGAAAACAGTGAAGGACCTCCAAGCTCAGAATGCCCAGTTTCAACAGATGTTCTTAACTCTAGCCAAAGGACAAGAAGAGTTGAAGACTTTGCTGGTTGAAGAGAAAAATAAGAAAAAGAAAATAACCGGAGTTCTAAATATGGGAAGAAGATTCCAAGGACAAGCAAGAAGGACCTTAAGTTTTGTAACGACATTCAGTGATAAAGATAATCAAGATGGGAAGGGCAAAGAAACAGTTGTCCAATCAGAGTCAGAAGAGGAAGAGGAAGAAGAAGACTATTCTGAAGAACAATATCCTCTAGTCAATGACAAGTATAAGCATCTATAAGAGCGGTTGAGCGCAATGGAAATCCAAAAAGTGTTTGGATTGGACATTGAGGAGTTGTGATTAGTATCAGGGATTGTCATTCGTCCAAAATTCAAAGCACCGGTGTTCGCCAAATATGATGGAGTTTCACATCCCAAAATGCATCTCCGGTCCTATGTGAGGAAAATCCAGCCTCATACCGCTGACAAGGATTTATGGGTACACTTCTTCCAAGACAGTTTGTCTGGAACTCAACTTGATTGGCTTTATTAGTTAGAAAGATCCAATTTTCATAACTGGGAAGATCTGGCTGCTGCCTTTTACAAACAATAAAAATACAATGCTGATCTTGTGCCCATCCATACTGAACTCCAGAGTATGGCCATGGTTTAATGTGAAGGCTTTAAGGACTATGCGCAAAAATGGAGGGACTTAACAGGAAGATTCCAGCCTCCTCTATCTGAAAGAGAATTGGTAGACATGTTTTTGGGCACCTTGTCTGGTCCCTTCTTTAATCACTTAATTAGGAGTTTATCAGCAGGTTTTACCGAACTGATATTGACCGGAGAAAGGGTAGAAGCCGGGATAAAGAATGGGAAAATTCAAAAAGATGCATCCTCTGCTACTATAAGGAAACCATTCATTGGAAATAAAGAAGTGGTTGTTGTATATCCTCAGAGAAATCAAGATAGGGACGAACATCGTCCAATGGTGGGGGCTGTCATGATTCCTAAACCAGAGCCTGCTCAGCAAAGAGGCAACCATCCAAGAATGGAAAGACCAGTCAGACAATTCACCCGAATTAATATGACATTATCTCAAGTATTGCCATATTTGTTAAGGTCCAACCTGGTGACTTTGAAAGAAGCTCCAAAGAATCCTAACACAACCTCTCCTCACTATCATCCTAATTCCGGTTGTGCATACCACTCTGAGAGTCTCGGCCATGATACTAACAACTGTTGGGCTCTAAAGAACAAAGTCCAAGACCTGCTTGATGCCAAAGAGATTGAATTCGACGCTCCAAAAAAGCCCAATGTCATTACTGCCCATACGCTCAAACACGGTCGTGATGTCAACACTGTCGAGGAAGATATGTTTGTTACTTCAGTTGATGAACTTGTGACCCCACTCCTGATTATCAAAGATAATTTGTTGAATGCCGGTGTTTTCCTAGGATGTGACATAAGCTTTCATTTCTGTTTATCCTCAGCAACCAATTGTCCCTTGTTGAAAGCAGGCGTTCAGTGCCTAATAGATAACAAGGAAATTTTATTTGAAAAGACTTTTGTTCCAACTAATGATGTTTCCTCATGACCATGTTCGACAATTATTCCAGGGCCCCCACCAAAAGACCCGTTAGAATCACATCAGTTCCTTAAGTAGCTCCTTTGATAATTACAATGCCTGGACCAATCCCGTATTCGTCAGACAAAACCGTACCATGGAATTATTGAGGGGATGTCTACTACCACGGTATCAAGAAAGATTGGCCAACTGCTGAAGATTCATGTTTTGAGAAAGATGACTTCGATATCAGTAATATCGCCGAAACTAGCAAGATCACTCGAAGCAGAATGGTTTTCTCTCCAGAAATTGCTCCTCCAAAATCTATTTCTGGACCCGTAATCATTCCTGTTGTTGTTGCTCCTCCAAAGGATGTTTCCAGTCCTATAATCATCCCTACTAATACTCCTGTTGACAAAGTTGTTACAATCCCTGTTATCACCCCTACTGGCATTCCTACTGTTGAGTTAATCGAGACTCGAGGAAAAGGTGTTATGGTTGAGTCTGTCAGGACGAAGACACAATCAGTAACTATCCCTGAGACCTCCCGAAAAGAGATGGAGGAAATTCTAAAGATCATAAAAATAAGAGACTACAATGTAGTCAAGAAACTGGGGAAAACTCCATCAAAAATTTCCATGTTGGCTCTATTCCTATGTTCCGAGGCTCATGCAAAAGCCTTGGTAAAATTCCTTAAAACTGCCCATGTACCTCAAGAAACAGCTGCCGATCAGTTCCAAGACTGTGTAGCTAGCTTGACTGCAGATAATGATTTAGGTTTTTCAGATGCTGATTTAACGCCAAGAGGGAGGAAGCATAATGAGGCATTGCATGTCTCAGTGGAATGCAGGGGCACGACCTTGGCTCATGTCTTGGTGGACATTGGTTCGTCCCTGAATCTGTTGCCTAAAAAGGCTCTTGATAGGCTTGACTGCGAAGGATTAACATTAAAACCAAGCAACATAGTAGTGAGGGCCTTTGACGGCTAAAAAAGGATGGTGCATGGGGAAGTGGATATCCCCATAAAGGTTGGAACCCAAACATTTGATTCAACTTTTTATGTAATGGATATTCTCCCTTCACATTCCTGCTTGCTAGGTCGACCATGGATTCACAATGCTGGTCCAATCACCTATACATTGCATCAAATGCTGAAATATCCAATTCAAGGGAAGATCATCATTGTTCATGGAGAAGAAGAGTATATGGTCAGCCATCTAAATTCCTTCAGATATGTGGAGCTAGATGGTGAATTTAGTGAAACTCCATTCCAACACTTTGAAGAAGTCCCGCAGACTGTGGTGGTAACCAAGGTTGTGTCTCAAATTCCCAAGATCACAATGCCTCCACTCAAGATGTCGTCTTTGAAGGATGCCAGGGCAGTGATAGAAGAAGCTAGGTGAACTATTTGGGGACAACTCCCAGATATCCCATACAAATCTGAAAAATGTGGTCTGGGTTTCACTTCAGGTGCCCATAAAGCGGTACTTCGCGCTCGTGACGGATGACCACCCTTAAAGATCAACAACCACCAAGTCAGCACCATGGAGGTTGATGAAGACATCTATGACCTAGAGGATTGGATTTTCCCATTTGTCAGTGGAGGGCTCAGCAACTGGGAGGCTAGAGATTTTTTCCCGATCACTTTTATCCCACGGTAATTTATCTTTACATTTTGTTGGATATGTAATATTAAAACAATTCAGACTCTTAAAACCTCGTGTCTTACCCGAGGCACACTGGTCCATTTGTAAGGGTTATTATCTTATTTCCATATGACATCAATGAATCATGGAAGTTTTTGCATACAAACTTTGCGCTCATTGTTTTTATTTTTACATTTTCATTTCTTTCAAAGATGGCTATACTCTTACACACACTCACACTCACAATGCAAGTCTACATCCATTCGGGATCCCATGGGTAACAGTTTTGCTATGCCTTACTGTGACTCTGAAACTCTAATCTACCAAGCCGAAGACGAAGGTGAGGAAGATTGTGAAGTGTCAGGGGAACTTGCCAGGTTACTACAACAAGAAGAGAGGACCATTCAGCCCCATGAGGAACCAGTGGACACAATCAACCTAGGTACCGAAGAAGACAAAAGAGAAATCAAGGTGGGTGCCAATATGGAACCCAATATCAAAGAGCGTCTGATTCAGTTGTTACACGATTATGTTGAAGTCTTTTCCTAGTTGTATGAAGATATGCCAGGACTTGATACAGATATTGTGGTACATCGTCTACCAACAAAAGAAGATTGTCATCCAAAGAAAAAAAAGGTCTGCCGAATGCGACCAGACATGTCAGAAAAGATTAAAGCAGAAGTCATGAAATAATTCAACGCTGGATTCTTGGCCGTCACCTCCTATCCACAGTGGGTTTCCAATGTCGTTCCCGTGCCCAAAAAAGACGGCAAAGTACGAATATGCATGGACTACAGAGATTTTAATAGGGCCAGCCCTAAGGATGATTTCCCACTTCCCCACATTGATGTTCTAGTTGACAATACGGTACAACATAAAGTTTTTTCCTTCATGGACGGTTTCTCAGGTTACAACCAAATCAAAATGGCGCTTGAGGACATGGAGAAAACAACCTTTGTCACGCAATGGAGCATATTCTGCTACAAGGTTATTGCATTCGGACTGAAGAATGCTGGGGAAACCTATCAGCGTGCCATGGTAGCTCTATTTCACGACATGATACATCATGAAATAGAGGTCTATATGGACGAAATGATAGCCAGATTACAAACAGAAGAAGAGCATCTGGATCATTTACAGAAACTGTTTGAGAGGCTAAAGAAATACAAGCTGAGGTTGAACCCAAATAAATGCACATTTGGGGTGAGGTCTGGTAAACTCCTGGGCTTTGTCGTCAACAATATTGGTATTGAAGTAGATCCCGCCAAGGTGAAAGAGATACAAGAGATGCCTGCTCCTCGTACCGAGAAGGAAGTCAGAGGATTCTTGGGACGTTTAAACTACATTGCCAAATTTATTTCTAACCTGACAGCTACTTGTGAACCAATCTTCAAGTTACTGAAGAAAGATCAAGTAGTCAAATGGAATGACGAGTGCCAAACTGCTTTCAACAAGATCAATGAGTACCTGCAAGAGCCTCCTATTTTGATGTCACCAGTTGAGGGAAGGCCATTGATCATGTATCTGACTATTTTAGAAAACTCAATGGGGTGTGTGCTGGGGAAGCATGACGAGTCTGGCCGAAAAGAGCACGCTATTTATTACCTGAGCAAAACTTTTACTGACTGTGAAACAAGATATTCACTGCTCGAGAAAACTTGCTGTGCTCTGGCATGGGCTGCTCATCGGCAAAGATAGTATATGCTGACCTATACTACCTTATTGATATCTAAAATGGATCTAATAAAATACATCTTCGAGAAACCTACCCTGTCTGGGAGAATAGCAAGATGACAGATGATCCTGACAGAATATGACATACAATATACTACCCAGAAAGCAATAAAGGGCAGTGTACTGGCTGATCACCTTGCTCACCAAGCTGTGGAAGACTACCAGTCCATGAAGTTCGAATTCCCAAATGAAGACATCATGATGGTAAACAACTATGAAGAATTCAGACCATATGACAGACCTGAACAAGGATCCTGATGGACCCTGGTTTTTGATGGGGCATTTAATGCACTCGACAATGGTATTTTTGTTGTACTCATATCTCCTAAAGGATGTCATACTCCTTTTACAACAAGACTCTGCTTCAATTGTACAAACAAGATGGCACAATATGAGGCGTGCATTTTTGGTCTCAAAGCTGCCATAGATTTGGGGATCAAGTCCTTAAAAGTATTCAAAGATTCAGCTTTGGTTATCAGCCAGATCAAAAATGAATGGGACACCAAACACTCTAACCTTATCCCCAACAAAGAACATGTGCTGACATTGCTCCCACACTTTGAGAAGATTACCTTCGAGAATTTCCCGCGAGAAGAAAATCAGCTAGCAGACGCACTATCCACAATGTCATCCATGTTTAAACTTAAATGGGATAACGAGGCTCCCCAGATTACCATTGAACGAATGAAGGAACCAGCTCACTATCACGAGATTAATACTGAAGAAGTAGTGGACCAACCTTGGTTTCACGAAGTCAAGAGGTATCTCGAGGCCCAAGAATATCCAGAAGGAGCTTCAGTCAATGATAAGATGTTCTTAAGGAGATTCTCTGCTAAATTCTTCCTTAGTAATGGTATTCTCTACAAACACAACCATGAATCTGTGTTACTTTGGTGCGTAGACAAGGTTGAAGTGGAAAAGATCATGGCTGAGTTACATGAAGGCACTTTTGGCACCCATTCCAGTGGACATACGATGGCAAAGAAAATTCTACGGGCAGGCTATTACTGGTCTACCATGGAAGCAGACTGATATCAAAACTCTTGAACCTGCCACAAGTGTCAGATTTATGCTGACAAGGTGCACGTACCTCCGGTTCCTTTGAATGTCTTGACGTCTCCTTGGCCCTTTCTGAGAATCATGAAAGATGCAGGGCTGAACGAAGACGATTAGATCCAGACTCAACTTGATCAACTGAACTTGATTGATGAGAAAAGGCTTACTGCTGTCTGTCATGGTCAGATGAATCAAAAACTGATGATCAAGGCTTTCAACAAAAAGGTCAGACGCTAAGTGTATCAAGTTGGGGATCTGGTGATCAAACGTATCATATTGCCGCAAGGTAACCCCAGGGGAAAATGGAATCCTACATATGAAGGACAATTTGTAATCAAAAGCATGTTCTCTGGTGGAGTAATGATTCTGACCACCATGAATGGCGACAACCTGCCGCACCCTGTGAACACAGACATAGTCAAAAGATACTATGCATAAGAGACCCGCTAGGTTGACACGCCTAGGAAAAATAAAGGCATCCCGGTGAACCACAAAGGTTCGGGCAAAAATTAGGTATAAAAAAAATCTGTACACCCGACAAGTTGAAAACTCGAAAGGGCGACTTGGGAAAAAAAGGGTATCCCGGTGGACTGAAAACCCGAAAGGGTGGTCCAAGCAAAAGTTAGGGAATTAAAGCGTATGACTATGTCCAGTTGGATCACCTTACGGACAACCTTTGGCTTCAACTGAAAAACTCAATGGTTCTGATCAATCCAATCAACTTCGGACAAGGCAACAAACATACAAGATGCTCAGACACGAAGGTTGTAGCAGAATGGGAACCCCTTAGGATTATTGTACATAGCTATCTTTTCTTTGTATCAAAATTTTCATTTTTACGACAACATTCTCTTACTAGAATGTATTTCTCATTGTGAAAAAATACTTACTCAAAGTCAATAAAAAGATATCCCTTTGAAAGTGCAAAACTATCTATTTTTCTTTACTCTTGTTTTTTGTTTACAAAAACGTCCAAAGATTTATTGTTGAACATATGCATTTGGATATAATTATTGTTTACAAATAAACGAAGTAAAAAGACAAACACTGATGGCTTTAAGAGATAGGGAAATATCTTTGAGCTATTCCATAAAATCCCCCGCAGTGTGCAGTATAATCCCCAACGAAACAAAGCTTCCAATTATCCATCCCCGATAGAAGTCTTCCAATTTCTCAAGATTCCCCAATAGGATTTCACAAGCAGCACACGACGTTTCCCTTACAACACAGTTTATTTCTAAGCGGATATTCATCAACACTTCAAATTCACAACATGAAGACTTACACTCCATATCCTCTGTTAGTCAGGGATTTTATTTCCCCCTATCCAACAACAGTGCAACAAATTAGCTCAAATACGCATACATCGCATCCATATATCATGAATGCATATATAACAATCCGATTGTACCATGCATTTCATACATCATGACATTGCATACAACTAATTCTTTTTTACCCTTTTCAGGATAAGATTAATCAATAGCTACCGTTAACAATGTTCAAAGTCTTTTCAGATACAGTTCAGATACGCTCCAGAAACGAATGCCATTCTGATACTCATTCAGATTTAGCTTTCAGATACAGTTCGGATACGCTCCAAACACGGTTTCCATCCTAATATTCATTCAGATTTAGCTTTCAGATACAGTTCAGATACGCTCCAGACACGGATGCCATCCTAATGCTTATTCAGATTCAGCTTTCAGATACATTTCAGATACGCTCCAGACACGGATGCCATTCTGATACTCATTCAGATTCAACTTTTAGATACAGTTCAGATACGCTCCAGACACGGATGCAATTTTGATACTCATTCAGATATAATTCAGACACGCTCCATAAACGGATTCCATTCTAATACTCATTCATATTCAACTTTCAGATACAGTTCATATACGCTCCAGACACGGATGCCATTCTAATACTCATTTAGACTCAACTTTTGATACAGTTCAGATACGCTTCAGAAACGGATGCCATTCTGATAATCATTCAGATTCAACGTTCAAATACAGTTCAGATACGCTCCAGACATGGATGCCATTTTGATACTCATTCATACTCAACTTTTGACACAGTTCAGATACGCTCTAGACACGGACGCCATTCTGGTACTCATTCAGTTTCAGTTTACAGATATGGTTCAAAAATCATTTTTGGATGGCATCTGCAAGCCCATCTCCGACAAACTTCCCATCATCACTAAAAATGGAATCTTTAAGCCCATTCCCTATACCATCAACCATCACATCACCGAGTGCAAATTTCTGGGCACTCTAATGTCCAATCATCTTCCACCTACGAGTCACGAATGGAAAAACCCGCCAATCTAACTCTTCAAGCTTAAGAAGATTGAACAGGGGAAGTTGTTGTACCACAAAATTTTCCCTCTCACTTATCAAGAATTTTCTCACAAGATCTCCTAGGACTCAAGACAGCACTAGGGTTTGATCAGCTCAAGACACCTCCTTAAACACTGATGACCAAAATTAGGGTTTGAGATTTCACAAGGATATTTGAACTTCTAATGCCCCATATGACTTCCATGGATCATTATGGATCCCCAATATTACTCATGTCAAGTTTCAAGCCTTGGATCACACTTTTGCTCAGTCAATTAAGCAATTGACCTAAAAATCAACTATATTGGGGAAAAAGTCAACCATGGCCAATTTACAGTCAAACATCATAATGTTTGATCCACATCAACATTTTAGACTCATATGTATCATTTGATCAAGTTTGGATCACAACTCCTCAAGAAATTTGATCAAATCTCCAAAAGGGCAAAATGGTCAAAATTAGGGTTTTAACTAGGAAATGGCAAGTTCTGATTTTTGACCTAGGAAATGGTCAATTGGTTGAAGGCATGAACTCAAGAGTCCAATTGCATCATTTTGACCTAATTACCTGGCTCAAAACATTGCTCAAGTCCAATAGATTGACAAATGAATTTTCAGTCTACTGATCAAAGTCAATTGTATACTGAAAAGTCAAACTTTGACTTTTTGGTCAAATTCAAATGCCAACGATCTCAGTTCATCAAAACATGTCAAAATATGAAACTTATTCATCAAGCAATCAAAAGTTCAAGATTTCATTTTGAAAAGTTAAAATTTCTAAACTTAAATTTTTTTCTAAGTGTTGGAAATTTCTTATTTTTTCCTAACTTTGAGCAAAATTTTCACCATGAAGCAAGATGATTCAAGAGAAACTTCAAACATGAAAGTTGTATATCTCCATGAAATATACAACTTTGATTCACACAACTTCTTCCAAAAGTGCTTGGATCTCAAGTTATAATTTTAAGAACATGTGGTAATGAAACAAAACAGTTAGTGAAATTTTGCCCTAATTTGGTCAGGATTTTGACCTAACTTCATGGCAGTTTTTCATATAGTTCCAAGGGAAATATTCAAAAGGAATTCAAATATGGGTTGTAGAGAACATTGCAAGATTTACAAAATGTCTAAGAACTCCTTGAGATAATTTTTGAGTAGGGAAAATCGAAGAGATGAAGTTAGGGTTTTATCACTTGATTTACAAGTCATTTTGTGATGAACCAATTTCAAAATTTGAACTATGCTTCATAAACTCTACTTTTCAGGCCTCAAACTTCTTATGAACTCTATAGTTAATGGCTTTCACAACTTTTATAGGTCTCATTTCAAGCATTCAATGCATGGACATGCTTTAATCCATTTTTGGAAGAAAGTGCACATTGCCACTTTGATAAAGTACTTTTTTGCACAAAACTTGTCCTTGAGCCTTGCACTTGTTCTCTTATGATCACACAAGTCCTATAACTCATGAGAAATGGTTTAGACACTTACAATAACTCAGCCCATGCTTGTACTACACATTGAAACTTGGTTTCTCTCTTTTCATGAAAATCAAGTAACCTAGCCAAAAGCTTGTAACTTATACTTCTGACTTGCCAATGCACTCCAATCCTTTTGCTTATATATACACAAACTATTTTCATCAAAGACATGAATGCTTAAGCTCTGAAAACACCTGGAACTTAGAATCACCAAAAACACTTCAAAACTTGTCATTTCTGAGTTTTGAAGCCAATCTTCAAATCTACTCGTGCGTTTCTTGGCCTTTTGTTTTCAAAAGCTTCTAAACAACATACAAAAACAATCCCAACACCTGCAACATCACTGTAACACCTCCATCCTCATCCACCATTTTCAAGAATAGAGCTTTGCACTTGGACTTCTCCAAAATTCCTCACGCCCTTTCAGCTCAATCTAAGCATTCCATTAGCTTCCTAGGAACTTGAGGAAGCTAACCCAACCATTGGAACTCCTTGAAAGCTGCTGAAACTTCAAAGCTAATACCCTCTTACAAGGTAAGTTTTCTAACTTTGGAACTTTTCATACAAGCATCATCAATGATTTATTTGTGAATGAAACATGTAGATATCAATGCCCTAAAGCTGACCATGTCCGTAGTTTCCATTAATTTTGCTTGAGCTTAGAGAATTTTGAGACTGAAATTTCTGAGATTTTTAGGGTTTAGTTTAGGGCCAATGAAATTCATTCTTATATTTGATCTATAGTTTTAATGCTTTACATTTCTGAAACCATGAGGAAATTTGCTACAAGTTTCATGTTTACAGTTTTCATTTTTGTTGAGAAATGAACAAGTTACATTTGGTCTGGCTGGAGGTTGAAGATGAAATGTAACTTAGGGCACGTTTTGTATCATATATTATTGTTTTTCTTATTCTAACGGATGTATATCCAACCCAGTGGTAGAAGCGCGCGCCTGTAACCTTTGGGACCTGGGTTCGAGCCCCAGTGGTACCCTTTTGATTTTTTCACATTTTTTTGCTTTTTGACTTTATTTTTTTTGCAGGCGATGGGCCTTGTTCGGCTTTTGTTGTTTTTACTTTCTAACCCCCTTACAGGCTATTTGCACCCTGGCCCAAATTTTATTTTCTTTTCTTATTTTTCATTTTTATTTATTTTCTTAATAATTTTTCTAAATACTAAAAAATCATAAAAATATAAAAAATAATAGATTTATATTTTGACTTAGTTTATTTATTTTTCTCATAAAAAATATTTTATTTAATCAATACTTTATTCATTTCACTAAATATCTTGTAAATTTAATTAAATACTAGGTTTTATTTATTTTCTTTTACACCAATTTAAATATTTTCTTATAAACTTAGTTTCTTATCAATTAATGAATTAGGGTTTTATTAATTTATTTTCTAATTAAATTAGGTTTACTTTTATTATCTTAATTAATTATTTTCTTTAATTAATTAGGTTAAAACAAATTTACTTTTCCTAAAAAATCCAAACAAAAATACCCATTTTCTTCATATTTATATTCTTACATATTTATTCATCTTGTACATTATTTATTTCAATTTTTATACCAATTCAATATGGTTGTAATAGATAAATTAGGTTTATATTCTTGCAATCCCCATTTACAATTTGTATACCCCCTTCTCTAAATATTGAAATAGCGTAGTAACTTTAAATTCCGTAATTTATCGCTTCATATACAAATGTTAGTAATTAGGGTTTGTATGGAAAGATTAAAATCAATACTTAGAAAGCCCTAATTCAAGACAAAATCAAGCATGAAAACAATACACTTGCACACAAGCACCCCCTTGGGTAAATCCGCTTGGTTGCGTTTACAAAATGGCCATATTACGCATGTGAGGTATCTTAGCAAAAACAAGTAAATATAAGATCATAGTCCCTCGATGACGCAATCTAAGTTGCCCTTTCAAATGATCTTAGTCCCTAAAAAGAATTCTAATATACCTTGCAACATTGCTAATCATGGTTATACGATGACCGACGCCCGTCCCATTTACATCCAAATATAGGGTTACTTACCAAATCAATGGTAAGATAACAATGTCAAAGGAAAAGAAAATGAACAAGAAAGACTTTTGAGTAGGTAGAATGCTCCTAATTACTTACTTCAAAACAAAACGTCCTTGCTATTTTCAAAACAAACACCTACACTTTCAAAACATCTTACAAAACTTGAAAACATTTTCAAAAGATCAAACACTTTGTATACATTCTTACGAACGAGAATCATTACAAACTTTGCCTAAACAATAGCCTCTTTACAAAATACTTTCAAAAACCACACAAAGCACAATTTCAAACAAAAGCAAGTGATCTAGCAAGTAACTAAGAGCCCATGGAAAACCATGGATGAAAAGGGTGCTAATACCTTCCCTTTTCATAATCTACCCCCCAAACTCAAGAAATAATCTCAAATGTCTTTGTTGTGCTTTTTAACCTTTCCATTTGGATAAAAGAAAAGTCGGTGGCGACTCTTGCTAACCACAATCAAACGCAAAACTTTCAAGTCAGTTCTCCCACTGTATCATAGAACTGGAGACTCTGCTGGGGAATATTCTAAAAGTGGGGTTACCTTAGGGTTAGATCACATTTACTTGCTTTCATTTTTGACTTGTTTGATTTACATTATGGTTCTTTGTTTGGGTTTGAATCCTCTACCCAGATTTTGGATTACCTTATAGGTAAGTAGAAATACGTTGTGGAAATTGTGTGGGGTATACCGACATGGTCTAAGAAATAGCTACGTTAGTGCATTATGGTTCTTTTTTTAGGTTTGAATCCTCTACCCGGATTTTGGATTACCTTATAGGTAAGTAGCAATACATTGTGGAAACTGTGCGGGGTATACCGACATGGTCTAAGCAATAGCTACATTAGTGTGACATATTTGTGGGTAACGGTAGCCCTTGATTTGATCAAGGAGAATACGGGGCCGATGAGTGATGTCATGAAGCTCTAATGAACTTTTAGAACCTTTACTTGACCAACTTGGCCATTAGGACGTAGTGAGATGACCGACTTTGGTGCAGTCCGAAGTTGCTAGATACTCGATACTACACTCATTGAGGTTTGTTTTTTTGAGATATTTCAGTCGCCATTAAAGAGGCTTATGCTGAGACAATGCTCAAGGAAAAAAACCAGTGATATTGAGCTCCTTAGAACCCGGTTACTATTACTAGGACAAGTTTGAGCCAACTAAACTTCAATAGGGTACTTACCTATGAGACTTCATGCAAGCCTAAAACCTAAGGACTTGTTTGCTTTGTTTGTGTATATTTACTTGTACATAACATCATGAACATCATAACATCATATTCATTCACTAACCATTTCAAGGATCTTGGGATTTATCTTTGTTCTATTTTGTAGGACATGGATTCTATCCACAGGAAAACTATTCATGTCAATCTTGTAAGGATCCCTCCTCAACTTAAAGAGCTAGCATCAAGGATTCCTGAAAATTCTCCATTTACCGAAAGAAATGGTCGCCTACTAAAGTAGGTCACCACCAACACTTATGAAGACATGATGAAGGTGCTCTTTCAGTTCTTTGATCCCTTACACCATTGCTTCACATTTCCCGATTATCAACTCGTGCCAACTTTGGAAGAATTCTCCAAACTCTTGAGGATTCCCATTCTCAATCAACTACCTTTCAACGGTACGGAAAAAGACCCAAATCCATAAGTGATTGCTCAAGCTCTACACTTGCAGTCATCTGATGTCCCAACTAATTAAGAAACAAGGAGTGGTGTCAAAGGCTTCCTAGCAAAGTTCTTATTTGAGAAAGCCCGAAAATGTTGGAACTCTTTGGATTTGCAAGCCTTTGAGGAAATTGTGGCTCTCCTCATCTATGGGATGGTTTTGTTCCCAAATCCTGACCAACTCATAGATGTGAACACTGTCACGATCTTCATGTCTTGTAACCCGGTGCCTACTTTGCTATGGGACATCCTACATTCTTTTCACACTCGCACTATGAGGAAAAGAGGTGTCCTTATGTGTTGCATTCCTCTCTTAGAAAGATGGGTTATTTCACATCTTCCCCAAGTTGTATTGAAGAATGAGCAAGGTTCAAGGTGGTCACAAAGTGTGAACACCTACCTTGCACCGAAGAGGATACGTTCGGTCTTTTTATCTTAGAGATTTATTTTGTAAGCCCAAGAGGCATGTTGTAATCATTTTGAGCTAATTAATGAAATTTAACGTTTGTTCATTATTTGTCTATACAAATTTAAATTCCATAAATCCTTGAAATCATTTGCATATACATCTTCCATGCATCATAACATAAAAGGTTTTCACACAACAGGTTTCCTCATCTTTCTGTTGTTTATTTCAGAAAGATGGATCTAGAGAAAACAATGAAGGATCTACTAGCACAAAACTCTCAGTTCCAAGAGACTCTACTGGCCCTAGCCAAGGGGCAACAAGATATGATTGCATTGCTGGCAGCCAAAAAGAAACCCAAGAGGAAAGCCCTGGTCAACATGGGCAGAAGGTTTAAAATGTCGGTCCGTCAGATCCTGGTAGTGGAAGACTCATCTGAGGAAGACGAGAATCAGATTGGAGAAGCTAGGAGTATCCAGGCTGGGTGTATTAATAATCAAGCGTCTAATGATGATGATTATTTTTATGAGCAGTATCCTCCCGTCGATGTCAAGTACAAGCAGCTAGAAGACAGATTGAAGGCCGTTGAGATCTAAGCCATCCCTGGTTTAGATTTTGATGATTTGGGTTTGATATCTGAGGTTGTCATTCCCCACAAATTCAAGATACCAGTCTTTGCAAAGTACGATGGAGTTTCCTATCCAAAACTCCACCTTAAATATTATGTGCGCAAGATACAGCCGCACACCGCTGATAAGAAACTTTGGGTTCATTTTTTTTAAAAAAGCTTAGCCAAAACGCAACTAGAGTGGTTTTACAAGTTGGATAGTTCCTGTATCAATACATGGGAAGACTTAGCAACCACTTTCTACCATCAATACCAGTATAATGCCGACTTGGCTCCGACAAGAGTTCAGTTGCAAGATATGACAATGGGGAAGAATGAAGGATTCAAAGAATATACCCAAAAGTGGAGAGACCTCGCCAGTAGGGTTCAACCTCCTTTGACTGATAGGGAGCATATTGACATGTTTATGGGAACTTTATCTGGTCCATTCTTTAACTTATTGGTTGGCTTCTCTTCATCCGGTTTCACTGAGCTAATGTTAACCCGTGAAAGAGTTGAAAGCGACATCAAAAGCGGGAAGATTCCCATGGCATCTACCTCCACTTCCAATCCTATAAAGAAACCTTTTACTCCGAAGAAAGAAATCAATGTTGTGTATGGGGAAAGGGTCCATACCAAGAAGGATGATCGTCCGTCTATTAATACTATCTGAATCTCCAATCCAACTCCTGCTCAAAGACCATCTTCCAATCATCAATGGTTTGAAACTTCGAGAAGACAATTCACGATGATAGGCATGTCACTATCCCAAGCCTTGCAAGACTTGCTAAAGGATAATTTGGTGACACTGTGTGATCCTCCGGCCAATCCAGATGCATCTTCACCAAAGTATAATCCGAACGCCAAATGTGCATATCACTCAAGTAGTCCCGGGCATGAAACTGACCAATGTTGGGCACTGAAGAATAAAATTCAGGACTTGATAGATAACAAAACCATTGAATTTGATCCTCCTCCAACTCCAGATGTAATCACCGCGCATATGCCAAAGAATGGTAAGGAAGTCAACCCTATAGGTGATTCTGATGATGAGTGTGCATTTGAAGATTAGGTATATCCTACTACAACGGAACTCAACAATCAGAAATCAAAGGACTTCATCCCCATCTCCTTCATTGAGGAGTAATCAATTGTTTATTTCTTTCTTTCAATTCAAGAATATTTTGTCTGTAATATTAAACAATGACTTTTATGCCATGTACCTGGCCCGAGGCACTATGGTCCATTTGTCAAGGGTTTTATTTATGTTAATTTTATCATATGATCATTCAATACAAATCATTGGACTTTTTCATTCAAATCTTATGCTCATTGTCTTTATTTTTCTTCAAATACGTTCTTCAAAATAACCATGTATCTTACATGCACACACACACACACACACACACACACACACACACACACACACACACACACACACACACACACACACACACACACACACACACACACACACACACACACACACACACACTTGCAGGTCCTCATCCACTTTCGATCTCATTTCCCATGACTCTACTATTACTGACTTTGATTTCAAATGTCCAATCAACCAAGTTGAAGACGAATGTGATGAAGATTGTGAAATACCGAGAGAACTAGCCAGGCTTCTATTACAAGAGGAAAAATCTATTCATCCGCACGAAGAGTCAGTTGAAGTCATCATTCTTGGTACCGAGGCAGACAAGAAAGAGGTCAAGATCAGCGCTAACCTAGAAAGCAGTGTCAAAAGCAGATTTGTTCAAATGTTGCATGACTATGTGGAAGTGTTTTCTTGGTCGTATGAAGATATGCCAGGGTTGGATACCGACATTGTAGTCCATCATCTGCCGACAAAGGAAGATTGTCCTCTTGTCAAACAAAAAGTTCGTCACATAAGGCCTGACATGTCTGAAAAGATAAAAGATAAATTGATGAAACAATTTGACGCATGGTTTCTAGCTGTGACATCTTATCCCCGATGGGTTTCCAATGTGGTTCCAGTGCCAAAGAAAGACGGAAAAGTTTGTATGTGCATAGATTATAGGGATCTGAATAAGGCAAGCTCCAAGGATGACTTCCCTCTACCTCATATTGATGTCTTGGTCGATAACACTGCTCAACATAAAGTCTTCTCTTTCATGGATGGTTTCTCAGGCTATAATCAAATTAGGATGGCTCCCGAAGACATGAAGAAGACCACTTTTGTTACACAAAGGGGCACCTTTTGCTACAAGGTCATGCCATTCAGGTTGAAGAATGCAGGGGAAACATATAAAAGGGCTATGGTAGCTTTGTTTCATGACAAGATTCATCATGAAATAGAGGTATATATGGATGATATGATTGCCAGATCACAAACTGAGGAAGAACATCTCAATCACCTATACAAGCTATTCGAAAGGTTGAAAAAGTACAAGTTCGGGTTAAACCTTAACAAGTGCACATTTGGAGTACAATCTGGAAAGCTTCTAAGTATTGTTGTCAGCGATAAAGGCATCAAAGTTGATCCTTCCAAGGTAAAGGCCATCCAAGAAATTCCAGTTCCCCACTCTGAAAAGGTAGTTAGAGGATTCTTGGGTCGTCTTAATTACATTGCCCGCTTCATATCTCATTTGACTGCTACTTTTGAGCCCATCTTCAAACTCTTGAAGAAAGATCAAGTAGTCAGATAGAATGATGAATGCCAAGCTACCTTCGACAAAATCAAAGAATATCTGCAAAAACCTCATACTCTCATGCCTCCAGTTGAAGGAAGACCCTTGATTATGTACTTGACAGTGCTAAAGAACTCTATGGGGTGTGTTTTGGGCCAACATACGAGTCTGGTTGAAAAGAGCATGCTATTTACTACCTGAGCAAAAAGTTTACCGACTGTGAAACCAGATACTCATTGCTCGAGAAAACTTGCCGCGCTCAGGCATGGACTGCTCCCCGGATAAGACAGTATATGTTGATGCATACCACTTTGTTGATTTCTAAGATGGACCCAATTAAGTACATCTTCGAGAAGCCTGCTCTTTCTGGACGGATAGCCAGATGGCAAATGATCTTGACTGAGTACGACATTCAATACACAATGCAAAAGGCCATCAAAGGAAGCATACTGGCAGATCATTTGGCCCATCAAGCTGTTGATGATTATCAGTCTATGAACTTTGACTTCCCGGATGAGAACATCATGCTAGTAACCGACTGCATAAAACCTGGACCGTATGACAGACCTGAACAAGGATCCCGATGGAATATGGTCTTCGACGGGGCTTCCAACTCTTTGGGTAATAGAATTGGTGTTGTGATCATATCCCCTGAAGGTTTCCATGCTCCTTTCATTTCCAGACTATGCTTTGATTGTACGGACAATGTGGCTGAGTACGAGGCATGGATTATGGGTCTGAAGGCTGCCATTGATTTAAGGATCAAACATTTGAATGTGATTGGGGATTCATCTCTAGTAATTAGCCAAGTAAAAGGAGATTAGGACACTAAGCACCCTAATCTCATCCCATACAAAGAGCTTGTGCTATCTCTGATTCCTTACTTCGAAGAGATCACCTTTAAACACTTCCCTAGGGAAGAAAATCAGTTGGCTGACGCCTTGGCAACCATGTCTTCTATGTTCCATGTCAGATGGGACAACGAAGCTCCTTTGATTACAATTTAAAGGTTCGACGAACCTGCACACTGCTACAAGCTTGACACTGACACAGAAAAGCCATGGTACCATGAGATGAAGAGATACTTTGAATCACAAGGGAACCCTGAAGGAGCATCCATCAATGACAGGAAGTTCTTACGCAGATTTGCAGCCAAATTCTTCCTAAGTAACAGAATATTATACAAGCGCAACCATGAATCTAATTTATTCCAATGTATGGACAAGAAGGAGGCAGAGGAAATAATGGAAGATATGCAGGATGGTCTCATTGGGACTCACTCTAGCAGACATACCATGGCAAAGAAAATCCTGAGAGCCGGCTACTATTGGTCAACAGTGGAGACTGATTGCCATCAACATTCAAGAACTTGCCACAAATTCCAAGACTATGGTAACAAGGTCCATGTGCCTCCTATCCCTCTGGACATCATGACCGCTCTGTGGCTATTTGCAATATAGGGCATTGACATGATTGGAGAGATCAAGCCCACTGCTTCCAATGGACATCGCTTCATTCTGGTCGCTATTGATGATTTCACCAAATTGGTCGAAGCTGCCTCGTTTGCATCAGTCACCAAGATCCCACTAACCAGATTCATCAAACATAACCTCATCTGCCGCTATTGTATCCCCGAAAGGATCATCACCGACAATGGGACTAACCTCAACAATGTTATGATTACCTAACTTTGCACTCAGTTCAAGATCAAGCATCACAATTCTTCTCCTTATAGACCTAAAATGAATGGCGCAGTCGAAGCGGCCAACAAAAACATTAAGAAGATTATGCAGAAGATGGTAGTAACCTACAAGGACTGGCATGAGATGTTACCGTTTTCTCTCCATGGCTAGCGTACTTCATCTAGAACATCAACTGGGGAAACTCCCTTTTATTTAGTCTATGGCATGGAAGCTGGTTTTCCAGTGGAAGTTCAGATTCCCTCACTAAGGATTATGAATGAGGCAGACTTAGGCGAAGACGAGTTGATTCAGACATGATTGGATTAGTTGAACTTGATCAACAAAAAATTACTGGTTGCTGTTTTTCACGGTCAGATGTACCAAAAACGCATGATCAAGGCTTTCAACAAAAAGATCAAGCCTCGAGTATATCAAGCTAGCGACTTAGTGATAAAGCGCATCATTCTGCCACAAGGCGACCCCAGGGGAAAATGGATTCCCACCAACGAAGGGACATTTATTGTCAAGAGAGTGTTCTCTGGTGGTGCCATGATGCTGAATACCATGGATAGTGAAGACTTCCCACATCCTATGAACACATACATAGTTAAAAAATACTACGCATAAAGGACCCGCTAGGTTGACACCCCTAGGTAAAAATAAGGGCATCCCGGCAAACCAAAAGGTTTGGGTAAAAATTAGGGATATATGCAAAAGATTGTACACCCGACAAGTTGAAAACCCGAAAGGGTGACTTGGGCAAAAGTTGGTATCCTGGTGGGCTGAAAACCCAAAAGGGCGGTCCAAGCAAAAATTAAGGATTGAAAGCATATGACTATGTCCCGTGGAATCACAGCAGTCGACTTTATTACCAAGGTACAAGTTCAAACGGTCCAAGATCAATCCAATCAACTTCTATCAACGACAAGGGGAATTTGAAGACATTGAGGAAATAGTAGAGTTGGAATGCAATGAGATCATTTCCACATGGCTATTTGTTTTAGTTTTCAAAATTTTGTTTTCCTTTCGACGATTTCCTCTTACTAGGATCTTTGTCTCTTTGTACAAAAACGCTTATTCATGGGCAAAATATAAATACAAACATACTTTGAAGTGCAAACTTTCTATTTTTGTTTTGAATGCAAAATGTCCAATGACTAAAATTGAACGAACATATGCATGTGAACATGATTAAATCTATTTGGCACATGTGTCATGCTAAGTAGCATCAAGCATCTCTTTAATGTATATGAAATATCCCCATAGAGTTGTCTCATTAGCATTATCCACAAAGATCGACTACAACAAACCTTTCCCTTAACAGAGCTACCCACAAAGTCTCTTTGCATAGGTTGATTCCTAGCCGGAGTCTCAATCTCTTGGAATATCTCTCTCCAGCTAAGTTGGTCCTAAGAGAAGAAGCCTTGTGGATATCTTCCTCAAAGAACTCACCTCATCAAAAGTTCATCGAGTATTCATAAACATGGTTTATTTCCCCAACAAGGTTTATTTCCTCAACAAACAACGAGTAGCAAAACTCCCCAGTTGAGTCTGTATTCCCCGACATAGTATGTCCTCTCCAACTTGACTTTACCTCTCAGACTATTACAAATCAGAGGGCCACAACCCCTAATCCCCAGTAAAGTCACCAACAAAGTCTTTACTATCTCCAAAAGTTGCTGTGAAGCCTGGATCTGACCAGATAACAATCAACTTCATTCATTCAAAACACTGAAGCCTGGACCCGACCAGATATTAGTGTAACTTTCTAGATACTATGAAGACTGGACCCGACCAAATAATAGTACAAATTTCCAAACGCTATGAAGACTGGACCCAACCAGATAATAGTGTAACTTCTCCAAGTACTTTGAAGCCTGGACACGACCAGATAAAAGTACTCTTCAAGATATTGAAGAACCTGGACTCAACCAGACCAGGGTTTAACTTCTTTTCCCCAGTAGAGTTTGCCTCTACCTCAGCAAGATACTATGAAGCCTGGGCCTGACCAGATAATAGTACTACTTTCAATACTATGAAGCCTGGACCCGACCAGATAATAGTGTCACTTTTCAAAAACTATAAAGCCTGGGCCCGACCAGATGACAGTTACCACTTCAAGTTACTGTGAAGCCTAGATCCGACCAAATATCAGTTTAACTCCATCTCTTCATACAAGTTTATTGTGAAGCCTGGACCTGACCAGATAACAATTAACTTTATTCCCTCAGAAATTCATTGTGGAGCCTAAAATCTGGCCAGATAACAACCAATCCCCAGCAAGTCACTAGGAAGCCTGGACCCGACCAGATATTAGTATAACTTTTCCAAGAAGATGTTTGAAGCCTAGATACCACTTGATGTTATTGTGAAGCCTGGACCCGACCAAATAATAGTTCAATTTCAAGAAATTTCCCGCGAAGCCTGGATCCGACCAGATAACAGTTAATTTATTCTTCCCCAGTAAGTTACTATGAAGCCTGGAACCCGACTAGATAACAATTGACTTCCCAATCCTCAGCAAGTTTGTTGTCAAGCCTGGATCCGACCAGATAACAACTAACGTTCAAGAGATAATCCCCAGCAGAAGCATTCCTTTCAACAAAGATTGAAGATATGTATATTCTTCATCCCCAACAATAATCCAGGATTCAGCTTCCCAGAACTTCTCAGCAGTAGTCAGGGATTTATTTTGCCGGACAAACATGCATCCCACATTAATACATCATGGCATATACATACGAAATGCATTAAGCACAATCTCATTCATCTTGAGAATGCCACGCATACATCTGCATTTAACTAACCCTTTTTACCACAGGTAAAACATCAAGTTTTAGTATAAATCAACCAAATATTCATGCTGATACTTCTTCCAATGTTTACCATCATTTATCCAAATGGCATCTATAAGCCCATTCCCAATACATCTTCGAGTGCAAATTTCTGGGCACTCTAGTGTTCAATCATCTTCCACCTTCAAGTCACAAATGGCAGATCCGCCAATCTAACTCTTCAGGTTTAAGAAGATTGAATAGGGGAAGCTGTTGTACCCCAAAATTTTCCCTCTCATTTCTCAAGTAATCTCTCATAAAAATCTCCTTTTGGTTCAAGACTCCACAAGGTTTGATCAGCTTAAGACACCTCCTTAGGCACTGATGACTCAAATTAGGGTTTGAGTTTGCACAAGGACAAATGTACTTTTAATGCCCCATACGAATTTCATGGATCATTTTGGACCCACAAGATTTCTCATGTCAATTTTCAAGTCTTGGATCACATTTTTGCTCAGTCAATTGATCAGTTGACCTAAAATCAACTGTATTAAGGAAACAATCAACTGTGGTCAATTTGCAGTCAAACTTCATATTTTTGGATTCACATCAAAATTGTAAACTCATATATGTCAATTGATCAAGTTTGGATCAGAATTCCTCAAGAAATTTTATCAGAACATCAAAAGGGCAAAATGGTCAAAATTAGGGTTTTGACTAAGAAAGTGCAATCTTTGATTTTTGACCTAGCAAATGATTTATTGGTTTAAGTTATGATCTCAAGGATTAAAATGATTCATTTTGATCTAATGGCATGGCTCAAAACATTTCTCAAGATCAATTGATTGATAGTTAAATTTCAATCAACTAATGAAAAGTCAACTGTACACTAAAAAGTTAAACTTTAACTTTTTGATCAAAACCAAGTTTCAAAGATTACAATTCATCAAGACATGTAAAAATATGAAACTTGTTCATCAAGAAATCAAAAAGTCAAAATTTCATTTTGAAAAGTCAAAATTTCCAAACTTAGAATTTTTCTAAGTGTTAAAAATTCATGTTTTTTTCATAACTTTGAGCCAAATTTCCACCATGATGCAGGAGGATTCAAAGGAAACTTCCAACATGAAAGTTGTATATCCCAATGAGATATAAAACATTGTAGGACATAAGTTTTCCTATAAATGCTTATATTTCAAGTTATGATTTTGTGAAGACATGTTCATGAAACTTGAAAGACTTAGTGAAATTTTGCCCTAGTTTAGGCAGGATTTTGACCTAAATTCATGGCAAATTTTCACCTAGTTCCAAGATGAATATTAAAAAATTTCTAACATATAGGTTGTAGAGGATGTTACAAGCTTTCCAAAATGTCAAAGAAATCATTAAGATCATACTTGAGCTAAGAGAATCGAAGGCAAGAAGTTAGGGTTTCAAATTTGAGTTACAAGCCATTTCTTGATGAACACATAATCTAATCTCAATGTTAGGCTGCATAATATTTATTTACAGGTCTTCTAACTTGTGTATCTATCCATAATTAATTGATTACACAAACTTTTGAGCTATAATCCAAGTGGTTTAAGTATTATCCAAGTCCATTTGCCATTTTGGGAAGAAAGCTAACATTGCCATTCTTGAAAAGCAAGCTTTATGCACAAAGTCAATTCTTGAGCCTCTCACATGTCCCCTCTGATCACACTCCATCTACAAAGTTAGAAGCAAGTTTGTTTAGAGTGTAACCACTCTACAATAGCAAGTACAAAGCATTGAAACTTGATTTTTCAAGAAGATCACATGTTGAGCTTAAACATTTGATTTTGAATTCTGATCAACTACAAGTCTCCAAACTTAGTGCTTATAAATAGAGGCCATATTTTCAAGTTAACACACGAGCTTAAGCACCCTGAAACTCCCCCAAAATCCCTCAAATCAGAACATGCATCAAAACTCTATTTATGTGCACATTCTGACTTTGAACTTGTAACTCACAATTCCCTCGTGCGTTTTCCTTCCTAATCAATCACAAAGATCCTATACATGAAGTATAGTCCATCCCCGTCCCTGTTTCATAATTGTAACTCCATCTCTATCATCCTCCATAACCAAAAACAGAGCTCTGCAAGTGGACTTCTCCAGGCCATTCCAGCCATCCATTGCTCAAGCTAAGCATTGCATTAGCTTCCTGGGAACTTGAGGAAGCTAACCTGATCATTGCAGCACCTTGAATCAAGCTCATTTGCATTTCATGATTTCCAGTTTTAAGGTATCTTTTCTGAACTTCTATCTTTTTATTTAGGCATTGTTAAGCTTTCATTTGTGAAGATAAAATGTAGATATCATTGCCCTAAAACTGTACATGTCCATAGATTTCATTTATATTGATTGAGCTTAGAGAATTTTAGGTTTGAATCTTTGAAAATAGTTAGGTCAGAATTTGGTAGTTTTAGAAATTGTCATCCATATTTGATTTATAGCTTATGATATTTATATGGTTTGATTCGTATGGAAAAATGGATTAACTTTCATGTTTGCATCTTTCATTTTTGTTGAGAAATGAGCAAGTTACAGGAACCATGGCTGAAGGTTGAAGATGAAGTCACTTTCAGGACTGGGTTTATGTTATGTATTTTTTGTTTTGCATATGTTAACAGATGTACAACCACCCAGTGGCAAAGGCAACGCGCGCTTATCTCAAGGTCACGGGTTCAAGTCCCAGCATTGCCTTTTGTTTAATTTTTCAACATTTTCCTTCTTTTTGCCAACAATAACCAGTGCTTGGGCCTCCTTGGCTGGGCCTAGCAGATTTACTCCATTTTCACCCCCTGCCTGCTTTCACATACCTGGCCCAAACTCTTTTATCATTTTTCTTATTTTATTTTTCTTTATTATTTTTTATTACTATTATTATTATTATTATTATTATTATTAATAATAATAAAAATCCAAAAATATTTTTATTTATTATTTTCACACTTATTTATTTTATTTTCTTTATAAAGACAAAAGACAAAAACATTTTCTTAACAAACTTGATTTCTCTTTTCTTAATAAATTAATAATTAGATTCAGGTTTAATTATTTCTCTTTTTTATTTAAAATTAATTTAGAACTTAGGTTTCTTTTAATTAATTAATTTCCATATTATTTTTATTAAACTTAAAACCTTTTCATAAAAACCGTAAAAATGCTTTCTAACTTAATTTCTTTTCTTAATTAGTTTAGGTTTAATTTTATTTAATTTTATTAATCAATTTCTTAATTAGGTCAAAACTAAACCCTTAACAAAAACCAAACAAAAATCATTTATTTTCCATTTATCTTCTTGTACATTATATTTTCATTTCTTGTATATTATTCAATATGGTTGAAATAGATAATTATGTTTAATTTTCTTGCAATCCCTAATGATGTAATAGAGTAGTAATTTTTACTTTCCGCAATTTATCGCTTTCATATAAATGCTAGTAATTAGGGTTTGTATGGAAAGATAAAAAATCAACAATTAGTAAACCCTAATTCAAGATAAACAATGCATGTAAATCAAACACACTTGCACACTTGCACCCCTAGGGTTAACTCGACTTTTTTGCCTTACAAAAATGGACATGTTATGCATGTGGGGTATCTTAGCAAAAAAAATAAAAAATACAAGATCATAGTCCCTTGATGACGCTACGAATGTTGCCTTTCAAAATGATCTTAGTCCCTCAAAGAGAAATGCTAAGATATATCACAACATTGCTATCATGACTATACGATGATCCACAGCCGCCCCTTTACATCCAAAGATAAGGCTTCTTACCAATCAATGGTAAGATAGCAATATCAAAGGAAGGAAGAAATAAACAAAATACTTTTGAGTAGGTAGATTGTTCCTAGTTGCTTTATCACATTCAAAATAAACATCCTTGCTCATTTTCAAACACTTTCAAAACAAACACCAAACACTTTCAAAAACAAACTTTCAAAACATGAAATATTTTCAAAAGTCCAACACTTTGTATACGTTCTTATGAACGAGAACTATTACAAAGTTTACCTAAATGAAGGCGCCTTTTCAAAATACTTTCAAAAACCACCACAATGCACATTTTCCAAAAAAAGCACATTTTAAAACAAAAGCAAGTGATCTAGAAAGAAACTAAGAGCCCATAGATAACTATGGATGAAAAGGATTCTAACAACTTCCCTTTTCATAATCTACCCCCCGAACTTAAGAAATAATCTCAAAGGTCTTTCCTATTCTTTTCCACCTTTCCTTTTAGATAAAAGAAAAGTCGGAGGCGACTCTTGCTAACCGCAACAATTGCGATAAAACACAAACATCCCAAGTCAGTTCTCCCACTGTATCACACACGGGAAACCCTCTAGATGAATCAAACAATCTGCACAATCTATACCTCAACCTAAGAACACAGACTTCTGTGATAACTGCTCTTTCACAAACGAGAAAGGTGTAGTAAGTTTATTGACATCCATAACCAAGTTCATATTTTCATCTTCAATAATGGAACTGACAATTACAACGCCATAGGATGGCAAAGGAATATTAGTAATATTGGGTGTTGGGCCAAAGTTGATAGCCTGAGAATCCAACAAATCTTGCACTTTATGCTTAAAAGCATAACAATTTTCAATGGCATGCCCCTGTGCACCAAAATGGAAATCGCACCGGGAATTGGCATCAAAATCGATGGAAACTTTTCAAGAATAATAATTAAAGTACGTTTCTCAGTCAATTTCAGCTCAATCAACTGGGGTAATAATTCAGCATAAGTCATCGGAAGTGTATCAAACTTCCTTGGTGGTTGCCTCGGTCTCTATTGATTTCTTTGCCTAGGCACATATGTTTGTCTTTGAGGCGTAGCAACTAGGATTATTACTACAATAATTTGGTGATCAAACTCCTGACGAGCCCTGCCTTTACCTTTCCGATCATAGAGCGCAATGGCCTCACTATCTTTCTTCTTTTAGAAACCACCAAAAGATTCTTCACAATACCGGCACTAGAGACATCCTGAATCTTTCCAAGTTTGATCCCGATTTCAATTCTCTCCCTGTATGTCACCATTTCAGCAAATGAATCAGAAGTACTACAACTCGTGTAATACTTCCCTTGTAAAGTGCTAGTAAACATATCCACCATCTCACGCTCCATCATGGGTGGTTAGACCCTGGCAGTAATCTCACGCCACCTCTGCACATACTCCTTGAAGGACTCATTCTGTTTCTGAGATAAGTTCTGCAACTGAGTTCTTGTGGGAGCTATATCAGTATTGCATCAATAGTGTTGGACAAAATCTTCAACCATATCTCTCCATGTACGGATACGAGTACCATCTAATTGCATATACCACTCAAGCGGTCCACCAGTTAGACTGTCTTGGAAAAAGTTCATAAGAAGCTTTTCATCGTCAGAGTACACAGACATCCTCCTATAGTAGGATTTGAAATGGGTCCTAGGACAGGAGGTACCCTTATACTTGACAAACTCTGGCACTTTGAACTTTGAAGGAATCTTAACTCTTGGGACCAAGCCAAATCAGACACGTCAAGGCCCATAGCGCACTAATTCTCAAATGCTCGCATACACTCCTTAAGCATACACAACTATTTGTCTGCCTTAGTTGGCTCATCCGCATTAGACATTCAATCATCATAATTATTCTCCTCAAGTTGACGAGCAGGAATATGCACAGGCCTTGGTTAAATAAACTATTGCTCATTGTATGTCCGAGTTGGAGTGAGTGGAGGCGAATTATTTCCCATGGCTCGGACCATATACATACCTTGATTACCAACAGGATTACCAAGATTCGCAGCTTGACCATTCTGAAGGTTCAGACCAACATTTGCATTCAAATTCAAATTCTGAGCACCACCTGGATTTCCATTCATATTCTGACCACTATTCGAGTTTTGAGCACCTTAGTTTCCATTCAGATTTTGAGCACCCAGGTTACCAGTAGGATTGTTAAAAACAATCCCTTAAGGATTGACAATCAAAGTCTCATTCCCATTATTCATATTCTCACTAGGCCTCACAATTAAGGCTCTCATCTCTTCCTTTTGACGAACCATGTTCTGGATAATTTCCATCAGCTGGTCCACACGAGTGTCCATCTTGACACCCATAGTAACAATATCTTCCTGAATTTGTTCCATTTGTCTTTTGAAAGTACTCCGAGTGTTGTAACAGTGCAAGTTTATATTAGTAATGTCTGAAAAGAAAACCTAGATCGAAGATAAGAAAACCCGCAGGAACCACCTGTCATGACATGATATGCACAAGTGCATGGTTATGCATGAAATGTTTTATGATTTCTTGGGCACCCAAGAATTTTGTCATATACCAAAAATAGCAAACAACATGATAAGAGATAGACAAAATAATCGAAAGAGCACAAAAACAACAAAGACTGCTTTCATTCATAAGCCAACTGAGTTCATACAAGATAATCAGTCAAAATACAACAAATAAAAATAAAGCACTGACCAACAAGCCTGGCGGTGGTCTTTTATAGCAAAATGAAACAACAAACACACATCAAATTATGCATAGTCTGAAAACATCATATTCCCATCTAGCCATTGAGCCTGGTGATTTCTTCGATGGTCTGTGACAATTAAGTACCATGGCGTTTGAGATGGGCCTCTGATGCAAGTCTTTGGTTGATTTCTGCTTTGAGCTGAGCATCTTTGTCTTGGAGCTTCTTCTCTAGATCTTTGATTTTGGCTTCAAAACGCTTCTCCACTTCAGCCTTGGACGCACATAGTAGTCGCCGTCTCCACAACTATGCTGGTACTTTTTCTCAATAGCGGCAACAACTCTTTTATGGTCTTCAAAAGCAATAGAATCTTCTTTGCCTCTGGATCTCTTAGAAGCACCAACTTTCTCAGAATCTTTGAGTTTACGTGCTAAATATTTCTTATAACCCCTTATAAAATAAAGCTCCATTTGTTTAGTTCCCAAGGCAATGCGAAGATGTTGATTCTCACTTTGCACTTGGTAGAAGCATTCTTTGGGAACATCATGCTGAAACTTGTCAGGTTACGGGTACAAGGCATCTTCCTTTGCGAACGGTAACTGAAGTGTTTTCGCCATCTCTTCGACCCACTCAACATAAGGTCCATAGGATATCAACCCATTTCTCCCGAAGAAATCATTACCTTTTCTGAATATTTTGGCCCAAGAAATCATTACCCTCTATAACATCTCAGAATCTTCCCCTTTCTTGCAAAACACATATTAACTAATTTTGGTGCTTTTAGGAAGACTCCACATAGCACACCCTAGCCGATGTAGGTAAACAATTAGGTTATAGTTAATCACTCACTGTGTCCCCATGAGCGGGACATTGGAGAAGCCTCCACAAATGGTAATCACTGCAGTACTATTAAGTTGATGCCTATACCAAGTTATGTCAATAGAGGTGAGAGCCACGAGCTTCGTGGCCCAAGTACGAGTACTCTGAGTATCCACGAATGGTCCTTTGGTCGGAAAATAATATATGAACCATTTGTATAACAATGACATTCAGCACATCATAACTCCCTTCTTACCATACCTGGAATGTATAGCAAAGTAAGTGTTGGCCAGGATAGTGGTACCAGATTCAGATTCATGAACATGCAAATAGCTGACAGATCTACCAACTTCTCAATGTCATGGAAAATAACTAGGCCATAAATCAAAACATATAGAAGAGCGTTGAACTCGACGCACAGACTCTTAGTTTCCATTTTTCAACTTTCATATCAGAAAATCCTCAAAGAGACCACTGGTTGTACCTCTCTTCCTCCAATTGCCTTTCACATTGCTCAGGCCCAAGTAAAGTGCTTTAGAAATAATTTCATAATTGGGCTCGTCCAGAACACGGGAAAAGGAAATATGATCAGTGACTTTGATCCCCAAGATATAAGAATACTCCTCAAGAGTCGGCGCTAGCTGATAATCTTGGAATGTGAAGCATCACAGTTCTGGATTATAAAACTATAACAAAGTGTGAAGAGTTATGTCTTCCACCTGAATATCCAACAAGGGAAAAATATCATTGTACTGTTTGCTAAAGGCTTGTGAATTCAGATAAATCATCACCCTACTTAACTCTTTCAAACGAGGCCAGATTGAAATGCCGAACTTGTAACCGAAAACATGTCTGGTGTCTCTCTTGATATCATCATGGTTGTTTTCCATTTCTGATATAGACATCTACTTTGAAACACACTGGAACTAAAATGCAAATGTAGGTTAACTATTTTAGACATATACATTTTTTTACATCTCTTTTGTAAAAGTAAATATGCCATGATGCAAGGTGAAATAACTCATGGAAACAAGGTTTCCAACATCATAAATCCGCTGTACTATTTATGGATGTGCCGAGAATTCCAAGATCAAAAGTTCGGACCATAAACCACAGAAAACCAAGTCACCAACGAAACACAATCACCAACAAAAAAAAGTCACCACCAGAGAAAAGTCACGATCTGTACCTATAAAGATTATCCCCTCCCCACTCATGGGTAAAGACTAGATCAAGGTAAGCCAATGGTAACTCAAAATAACGGGTTCGCCTGAAAGCACTACCATCAAGCCACAGACGTGGATGACGATAACACCCCATTTGAACCTTATCTAAGCGTAGACGACATGAGCATGCTGGTAGGACCTTCGACCAATAGCCGTCATATTTTACTATATTCCTAGGTTTCCTAGATAATGTAATCTAGCCTGGGTACTAGGCCTTTTACCTCAATAATAACACCCACCTAACATGGAAAACCAGAACCGAGTACAACAGATAACCAATATGGAAAGAAATAAAATGCAATGCAAACATATGCTCAAGTAAACATGTAAAAAATGAGCAATCCATAAAGCATACAAATAAACACCCAAAGAAAAGAAAACAAGAGCTAGGAGCGACTCCGGGATGGACCAGCAATTGGTCAATCTGTCCCCAGTGAAGTCGCCAGCTGAAAAAACTGGCTGAACAAATCATCGATATGAAATCAATTAAGTCGCCATCAAACATTTTTTATCCCACAAGAAGGGAAAGGTAAACATCAAGTAAACCTGAGAAGGTTAAAATCAAGGTCAAATGACCTAGAGATCGGGTAAGGGAGTATGTTACACGAGGGGATGGTATTAACACCCCACACGCCCGTAGTACTTTACGGTATCCACTCTTGTTGTTCTAATCAAAGGGTGTGTTCTAAATATATGCTTCTGAGCTAAAGGAAAAATGCAAAGAGAGAATGCATGCAAAATAAAACACGAGGAAAAGAAGGAAATATTTACAAAGTTTTGCTCAGCTGAGCCCCATCACCAGATGCCTACAAATCCCTTTTAAGGAATCAGAGCGTCGTAGTTAGGTTCACATGTTTCATTTTGTTGTGTGTTTTTTAATGTACAATATTAATTTCGCCTTCTGCCGCAACTCGACCTTTGGATATTCATGTCTTAGCACTGAAGTGAATTAACATGTTCTTTTTGAGAAGTAGATTAGTTTTGATGCAAAACAGGAAGGTGGAAAAAAAGGTTTGAGTTGGTTAGTGGTTTTTACCTTGAAATAGGATTTGATAGTTGTTATATGTTTTATGCATTTGCCAAGAAAAAGGTTTTAGTCTTAAGGATGCAAAGGGAAAGAAAAACATCTAAGGGAGTGTGATACGGTGGGAGAACTGACTTTTGGTTTTGCGTTTTATCGCAAATGTTGCGGATAACAAGAGTCTCCACCGACTTTTTTTAATCCAATAAAGGAAAGGATGAAAAGAACAGGAAAGACCTTTGAGAATTTTTTCGAGTAAGGGGGGTAGGTTATGAAAACGGAAGGTATTAGCACCCGTTTTATCCGTAGTTATCTACGGACTCTTAATTGCTAGCTCACTTTTGAAAATGCTTTGTGAATGTGTAATTTTTGAAATTATTTTGAAATGCCTATGTTCAATAAATTTTGTAATGAATCTGATATCATTAAGAATGCGTACAAAGTGTTTGTCTTCAAAATATTTCAGAGAAAATTGTTTGTGTGAAAATGTTTTGTTTTAGTGAGCAAGCGATTACGAGCTATCTGCCTACTCAAAAGTATTTCTTTCTTTTCCTCTTCCTTTAGATAGTGCTATCCTACCATTGATTAGTAGGAAGCCCTATCATTGGATGTTTGAGGAACATGCGCCGGTCATCGTACAATCATAAAGGCAACATATAAGGCGCTTTAACAAGTTATCGTAAGGGACTAAGATCATTTAATGAAGACAATATCGAAGGGTCATCGAGGGAGTATGATCTTTTAACTGAGGATCTTTTCTAAAGCATCCCACGTTCGAGGGACATGATTGTATTTTTCCAAATTGGAGTCATCCTAGAGGTGCATGTGTGAAAAGTGGTTTTGATTTTAGTTAATTTTATCTTTGCTCAGGGTTAGCTATTTGTTTTCTATTAGTCTTTCCATACAAGCCTATTAGCATACATCTAGCAGAGTTTATAAGAAAAGCGGTAAAGACAGAAAATAAATTTCCTACGCTATTACAAATATTCGGGAAGGGTTATACAAAACACAAAATTTAGGGGAAATATAAAGCAAAATGAAAAAACCTATTTAATCTATTACAACCTTTAGCCGTTACATAATTATGATAAAATTAATGCAAAAGTAAGAAAAACGCGAAGATTGTAAGAAGAAACAAAGAGTTTATTTACTGAAAAATAATTGATGATTAGTTGATTTTTTTTTGAGAAAAGGGAATTAAAACCTAATAAAAACCTAATTTATTTTTAATTGAAGAAAAATTTAATAATGAAAGGAATTAAGTTAATTAATTTAATTAATTTATTTACAAAAAGTTAATTTGATTTAATTAAAATTAAAGAAAAGAGAGTCAAGTTGATTTAACATGATTCTAAATTAGTTTTAATTAATTAATTAAAAAAAGTTAATTATATTTTTGAAAAAAATTGAAATAAAAAAAATTGATGTGCTTGAAAGAGTAAACCCAGGGGGGTATGAGAGAAGCAATTCCATTAAGCTCAAACACGCTGGCCCAGTTGCTTGTGTGTGATCCCATATGGCTGATTCTAGGAGATGCATCATAGAGGACTTCTTCTGGACTATTGGATTTGGATTGGATGGTGATGATGTGATATTACAAGGTGAGCGCATTGGGCTGCTTTGCACTAGATCTGTAAACAAGAAACATGAAAAATAAAAATACCAGGGGCAGGGATCGAACCCATGCCCTGGTACATGAACGCCTTAGTAACACACTCTCCTAATGTTGGGGCGGTGTTGTACCCCAATTTTTGCCCCTAATATTCCTCTATCATATCATATTAACTCAATCATAACAAGATCACATTAGGGTTGGTTCTTCCTCTTTTTCTATCTCCTATCTTTAAGTTTTCTCTTGAGGAATCTCCAAGCACCTTAGTTATGTATTTTGTATATGTGTTATTGACTAAATTCTAATCAAAATACAAAAACAAATTGTCTTTGTCTTTGAATATTTGTATTTTGTAGGTACCGAGTCAAAGCACCTGACAAATAAGGTTTTACGATACTATTTCCTTAAAATCTCTATTTGTAAGGAAAAAGAATTAAAATTTTTCATTTTTTTTCACTGTACAATCGATTGCTCCTAGAGTGCAATCGATTGCACGAAATGCATTTTGCACAATTTTTTGAAAAAATACACTGTGCAAATCGATTTGCAATATAGTGCAATCGATTTGCACAGAGTGAAAATTTGAAACAAATCGGCAATTTTAAGCTTGTCAAATTTTGGCTCTAATTTTTCTTCATTTTTTTGAAAGATATATCATTGATTCAAATTTTGGTGCCAATCTTGCATTTTAAAAAAAAAATATTTATTAATTCAAATTTTGTCTCCAAGAATCAATTACCAAATTATCACTAATACCAATCCTAAACTCTATAAATAGAGCCCTCATTTCATTCAAATGACAAGCTTTTGATAGCCAAAATTACTTTTCTAAAAAATCTCTCAATTCTCTCCATCTACCAAATTCACTCAAATCTCCATTTTCAAAAAAAAGTTAGTAAGCTTTGCATTGAAGCATACTAATCTTTGAGCTAAACCATCATCCAAACACTTTTTATTCATCAATTCTCTATATCCAAGCTTGGTCAATTGATTCTTGTGGTTTAATTGAAGAAAATTCTTGAAGTTGTTTTGATAATTCTCTAGATCTACCTTTGGTAAGTTGGGTTATTTATCTTTCACAATGTGATATCTGGTTGATCTATGAGTTTGATTCATTGAGCATTATTTTGTGATTCAAATGGAGCTATTTTCTCATAATTTAATGGAATTTTCGTGCTCAATTGGATCCATGATCATAATGTATTTTATGGAAAGTTTGAACAAGAATTTGGCCTTTTAAAATGTTGTTTTGTTGTCTGTTACAACGTGCAATCGATTGTTGTAACAGTGCAATCGATTGCACAAAGTGAATTTTGCACAAATTTTTGAAAATTGCACTGTGTAAATCAATTTGCACTATAGTGAAATCGATTTGCACATAAATAGAATGCATTTTTTCCTTGTTTTGGGGCTGTTTTGATCCAAAATGCTTTTTCTACTCACTCCTTTTGATTGTTGGTTTGGATTGCAATTTCAAATGTCCAATTTATCTTTAAATTCAATGGAATTTGTGATGTAGATTAAGTTGGATAAATGTTCATCAATTCAAATCTATCAAAGAGTTAATTATTTAATTCATTTTTGGTGCTTTGGATTAATGATATGTTTAGTGCTTTAATCCATCTAGATGAGTGATTGAATTTAAAGATGAAAGAAATTTTGAGGTGGTGATCCAAATGAACTTATCATTCCCCTCCCTCTTCATCTTATCCCATTATTTTTTAATTGTGATACATGTTAATGGATGATGATCTCTATCTCATTTATCCAAACATGAAGTACATAGATTGCTATTGACCCGCCTCGAAATAGTTGCAACTTCTACATAAGTCCACTTACGATTACTTAACATAGCGCTAAATTTTGTCCCGATTTGAATAAATGATTATGTGTGGAGGCTTTGGTTCTACCAATTCTCTAATGGATCTTCATCAATTTTAGTCAACACAGATCACTTAAACATCGTTGATCATTAAATGTTACTTTTTCAGGATTCCAAAATGGATGATATACTTGACAAAAAGCAAATGCAACTTGTTGTGTGGAGGCTTTGGTTCTACCAATCCTCTAATGAGTTCCAAAATCAAGTTTAAAGATGGTCATCCAACTAACAACTAATTTATAATAATTGACTTTACTTTATGCTTTATGTACCATTTACTTTAGCATTTACATTTCATGCTATTTTCATCTTTTCTCACTTGAGATTTTCTTTTCCTTTTAAAGACACTTAATAATCAACATGAACCATAAAAAACTTTAATGATACTTGGACTATTTGGTTACTATCCTCGGCATTATGGAGTATTGGACTTCTTAGAATTAGGATTAGAGACCTTGGCCTATGTTGGAGACCTTGTGACCTTAATTGATATTTCGTCTGGAGTTCTTGAGGTTTCCCTTAAGACATTGGGTTGTTTGTTTGTTTTGTGTGCATTTTATTGTGATTACATACTTTGTTTGTAATCTGGAATTCATCCGTATACAACTGTTACTCTGCCCAAGTTTTGTGAAGACTTAATATACTTGAAGTTTGGTTCTCTCAAGAGGTCTAGTATCTTTGTTTACATGGTTTCAATCCCAAGAATGGTAATTCTATCTTGACTCATAATGTCAAGTATTGGCTTCTGGTTGGTTAAATGGTTCTTCTTCTTATCTTTTACCTCATGCTTTAGGACAGTCTCTTCATCTCCTCCCATCTTCTTTAATTTCAAAAATCTTCTCTCTCCTTTTGAAAACTCTTCTCGTTTTTAAACTTGAACCACTTTCTTAATAAAATTGGACCTAGGTCCATGCATTTTTAAAACCTTTTCATAAATAAACTTCAATTAACTTAATAATACCTTGACATTTTTTGTGAGAAGACTAAGAGTCAATCAATCTCATTTCAAACCATTTTTCCGCTTTGGCTTTTACTTTAAAAACTTTTTCTCAAAAGGTTGGTTTTTTATAAATCCTTGTAGTGATGCAAACAACTATACTTCTATAATGTAGTGAATAGAGATATTTTCCACTTGGGTGTTGAGTGAGGCATTGTTGATTTTAAAATCCAAGCCATATCCTCCACTTTGAGATGATTCAAATTCTCCTTTCTCATGATTATGAGTAGTAAGTATGTTTTCCACACGGACAATGACGATGATGTCTTATCTCATAAAATTAACCATCACACTTGTGTTTTAAAAATTTTAAAGGTGAACTACGTGTACCCTGATCCCCTATTGCATGAAAGGTGGTAAGTAGGCACTAAAGGTTCGCAACCGCGGAGGGTGCAAAAATCAGAAAAAATACTTCTTTTCTCACCTCCACCATCCATTTTTTATACAACATTTTATAGCCAAAATATACAGATTTTTCAAAGATGTTCCTGCGGAGTACCATATATGTTTAGGGTGCTAATACCTTCCCTTTGCATAACCAATCCCCTTAGCTAGAATCTTTCCCCCTCTTTTTGGGTTATTCGCTCTTTTCCCATTCCTTTGGAAATAATAAAGCGCGGTGGCGATTTTTATTTTGATTTATACAAGTCTAGTCAATCTAATGGCTTACTCTTAAACATTTCTACCGCTACAATAAAATGGGGACCTTACTGGGGAAAGATTGACCTCTTGCTGGTCCATCCCTAAGTGGGTTAAACCTATCTTTGTTTATATATGTATATGTGCTATTATTGTTTATATATGTTGTATATATACTTGCCTTGATTTTTCTGGTTTTTAGGGTGCTTGGTGATTACTCATGAGTCCTATACCAGGACTTGGGAAAACTTTAAGATAGGACGGTTGGTATAGTCATGTTAACTTTGAGGGAGTAATCCCAAAAAAGGAGGCATGAGATCCCCCACTTAGTGGAGGCCCCTTTGACTGTAGTGTCGTTTACCATGTAATTGGGAAGACGTGTTGCTTTCGACCTGGGAGCCTGTTGAAGCTGAGGACTGTAGAATACCTAACCCATCTTGGCCTTTTAAGTATAGTGTGGAAGCTATGACTGATTAATCCAGAAATAGTTGTCACGCGATACTACGCTCGGACGAGTTTTTCTTAAGAATATTACTAATTACCGAGTTAATTGGGAAGTTGGTAATATCCGAAGGAAGGATGTAGACTCTGGGAACCTATAGAACCTTGTTCGACAGGTGATAACTTTTATACCATACCTTATGGGTAGTACCTTCGACCTCATGCTCGTGACGTTGAACCTATGAACCCTATGCTTGTGATCTTGCGTGTGATTGTTACATCATGCATCCACGCACACATAAGCATCTTTTGAAGAAATATTTTTTCGAGGGACTTGAAAGTTGACCATTTGTGAATATATTAGGTACCTTTTGACCATGCATTCTGGAAAAAGAAGGACCGGAAAATACGGTTTCAAAGATCCCAAGATAGATGAGTTGATCAGTCTAATTCCCGAGATTGAGTGTTCTGTAGATTTTTGGAAGAAGTATGGATCCATTATTCCTCTCATGAAGCTTAGGATGAAGAAGGGTATTCTCTCAACCTTGGTCCAGTTCTATGATCCGATGTATCATTGCTTTAATTTCCCCGATTATCAGTTGATGCCTACACTAGAGGAGTATTCTTATCTGTTGGATTTACCCATTACCGATCATGTTCCTTTTACTGGTTTGGAGGGTGAGCCAAAACCACATGAGATTTCCGCCTTGATCCATCTGGGGAAGTATGAGGTTGAGGCCCATATGACTACTAAAGGTGGGATTAGAGGATTACTAGCTCAGTTCTTATTGGAGAAAGCTCGTTACTTTGCCAGGATGAAGAGTACAATCACTTTTGAGGCCATCTCCGCTCTACTTACTTACGAGTTGTTCTTATTTCCTAATATGGATAGGTTTGTTGACATTTATTCTATCAGGAATTTCATGATTGGAAACCCAATTCCTACATTGTTGGGTGATTCTTATTACTCTATTCATCTTCGGAATTCTTATCATGGGGGTATGATTATATGTTGCACGCCTCTGTTGTATCGGTGGTTTATTTCTCATATGCCTTAGTCTGATGCTTTCTGGGATATTAGGAAGGAACCCCGTTGGGCTCCTAAAATCATGGCACTTACTCACTCGGATATTGATTGGTATCATCGGGCTTACCATGATGTAGAGATTGGGGACAGTTGTGGTAGTTTCTCCAATGTGCCTCTTCTTGTTACAAAGGGAAGAATTAACTACAACCCTGTTCTTGCACGACGACAACTTGGTTATCCGATGAGGGATAAACCAAATAGTATTTATTTGAGTAGTTTCTTCCTGAATGAGGGAGAAGACTATAAGGAAACTAGGGAGAATATTGCGAAGGCCTGACGTCCCATTCATAGGAAGAGTAGGAAAAATTTGGGACCTAGGGGGGATATTTCTTTCAGTGGGTTCAAGCGAGAGATATTCAGTTGAAGATGCCGTATTACCGGGAAGCACCTATTCCTGATTTGTTTATGAAGACCACTCCTCCCTTATTGGATGATGTGGAAGAGCTACATCTTGCTTTGGTCAGGATGCAGCAGGAAAAGGATGCTTGGAAGAATAAGTACCAAACTTTAGAGATTTCCTATAGAGCATATTTGAAGGAGAAAGACGACTTGATTGAGATTCTTGAGAATCAGGATGTAGAGATGATAGAGAGGCAAGGGGATTTATTTTCTCCTAAGCCTCAGTCAGATGCTAGTTGCTCACTTCATGATTCAGGTGATAGGAAAGAGGTTGCCACCAGATATGCGAAAGAAAACCAGAAGTTGAAGGCTTAGATTACCAAGCTTACAAGGAAGCGCCAGTGTATAGAGTGATCTCCATCAACTTTACTTCTTAGGGTTTTAGACTTTATTTTCATCTTATACTTGGGATTATTGAAACTTGTAATCCATTTTGAAGTTATTATAATAAAATTTTTCAGTATTTCAAATGTGTTATTACTTTGATATTTACAATGTGTCTATAAATCTTTAAGTCCCTTGAGATATTAATAACAAAATAAATTATGTGCACTACATATCATGCATCCTATTTCACATATTTCTTGCATTTGTTATGCATATATAGGTGTCTTAACAAGCTTCTTTACTTTGTTCAGCAAGTTGTCTCACCACTACAACACTCGAGCTAACTTCAGAAGGAAGATGGACAACTTAGAACAAGAGAATCGCGAGCTGCGCGAGGAAGTTTTCGCTTTGAAGGCCGGCATGGACAATCTTACTGCTCTGGTGAAATATCAGGTGGCTGCTTAGAATCAGCCCCCGAGTGTTCAACCTCAACAAACAAGGGTCACTGCTGAAACTCTGACTGTTCCTGTGTCTACTACTCTAGCCGTTGTTCAGAATCGCATTCCTCAAGGTTATCCATTGGGAATTCCAGAGAACTTTGTTCCTGAAGGTTTCAATCTTGGTCCCCAAGTTACTCTAGTTGTTCAGACTATTGTTACCACTGCACCTCCTATGGTGCATGCTACTCCTGTTGCACCTCCTTCGGTGAATATGGTCCCATTTGTTAATGATGATATGTGTCGTCCTTTTCCTACACCAAGTGAAGACTTGGGTCACTATGATAGAATGGATGATTTTCAAGAACAATTTTACAAGATACAGAGGGAGATGAAGGCCCTCAGGGAAAGGAATTGTTTGCAAAGAATGTGAATGATTTATGCTTGGTCCCAAACGTCAAGATACCTGCAAAGTTTAAGGTCCCAGAATTTGAGTAGTACAAGGGCAACACTTTTCCTTGTGCTCATCTTGTGATGTATATAAGAAGAATGTATACCCACACGGATGATCAACATCTGTTGATTCACGTTTTTTAGGATAGTTTGACTGGTGCTATGCTAAAGTGGTATATGAGTTTGGACAACGTCAATATCCATACTTTCAACGACTTAGGAGGAGCATTTATCATACAATACAAATACAACATGGACATGGCGCCTGACCATGATCAACTCAAGGCCATGGTCCAGGAAGACAGGGAATCATTCAAAGAATATGCACAAAGATGTCGTGAGGTAGCCGCCCAAGTGATTCCTCCCATGGAAGAGAAGGAGATGAGTAAGATTTTCTTGAAGACTTTGGGTGCTTTCTACTATGAGAGGATGGTAGCAAGTACGCCAAGTGACTTTACTTAAATGGTAGGCATGGGTATCTGATTAGAAGAGGCTGTGAGAGAGGGTCGTTTAACAAAAAGTGAAAGTTCCAGAGGTGCGAAGAAGCCATCCTATGGGTTTTCCAAAAAGAAGGAAGGAGATACAAACATTGTCATGCAAGAGAGGAGGGTTAATCCTCCTATAAAAAATTATCAACGTCATCAGCAAGTCGCCTCAGTTACTCCAGTTGTTGGTGTAGCTCTGACTACCGTTGCTTATCAGAGACCATCCCATCAGGGGAATCAAGGGTATAATCAGAGAAGGGAGAGTTATGACCCTATTCCTATGAGTTACACATAATTACTCCCGATGTTAATTCAAAAGAAGTTGGTTCAAACCCGACCACCTCCCGCTAGACCATCACCGTTACCTTGGTATTACAAGGCATACCAAACATGTGCTTTTCATCAGGGAGCACCAGGGCACAATGTTGAGAATTTCTATCCTTTGAAGAATGAAAGTACAAAAATTGGTGAAGTCTAGTATCTTATCTTTCAAGGATGTGGGCCCAAATGTGAAAGATAATGCTCTACCAAAGCATGGAGGAGCAAATGTTGTGAACATGGTGGCTGGTTGTCCAGGCGACTTCCATATTTTTTATGTTAATTTGGTTAGAGGGGTTTGGTGAAAATGCATGCAGACCTCTGTGAATTTAGATACTATACACATGACTATGCTGGTTGTGTTATTTGCAGTAGGGTAATAAAAGGTTGTGACAAGATAAAGGCTGATTTGAAGGAGATAATGGATGAAGGCCTCATCCATATAATCAGGCCTAGGGCAGAGTATGAAGAGGAAGTAAACATGGTTTCTGGATGTCCTGGAGAGTTCATAATCTTTTCATGCTACTTTCTTCCACATGGATGGTCATGTAGAACATCGATATGGATCTTGCCGAATTTGCTGCTGAGACTCCCAAGGATGTTCAGTTGTAAGGAAAGGTGTTCAGTTGTTGTTGGATAATGGAACTATCAAGGTTACAGGCCAAAGGGATGATTACCATGAAGTTGATGTGATTGAGGTCTGTTTGGCTGAAGAGGAGTCAGATGACGAGTCTGCCTCTGCAGATGAGTATTTCTCCTCAGATGATGATTTATTTTCCAGAGATGACTCTGTAATGACTGATTATGTTGAAGAAGGAGTAAATGTTATCGTGCCTTGTTTCGGTGCACCTACCACTTTTGAATTTAAATACCATGGCAAGCCAACTATTACTCCATTGGTGATTAGTTTGTCGGGTCCTGTCCCCTACAAGTCAGATAAGGTTTTACCCTACAAATAAAATGCTACAATCTTAGAGGATGGTGTGGAGGTTCCCATCCAGCCAATGCCTAATGTTGGAAGTAATGTTGAGACTAGAAGAGTGACCCGCAGTGGTCGTATGTTTGCACCCGTTGTTCGTGGAGATGTTAGTATTGGAAAGAAAATTGTTGAAGATGTTGAACCCAAGAAGGCAGTGGGTGAATCTAGTGGAGCTACGCTAGAAAAGGAGGTACATGATATTTTAAAGATAATCAAGATGAGCGACTACATAATTGTAGATCAGCTAATGCAGACTCCTTCAAATATATCTATCTTGGCTTTATTGATGAACTCCTCTGCTCACAGAGAATCTTTGATGAGCGCATTGGACCAAGATTTCATGGAAAGTGATATTCCTATAGACCAATTCAACAGTTTAGTAGGGAACATTACTTCATGTAATAACCTGAGTTTCTATGACGATGAACTAGCCGATGAAGGAAGGAATCACAACTTGGCCCTCCACATCTCTATGAACTGCAAGAATGATTCATTATCCAATGCGTTGATTGATAATGGATCCGCATTGAACGTTATCGTGAAGTTGAAATATCGAGGAACAACCATGCGCTCGAGTGGCATAATTATGAAAGTGTTTGATGAATCAAAGAAATCTGTTATTGGTGAAGTGGACTTGCCTATTCATATAGGCCCACATTTGTTTCAGATTACTTTCCAGGTCATGGATATTGTACCCGCTTATAGCTGCTTGTTGGGACGGCCGTAGATACATGAGGCAGGGGATGTCACTTCAACTTTACACGAGAAGCTGAAGTTTATACATGAATGAAAAGTGGTAATTATAAATGGAGAACAAGCATTATTGATATCTCATTTGTCCTTTTTCAGCATTGTGGAGGCGGATGAAGCTGCTGTTGGAACCCAGTTCCAACCTTTATCTATTGATAATGTAAGAGGAAATGAGAACTCTATGGCTTCATTTAAGGATGCCCAACATGTTGTGCGTAATGGCCATAGTGAAGTTTGGGGACAGATTGTTAATCCACCTGTAAACAAGAATAGAGTTGGCTTGGGGTTCTCTGTGAAGAATGATAAAGGTAAGAGCATGAAGCTGAAGTCTGCTGCAGGTAAGTATCAAGACATCTTTCATAGCGGGGTTTATCTTCACCCAACTGTTTTCGGGATTAACGCAGTTGTGGAAGATGAAGCAGAGCCAGAATTTCAAATTATGTGACGCACAGAGTTAGGGTTTAGAACTGAATCACCATTGATGTTCCCTCTTGCGTACATGTTTCAAAGTAATTTGTTTTTGTTAATCTTTTTGAAAAGCTTTCACTCTGCCCAAGGTGAAAGTATTAATGTTGTACGGGCTTATCTGTTTGCTGTGATTTTTAAATCAATAATAAAAGTTGTCTTTGTTTCCCAAATCGTGTCTTTATTTTATGATTTTTCTTGGAAAATGGTAATCAGAAAAAACCTTTCAAAATAAATAATAATTGAAATTCAATATGCATGATCACTTGTTATATGTGTCAGTTTCTAAAAGCAATCATAAATCATATGTGCAGATTAATTAAAAAACTCATTGAATATAATGACCCTGCACCCTCTCCCAACTTTGAATGTCCTGTGTATGGGGCTGAAGAAGAAGACTATGATGAGATTCCAGAAGAGGTCTCACGGTTGCTTGAGTGCGAGGAGAACGCCATTCAACCATATAAAGAGCCATTGGAAGTAATCAATTTGGGTTCAAAAGAAGATCCGAAGGAAGTCAAGATCGGAACATTGCTGCATCCTGATGTGAAGAGCAGGTTGATTGATATGTTGAAAGAGTACGTGGATATTTTTGCTTGGTATTATCAAGACATGCCTGGTCTAGATACAGATATTATAGAGCACTGTTTGCGGCTGAAGCCAGAATGTTCGCCAATAAAATAGAAGTTGCGAAGAACTCACCCAGATATGGCCGTAAAGATCAAAGAGGAAGTTCCAAAGCAGATTAATGCTGGTTTTATTGTGACATCAGTGTACCCTCAGTGGATTGCCAATATTGTCCCAGTACCGAAGAAAGACGGAAAAGTTCGCATGTGCGTAGATTACAGAGATCTAAACAAAGCTAGTCCAAAAGATGATTTTCCATTGCCACACATTGATATGTTAGTGGATAGCACAACAAAATTCAAATTTTTGTCGTTCATGGATGAATTTTCCGGGTATAATCAAATAAGGATGGCGCCTGAGGACATGGAAAATACAATGTTTATCACACCCTGGGGAACATTCTGTTACAGAGTGATGCCTTTCAGGTTGAAGAACGCTGGTGCAACGTACCAGAGGGCTATGACAACCTTATTCCATGATATGATGCACAAGGAAATTGAGGTATATGTTGATGACATGATAGCTAAATCCCAGACTAAATAAGGACATGTAGAAGATTTGTTGAAGTTGTTCCAGCATTTGAGGAAGTATCGTCTCCGCTTGAATCCAAATAAATGTACCTTCGGTGTTCGGTCAGGGAAATTGTTGGGTTTCATTGTTAGCCATCAAGGGATTGAAGTCGACCCTGATAAAGTAAAAGCAATTAAAGAAATGACAACACCTAGAACTGAAAAGCAAGTCAGAGCGTTCCTTGGGCGTTTGAATTATATTTCAAGATTCATTTCCCACATGACTGCAACGTGTGAACCGATATTTAAGTTGTTAAAGAAAGATCAAGGTTGTGTATGGACAGATGACTACCAAAGGGAATTTGAAAGTATTAAAGAATATATGCTTGAACCTCCTATCTTGCTCCCTCCTATTGAAGGAAGACCATTGATTATGCATCTGACAGTGTTAGATAATTCTATGGGCTGTAATATGGGACAACAAGATGAAATGGGGAAGAAAGAGTATGCCATTTATTATCTCAGTAAAAGTTTAATAATTGTGGGTCGCGGTATTCCATGCTGGAAAAGACATGTTGGGCTCTGGCCTGGGCGACAAAACGTTTGTGGTAGTATATGTTGAATCACAATACTTGGTTGATATCCAAAATGGATCCAATCAAGTAAATTTTTGAAAAGCCTACTCTTACTGAGAGAATCACCCATTGGCAGATGTTGTTATCCAAATATGACTTTGATTACCGCACTCAAAAAGCTATTAAAAGCAGTGTGTTGGCAGATTATCTTGCTCACCAACCAATTGATGATTAACAGTCTGTGATGTATGATTTCCCTGATGAGGATGTGATGTTTCTGAAAGTGAAAGATTGTGATAAACCATTGCCTGAGGAAGGTCCTGGTCCTGAATCTCGCTGGGGCATGATATTTGATGGAGCAGTGAATGCTTATGGTAAAGGAATTGGTGTTGTGATTGTCACTCCACATGGATCACACATTCCTTTTACTGTAAGGTTGACATTTGATTGTACTAATAATATGGCAGAATTCGAGGCTTGCATCATGGGTCTCGAGGAAACGATTGATCTAAGAATTAAAATTCTAGATGTGTATGGTGATTCAGCTTTGATAATAAATCAGATTAAAGGAGAGTGGGATACTCGTCACCCCGACTTGATCCCTTACAAAGATTATGCTAGAATAATGTTACCCTTCTTTAATAAATTTGAATTCCATCACATCCCTAAAGATCAAAATCAAATGGCAGATGCTCTAGAAACTCTGGCTTCTATGTATCAAGTGAACACTTGGTATGATATACCTCAAATTGTTGTTCGGCGACTGGATAGGCCCGCTCATGTGTTCACAACAGAAGAGGTAGCAGATGAAAAACCTTGGTATTACGATATTAAGCATTTTCTCCAGACTCAGGAATACCCAATTTGTGCATCGAATAAAGATATAAAGACATAGAGAAGATTGGATGGCAGGTTCTTCCTCAATGAAAATGTGTTGTACAAGAGAAACTATGACATGGTCTTGCTCGGATGCGTGGATAGACACAAAGCAGACACGTTGATGCATGATATTCATGAAGGTTTATTTGGCACTCATGCCAATGGACATTCGATGGCTAAAAAGATGCTAAGGGAAGGTTACTATTGTCTGAAAATGGAATCTAATTGTTACAAATTTGCAAAGAAGTGCCATAAATTCCAGATTTATGCGGACAAGATTCATGTGCCTCCGACGCTTCTAAATGTTATTTCTTCCCCGTGGCCCTTATCTATGTGGGGTATTGACATGATTGGAATGATAGAACCCAAAGCTTCGAATGGACACCGTTTTATCTTGGTAGCAATTGATTACTTCACCAAATGGGTGGAAGCTGCTTCATATTCTAATGTTACTAAGAAGGTGGTAGTGCGCTTCATTAAGAATAATATTATATGTCGGTATAGTGTGCCAGGAAGAATTATCACCGACAATGGCTCGAATATGAACAACAAGATAATGATAGAGCTTTGTGAAGAATTCAATATTGTCCATCACAATTCATCTCCGTACAGGCCAAAGATGAATGGGGATGTTGAAGCTTCTAATAAGAAAATCAAGAAGATCATCCAGAATATGGTTGTTACTTATAAAGATTTGCATGAAATACACCCTTTTGCTTTACATGGAAATTGGAAATCTATCCGCACTTCAACAGGAGCAACCCCGTTCTCCCTTGTGTATGGAATGGAAGCGGTGCTCCCAATCGAGTTTGAGATTCCCTCTTTGCGTGTGATAATGGAAACCAAGTTGTCAGAGGCTGAATGGGTCCAGAACAAGTTTGACCAATTAAATTTGATCGAAGAGAAGAGAATGACGACTTTGTGTCATGGGAAATTATATCAGGAGAGAATGAAGAAAGTTTTTGATAAGAAGGTCAAACCTCGTGAATTCAGTGAAGGCAACCTCGTGCTCAGGAAGATCATGTCTTTTAACGCAGATTCTAGGGTAAGTGGACTCCCAATTTGTAAGGCCCATATGTTGTCAAGAAAGCCTTCTCTGGTGGTGCATTAATTCTTGAAACTATGGATGGAGAGGAGTTCCCACGTCCCATGAACGCTGATGCAGTCAAGAAATACTTCGCCTAAAGAAATAAAATAACATCTTGCTAAGTTGAAAACCCAAAAGGACAGCTTAGGCAAAAAAGGAACGTGTCGGTAGGCCAAAAATCCGAAAGGGCAGTCTAGGAAAAAATTAGAGACATAAATAGAATAAAATTTCCCTCTAAGTTGAAAACCCGCAAGGGAAGCTTAGGCAAAAGTTAGGGACTTTTTTTGGCAAGTAACTACATCAGACAAGACTTGGTCATTAAAGCAACAATCTTCTTGGGATCTCACCATACTTCAACAGGAGTTGTTGCTCAGGATTTCAAAGTTGTTAGAGGGAATAATGGTCATTGTATCTTTTCATTATATATTACCATTTTCCAAACTTTGTAATTATCCATGGAGTCTCGCCATTCGCAGACTACCATTCTATCAATAAAATTTGAGCTTTTACCCAATTCTTTGTATTTCTTATTTTATTCAGCTTACAAAGACCCATTTATAATTGATAATTATTTTCAAAGAGAAAAGATTAAATAAAAAAATTGTTTTTCAAAAAGAATTTACAACTTACTTTTGCTTTAGATTTCGTGATTCAAGAGGAAAACAAAAGTGGTGATCCCAGGAATGGACGAACTCCAATAATTTTGAGAAATTTTGTTTTCCCCGGGAAGGTTTTCTCAGGTTGTTTTCATTGGTATGCGCGTGTTTATTGTATATTAAAGAAGATGCCAATTGGCATAAGGAGCAGTATCAGATTTGTAATCCCAGTGTCCCCAGTCAAGTGTTGGTTCATTTTCTGATTTTTGGGTTTGCTTGGTCTGAGGTCTCCATTCCGAATTCCCCAGCGAAGTTTTCTCTCATATGACGAAAGGTCTTGTTCCCTTGGTGTGTTGAGATGGAACTATTTGCAAATTGTCTCTCTTTCTGCAGTATTGGCATTCTTGTTGGTATTTATTTCCCAGGCAGCTAGACCAAGGCAGTTTATTTTCTAAGAAGTGTTGAGATAGTTGTTAGCCCTTTGGGTTTTCACCTGCCAAGTGTTGGGTTTGATTTAAAATCCCTAAGAGTTTGTCCTCTTTCTATATGTTGACTTCTTAATTCCCGAAGAAAGCTATCCCAGGGCATCTTTTGTTGGAATAGGTTTGTATGATATGAAGACTCAATCCGAGATTTCCCAGTGAAGGCCTTGCTTATTTGATAGAAGTCTTTTCTCCCTGTGCATGCTGAGATTTGACTCATTTATGAAGCATCTCCTTTCAACGGTTCTTGCATTTTGTTTGATTACCCTATAGTCAGGCAAGGGCAATGTTTTATTTAAAAAATGTTGAGGCATTTGTCAGTTTTTTGGGTTTTCACCTGCCCAGTGCTGGGTTTGATTTAAAATCCCCATAAGGTTGATTTCTTTCTGTAATGTTTGACTTCTCAACTCCCTAAATTGTTATCCCCTTGAGGTTTCATATTTTTCCCCCAGAGAAGTTGGTGCAATACTTACCGTCAATATTGAAGAACGTATCTTGGTTTCCCCTCTTTGATATGGTGTTGACCTCTCCAATGGAGTTAACACGAGGTCCCCAGTTGATGTCTTGATGATGAGGCACTATCTCCCCTAGTGAGGTCTGTATGATATTTTCCCAATGAAGTCAGTACGAGATCCTCAGTTGATGTTTTAACGATATGGTTTCCATCTTCCTTATTTGAAATCAGTATTGAAATCCCCAGTAGAAGTGCAGACTGTGAAACATTTGTTTTCCCCATTGAAGTCTGTGTGCTATTCCTTGGTAGAGCCTGGAGAAGGATGTTATATCCTTGTATATGTACTAATTTGTTGTTATGATATGATTATTTTTGGATTTTGTTCTTTCCCATTGAAGTTAAGCCTTGAAATAGGATTTTGTTTCCTCAGTTGGTGCTTAATTTCTTATGGAACGTTCATCTTGGATGTGATTTAGCCGACTGTTGACTGTGCCCGAGTTGGTTTTGTTTGTTTATCCCCAGTGTTATATGTCTATTTTTTCAAGATATACATGAGAACACTCATATATTCATACATACATCATGCATAGTTAAAATTAGCAAATCATTGTCCATTCACATTCATTAATATTTTGTTGGAATATTACCGTGTTTTGCAGAGTTGTTTTGTCCTCTCTCCAATAGAGTGCCAACCTTAAGCAGAGAGTGTATATTCTTTCAATTTCCCCACTGAGTTATCCCTCGTGGAAGATTTTTGCTTTAGCCTTCTTACACAACTCTTTGTCTGGACGATTTGGGTTTCCCTCTTGAGTTTATTTCTTAAGGGATGTATTATGGTTGATTGTTCCATCCCAGTTTATTTCTGGTTTGAATCTTTGATCCTCAACAATATTATTAATTATGATATCTACAGGCTTCGAGCTTTGGTTTGAGAATGTGCATTTATTTTGCACGAAAAGACTTTATCTCCTCAATAGAAATATATTGGCATCTCCCCAGGAAGTCATATTTCTTTCCCCAGGAAGCCATATTTTTCTCCCCATAGAGTCATTTTTACAATCCTTCATGACGGCGAGTAGTAAGTCTCTTTATTTGAGAAACTTGTACTTCCCCCATAAAAGTCGACGTTACTTTTTTTGCTATCTTCTTTATGAGTGGATAGTTTGCAGTTCGTTGTCAAATTACTCAAATGGAGGGCACGTCTTTTCAATATTGCAGAGACAGTTCATTATGAAATCTTTACAAGTGGTACTCTCTTTATTTGATAAAACTTATATATTACCCTTTCCAGGCAGAATGCCTTGGTTAAAGAAGAAGTTGGGACCCTTTCTAGGTGAAACGCTGGAATTTTGGGAAAAACATGTTATCTTTTTGCTACCCTCAGTGAACGTTGGTAGTTCATCATCAGTGAACGGTGATGCTATGTTATTTCTTTTCTCTCTACCTTCAGTGAAAGTTCGTAGGTCACCTTCAATGAAAGTTGGTGATTGTTATATTTTTGCTACCCACAATGAACGTTGGTAGTTCATCGTCAGTGAACGGTGATGCTATGATATTTTTTTTCTCTCCACCTTCAGTAAAAGTTGGTAGATGACCATCAGTGAAAGTTGGTGATTGTTATCTTTTTTCTACCCTCAGTGAATGTTGTTAGTTCATCATCATTGAACGGTGATGCTATGATATTTCTTTTCTCTCTACCTTCAGTGAAAGTTGGTAGATAACCATTAGTGAAAGTTGGTGATTGTTATATTTTTTCTACCCTCAGTGAATTTTTGTAGTTCATCGTCAGTGAACGATGATTCTATGGTATTTCTTTTCTCTCTACCTTCAGTGAAAGTTGGTAGATCACCATCAGTGAAAGTTGGTGATTGTTATCTTTTTGCTACCCTCAGTGAACGTTGGTAGTTCATCGTCAATGAAAGACGATGCTATGATATTTCTTTTCTCTCTACCTTCAGTGAAAGTTGGTAGATAACCATCAGTGAAAGTTTGTGATTGTTATATTTTTGTTAACCTCAGTGAATGTTGGTAGTTCATCATCAGTGAATGACAGTGCTATGATATTTCTTTTCTCTCTACCTTCAGTGAAAGTTGGTAGGTTACCTTCAGTGAAAGTTGGTGATTGTTATCTTTTTTCTACCCTCAGTAAACGTTGGTAGTTCATCATTAGTAAACGTTGATGCTATAATATATCTTCTCTTACTACCTTTAGTGAAAGTTGGTAGGTCACCTTAAGTGAAAGTTGGTGATTGTTATCTTTTTGCTTCCTTCAGTGAATATTGGTAGTTCACTTTCAGTGAACAGAAATGCTATGTTATTTCCTCTTACTACCTTCAGTGAAAGTTGGTAGCTCACCGTCAATAAACATCGTTGTTGTTATTCTTTTCTCTTTCTACCTTCAGTGAACGTCAGTAGTTACGCCTTTAGTAAAGGTGGTGTATCCGTTGATCTTTTACCATCCTCTATGAATCGGGTCTTTTTGGATTCACCAGTGATTCATTTTCCTGGTTGGGTTTCTTTTCGATTTTTGTTTCCTTTTGCTACATCCCCAATGGTGTCTTGCGTCTCTTTAGATTTATCCATCTGCATTCATAATCATAAATATTGCATGGCATATTAGGGCAAAAAATAGGGCTTGTTTTATATTTAAGTATCTTCAATCGCGTCGACACAAAGATTTTTAACCTTCGTATCTCCGGATAGAAGACACTTAAATAAGGGAAGCTGTTGTACCCCAATTTTTGCCCATAAGATTCCTCTATCATATCATATCAACTCAATCATAACAAGATCACATTAGGGTTGGTTCTTCCTCTTTTTCTATCTCTTATCTTTAAGTTTTCCTATGAGGAATCTCCAAGCACTTTAGTTGTGTATTTTGTATATGTGTTATTGACTAACTTCTAATCAAAATACAAAAAATATTTGTCTTTGTCTTTGAATATTTGTGTTTTGTAGGTGCCGAGTCAAAGCATCTGACAAATAAGGTTTTACGATATTATTTCCCTAAAATCTCTATTTGTAAAGAAAAAGAATTAAATTTTTTCATTTTTTTCACTGTACAATTGATTGCTCCTAGAGTGCAATCAATTGCATAAAGTGCATTTTGCGCAATTTTTTGAAAAAATACATTATGCAAATCGATTTGCAATATAGTGCAATCGATTTGCACAGAGTGTAAATTTGAAAAAAACAACAATTTTAAGCTTGTCAAATTTTGGATCCAATTTTTCTTCATTTTTTTGAAAGATATATCATTAATTTAAATTTTGGTGTCAATCTTACATTTAAAAAAAAATCATTAATTCAAATTTTGGCTCCAAGAATCAGTTACCAAATTACAACTAATCTTAATCCTAAACTCTATAAATAGAGCCCTCATTTAATTCAAATGACAAGCTTTTTATAGCCAAAATCACTTTGCTAAAAAATCTCTCAATTCTCTCCATCTATCAAATTCACTCAAAGCTCCATTTTCAAAAACAATTTAGTAAGCTTTGCATTGAAGCTTACTAATCTTTGAGCTACACCTTCATCCAAACACTTTTTATTCATCAATTCTCTACATCCAAGCTTGGTCAATTGATTCTTGTGGTTGAATTGAAGCAAATTCTTGAAGTTGTTTTAATAATTATCTAGATCTACCTTTGGTAAGTTGGATTGTTCATCTTTCATAATGTGATCTCTTGTTGATCTATGGGTTTGATTCATTGAGCATTATTTTGTGATTCCAATTGTGCTATTTTCTCATAATTTGATGGAATTTTCGTGCTCAATTGGATCCATGATCATAAGGTATTTGATGGAAAGTTTAAACAAGAATTTGGTCTTTTAAAATGTTGTTTTGCTGTTTGTAACAGCGTGCAATCGATTGCTGTAACAGTGTAATCGATTGCACTAAGTGAATTTCACGCAGAGTTTTTAAAATTGCACTGTGTAAATCGATTTGCACAGAAACAAAATGCCTTTTTTGCCTTATTTTGGGGCTGTTTTGATCCAAAATGCTTTTTCTACTCACTCCTTTTGATTGTTGGTTTGGATTGCAATTTCAAATGTCCAATTTATCTTTAAATTCAATGGAATTTGTGTTGTATATGAAGTTGGATAAATGTTCATTAATTCAAATCTATCAAAGAGTTAATTATTTAATTTATTTCTGGTGCTTTGGATTAATGATATGTTTAGTGCTTTAATCCATCTAGATGAGTGATTGAATTTAAAGATGAAAGAAATTTTGAAGTGGTAATCCAAATTAGCTTATCATTCCCCTCCCTCTTCATCTTATCCCTTTTTTTTTTAAATTGTGATACATGTTAAGGGATGATTATCTTTATCTCATTTATCCAAACATGAAGTACATAGATTGCTATGGACCGGCTTTAAAATAGGTGCGACTTCTACATAAGTCCACTTACGATTTCATAACATAGAACTAAATTTTGTCCCGATTCGAATAAATGATTATTCGTGGCCCAAACCTATGTTTGCAAGCCCAAGTATGTTAATTTGATCTCTTTAATCCAACAACCTTGATATTCATTGTATGGAGGCTTTGGTTCTACCAATCCTCTAATGGATCTTCATCAATTTTGGTCAACGCGGATCACTTAAACATCGTTGATCATTAAATGTTACTTTTTGAGGATTCCAAAATGGATTATATACTTGAAAAAAAGCAAATGCAACTTGTCGTGTGGAGGCTTTGGTTCTACCAATCCTCTAATGAGTTCCAAATACAAGTTTCAAGATGGTCATCCAACTAACCACTAATTTCTAATAATTGACTTTAGTTTATGCTTTTATTTTTTATGCTTTATGTACCATTTACTTTAGCATTTAAATTTCATGCTATTTTCATATTTTCTCACTTGAGCTTTTTTTTTCCTTTTAAAGACACTTAATAATTAACGTGAACTATAAAAAACTTTAATGATAATTGGACTATTTGGTTACTATCCTTGGCATTATGGTGTATTGGACTTCTTGACTTAAGATTAGAGACCTTGTCCTCAGTTAGAGACCTTGTGACCTTAATTGATATTTCATCTGGAGTTCTTGAGGTTTACCTCAAGACATTGGGTTGTTTGTTTGTTTTTTTTGTAGGTCATTGTGATTGCAAACTTTGTTTGTAATTTGGAATTCATCTGTATACAGCCGTTACTCTGCCCAATTTTTGTGAAGACTTAATACACTTGAAGTTTGGTTCTCAAAAGAGGTCTAGTATCTTTGCTTGATTGGTTTCAATCCAAAGAATTTGAATTCTATCTTGACTAATAATGTCAAGTATTGGATTCTTGTTGGTTAGATGGTTCTTCTCTTTATCTTTTACCTTATGTTGTATGATAGTCCCTTCATCTCCTCCTATCTTCTTTAATTTCAAAAATCTTCTCCCTCCTTTTGAAAACTCTTCTTGTTTTTAAACTAGAACCACTTTCATAGTAAACTTGGACCTAGGTCCATGAATTTTAAAAAGATTTTAGTAAATAAACTTCAATCAACTTAATAATAACTTGACATTTTTTGTGAGAAGACTAAAATTCAATCAATCTCATTTCAAACCATTTTTCCGCTTTGGCTTTAACTTTAAAAACTTTTTCTCAAAAGATTGGACTCTTGTCAATCCTTGTAGTGATGCAAAAGATTGGGTGTTGAGTGAGGCATTGTTGATTTTAAAATCCAAGACATATCCTCCACTTTGAGATGATGCAAATTCTCCTTGTTCATGATTGTGGGTAGTAAGTATGTTTTCCACGCGGACAATGACGATGATGTCTTATCTCATAAAATTAACCAACACACTTGTGTTTTAAAATTTTTAAAGGTGAAATACGTGTACCCTGATCCCCTATTGAACAAAAGGTGGTACGTAGGCACTAAAGGTTCGAAACCGCGACGGGCACAAAAATCATTAAAAATACTTTTTTTCTCACCTCCACCATCTATTTTTTGTACAACCTTTTATAGCCAAAATATACAGATTTTTCAAAGAGCTTCCTGCGGAGTACCGTATATGTTTAGGGTGCTAATACCTTCCCTTTTCATAACCAACCCCCTTACCTAGAATATTCCCCTCTCTTTTTGGGTTATTCGCTCTTTTCCCATTCCTTTGTAAACAATAAAGCGCAATGGGGATTTTTATTTTGATTTGTACAATTCTAGTCAATCCAATGGTTTAGTCTTAAACATTTGTACTACTACAGACGGCCCTTACATCTTGTATTATAAATCAAACAATAACATTAAATAAACAAAACAATTTTAAAGATCAGTAAAAAAAAAGCGTGCGTCCAAGTGGGGCCTCCTGTATTTGAATGGACCAATCAAAATGTCTCGTTTTGCTATGCCATTTCAACCACCGGTCAAACCACCCTGGATGGTGGTTCCGATCATCATCTCTGGTGACATAGAAATCCAAACCTACAAAATTCTTTGAAAACAAAAAGGAAAACGACCCTAATTAACTAATCAGGGTCTTGCGAATTCAGTGGACACATTAGTTTGGTCTAAAAATGATCGTATCCAGGGTTTTGAAGGAATCCAATCTCAATGCCCTAGCCATGGTGGATTCTTATTCCTACATCATACCTTACAAGTAATACATTAAAACACTCCTAATTATCCAAATGGACATGAATATATGCAACAAATTCATCTAGAACACATGATTTAAGAGTTTGAAATCATGAAATCCTTACCCAACCGGTGTGCTTGAGAGAGAGAGAGAGAGAGAGAGAGAGGGAGAGAGAGAGAGTTCTAGCACACTTTAGGCTTCAGGAACAGTCGGAATAACTTACTGGGAGTCTCAAGAGGATAATGGAATGCTCAACACTGATTGAAACTTGTTAGAGAATCAGATTTGACTTTGCCCTAACCTTTGAAAATTTTGAAAATCTTTGGGAGTGTGCTTGAGGAAGTGTTTTTTTGTGCTTTGCTTCTGTCTTTTTTGTGTATATATAGAGGAATGGAAAGAATCATCAAATATGGAAAAAAATACAAGGCATTAATAGCCATGAGACAAGAATCAAACACCATAAAAAACTCCATTTTTGAGAATTTTCTTGCCCTTTTGAGCTTCAAAGGGTTTTGGCAAGGTGGTCAACTATTCTTGGGCCTGAATTGATCCAAAAAAACAAGCCCATATGCCTTAGTCAATTGATTTTATATTTCATTTGATTTAATTGAATTTAAATGAATAAAAATTCAAATAAAAGAAATAAAAATCATGAAAAATATGTGCATGTATTTAGAGATTCTCTAACACATTATGAACATGTTGGAACATCAAAAATTAGGCCTACTAGTTTAAAATTTCAAGTTTGCTTACTTTGCACTTCATGCATTTTCTCAAACTTTCCCAACTTGCAATGGTCATAACTCTCTCAATTTTCATATTTTGAAGGTGATATTGGACTTTTTGGAAATCTAAAGATTCCATATTCAATTTCCCTTTTGATCATTTTTGCATTTGGAGACTTTATCTTGATGTAAGTTACCTTGACAAAAAGTGTCTTTTTATTGACTTTTGAAATGACCTGTAATGTATTGGCTTATATCTCTCAAATGAAGCACTTTTTGGAATTCGGCATATAAACAAAGTTGTATAGAATTTAATTTCCTTCAAAATGGGATTTTTTTGGGGAAAAGTTGATGAAGCATGTAAAAGTTATGCTTGGTCAAAGTTCAGTTGACTTCTCATAAGGAAGCTCTAATTTGGTAACTTTTGACTTTTGATGATTTGAGGGCTTTCCTTGCGGAATCATGATCAACCTTTGATCAATTTATTAATATCACTTCAAAATGTTGATGTTGACAAAAATTCTTGAAGTTTGACTATATGTTGACCATAATTGACTTTTTACCAAATACAATTGAATTTCAATCGTCTGAGCCACTGACTGAGCAAACTTGTGATGCAAGACTTGAAACTTGACATGAACATTTTTGAAGACATATGGAGAACCATGGGAACCACTTGAGACCTTTTCAACCTAATCTTCCTTGAGAAACTCAAAACCCTAGTTATAGACCCCTTGCTTAGGAGAAGGTTTGACTGGTCAACCCTTGAGTATCCTTGAATACTTGAGACCCTTTGAAGAATGTTTTTTTAAGGAAAATGGGAGGGAAAATTTTAGGGTACAACAAGGAGACTATCCTAAATCTAATCCCTAATGTTATCATACAATGATGGTCCTAAGGTCGAGTTTGAAAGGGAAATCCTAACTACGTTAGCATGCATGGATAATGATCCCAATGTCTACCTTGCATAAAAAACGAAACAATTGAATTATAAAGGGGCATACAAGGGTTCAAAACCTAAGGGAACATGGAATATACAAGGATGAAAAGAAAACAAGCAATCAAAAGGCTCAAGAGAGAACACACATGTCATGAGTAGCACACACTAACTCAAGCCAAAATGCCTAACCAAGATATCATGAATCGAGGAAGGAGATAAGGGGGAGCTTTAGCCAAGGGGTCATATCAACCGAGGAAAACAAGCTATCTGTGGGAATATAAGCTCCTATACCAAGGTATCATATTACCAGGCAAGAAGAGTACGAGGGAAAAGTGATAAGCACGAAGTGTTAATTTCGACCAATGTGAGCTCAAGACGTGTGGAATCGATTACAAATCCCTTTTCCATCCGACCGACTCGATAACAAGAGCGGCACACTCCAAAGCATCATGGTGCGTCACACGCTAACGATGACACGAACTAGAATGTCTGGGGATTGATTGTGAACCCTTTTCCACTCGCCTTCTTTGAGGACTTATCAAGGGGAATGGGAATGGTCGCCTCTTTTTGAGGTCTTTGGGAACAAATGTAAATACACAACAGAATGCCTACTTTGAAGGTAGGTCTTTAAATAATCAACAAACACAAGTAGAAAACAAGTGAATAATGCCTTCTAAAGGACTTTAAACAATGACTTCTAGCGTACACTCTTTATTATCCTACTTCTCGTGATATCTAGAAAGCGATAAAATGCTGAAAGATAAAACAAATAGTGAAGTAATACCAAACAAATAAAATGTCTGTTATAACGCAAGCAAAGCGAAAATACTCCATAAAAATTTGAGCAAGCTAGCATCAACAAATCGAAACGGTCAGAAATCGTGCGCTCAACATAAACATCCAAGTATCGATAATGTGAAAGTAAATCACATATGCAATGTGCATCAGACACATCCGTATCACAAACAATACACCTGCATAAAAATCACAACCAGACAAAAATGCAAGCAATGTATATTTCTCATAGAATAAGAATCAAGATAAAATTGCGTCAGAAGCAAATACCTAAGTCAAACGGTTTTCAATCACATAACCTACACTCTAGTTACATGATTGAAAGCTCTCACAATGTACCTTGCACAAATCAACAAACACATTAGTGATTAGTAAGACAACATAAGCCAAATAATTTAGGTGCAAGACAAAGCTAAAAGTGGATCTCGCATGCAAGCAGTCGACTTGAGGCAACGGGGGAGTCGACCCAAGATTACCTGAGGGAGAAAGAAAAAGAAAGAAAAAAACTTCTAGATGAGTCGACTCAAAGACAGGACGCGTCAACTCAAAGAGGTCAGGTGAGCCGACACAAAGAGTTGACGCGAGGCTTCCCGTGGGTGATGACAAAAAACTGTTCAACATGAGTCGATCCAAAGGGTCGACGTGAGGCTTCCTGAGAGTGAAAAAAAATTCTTCTTTTACCTAGAGTCGACCAGAAATCCGGGTGAGTCGAAGCCAAGAGGCTTGATTTGAAAAAATATGTATCTAAAGAGTTCAATTCACACTTCATCAACAACCATTAATCTATTCTCATACCACAAAACAAATCAATGCAAGAATCTAACCTTGACCGTAGGAAACAAAATGAGAGTGCTCATTGGTTCAACTACCAACCACTTATGAAAAATGCACAAGTTGTAACAAATGAAATCTGCATAATTCAACTCAAAGAAACTGATAACACGAAATTATATCGTATATTCGACTTGATTCACATGCACTTTTATATTGTTTTTCATTCATTTTATCTTGTTATACCGATATTTCTATTTCTATATCAGGTATTTATATTCCACAAGGCTTGCATGAGAAAAGAGGAAGAAATAACAAAGAAATGAGTTGAAAATCACATTGTAGCAGAAAAAGGAAAAGGCATGACAAAAGATTTTAATGGTCGTCACAACCTTCATGCCGGTCTCCATGTCTTGAAAATATGTGTGCCCCTCGGCACACATCATGTTACGATTGGCACATGATAAAATATGTGTGCCCCATGACACACAATGCCTGCCATGATATTAATGTTCTCTCCACGTCTGCAACGAAGCTTTATTTTCTCCACTTCACCCACTCACCCCATGATTTTCTCAACTTCTCCGATCATGATCTCCACTACTTGCCACATGAATCACAAAGGAACTTCCATGAGTTCTCACTATAAAAAGGGTCGATCATTCATTTTTGAGACATCCAAGTTTTATGCGTGGAAGTTGTTCATAGTTTTAGGCAGAAATCACCTTGTAAAAGTGGTAGTTTCTCACATCGGGGAACTACCACACCATTAGTTTTAGACCTACAATTTATGTACTCTTGGATCAAATCTTGCCGCTTTAATAGAAGTTATTTCAGTTTCATCTTTTTTTCAAGTCTCGTAATTTATTCCCAGCTTTTACAGGTTTCCTTTTATTGCTTTATTATTATTATTATTATTATTATTATTATTATTATTATTGTTGTTTTTGTTGTTTATCATTGTTAATTTAATTACCATGTCGTTGTTAATTGTAATTGTTATGTTTAATTTGTTTTTACTTAATTCCATGTGTAATACGGTGGGATAATTGACTTTTTGGTTTTATCCAAATGTGCGGATAGCTAGAGTCGCCACCGAATTTTCTTTTATAAAATATTTAGGAAAGGTGAAAAGAACATGAAAAACCTTTGATGGATTTTGAGTTTGGGGGGTGGGGGGGGGGGGGGGGGGGGGGTAAGATATGAAAAGGGAATGTGTTAGCATCATTTTAATCCGTAGTTACCTATGAGCTCTTAATTACCTAGCTCACTTTTGAAAACTTGATTTGTGTGTCTCATTTGTTTGAAAATATTTTGAAATTTGCCAATTTAAGGCTGACTTTGTAATGATTCATGTATTAGTCCTCAAGAATGTATATAAAGTGTTGTTTTTAAAAATATTTGTTTGAAAGTGTAGTGTGATTTTTTTAAAATTATGAGCAAGCAATTAAGAGTCCTACCCACCAGGTTATTGTCTTTCACTCTCTTTTCCTTTTCCTTTGGAGATAGTACTATCCATACCATTAGTTGGTAGGTAGCCCTGTCTATTAGATGTGAAGGGACATGCGTAGGGTCATCGTATGGTCATCGAAGGCAACAAGTAAGGATACTTTAGCAATTGTATTGAAGGGACTATCATCATTTTGTAGGAAACTCGAAGGGACTAGATCATTTTGTAGGAAACTTGAAGGGTCATCGAGGGATTATGATCATTTGTGTCATAGGGACTATGATGATTTGATCCAGGGTCTTTTTCTAAAGTATCCCCATATTCGAGGGACATGACCAATATTTTATAAGGCAACAAGAGAGGATACCCCAGAGGTGCAAGTATAAAGAGTGTATTGATTCGATTATTTATATTGAGATTAGGCTTTTCTAGATTATTTTTATTAGTCTTGTCATACAAACCCTAGTTACTAACAGTTAAATATGTACAACCTAAGCTATTACATCCTGTGAGCAGTTACATAATAGGAAAAACTGCGAAAAATAAATCTACGCTATTACAATGAAGAGTGCGTCCTATACATTTGATCTAGGAAAATTAAATAAGAAATAAGAAAATAGGAAAAAAGAATGTAAAATTTTTTTAATGATTTTTTTGTGGAAAATAATTTAAGTGATAATAATTAATAACCTAAATTCTAATTGATTTTAATGTTAAAAAAGAAAAAGGTGATTAATTAATTAATTAATTTAGTGAATAAAAAGAACTAACTAAAACACTAATAATAATTTATTAATATTAAAAAATTAGATTAGTTTTAATGAATAATTAAAAAATAATTAGGGTTAGAAAAGGAAAAAAAGAAAAGGAATTAGGTTAACAAAATAAGGAAAAAAAGATTTGTATCGGGTGGGTGTTGAACCCACACCCTCTTGCTTCACAGCTGCATCGCTTGCCACTAGGCCAAGCGTCTGTTGGTGTTTGAGAATAAGTGATGCATAATATATGGAAACCTGCGTTAGTTTGGAAAATTAACAAAAAAACATTGTGAAACACATGTGTATTACGGTGGCAGAACCGACTGTTGTACTGGTTTTTGTATTCGCAAATGTTACAGTAAGAAAGAGTCTCCACCGACTTTTCTTATATCCAAATTAAGGAAAGGGTGAAAAGAATAGAAAAAGACCTTTTCGAGAATTTTCTGAGTAAGGGGGGTAGATTATGGAAAGGGAAGATGTTAGCACCCTTTCCATCTGTAGTTTTCTACGGGCTTTTAGACGCTTAGTTCATTTTTGAAATACCTTGTTCTTTTGGGGTACCCTAGAGGTGCATGTGTGTTATGTTCAGTTATTTTAGTCTTGAGTTTAGTTTGCTAACGTTTGACTTTTAGTCTTTCCATACAAGCCTAATTACTAACAGTTAATATTTTGAAGAAATTTAAAGTGCGAGAATCATAAATCCTACGCTATTACAATGCTTCGGGGAAGGGGTATTTACATGTTCAAATTGGGGAAAAAATAAAGAAAGCAATAAAGTCCTATTTTAATCTATTACATCTCATCAGCAGATACAAAAATATGAAAAACGAAAAATAAAAAGGAAATATTGAACGCGCGCGAATTGGGAAAAATACGTCTAAAACCCTAAAAATTTCTAAGTAAAGAAGAAAATATTTTTTGGTTGTTTTTGTTTACTTTTTAATTTAAAAAAAGTAAATTTAAATAAGAAAATAAATTAAATTAAACCTAATTCTAATGTTTTTTGTTTTTATTAATACAATATTTAAATTAAATAAACCTAAGTCTAGTTGATTCTAAATTGATAAAATAAAATTAAAATAATTAATTAAATTAAATTAAAATTAATTTAAAAAAAATTCCTAAGTCTATGATTATTATTTTTTGATTTTACGATTTGCTATAAAAATGATTAAAAGAAAATCCTAGGAAATAATTAAATATGTAAAAAAAAATAGAAAATAAAATGAATTGGGCCTGGATATGCAAAAGCAGAATGAGGGGTGAGGATTGAAAATTCGCTAGGTCCATACTAAGCTGGCCCAAAAACTGTATGGATCTAGTGTGAGGATCCCCTGAGTGTCCACGATGGGGATGCATGCTCTAGGGGGATTGGATATGTTTCCCTTATGATCCATTGGCCGAGGCTGAAGGCGCATGATAAGCATTTGGAATGCTGTGCATTGGATCTACAACAAATTTATTAGAAAATATAAAAACATCAAGCCTGAGGATTGAACCCAGCCCTTTTAGCTTCACAAACACACGCCTTGCTATTTGAGCTTCCTTACAATTCGTGTATCATAACTAATGCATTATATTATATACAAAATCAAGTCAAACATATTTAAAAAATAAAAACACGCATGCTGGCTTCTGTGGGCCAATGAGATTGTGTTGTTTTGCCACACAAACTCCACCGGAATCAACCAATTGCAGGGGTGCTGGAGTCAAACTCCGGTCACCTTCTCTGACTGCATCAAAACCTTAAACCTGCAAAAAAAGCAAAATCAAGGTTTAAGATTAAGCCTTCCCGCCCTATTTCGTATGCTACGAGTTCAATGGTGGTGGTACCTTGTCTTGAAAGTCCCTGTATCAACAAAACCGAAGCTTAAATGTTCTCAAGCCCTAACAATGGTGACCTACAATCCTGGCGTTATAACTCACATGAAATACGTTAGAACATCAACAAACAACTATAATAACATGAATATGTGAAAAGAATCAACTTATATCACATGTAGAGAGAGTTTGAGATTATCAAAAATACCAAGACGGGATGATGATGATGATCTATCTGATCTGGGCATGGAATTGTATGCTAGAGGGTTGGGTTGAGTTCTTGGAAGCCTCAGGGAGATGTTTGAATCCTTAGTTTGGACTGAGGAGGGATGGAATTGGCTATTTGAATTTCACAACTTTGAATTTTTTTTTTGTGATTTTGCGCGTCTCTCTTAGGCAGTGGTATGCGTGACTTTGGCTTTCATATGCGATGTATTTATAGTGTAGAGGGAGAGGACAAGGAAACATGGCATGAATCCAAGCCATAAACATTGTTTTTAAACCAAAATCATAAAATTTGAAAAAAATGCCAAAATGGATATTTCATGCCTTTTTCATATTGGAATAAACCTGGTAACTTCTTGCACGTATTTGTGGGCTTTTAAGCAAACCAAAACATCATCCCAAATGCCAAAGCCCATCTATATTTATTTTATGCAATTTATTTTATATTTATTTGAAATAAATTAAAATAAATATGATACAAATAGATAAAAATGGCAAGGCCATGTAAAAATGAGATTAGAGGTCCTTTGCAAGGTTATGAAGACATTTGAAGTCCAAGAAGTTAGGCCATTGACCTAAAAGTTCAATTTTGCTCAATGCACAACTCATGAAATTTCCAAAATTTTCCCAACTTGGGCAAGCCATAACTTACTCAATTTTGATCTCTTGATGATGATCTTGGATGTTTTGGAAATCCTAAGATGTCTAATTCAATCTCTCTTTTGGTCAATTTTTCATTTAAGATTTTATCTTGATGTAAAAGGTCTTGGCAAAAAGTGTCTTTTGTTGACTTTCTGAAAATGACCTGTAATGTATGAGCTTGTATCTTTCAAATTATGCATTTCTTGAATTTTAGGCCAAAAGAGAAGTTGTAGGGAATTGGATTATATTCAAAATAAGCTTTGTTTGGGGAAAAATGGATGAAGTATATGAATGTTATGCCTGGTCAAACTTCAGTTGACTTTTCAATAGAATCCCTAATTTAGCAGTTTTTGACTTTTGATAGATTAGGAGCATTTCTTGAGGAATCATGATCAAACCTTGATAAAATGATGGATACTACTTCAAAATGTTTATGTTGACCAAAAATCTTGAAGTTTGACTGTACATGGGGCACAATTGACTTTTGACCTAATACAGTTGATTTTTAAACATTTGAGCAATTGATTGAGCAAACTTATAGTGGAAGGCATGAAATTTGTCATGGACAATTTTGAAGGCATATTAGGACCATGGAAAACATTTGAGACCTTTGGAGCTCACACATGTTGATGAAAAGTTAAACCCTAATTAGAGGTTCATTGTGAAGCAGTGAAAAACACAAGAAGGGGGGGTTGAATTGTAAAACTGAAAATCAATGCAATGAACAAGATATTTTTATCCTGGTTCGTTTGATCTCAAACTACTCCAGTCCACCCGTCAAGGTGATTTCGCCTCTCTCCAACGAGGTCTTAATCCACTATATTCAACTGAATATTACAAACTGCTTTAACAACTGCTAAAGCCTTCTTGATGCAAACCACAACCCGGTTTGTCAAGGAAACACTTTCTTACAAAGAAGATAAATCTAAGTGTGTGAATATTTTCTACAAAACTGTATCACAACTGTGATGTATACACAACTTTAAGCTTAGAAACAGAATTGCTAAAACAAAGATTGAGTAAGAAGATGTGTAGTGTTTAGCAAACTGAGAGAAGGAAGATTATGATCAGCTTTTAGGCGTGTAAAGATTTGGAGAGCATTAGCCAATTCAATCTTCATAGTCTTGTTTATATAGCACTGAGATGTTGAACGTTGGAGCAATATTCTTGATTCAATGCTAATTACAAACTTTCCTTATCGAGCATATCTTGTCTGGAATGAGGCCGTTGGTATTAATTTGCTTTCAATGCACAGTACCATTGCTTACTTAATGCAAGTTCTGGCTTGGCTCATTCTGACTTTGCTTAGCTGTTGATGAACTGTTGTTTTCTTTATCAGAGTGTTTAGCGCAGTTCTGTTCATCAGACTTCAGCATATACGTAAGTTAATCTTCTGATTCTGATATCCTGATATGGCAACTTCTGATGCTGATGTCAGGAACCAAATTTCTGATGCTGATTAGGTGTGATCTTGCTTATACCAATCAGAGTATCTGCAAATCAGAACGTAATAATTTAGGCAGCAAATAGTTCATACATGAATCATATAAACAATATATCTTTTCACTTTGTTATCATCAAAACTTAAACATAGGGTAGTAGATTCAAACTTTGTTCTAACAATCTCCCCCTTTTTGATGATGACAAAAACTAGATATTTTTTAATTGAAAATAACGTGAAAAGGTATCAGAGAGATGCATCAGAGTAAGAAGTTATCAAAGATAAGGGATAAAGAGATATCAGAGTTGAGAGATACTCCCCCTGAGTTTATTGCTTCCCTTTTTGATTACAAGTGTTCTTCAAGATCAGATCTTTTTGCCTTTCTTTGAACATCAGAGTATCAGAGTCTTTGACTATCAGAAGCTTTAGATCAGCATATCAGAGCAGAGCTTCAGATCAGCGTATCAGAGCTTTTCTTGTCAGAGCTTTGCTTTGGATCAGAGTATCAGAGCGAATCAGAGCTTCAGAGCTTTTAGTCTTCAGAGTGTCCAGGAGCTTCCTTGTACATGTAGACTTACGCAAAACAGAAAACATTTTCAAGTATAATAGAGTTAGAATGTTCGAGAATTTCTGTCTTAGTAATCCGTTATTGTTTAAAATATCATTCTTGTTCTCCCCCTTTTTGTCAGCAATCAAAAAGTGTAAGTGATATGCTAAAAACAATTAAGATCAGAAAAACTTATCATATTAAAAGGTTCAGAAACAAAACATATTCAAACAGTACATCAGAAATTCAAAGAAAAAATGAAAATGACATGAATGAAAAAAATAAGGTTGGGGAGGAAAGCGTGTGTACAGGTTCTCCAGCATGGCTTTGATCTGATAAGTAGTCTCATTCTGCTTGTGCACCATGCTGACAACAATGTCAATCTTGCTATCCTGCACATCCATTCTTTCTTTCATCTTCTGGTCGTTTTCATCCATCCTCTGCTGCAGACGCATGTCATTCAGCTTCAGCTCTTCCAGAGTCTGCCTGTCCAAGGCAGCTTGAGAAACATCAGAGGCAGGAAGCTTCTGAGAGCTTTCTGCAACATCTTCTGCTTGACTTGCTTCAGCTTGAATGGTCTTGTCTTCTTCTGGTTGCACCTTTGAAGCTAGCTGTTTCTCAGACCAAGGTTCACTATCCAGAGGGAGCACAACTTCCTGAGGCAGCTGACTTTCAACTTCCTTCAGCAGCTTGCTGAAGTTCTGTTGTGCTTGCTCATAGTTGATATCCTGCAACTTGAGGGCTTCAGCACGTACCTAAAGTCTGAATTGTGACCAGAGCTGGTCAGAGGCAGCTGGGTCAATCATTCCAGGACAGACTTGCTTCAGAGAAGCAATCCACTGCTGCAAACCTGTTTCAAAATTCATAATACCAGAGCCAACATCTGGTTGTTTTGGTTTTGGGATGGCTATTTTATGTTTCAGATCAGCAAGACGGTCAAGGCTGGTTAAGTCTATGAAGGTCCTGCTGGGGTTTTCGGTGGTTTGCTTGGCAGCTGTTTGTTTTGGAGATGGAGTGGGAGAGTCTGAGATTATGATTGGACTGTTTGGTGTTTTGGGAGTATTTGGTGGTGTAGATTTTGGCGAGGATGGCAGCTGGGCCATGGTGACTGTTGTTCCACATGGCAGCTGGATTGCCAGAGGTTGTGGTTCAGATGATTGAGGTGAATGAGGTTCAGAAGGTGGAGGAGTTTGAGTTTCAGAGTGATGAAACTCAGGTTGAGGTGATGGTGGATGAATTTCTGGTTGAGGAGAGGGAGATGGAATTGCTGGTTGAGGAGAAGTTGTTGGAATTTCTGGTTGTTTAGGGATAAGGGGTTCTTCTGGAATGGACGAGAGAGGTTGTTGTTGTTCTGGTTCTTCAGCAGATTGTTGTTGTTCTGGTTGTGGAGGAGGGAAAATTTGTGGTTCAGAGTTTGGATTGGCGGAGTGATCAGAAGTGTGTTGATCAATGTCAGACAACACTTTGTCAATTGCTGATGTTGTTGAGATTGTTGGTTTGGGAAGTTTGGTTCTGGGTCTTCTGAGTTTTAATGCCTCAGAAGGGTCATCTTCTGGTTCAGTTTCATCTATTGTTGGGATGGGGATTGAGATTCTATTAGAGGTTGGAGGTGGAATAGATGCTGGAATAGTAGAAGAATTTAAAACAGAAGCAACAGATAAATTACCTCTTTTCTTGGGTGTCTGCTGGATGATCCTTCTGAAGGTGCCTTCCTCTTCTTCGTCTTCTTCAGAGTCACTTCTGGTTGAGGTTGATGCAGATCTTTGATCTTCAGATTTGGATCTGTGCCATCAGCTTTGCACGCGTCCATATATCTGAGAACTACCACTGGCTTGGATTCTATCTGAGAGAATAAGGGAAAGTCACTCAGTGGAACTCTTCTGCTGGTTATATCAGCAATAGGAGTAGCGCTGGGTTCCTTTTTGATATTCTCTATCAACTTCATTTTCTTCAAGTTCTTCGCGTTCAGAGGCTTCCCAACTGTTGGTTCAATGGTGCTTAATTCTTGAGCTTCTATCAGATGCTCTATCAGCCTATTCTCTGTCAGAATATCTGATATCAACCTTCCAAAGGGAATCCAATCCCTCTTCGTTCTTTCTTCTTCCCTGGTTTCCTTCACACTTGTTCTGAGGTGGTTGAACAGAAGATGAGCCAAGTTGATTTTTACCTTCTGATTGATAAAGTAGATCAGAAACTGCTGATCCACATTTATGTAATCAGGGGAACTAGTTGGCTTCCTATGGTTGAAGCACCCCAGAATTATCTTCACCCAAACTCTGTGATGATCCTTCAGATCTTTGATCTTGCTGCTGGGCACCCCATGGGTGAAAATCCTTTCAGCTATCACGCCCACGTCAGCACATCTCTCAGCCATATCAATACAGCGGACGCCACCGCCACTGTAGCCTATTAACCTTGTTATGTGATCCTCAGTGATCACAATCTTCTTCCCCATGATGTAGGAGGTGACTTGATGCGTTGAAGCCATTGCATGAATCCAGAACTCCTTCACTAACATAGGGAATGTTGGTCCAACCAACCTGTCAAAATACCTTTCCCATTTCTGTGCCCTAACTTCTTCTGTTAGGTCAAAGCCGTTTCCCTTCAAGCTTCCAAAATCAATGATCAATTCAGATAACACTTCTTGATTCTTCACAGGAGTGAGGAGTGTTCTGAATGGAACTTGATACTGTTCAGATGATGCTTTCTTCTGAGGACCTGCAGAAGCACTGCTGGAGGTTGCCATGTTCACACTAAAAGATTTTGAGAAGAAACTGAGAAAAAGGGTTTGCAAGAGATGAACACAGAAAAATGCAGAGAATGCTTGAGAAATAGTGAGAAACTGTAAAGAATTAGAATGAGAGGTTAATGTGTTTAAATAGAGTTCATAATATTTTGAAAAAGTAAACGTTTTTAAGAAAGAGTAATAAAGTCATGATTGCATTTTAAAAGCATGATTACTTTTTATTAAATGCTTGCTGATTTTGGGGGATTTGAGAAAGATACTTAAAAACGGTTACCAGACATGTGTCTCAATGCACCCAATCAGCGTTTTGCCTTCTCAGAAGCGTGCACGCGTTCTGCTTCAGAGATTTGCTGATGATTGGATGACACTTGTTTGATGTAGTGATCAGCACGTCTGTCTTTGAGCTTAGACTCTCAGATCTTTAGACTTGCATCTGATACAACCTGCATGTTCTATCTTTCTGAAAGAAGATTGATCATAAGTTCACAGTAAAACAATTACATTCTGAAGATAAATATATGGAATTAAAACATTTTCACTCTGGGCAGACTTTCATGCTGAGATGTTTCAGAATGAAATTAAACCTATCTTCTGAAAGGGGTTTAGTAAAGATATCAGCCCATTGATGGTCTGTATCTATAAATTTTAAATTCAAAATTCCTTTCTGAATATAGTCCCTAATGAAGTGATGTTTTATTTCTATATGCTTAGCTCTAGAATGTGGAATGGGATTCTTACTTAAGCAAATAGCAGAGGTATTATCACAAAGTATAGGAATGTTACTCTCAAAAATCTGGAAGTCTTCAAGCTGACTTTTCATCCAGAGCATTTGTGTGCTACATCCTGCTGCTGCTATGTACTCAGCTTCTGCTGTTGATAGTGCAATTGTTGATTACCTTTTGCTGGACCAAGAGATCAGATTTTCTCCTAGAAACTGGCAGCTTCCAGAAGTACTTTTACGCTCCACTCTGTCTCCAGCAAAATCAGCATCGCAGTAGCCTACTAAACTGTAATCACTAGATTTTCTATAAAACAAACCCAGATTAGTAGTACCTTTCAGATACTTGAAAGTTCGCTTAACAGCTGTTAAATGAGATTCTCTAGGATCTGATTGGAATCTAGCACAAATACAAACGCTGAATAATATATCAGGTCTTGAAGCAGTCAGATAAAGGAGAGACCCAATCATACCTCTGTAGACTTTCTGTTCTACATTTTTGCTTACCTCTTCTCTTTCCAGAATGCACGTGGGATGCATTGGAATCTTTGATGGCTTACATTCTGAGAGGTCAAATTTCTTCAGAAGATCTCTGATGTATGTGCTCTGATGAATGTAAGTTCCCTCTGGAGTTTGATTGATCTGAATTCCTAGAAAGAATTTCAGTTCCCCCATGAGGCTCATCTCAAATTCTGCCTGCATACACTTAGCAAATTTTCTTCCAAGAGGAGGATTAGTAGAACCAAAAATAATATCATCAACGTAAATTTGACAGACTAAGATGTCATTCTTAACTGATTTACAGAATAAGGTAGTGTCCACCTTCCCTCTGGTGAATTCATTTTCTAACAGAAAGTTACTTAGCCTTTCATACCAAGCTCTGGGAGCTTGTTACAGACCATATAGTGACTTCTTTAGTTTGAAAACATGTTCTGGATGTTTTGTATTTTCAAAACCAGAGGGTTGGTGCACATAAACCTCTTCTTCTATATAACCATTTAAGAATTCACTTTTGACATCCATCTGATACAGAGTGATGCCTCTATTAACAGTAAATGAAATTAAAAGTCTGATAGATTCTAACCTGGCGACTGGGGCAAAGGTTTCTGTATAGTCTATCCCCTCTTGCTGACTATAACCTTGTGCAACCAGTCGTGCCTTGTTTCTGATGACTTCACCTTGTTCATTTAGCTTGTTTCTGAACACCCATCTTGTTCCAATGACGTTGAATCCTTTTGGTCTGGGAACAAGATCCCATACGTCGTTTCTGGTGAATTGATTCAGCTCTTCTTGCATTGCCAGAATCCAGTCATTATCTAGAAGTGCTTCATCAATAGAAGAGGGTTCAATCAGAGACACAAGTCCCATGAGAGTTTCTTCAGAGTTTCTGAAGCTTGCTCTTGTTCTGATTGGATCTTCCTTTCTTCCTAAGATAGTCTCTTCTAGGTGATCCAAACTGCTTCTGGGTAATCTCTTCGGAGGTTGATCAGCAGCTGTTGTAGGATTGCTAGCAGTGCTCCTTTCAGATGTTGAAGGAGTGTCTGTATTGAGAGCTTCTGATGACTTGTCTTCAGAACCTGTAAATTCAATTTCCATACCTGCAAAGACTTCATTCTGCTTTGACTTTTCAGAGTCAAGCTTATCATCAAAACGAACACTGATTGATTCTTCCACAATCTGTGTTTCTGTATTGTATACTCTGTACCCTCTTGAGCGTTCAGAGTATCCTAACATAATACACTTCTGTGCTTTAGAGTCAAACTTGTTCAAATAATTCTTTGTATTTAACATAAAGCAAGTACATCCAAATGGATGAAAATATGAAATGTTGGGCTTTCTGTTCTTCCACAATTCATATGGAGTCTTTTCCAGAATAGGTCTTATTGAGATTCTATTCAGAATGTAGCACGCTGTGTTTATTGCCTATGCCCATAAGATCTTAGCAACGTTTGTCTCATTGATCATGGTTCTGGCCATTTCTTGCAATGTTCTATTCTTTCGTTCTACAACTCCATTTTGTTGGGGAGTTCTAGGACAAGAGAAATCATGCAGAATGCCTCTGTCATTAAAGAATGACTCAAAATCTTTGTTTTCAAATTCTCCACCATGATCACTTCTGACTTTAACGATTCTAAGATCCTTTTCATTCTGAACTTGGTTACAGAAGGTAACAAACACAGAGTGTGACTCGTCCTTGTGTCTTAAGAACTTTACCCATGTCCATCTGCTATAGTCATCTACGATTACTAACCCATACTTCTTGCCACTGACTGAAGCAGTTTTAACTGGTCCCAATAAGTCAATGTGCAGAAGTTCTAATGGCTTAGAGGTAGAAACAACATTTTTAGATTTAAAAGAGGGTTTTGCAAACTTGCCTTTCTGACATGCTTCACACAGAGCATCTGAATTGAACTTCAAATTAGGAAGTCCTCTGACCAGATTGAGTTTGTTAATCTGAGATATTCTTCTCATACTAACATGCCCCAATCTTCTGTGCCAGATCCACTGCTCGTTGTTAACAGACATAAGGCATTTTACATTCTGACTCTTTAGTTCAGAAAGTTTGATTTTTGTAAATGTTGTTTTTCCTCTTACCATTAAACAGGATAGTCCCATCTTTCTGACTAACAGCTTTACATGATTTTTGATTAAAGATTATATCATAACCGTTATCACTTAATTGACTTATGGATAACAGATTATGCATCAATCCATCTACTAGCAGAACATTATTAATAGAGGGAAGATTTCCATTACCTACAGTTCCAGAGCCAATTATCTTTCCCCTCTGATTGCCTCCAAAGCCAACATGGCCTCCAGGCTTAAGTTCCAGGCTTTGGAACATATGCCTTCTTCCCGTCATGTGTCGTGAGCAGCCAGAGTCCAGGTACCATGACTGGTGTTTCTGACTTGCTGCTAAAGATATCTGCAACATGTATTATTTTATCCTTAGGTACCCAGATTTTCTTGGGTCCTGATTTGTTAGTTTTACCAAAACTCTGGTTGAATTTTGGTTTCACAGAGTGCTTACTGCTAGTGTATTTAATATCATGTGTGTGACCATACACAAAATGTGAATTCAGAGGAGTGTGTTTAATGGTTAAGTCCATGACATTCTTAGGTGTAGGAACCTTACCTTGGTATCCTATTCCTTTCCTGCCGTTTCTGCTAACTCCATAGATCATTGAAGCCATTTTGCTTCTATCTATGCTTTTAGCAAGGAACTTCTGGAAACTGTGATCATACTCCTTGATGATCTCATAAGCGTTGCTGGGAGTTTCAGAAATTGGTTCCTTCTGAGAGTTTTGTAAAGTATTTTCTAATTTTTAAATCTTATTTCTCAGCTCAGAATTCTCCAATTTGAGACTCTCAGTCTTATTAGAGTCAGATTCAAGATTCCTTTTCAGGTCTCTGAATTTAACTCTAATTTGCTGATACCTTTCCAGAATCTCATTAAGGCTTTCAGCAAGTTCAGCCTTGGTAAAATTAACAGCAAAGTTAGGAAATACCTCTTCAGTGTATGATTCAGAGTCTGATTTAGAAGCTTCACTGTCTTCTAAAATATTAGCCATGAGAGCTATGTTGGCTCTCTCATCATCTGATTCTGAGTCAGCTTCAGACGAGTCAGAGTCATCCCATGTGGCCATGAGACTTTTCTTCTTCTCTCTTCCAAACTTCTTTTTGGGCTTTTCCCTCTGAAGCTTTGGGCAGTCACTCTTGTAGTGTCCTTGCTCATTGCACTCATAACAGATGATGTCCTTGGTGTTTGGCTTTTTGCTACTAGAGGAGCCGTCAGATCTTCTGTATCCAGAGGAAGAATCTGTCCTTCTGTATCTGGAAGAAGACTCGTTCTGATCAGATCTTCTGGGATTCCTGAACTTCCTTTGTCTTTGCTTCCACAGTTGATTTACTCTTCTGGAGAGGAGGGAGAGTTCGTCTTCTTCTGATGAGGATCCATCAGATGTTTCTTCAACTGCCTGCAAAACTTTAGACTCTGATTTTTTGTTAGATTTTAATGCTAAAGGCTTACCTTGCTTCTGAGGCTCGTCAGCTTCTAGCTCTATCTCATGACTTCTGAGGGAGCTGATAAGTTCCTCCAGAGTGATTTTGTTGAGATCTTTAGCTAGCTTCAGAGCTGTAACCATTGGTCTCCACTGCTTGGGTAAACTTCTGATGATTTTCTTGACATGGTCAGCAGTAGAGTATCCTTTGTCCAGAACCTTGAGACCAGCTACCAGAATCTGGAATCTTGAGAACATTATTTCAATGGATTCAGATTCTTCCATTTTGAACGCCTCATACTTCTGAATGAGCGCCAGAGCTTTAGTTTCTTTAACCTGAACGTTGCCCTCATGCGTCATTCTGAGTGAGTAAAAAATGTTCTTTGCTGTGTCTCTGTTTGAGATCTTTTCATATTCAGTATAGGAGATGGCGTTGAGGAGGATGGTTCTGGCCTTGTGGTGATTCTTGAAGTCACGCTTTTGTTGGTCAGACATTGTTTTTCTATCAATCTTCTGACCGCTTGCATTCACAGGGTGCGTGTATCCATCTGTCACCATATCCCACAGATCAGCATCATGTGCCAGAAATAAGCTTTCAATTCTGTCTTTCCAGTAATCAAAGTTTTCTCCATCAAAGACTGGAGGTTTGCCGCTGAATCTGTCTCTGTCCTCATGGTTGTCATTGCTGGTGTGAGAAAAATTTCCTGCCATTGTGTTTTTCTGACGCTGGATCTTGTACTGACACGGTTAAGTGTTTTAGCTCAGAACCAGGCGCTCTGATGCCAATTGAAGTAGTGAAAAACACAAGAAGGGGGGGTTGAATTGTAAAACTGAAAATCAATGCAATGAACAAGATATTTTTATCCTGGTTCGTTTGATCTCAAACTACTCCAATCCACCCATCAAGGTGATTTCGCCTTTCTCCAACGAGGTCTTAATCCACTATATTCAACTGAATATTACAAACTGCTTTAACAACTGCTAAAGCCTTCTTGATGCAAACCACAACCCGGTTTGTCAAGGAAACACTTTCTTACAAAGAAGATAAATCTAAGTGTGTGAATGTTTTCTACAAAACTGTATCACAACTGTGATGTATACACAACTTTAAGCTTAGAAATAGAATTTCTAAAACAAAGATTGAGTAAGAAGATGTGTAGTGTTTAGCAAACTGAGAGAAGGAAGATTATGATCAGCTTTTAGGCGTGTAAAGATTTGGAGAGCATTAGCCAATTCAATCTTCATAGTCTTGTTTATATAGCACTGAGATGTTGAACGTTGGAGCAATATTCTTGATTCAATGCTAATTACAAACTTTCCTTATCGAGCAGATCTTGTCTGGAATGAGGCCGTTGGTATTAATTTGATTTCAATGCACAGTACCGTTGCTTACTTAATGCAAGTTCTGGCTTGGCTCATTCTGACTCTGCTTAGCTGCTGATGAATTGTTGTTTTCTTTATTAGAGTGTTGAGCGCAGTTCTGTTCATCAGACTTCAGCATATACGTAATCTTCTGATTCTGATATCCTGATATGGCAACTTCTGATGCTGATGTCAGGAACCAAATTTCTGATGCTGATTAGGTGTGATCTTGCTTATACCAATCAGAGTATCTGCAAATCAGAACGTAATAATTTAGGCAGCAAATAGTTCATACATGAATCATATAAACAATATATCTTTTCACTTTGTTATCATCAAAACTTAAACATAGGGTAGTAGATTCAAACTTTGTTCTAACACATTGCTTAGGAGGAGAATTTGTCTGGTCAATTCTTGGTCAACCTTGAGCAATTAAGGACCTTTAGGAGTATACCTTGAGTAAAATTGGGAGGGAAAATTTTGGGGTACAACAGCTATCCCTATTCAATCTTATTAAACCAGAGGATTTAGATTGGCTTGTCTGCCTTTCGTGATCAGAAGGTGGAAGAGGATTCAATACTAGAGTGCCCAGAAATTTGCACTCGCGTGAAGTAACACTTTTGGTTGATGCCATCGCGAATGGGCTTACAAATTCCATTTGGAGAAGATGACGGAGAGTCGTAGGAAATGAGCTTAAAGTTGCCATCCAAAGTAGATGCTAATTTCATAAATGGTCCCTTTGTGGGGGTTCCTGTTCCTACTGTCCGAGGAGGACTCTGCTGGGGAATATGGGTATTTATTATTCTCCTTCTCGAGGGAACTCTGTTGGGGATAGAGCCTAGGAACTTCAGTTGTCCATGGATCTATTGAGGGGTTATCTCTTAACTGGAGAGATGAAAGTTTGTTGTTTTCTGGTTTAAATACATGATTCACAGTAACTTGATAGGGTAATGGAATTAACTATTACCTGAAAATGTATTAGAAAGAGCCTGTGTAGGGTTGTTTCAGGATGAGTCTGTGTTAGACTGCATTCGAAGATATAACATAAGGAGCCTGTGTGGGGCTATTTCAGGATGTGTCAGTGTTAGACTGCATCTAGAAATTTTGAGAAGGAATCCGTGTAAGACTTCTTCAAGATAAGTCTGTGTTAGACTGCATCCGAATGATGAGAAGGAACCTGGGCACGATTGCTTCGTTAGGTCATGTAGATAGTTTTCCTGTCTGGTTTCAAGTGTTAATCTACAGTCGGTAGTCCACAGATAGTTGTCCTGGCTTGTTACAAGTATTTATCTGGAACTTGTTTTTGTTGGTTGTTGAGACAGTTGTCCTGTCTAGTTTCAGGTATTAGTCTCTGACCTGAGAAAGAAAGATAGTTTTCATGGCTTGTTACAGGTATTAATCTTCAATCTCCTCATGTGGATAGTTATCCTGGCTTGTTACAGGTATTAATCCGCATTTGGTTGTCCACAGATAGTTCTCCTGGCTTGTTACAGGTATTAATCTAGAACTTGAAAATTGTCGATCGCTAAGATAGTTGTCCTGGCTTGTTATAGGTATTAATCTCTAACCTGAGAAAGAAAGATAGTTTTCCTGGCTTGTTATAGGTATTAATCTTCAATCTCTTTATGTAGATACTTTTCCTGGCTTGTTACAGGTGTTAATCTATAATTAGATAGTTCTCAGATAGTTGTCCTGGCTTGTTACAGGTATTCATCTGGAACTTGGAAATGTTCGTCATATAGATAGTTTCCTCGTCTAGTTTCAGGCTTTAATCTGTGGCCTGCTGTATTTATTGGTAAACCCATCTTACATCAGAAGTTCATACCACTTGGTCGTGTAGATAGCTTCCCTGTCTGATTTCAGGCATTAATCTTTGACCTGCTGCATAAGTTGATAATTTTTATCTATTTGCTAATTTAACTTGAAAAGGTAAAATCAATTTCATGTGATGTCATGATGTATGAATTGCATGATGTTCTCAAAATAAAGGAGATTGTGATATATGCATTTGTGTTGCACATGCTATGATGTTTTTAAAATGATGCATGAGTGTAATATATGAATGTGTCAGTTGTTCAATTGCAGTGTTGTTGAACTGGGGAAAATAAATTCCTGATCATTGTTGGGGATGAAGAATGTAGGTCTTCAAATTTGTTAAAGTTGAAACGCTGGGAGACGGACTTCCATTGTTAGAGAAATAAACTATGTTGGGGAAGGGAAGCTCTATGCGCTGCTTGAAGGTTTTATTGAAATCTTGTTGGGGAATCCCGATAAGCTTTGGGTGTCTTTGCTAGGGAATCTTTTGTTGGAGCAATAATTTCAAGATTCTTGCTCCGCCGGGGATATGAGACCCTGGAACCATTAGGTTGCATACTGAGAATATGGCCATGACCTTATAGTAGGATGTCTCTGCCTCTGTATCTGCTGGAGGAAATATCTGCGGGGATTTTATGGATGTCCCTTACATATTGTCCCGTTTCTTAAAGTCATTAGAAATTGTCTTTCTGTTTTTAGGTGTATATTTGTAAGCGGTAATCACATTCAAATGCATATGTTGAAAATAACCACTGGACGTTTTCGCACACAAAATAGAAAAATAAAAATAGAAGTTTTGCACTTTCAAAGGAATAGTTTTGTATTAACTTGAATAAGCATTTTTGTACAAGGAGACAAATATCCTAGTAAGAGAATGTCGTCGTAAGAATGGAAACTATACAAAAATAGTATACAAAGAAAAACAACTATGTGAAATAATCCCATTGGGTTCCCATTCTGCTACTGCCTTCATGTCTTTGAGCGTCTCATTTCTTTCGCTGCTTGTCTGAAGCTGACTGGATTGATTAGTACTACTTGAGCTCGATAGTTGATATTAAAGATTGGCTGTAAGGTGATCCAACGGGATATTGTCATACGCTTTAAATCCCTAACTTTTTCCTGGACCGCCCTTTTGGGTTTTCAGTCCACACGGATACCCTTTTTTTCCCAAGCCGCCTTTTTTAGGTTTTTGACTTGCCGGGTGTACATATTTTTTTATGTAAATCCCTAATTTTTGCCTGAACCCTTTTGGTTCACCGGGATGCCCTAATTTTTTCCTAGGCTAGTTGAACTAGCGGGTCTTTGTTTATGCGTAGTATCTTTTAACTATGTCCGCGTTTACCGAGTGTGGAAGGTCGTCACCGTCCATAGTAGTTAAGATCATGGACCCACCATAAAATATGTTCTTGATCACAATGTGCCCTTCGTATGTGGGAGTCCATTTTCCCATGGGATCACCTTGTGGCCGGATAATGCGCTTAATTACCAAATCACCATCCTGATATACCTGATTTATGACCCTCTTGTTAAAAGCTTTGATCATATGTTTTTGGTACATCTGACCATGACAGACAACCGCGAGCCTCTTTTCGTCAATCGGGTTTAATTGGTCAAGTCGAATCTAAATCCACTTGTCTTCATTCAGCTATGCATATTTCATGATCCTCAAGGAAGGGATCTGGACTTCCATGGGTAGGAAAACTTCCATACCGTATACCAGAGAGAAAGGAGTTGCCCCTGTTGATGTGCACATTGTGGTACGTTATGAAGAGAAAATGGTAGCACCTTGTACCAGTCTTTGTATGTCACCGTCATCTTCTGTATGATTTTCTTGATATTTTTATTGGCAACTTCTATAACGCCATTCATCTTCGGTCGGTAAGGAGAAGAGTTATGATGTTGGATCTTGAATTGCGTGCAGAGCTCGATGATCATAGTGTTATTAAGATTTGTACCATTATCTGTAATGATTCTTTCTGGAATATTGTACCGACAAATAAGGTTATGTCTGATGAATCAGGCCACGATGTTCTTGGTAACGGAAGCAAATGAAGATGCCTCGACCTACTTCGTGAAGTAATCAATGGCAACTAGGATGAAGCGATGTCCATTAGAATCTGTAGTTATGATTTCTCTGATCATGCCGATGCCCCACATTGCGAATGGCCAAGGAGCAGTCAGGACATTTAGAGGAACCGAAGGCACATGTACTTTATCAGCATAGATCTGGAATTTGTGACAAGTTCGCGAGTGCTAATAACAGTCTGCTTCTATTATAGACCAGTAGTATCCTGCCTGTAGGATCTTTTTAGAAATCGCATGTCCAGTAGAATGGGTGCCAAAGGTGCCTTCATGTAAATCAACCATAATCTTCTCTACCTCACACTTATCTACACACCGAAGCAAGGTAGAGTCATGGTTGCGCTTGTAGAGGATCCCGTTAATGAGGAAGAACTTGGCAGAGAACCTTCTTAGGAACTTCTTATTGTTTACTGAAGCTCGCTCAGGATACTCCTGGGCTTCGAGATATCTTGTGACTTCATTGAACCAAGGTTTGTCCACTACTTCTTCAGTCTCAATCTCATGGCAGTACGCTGGTTCGCTCATTCTTTCAATAGTGATATGAGGAGAATCACTATCCCACCTGACCTTGAACATGGATGACATAGTAGTTAGCGTGTCTGCTAGTTGATTTTCCTCTCTAGGAAAATGCTCAAAGGTAATTTCTTCAAAGTATGGAATTAATGTCAGCACATGTTCCTGGTAAGGAATGAGATTAGGATGCCTCGTATCCCATTCTCCTTTGATTTGACTGATTATAAAGCCGAGTCTCCAAATACACTCAAGAATTTGATCCTTAAGTCGATAGCAGCTTTGAGACCCATAATACATGCTTCGTATTCAGCCATATTGTTGGTACAATTGAAGCATAACCTGGAAGTGAAAGGAGTATGACAGCCCTCGGGAGATATGATCACAACACCGATGCCATTGCCAAGTGAGTTTGAAGCTCTGTTAAAAACCATAGTCCATCAGGATCTTTGTTCAGGTCTGTCATACGGTCTAAGTTCTTCACAAGCATTCAGTAACATGATGTTTTCATCTGGGAACTCAAAAATCATCGATTGGTAGTCATCCACAGCCTGTTGAGCTAAATGACCAGCTAGTACACTTCCCTTAATTGCTTTCTGGGTTGTATATTGAATGTCGTATTTAGTTAGGATCATTAGCCATCTTGTTATTCTTCCGGACAGAGCGGGTTTCACAAAGATGAACTTGATAGGGTCCATTTTAGATATGAACAAGGTAGTGTGAGTCAACATATACTGTCTCAGTCGGCGAGTAGCCCATCCCAAAGCACAACAAGTTTTCTCGAGCAGTGAGTATCTTGTTTCACAGTTGGTAAACTTTTTGCTAAGGTAGTATATTGCATGCTCTTTTCGATCAGACTCGTCATGCTGCCCAAGCACACACCCCATTGAATTCTCTAACACTGTTAAGTACATGATCATAGGTCTTCCTTCAACTGGAGGCATCAAGATTAGAGGCTCTTGAAGATATTATTTTATTTTGTCAAAGGCGTTCTGGTAGTCGTCATTCCACTTTACTGCTTGATCTTTCTTCGGAAATTTAAAGATTGGTTCACAAGTAGAGGTCAGATGTGAAGTGAATTTGTCAATGTAGTTTAGGCGTCTCAAGAATCCCATAACTTACTTCTCGGTGCAAGGAGTTGGCATTTCTTGTATAGCTTTGACCTTCGCAGGGTCAACTTTAATGCCTTTGTTGCTGACAACGAATCCCAAGAGCTTACCTGATCCTACTCTAAAGGTGCACTTATTCGGATTCAGCCTCAGTTTGTACCTTTTCAATCTTTCAAATAGCTTCTGTAGGTGATCAAGGTGCTCTCCTTCAGTCTGGGACCTGGATATCATATCATCAACGTAGACCTCTATCTCGTGATGGATCATACCATGAAACAACGCTACCATGGCACGCTGATAGGTTACCCCGACATTCTTTAACCCAAATGGCATAACTTTGTAACAGAAAGTGCCTCACTATGTGACAAAGGTCGTCTTCTCCATGTCTTCAGGTGCAATTTTGATCTGATTATACCCGGAGAAACCAAGCATGAAGGAGAATACATTATGTTATACGGTGTTGTCAACCCGAACATCAATACGGGGAAGCGAGAAGTCATCCTTGGGGCTTGACCTGTTCAGGTCTTTGTAATCCACACACATACGTACCTCTTTGTACTTCTTCGATACCGGAACTACGTTAGCAACCCATTTGGATAAGAGGTGACGGCTAAGAAACCAACATTGAACTGTTTCATGACTCCAACCTTGATCTTTTCTGACATCTCTGGCCGCATACGACGAACCTTCTGTTTCACTGGAGGGTAATCCTCCTTTGTAGGTAGGCGATGAACCACAATATCAGTGTCAAGTCCCGGCATGTCTTCTTATGACCATGAAAAAACCTCAACATAGTCATTAGCATCTGTATTACCCGCCCTTTGACACTATGCTCCAGATCGGCAGCTATCTTGACTTCTTTCCTGTCCTCTTCAGTACCCAAGTTAATTGTCTCAACCGGTTCTTCATGAGGATGTATTGCCCTTTCTTCCTATTGTAACAGTCTGGAAAGTTCTCCTGATACCACACAATCTTCCTCAACTTCATCCTCGAATTGGCAGATCGGATTTTCAAAGTCATAATGAGAAATAGCAGAACCGTTATCCATGGGATCCAAAGTGGATGTGCATCTGCAGTTTGATATGTGGGTGTGTGTAAGAGCATAATTGTATATTTTAAAGTAAAAAGGCAGAAAAGAAAAACAAAGAGCTTAAGATTTGCATGCAAAACGTCTAATGTTTATTGATGACATATGAAAATGAAGCAATAACCCTCACAACAAGACCATTGTGCCTCAGGTAAGACACAAGGCTTTAATGTTTCAATTGTTCAAATATTACATATCCTAAAAAACAAAAAGACAAATTACTCTTGAATAAAAGAGATGGGAACAAAATCTTTAGCCTCCCAATTGCTGAGTCCACCACTGCTAGTTGGGAATATCCACTTGTCCAGGTCATAATCACTATCGTTGTCTTCCAGAGCATTGACTCCATGGTTGCTGATCCACAAAGGTGGTCCCCCAACACGAGCACGACGAACAACTTTCTGGTCTCCTGAAGTAAAACCCAAACCAAATTTTTCAGATTTATAGGGAATATCCGGGAGTTGTCCCCAAATGGTACACCAGCCTTCTTCGACTACTGGCTTGGCATCCTTCAGAAAACCGTCTTCAGTGGAGGTCTGGTAGTTTTTGGTACACTGATAGCACTCTTGGTTGCAACATTTGTTTATGGAACCTCCTCAAAGTTCTTTCAGGGGGTCTCGATGAACTCGCTGCCCATTTTAACATACCTGAAAGAGTTAAGGTGGCTCACCATGTATTCCTCCTCCCCATAGACTGTGATAATTTTCCCATTGACTGGGTACTTCAGCATCTGATGCAGGGTGGAAGTAACATCACCAGCCCCATGGGTCCAAGGTCACCCAATAAACTGGAGTAAGACGGGTGGATGACCATCACATAGAAAGTGGAATTAAAAGTCTGAGTACCCAATTTGATAGGTATGTCCACCTCCCCGTGCACCATTCTTTAGAACTGTCGAAATCCATCACCATAATGTTACTGGGCTTTAGCGTGAGTCCTTCACAATCTAATCTGTCTAGAGAATTATTGGGTGAGACATTCAGCGATGAACCTGTATCCACTAGAACATGGGATAATGTAGTTCCCTTGCTCTTAATGGAGACATGAATGACGTTGTTATGTTTTCTTCCCTTGGGACTTAGGTCTACATCAGAGAATCCCAGGCCATTGTCAGCTGTCAAACTAACCACGCAATTCTCAAATTGATCAGCGGAGGTCTCTTGAGGCACGTGGGCAGACTTCAAGAATTTTACTAAAGCCTTGGCATGGGCTTTAGAGCATAATAGTAGGGCCAACATTGAGATTTTTGAAGGGGTCTGCCCCAATTGCTCCATGACATTACAATCACTCTTCTTGATTATCTTTAAGATTTCTTCCATTTCCTTCTTAGAAGCCTTGGGAATAAATTCTGGATGCGCCTTCGTCCGAACTGGCTCAACCAATACCTCTTTGCCCCGAGTCTCAGCCGGCTCGGTAGCAGGGATCAAATCAAGACTAATAGTCGGAATAACAATGGGAATGCTGATAGGAGCAGCAGTAGGAATAATCATAGGAGTACTAGCAGGATTAGCAGTAGGGATGATCACAGGAGTAGAAATATTATTTGGCGAGATCTCGGGAGAGAAAAACCTTCCACTTCTCATTATTTTACTGGTCCCAACGATATTGTCAACGTCAGCATCAATACCTTCAACAACTTTGTCTTTAATAGGCAACAGGTCTTGCTTGACGCCATGATAATAGACTTCAGCCCCATAATTCCAAGGAACAGCTTTGTCCGAGGAATATGGTATTGGCCCTGACATGGTGATTGTCAGGGGAGAAAACTTTGGAATAGATGTAATCCTGAAGGGTCTTTTGGTGGAGACCGTGGGAGGATTGTCGAAAATGGTGATTATCGAAACATCTTCACATGAACTTCTTGCAAGAGGATCTTTTTCGAACAGTATTTATTTATTAACCATCAGGCGCTAAACGCCCATCTTCAACAACAAACAGCCATCTGGTAGAGACATGCATAAGTGGCAACCTTCACCACAACCTAGAAATAAACCGACTCGCAACAAATTCTCTTTGACAGTAAAAAAAGGAGTAGTTAATTCATCCACAGAAGAAATAAAACGGTCATCATCAATAGCATTGACACCTTGGCCATGTTTGGGAATTGGCACTGTTATTACATTAGGTGTCTCGGGAAGGTCAAACTCAATCTCCTTCTCCTCAATGAGATCTTGTACCTTATTCTTTAAAGCCTAACAATCATATGTATCATGCCCTAGAGTCTCAAAATTGTAGGCACATCGAGCATTTGGGTTGTACCAGGGAGAGGTAGTATTAGGATTCTTTTGGGCTTCCTTCAGAGTTACCAAACTGGACTTCAGCAGGTGTGGCAAAACCTGGGATAGGGTCATGTTGATCCGAGTAAACTGTCTTCTAGGAACATCTGGTATGTGCTGATTATTTCGTTGTTAGTTTAAGGAAGGATTGGAAATCATAACAGCCCCTACCTTTGGACGACGCTCAATTTAGTTATTATTTCTTTGGCCATAAGTGTAGCGGTATAAAGGTTTAAGACTAAGTCATTGCATTGACTAGACTTACAAAGATCAAAATAAAAATCGCCATGGCGCTTTATTGATTCCAAAGGAATGGGAAAATAGCGAATAACCCAAAAAGAGGGGGACAGATTTTAGGTAAGGGGGTTGGTTATGCAAACGGAAGGTATTAGCACCCTAAACATATACGGTACTCCGCAAGAACCTCTTTGTAAAAATCTGTATATTTTGTCTATAAAATGTTGTGTGTAAAATAGATGGTGGAGGTGAGAAAAGAAATATTTTTTAATGATTTTTTCACCCGCCGCGGTTGTGAACCTTTAGTGCCTATGTACCACCTTTCGTGCAATGGGGGATCAGGGTACATGTAGTTCCTCATTAGAAAATTTTAAAACATAATTGTGTTGGTTGATTTTATGAGATAAGACATCATCGTCGTTGTCCGTGTGGAAAACATACTTACTACCCACAATCATGAGAAAGGAGAATTTGCATCATCTCAAAGTGGAGGATATGGCTTGGATTTTAAAATGAACAATGCCTCACTCAACACCCAAGTGGAAAATATCTCTCTTCATTACATATTATAGACGTATAGTCATCTGCATCACTACAAGGATTGACAAGAGACTAATATTTTGAGAAAGGTTTAAAGTAAAAAGCCAAATTGGAAAAATGGTTTGAAATGAGGTTGACTGACTTTTAGTCTTCTAATAAAAAATGTCAAGGTACTTATTAAGTTGATTGAAGTTTATTTATGAAAAGGTTTTGAAAATGCATGGACCTAAGTCCAAGTTTATTACGAAAGTAGTTCAAGTTTAAAAAACAAGATGAGTTTTCAAAAGAAGGGAGAAGATTTTTGAAATTAAAGAAGATGGGAGGATAAGAAGAGACTATCTGAAAGCATAAGGTAAAAAGCTAGGGATAAGAACCATCTAACCAACAAGAAGCCAATACTTCACATTATGAGCAAGATAGAATTCCCATTCTTTGGATTGAAACCAAGCAAGCAAAGATACTATACCTCTTGAGAGAACCAAACTTCAAATGTATTAAGTCTTCACAAAAATTGGGCAGAGTAACGGCTGTATACGGGTGAATTCCAGATTACAAACAAAGTATGTAATTGCAATAAACTGCACACAAAAAAAACAAACAACCCAATGTCTTGAGGTAAACCTCAAGAACTCCAGACAAAATATCAATTAAGGTCACAAGGTCTCCAACATAGGCCAAGGTTTCTAATCCTAAGTACAACAAGTCCAATACTCCATAATGCCAAGGATAGTAACCAAATAGTCCAAGTATCATCAAAGTTTTTTATGGTTCATGTTGTTTATTAGGTGTCTTAAAAAAAGAAAAGCTCAAGTGTGAAAAATAAAAATGACAAGAAAGTAAATGCTCAAGTGAGAAAAGATGAAAAAATAGAATGAAATGTAAATGCTAAAGTAAATGGTGCATAACCTAAAAGAGCATAAAATGAAAACATGAAATAAAGTCAATTATTACTAATTAGTGGTTAGTTGGATGACCATCTTGAAACTTGCATTTGGAACTCATTAGAGGATTAGTAGAACCAAATCCTACACACAATAAGTTGCATTTGCTTTTTGTCAAGTATATCATCCATTTTGGAATCCTCAAGAGTACCATTTAATGATCAACGATGTTTAAGTGATCTGCGTTGACCAAAAGTGATGTAGACCCATTAGAGGATTGGTAGAACCAAAGCCTCCAAACAATGAATCTCAAGGTTATTGGATTAATGAGATAAAATTAACATACTTGGGCTTGAAAACATAGGTTTGGGCCACGAATGATCATTTACTCGAATCGGGACAAAATATAGCACTATGTTAAGCAATCGTAAGTGGACTTATGTAGAAGTCGCACCTATTTTGAGGCCGGTCAATATCAATCTATGTACTTCATGTTTTGAGACATGATATCGAGATCATGCTCCAATAACACTTAGTGCAATAAGAAAGGGATGGGATGAAGAAGGGTGGGAAAGAATATACACCACATTTGAATTAAAATATAATCAAACTATTATTAAAATCATTCATCTATTTTTATGGAGTTAGACTCAACACCATGGATCCAATGATGTTAACAAAGTTTCATGATAAAAAATTCAACCCAAGATCAACCAGAATATAATCACAAAATAATATTACATTTAATATATACATTCAAAAGGGTTTTAAAATGTTTTAAAATAGAAATAAGAGAGAAGAATATCAACTATGTTCAAATTAATCAAGAAATATTAAGTAAAACCATAAAAGATCAGAAATAAACTCAAATATTTTTATAAAAATTTTGGTAATTTTTTAAAGTCAGAAACTGTTTTTAAAATTAAAAGAAATGAGTAAAATAAACCAAAAAAATGATAAAAAATAACAAAGTCATAAATAAAAAATAAATGAGGTCACCAATATTTGTCACAATATCATTGGATCATTCCATATTTTTTTTAGAATTTAAAAATGCATAAACTATTTTTAAACATTTAAAACAATTCAAATAAAGTGAAAATTTATAAAAAAATATCAAAACAAAAAATAAAATTCTAAAAAAATAAAAATCAGAAAGAGAAAAATCAAAAATATTTTTCATTATTTTTTCAGATTTTTTGGACTTAAAATGAATTTTCTATGATTTTTTGAAGTTTAGAACAATTTAAATATAAAAATCAGAAAATAAAATAAATTAAAAAAAAGTGGACCAACGGATGAGAGGTAAAACGCGTTAGTAAGATAATCCAATGGATCAGACGCGCTGTGCATATCATGGTCTTTAATAAATATCACATCGGATCCAACATTTTTAAAATAAAACAACTTAAAATGTGGCGTGTTAGATGGAGTCTAACTCACAAAAGTAATCAGATCCAAGGGCTCCTGAGGCACGCACATGGTAAGGCAAGCATATTATATCTGTTTCAAAAAAAATAACGTGGCTTCATGTCATTGGTTGAAGACGTACATGTCATCATCTTCAACCTCCATCCATCCCCAAATTGAATCCTTCAAATTGTAAAATTAGCAAACTAGACAGATAGCATTAGATTCGTCTCTTCAAGACGATTCTAATGGCACCATCGCGCCAAATTTATATAAATTGTGCAAGGTTGTGTTTGAAAAAAACCAGAAAAAATAGCGAGCACAAAAATCTGGGATATCTCACTAAATTCTCAATGAAATTGCAAATTATAAACAACACGAGGATCAGAAGAATACAAGGAGTGGATTAGTCTTTTATTTGAATCAATTTGGCCAAGAAATCTACCTGAGCGAAGTAGTGAGAAGATGCTCTGAAACTGGACTTCTACAGATCAATATAGGTCACAATTCTTGAAAGTAACCATATAGTTAGCTTTAGAGAAGTTCAATGAAGCTAACTAAATGGAGCTTTTGGTATTTGAAGGTGAGTGTGATATGGTGGGAGAACTGACTAGTGTTTTGCGTTCGTATTCGCACTTGTGCCGTTGAGCAAGAGTCGCCACCGACTTTTTATTTTATCCTAAAGGAAAGGTTAAAAAAGCACAGCAAAAACCTTTTGAGATATTTCGTGGGTTCGGGGGGTAGATTATGAAAAGGGAAGGTATTAGCACCCTTTTCATCCATGGTTATCCATGGGCTCTTAGTTACTTGGTTTTTTAGATCACTTGACTTGATTTTCGATTGCTTGAAAATGGTGTGTGTGTGGGTGCTTTTGAAAATGTTTTGGAAAAAGATGCCTTGTCTTAGGCAACTAATGTATTTGACCCGTGATTGAGTGTTTTACAAAAGTGTGGATCTTTTCGAAAAGATGTTTTCAAATGTTTTTGAGAGTTTGTTTGAAAGTGTTGTGGATTGTGGTTTTTGAAAAGAAGGCAAGTGTTTTTTTGCAAGTTGATCTCAAGTAACTAAGAGTTTTGTCTACCCTATTGTACTCAAAGGTTTTTTTGTCATGTTTTAACCCCTTTTTAACAATTTTGTTCTACCATTGAAATTGGTAGACAATCTTGCGTTTAGGAAGTTTATTCGGAACGGGCGCGGGTCATCGTATGGACCATGAATGCAATGATGCCAAGTGTCTTTGGCAATTTGCTTTGAAGGGACTATGATCATTCCGTTTAGGCAACACTTTGAGACTTATGATCATTTGATTTTGTTTTGCCAAAGATACTCGACGTGCAAGCATGGCCCATTTTGGAAGGCAACATGTGGGATTACCCTAGGGGGTGCAAGTGTGATTGTGTATTGATTACATGTATTTGTCTTGTATTAGGTTATCTAGCGTTTGATTTTATGTACATACAAACCCTAGGTCTAACCATGGTATAATTGGAAAACTGTAAATTGCGGAAATGTAAAACCTACGCTATTACAAAATAGTGTCCGGGAGTGGGGGTATAAATGTACAAAGGGGGTGAGACTTATAGCATCCAATAAGTTACAACCAAATCGAATGTGCGATCAAATGTAAATATAGAATATACAAATATAAGATAAAAAATGTGTATAGGGCAACGTGAATGTATTTGTGTAAGTGTACATGTATATGAGTATGTGTAATTATTTACAGGCGCGAAATGTGAAATTGAAGCGTATTAGGGTTTTTGACCTAGATATGTATTTTAACGAATCTTTGATTTGTATATTTAATTATGAAAAGAAAAATGTTTTAACTTAAGTGCTCAAGTTTTAATTAAGAAATGTATCTTTATTTGTTTATATACAAAAAGTATTTTAATCAAATGTTTGTGAATTTTAATATTAGAAAAATGTATTTCTATTATTATGTACAAATATGTATGTTAATTAAAAAGTTTTCAATTTTAATTATATGATAAAAAAAAGTATTTTATTATTTTATATACAAATATATACTTAAAAGGATATTTTAACTATATGATAAAAAAAGTATAATATGGCCTTTGAAGGTAAATATTAAAGAATGTAAAAATAAAAAAAAAATGTATTTTGATGAACTCCGCTGGGGATAGGAAGAATTTTGGCGAGCGCGATCTTCCGTGGTGGTTAGCTTGAGAAGAATCTGAACAAGCGATAGGTTAACATCCGTTTACTTGGAGAACCCGTGAACTATTTTCAGAAATCTTGAAGTTGAATCAGCAATAGAGCCGCATCCATTGTTGGGAAGCGTCCGTAAACTAATTTCAAAGGTTGCATCTGAACAAGTTGATAGATTAACATCCGTTACTTGGGAAGAATCCATGAACTGTTTTCAGAAGTCTTGAAGTTGAATCAGCAATAGAGCCGCGTCCGTTGTTGGGAAGCGTCCGTAAACTAATTTCAAAGGTTGAGAAGAGTCTGAACAAGTTGGTAGATTAACATCCGTTGTTGGGAAGAATCCGTAAACTTGTTTCAGAAGTCTTGAAGAGGAACCGGTGTAGGGCTTCCTGATGATGAGCTTGTGTAAAACTGCATCGGTTTTGAACATTTTTGACATTCGAATGCCCCAAGTGGTGATGTAGATAAAATCCTGGCTTGTTACAGGTGTTGGTCTACAATCGGTCGTTCACAGATATGCCCTGGCTGGATGCAGGAATCGAATCCTCGAACTCTTCAGACATGCCCTGGCTAGATACAGGAATCGAGTCTGGAAATGTGGTCAACAGATATGCCCTGGCTGGATACAGGAATCGAATCTTCGAACTCTTCAGACATGCCCTGGCTAGATACAAGAATCGAGTCTGGAAATGTGGTCAACAGATATGCCCTGGCTGGATACAGGAATCGAATCTTCGAACTCTTCAGACATGCCCTGGCTAGATACAGGAATCGAGTCTGGAAATGTGGTCAACAGATATGCCCTGGCTGGATACAGGAGTCGAATCTGGAAATAATCGTCAACAGATATGCCCTGGCTGGATACAGGAATCGAGTCTGGAAATGTTGTCAACAGATATGCCCTGGCTGGATACAGGAATCGAATCTTCGAACTCTTCAGACATGCCCTGGCTAGATACAGGAATCGAGTCTGGAAATGTGGTCAACAGATATGCCCTGGCTGGATACAGGAGTCGAATCTGGAAATAGTCGTCAACAGATATGCCCTGGCTAGATACAGGAATCGAATATGGAAATAGTCGTCAACAGATATGCCCTGGCTGGATACAGGAATCGAGTCTGGAAATGTGGTCAACAGATATGCCCTGGCTTGATACAGGAATCGAATCTTCGAACTCTTCAGACATGCACTGGCTAGATACAGGAATCGAGTCTGGAAATGTGGTCAACAAATATGCCCTGGCTGGATACAGGAGTCGAATCTTCGAACTCTTCAGACATGCTCTGGCTAGATAAAGGAATCGAGTCTGGAAATGTGGTCAACAGATATGCCCTGGCTGGATACAGGAGTCGAATCTGGAAATAGTCGTCAACAGATATGCCCTGGCTGGATACAGGAATCGAGTCTGGAAATGTGGTCAACAGATATGCCCTGGCTGGATACAGGAATCGAATCTTCGAACTCTTCAGACATGCCCTGGCTAGGTACAGGAATCGAGTCTGGAAATGTGGTCAACAGATATGCCCTGGCTGGATACAGGAGTCGAATCTGGAAAAAAGTCATCAACAGATATGCCCTGGCTAGATACAGGAATCGAATCTGGAAATAGTCGTCAACAGATAAGCCCTGGCTGGATACAGGAATCGAATCTTCGAACTCTTCAGACGTGCCCTGGCTAGATACAGGAGTCGAGTCTGGAAATGTGGTCAACAGATATGCCCTGGCTGGATACAGGAGTCGAGTCTGGAAATATGGTCAACAGATATGCCCTGGCTGGATACAGGAATCGAATCTTCGAACTCTTCAGACATGCCCTGGCTAGATACAGGAATCGAGTCTGGAAATGTGGTCAACAGATATGCCCTGGCTGGATACAGGAGTCGAATCTTCGAACTTTTCAAACGTGCCCTGGCTAGATACAGGAGTCGAATCTGGAAATAGTCGTCAATAGATATGCCCTGGCTGGATACAGGAATCGAATCTTCGAACTCTTCAGACGTGCCCTGGCTAGATACAGGAGTCGAGTCTGGAAATGTAGTTAACAGATATGCCCTGGCTGGATACAGGAATCGAATCTGGAAATAGTCGTCAACAGATATGCCCTGGCTGGATACAGGAATCGAATCTGGAAATGTTGTAGTTGATAGATATGCCCTGGCCGGATACAGGAATCGAATCTTCGAACTCTTCAGACGTGCCCTGGCTAGATACAGGAATCGAGTCTGGAAATGTTATAATTGATTTGTTGAACACTTTTGACATTCGAATGCCCCAAGTGGTGATGAAGGAGTCTTGAATCAGATTACTCTGCATATTGAGAGATTTCTTGAAATCTTGACTGGACTGCCCCAGGTTAACTGAACTTTGAAAGATCTGTTGGACCTTGACTGGATTGCCCCAGGTTAAATGAACTTTGCCATGTCAATCCCCTTGTTGATAGGGGGATTTGATGGAAGTGTTATCCTCTTGAAGTGACTTTGACTTACTGAGAGAGTTTTCGTTCCTCCGAACATTCGCTGTATGAACTTCTTCGCTGTCAAACAAAAAGGTTAAATGCAGACAGTGATATTCGGATAATGCAAAGTTTATGTTTGTCTTTGAAGTTTTGAAAAATGCGTTTTTAGCAGAAAACTTTTCATAAGACAAGTTAACACAAGATTTCGAGCAAAGCCCTACAGGAGTCAGGATACCTTTTGTAACAGTATGCTTTCGAACTAACCCATGCTTCAATTAGGACTTTTGAAGGGTTGTAACGTGGCTTGGTTCACGGTTTAAGAAACAAAGGATAAAGGCTCAAAGTATATTTGTACCCACCCGCTCTTCGTGATGTTCTTCAACCTAAACTCAGTTAATTGTGCGTCACACTCTGTTTTGAGTTTTCAACGACTTTGGGTGATGGTTCACCAGTTGAATTTTGGGGAGACAGTCATCATCTCTTTTTCTTTTTCAACATGTTGTTGAGGATTTTGTAATGACCTCACTATTTTGATTTTGATTTGTTATCCCTAACTTTTGCCTGACTGTTACCGTTTTCGGGATTACTGTCAGCGGGATGCCCCAACTTTCTTAAGCCTCCTTTATAGGTTTTGGCTTAGTGGGCTTTTCGCTTTTGAGAGATTGACTGTCTATGTGATAGGGAACCACCCTTGTCTTTTGATTCCAAAGGAATGCTTTCTCTTTTTTGACATCGTTCGTTGTGTTACGAACTGAGAGTTTGCGACTTCAATGCGCATTTTCTTTTGAATTAACTGAGAGACTACCCTGCCCCAGGTTTATATCAAAGGTTTCGATTGTTTAGAACAGAAAACTCCTACTTCCTTGGCTCGAAGGGGTTGACTAGGGATTAACTTCCTTATAACTCCATTGTTTGGGAATTGAAAGAAATGCCTGTACATCATCAGCAAGGTTCGTTCAAAGCATAGTGTATAAGATCACGGTATTGTTTCGTCATCCTCCCTCTAAAGGCTTGCAGCTTTTTATCAAGAGTCAAATATCATAAAGAAAAGCATAAGAGTAGTGAAACGAATGGATGAATTCAAGACAAACATATGCAATGTATTAATGAAAACAGAGTTTAACATCAACAGATAATTGTTTGATAGCAAAAGAAATTACAACTTTGAAAATTCAAAAAGAAGCAAAAGTCTTTCAGCTTGAGCTTCGTCACTTCGAGTGGAGAACCCTTTAACGGAAGATCTTCATCTCGCCGTCTGGCATGAATTCCAACACCCCAATGTCGATCAGATCTTGAATCTTGTTCTTCAAGGCCCAACAGTCGTTGGTGCCGTGTCCCGGGCTGTAGGAGTGGTAAACACAGAATGCGTCGGGGTTAAAGTCAGGAGAGGAGATATTGAACTTCTGAGGGGGGTCCTTTATGGTGAGCAAATTGACCTCCAACAGGCGCTTCAGTATGAAGAATGATGGTATTTCAATCTCCATAAACTGTCTTCCCGACTTTTCTTGCTTACGCCGATTCCCCCGTTGACGCTGGCGAGGTTGTTGATGGGATTGTGACCCTGAAGCTAGCAAAGGAGCTTTCCCCTTGTCTTCTTGAGTGGAGGGAGGCTGAGCGGTGACTTGCTCTTCGACCTCAGATGTTTGCCCCAGTTGGTTGTTTGGAAGCAGTTGGCGGACAAGAACTCTGAGTTCCTCTTGTCTTTGAGATAGGTCTTGGATGAGAGCCATCTGGCCCACCAACTGTCCCATCACTTGAGTCCTCAGTGTTGTCAGATCAAACTGCAGCTCCGCAATCTGATCACTCCTGGCATTGTTGGAATTCCCCAAGCCCTTGGTGAGGAGAGCTTTCATATCTTCTTGTCCCAGAGACAAGTTCAGGAACATCTCCTGCAGCTGAGCAGTCTGGTCTTGGATGTCTTTGACAGACCTTTCTAGAGCCATCTCTTGCTGAAATAAACAGCAGGAGAGTAAGGAAACCTGAAAAAAGAAAGATTGTCAAAATGCAATGCATGATATGTGGATGCATGCTTTCAAGGATCTCTTGGGGTAAACACAAGAAAATGTTAGAGGTTGAACTCTGCTCTTGGATTGGAGATCTCTGCACCGGTGGATGTCCTTCCACGAGAATCAAGCTCACCATGTCGAGTGGGTCATAGCCACTGATTCAAGTTGTTGCACTTGATCTTTTGATTGGAGAGCTTTGTGTTGGTGGATGTCTTTCCACTAGAATCAAGCTCACCATGTCGAGTGGGTCATAGCCACTGATTCAAGTTGCTGCTCTTGGACTTTGGCTGGAGAGCTTTGTATCGGTGGATGTCTTTCCACTAGAATCAAGCTCACCATGTCGAGTGGGTCATAGCCACTGATTCAAGTTGCTGCTCTTGGACTTTGACTGGATTGGTTAGAGGAGAAACCTCTTGCCCCTTGATAGACGTCTGGTTCAACGTAACCCTGCATCAACAGAACCCTCGAGATCCTTGAAATGGTTATTGAAAATGCTAAAATGCTATGGTATGATGTCATGATGTTATGTACATGTATGCACAAGCAAGTGAGTGTATATACAGGCAAACAATATTCACACAAAGCACACAAGACCTTAGGTTTAGGCTTGCATGAGGTTCAGGTACTACCCTCTTTCAGTTTTGTTGGTTAAAACCTGTCCTATCAAAAGTAACTGGGTTCTAGAGGACCTCAAATCATTGGCTACCCTCAATCGGTCATAACTCCAGCATCGCAATCTTTTCTCGCGGCCAGAACCATCTCGAGAGTTTAGCCTCAATGAGTGTAGCATATTGCTACTGTCCTAATAGCCAAGTTGGTCAATTTAGGGTTCTAAGGTTGGTTGGTGCTTAATGACCCCTTAGAAGACCTATATTCTCCCCGTTACAACACAAGGGATATAGGTACAGACTAAGATGCCACACCAACGTAGCCACTGCTTCACCCATGTCGGTCTACGCCGGATAGGTCCCTCATAGATTATGCTACCTAAAAGGGTATTTCCCAGATCCGGGTTAGGATCTATGAAACTCCGATGCAAAGCCCACAAATGTAAAGCAAACAAAGCAATCAATTGAAAACAAAGGTGATCTAAACCCTAAGGTAACCCCACTTTTAGAATCATCCCCAGCAGAGTCGCCAGTTCTGTGATACGGTGGGAGAACTGACTAGTGTTTTGCGTTCGTATTCGCACTTGTGCGGTTGAGCAAGAGTCGCCACCGACTTTTTATTTTATCCTAAAGGAAAGGTTAAAAAAGCACAGCAAAAACCTTTTGAGATATTTCGTGGGTTCAGGGGGTAGATTATGAAAAGGGAAGGTATTAGCACCCTTTTCATCCATGGTTATCCATGGGCTCTTAGTTACTTGGTTTTTTAGATCACTTGCCTTGATTTTCGATTGCTTGAAAATGGTGTGTGTGTGGGTGCTTTTGAAAATGTTTTGGAAAAAGATGCCTTGTCTTAGGCAACTAATGTATTTGACCCGTGATTGAGTGTTTTACAAAAGTGTGGATCTTTTCGAAAAGATGTTTTCAAATGTTTTTGAGAGTTTGTTTGAAAGTGTTGTGGATTGTGGTTTTTGAAAAGAAGGCAAGTGTTTTTTTGCAAGTTGATCTCAAATAACTAAGAGTTTTGTCTACCCTATTGTACTCAAAGGTTTTTTTGTCATGTTTTAACCCCTTTTTAACAATTTTGTTCTACCATTGAAATTGGTAGACAATCTTGCGTTAAGGAAGTTTATTCGGGACGGCCGCGGGTCATCGTATGGACCATGAATGCAATGATGCCAAGTTTCTTTGGCAATTTGCTTTGAAGGGACTATGATCATTCCGTTTAGGCAACACTTTGAGACTTATGATCATTTGATTTTGTTTTGCCAAAGATACTCGACGTGCAAGCATGGCCCATTTTGGAAGGCAACATGTGGGATTACCCTAGGGGGTGCAAGTGTGATTGTGTATTGATTACATGTATTTGTCTTGTATTAGGTTATCTAGCGTTTGATTTTATGTACATACAAACCCTAGGTCTAACCATGGTATAATTGGAAAACTGTAAATTGTGGAAATGTAAAACCTACGCTATTACAAAATAGTGTCCGGGAGTGGGGGTATAAATGTACAAAGGGGGTGAGACTTATAGCATCCAATAAGTTACAACCAAATCGAATGTGCGATCAAATGTAAATATCGAATATACAAATATAAGATAAAAAATGTGTATAGGGCAATGTGAATGTATTTGTGTAAGTGTACATGTATATGAGTATGTGTAATTATTTACAGGCGCGAAATGTGAAATTGAAGCGTATTAGGATTTTTGACCTAGATATGTATTTTAACGAATCTTTGATTTGTATTTTTAATTATGAAAAGAAAAATGTTTTAACTTAAGTGCTCAAGTTTTAATTAAGAAATGTATCTTTATTTGTTTATATACAAAAAGTATTTTAATCAAATGTTTGTGAATTTTAATATTAGAAAAATGTATTTCTATTATTATGTACAAATATGTATGTTAATTAAAAAGTTTTCAATTTTAATTATATGATAAAAAAAAGTATTTTATTATTTTATATACAAATATATACTTAAAAGGATATTTTAACTATATGATAAAAAAAGTATAATATGGCCTTTGAAGGTAAATATTAAAGAATGTAAAAATAAAATAAAAAATGTATTTTTGTATTAAAATGATTTTGTAAATAATAAAAGAAAATGTTGTTTTATAATAAAAAGAAAAGAAATTTGTGTTAATATGGAATGTTTTTGTTGAAAAGAATTAGGATCATGGGCTTTAGAGATGGGGTGCAGAATGGGCAAAGCCCATATTGATTCAAAAACAAATTAGGGTTAGGCGTTTTGTCGTTCAGTCTTGGAACATGCTTAGGGTTCGAGCGCGCCGTTTGCTGGGTTTCGTCTTCTCCATCCTTGCAAGCTTCCTGAGCAACTCATCTCTCCGGCCACCAGTGTCACTCTCGAACCTCTCTTCCCTCCCTAGCACGGTCTCAGCGTTCTCTTGATGCAAGGTTCGTTTCAATGTTCTTTTTTCTTTTGTGAATGATACGCGTTTTTGATTTGTACTAAAAAACCTTGATTCTTTTATTGTTATGAGCAAAAGGTGAAAAAGAGAGGGAGAAGGATGTACCACCTGACTTTGGAGAAGGAGGAGAGACAGGGAAGTGACGCTTAGGAGGCCGGGACGGCGTGAACGTGATGGAGCTGGAAGCTTGCTTCTTGATAACCCTGGTTAGGTTTTATGACGTTCTTTAGGGTTTTGATGATGATTTGTGCTGAGAACCCTTTTTAATTCACTTCTTTATCTTCTTCTTCTATGCCACTGTATGTTGGTTGCCTTTGAGTATTTGTATGCTTTTGAATATGCTTCCTTGCCTATGACGAAGCTTGCTTCTGAGGCCTTTGAATAGCTTCTTTCTTCTTCTTCTCTCGTGTTGCCTATGTGTTGATTGGAATATGCTTCTTGTTTGACTGCCTTATTGCCTTGAATGTTGGAGAGATTCTGAGATTTCTCCCAATGATGTTATACTGAGGACTTAGAGTTTGAACACTGAGTTGCTTGGATTGAAGGGTTTTTGTGTTGGGTGAACTGGTCTTGCAGGGCATATGCTGGTTTTACAAAATGGTAAAGCTTAGGCAAGTTCATCTAGGCTTCAAAAATGCTTAGCAGGTTTTGCTTCAGTATGTGGTATGTGTATTTTCATTTTGACAGTATGTGGTGTTTTTGGTTTTGGAGGCTAATGCTTTGTTTGAACTTAGTTTTTGGTTTGGATGTTTATGTGTTTGATAACTTGTGAGGCCTGCTTGGATTAGGCAGGTTGATGGTTGTGTTTGATGGTTGTTCAGGTTTTTGACAGCAGGTAGGCTTGCAGAAGGTTTTGTGTTGATATGGCCTTTGAATGGTTTTTGCTGATGCAGTAGGTTATGCTTCAGGTTTGAACCTGGTTCTGGTTCACAGTTTGCAGGTTATATGTTTGGTTGGCTTTGTGAGACTGATGCAAGTTTTTCAGTCTTGAAACTTAGAGGCTTCAGTTTGTATTTTTTTTCTTCTATCCTCCCTTCTGAACTGTGTCTTTTGGATTATATCTTTTCTGTTGTATATCTTTTTGCCATGCTCTACTGTCTAAGCCTCAAACCTGCCTATGCTTCTTTATTTCTCTTCTTTTTTTCTCCAAAAGTACAGTTAAGAATTTAATATGATTTTTGTGTACTATCTTTTCTGAAGGGGCCCCTCTAGGCTGGGAAATGATGATTTAAGATTGCTTGCATATAGGATTTTTCTGCATCTTTATCCTTCTTTTGACAGCTTTGTGTGCTGACTTTGCATTGATATCTATTTCAAATCCTTCTTTGACAGCTTGTGCACTTTTGACAGCAATTGTACTTCTTGCTTTTTTTTCTTTGATATCTTTTGAGTAGATTTTGGCATTTTGACAGTAAATTGCCTTTTTGCTTTGGATAGAAAGTGGAATTGGATTTGAACTATGCAGTTTGAACTTTGGATTTTATGCATTTGACATTTGCATTTATGAATAAAATTCTTCCCTCTCTGTGAACCGGGAGAAATCCCGTGATTTGCAGAGAGGGTCAACTGATCCCAGTCAGTGGCCTCTAATGATGAGCAAATTTTATCTGTCTCTAATTAATTCAACTGCTTTCTGACTTTTCTTCTTCTTTTTGCAGATAAAAAATGGAGCACCGGAGCGGAGTGAAGAATGAAGAATATTAGAAATAGGATAGTTTTTTTTTTATTTTATTTAATATTTAAATCAATGTATATTATTGTTTGTAATTTAAATTATAAACAACAATTTGTACAAATAATTCAAATATCAATAAAATCTAAATTATCCAATTAATTCTAATTTTCTTTATTGTTTATTTATTTATTTAACACTCTCTGAATTAAAACAATTGAAAAATAAATTTCAATCATTCAATTTTAGAATAATAAATAACTTAAATAAAACAATATTGATCAATTAGCCCTGTCTTTTCCAATATCCCAAAATAAAGCAGTAGTTAACCCAAATAGACTGATCAAACGCATTCCTTCTTCACTGATTTGCCATAAACACTGTGAATCCAATACTGCATACTGTATTTGACCGGCTCAAAGAAAACAACATGAATTCCAACCACTGTCTCTTTCACTGATTAAATCAAGATAATGCGAATTTAACCCGAATCTCGGAATAAACTGCAACGCACTGTAGAATTTTTAGCCTTTTTGAGAATATGCCCATAAAACCTTAACTCCTGATTAAATGCCAAATGACGCTCGCCTGATCAAAATTGAACCAAAAATCAACCAAAACCCTGAGCCAACTGTTTGAAATAATTCAGAGTCCTAAAAATCAGTAAAAACCCTAATTTTGCTTGACTGTCAAGAAAAGTCCGTTTGTCCGATTCTTGAGCCAGTTTGAAAAGTCAGGAAAGGCTTGAAGCTGAGATTTCTTGGGGAAAAAATGTGAGGGCAAATTTTGGGGTACAACAGTTGCCCTTGTTCAATCTTCTTTGACCTGAAGAGTTAGATTGGCAAGTTTGCCTTTCGCGACTTGAAGGTAAAAGAAGATTGGACACTAAAGTGCCCAGAAAATTTGCACTCGGCGATGTGATGGTAGATGTGAAATGGGCTTAAAGATGCCATTTGGTGATGGGCTTAAAGATGCCATCTGGTGCGAGAGAAATTTGTCGGGGGATGGGCTTAGAGATGCCATCTGGGAATGGGCTTACAGATGCCATTCGGCGACTGCTGGTAGGAGGATGGGCTTATAGATGCCATCTGGATATGTTGAACTGTATGTCAATGGTGAGTGGATAAGTATCAGAAGGGCCTCCATGTTTTGGAACATCTCTGGATCAGGGATCCGAATAAGCGACAGATTGACGTCCATGTCTGGAGAATCTGTAAGATATCTGAGAATGAATAAGCAATAGAGCAGCATCCGTTGTTGGGACGTGTCCGTAAACTATTTTCAAAATTTGTGAAGAGTCTGAACAAGTCGGTAGATTGACATCCGTTGTCGGGAAGAATTTGTAAACTATTTCAGAAGTTAAGCAGAGTCTGAACAAGTCGGTAGATTGATATCCGTTGTTGGGAAGAATCCGTAAACTAAATTCAGAAGTTGAGGAGAGTCGGAATCAGTTGGTAGATTGACATCCGTTGTTGGGAAGAATCCGTAGACTGATTTCAGAAATCTTGAAGTTGGAGAGGAACCGGTGTAAGGTTTCTTGATGATGCGTCTGGATGAATCTGGAATAAGTATCAGAATGTTGCCGTGTCCGGGTCACATCTGAACTATTTCTGGAGGAATCTTGGGAGATGATCTGTGTCTGTCGACTGATCTTACCTGAAAAGGCAAAGGGTTAGTTGTATGCAATGTTATGATGCATGATGCAATGCATGCGACATTAATGTTTATGATATGAATGTAATGAATGCGCCTGTAAGCTGATGAGCTAATCCTGCCGAGGATACATGAATCCGAGATGGCTGAAGATAAAAGTATCTTGACTGCTGTCGGGGAAAATAAATCCTTGGCTGTTGCTGGAGAAGAGAATTCCTGATGACCTCTACTGGGGAGTTCCAAACTAGTAGGCTCATGCTGGGGAGGTCAGATTGAGAATCTTCAGCTTGATGGGAAGTAACTCTGGAGACTTCACTGGGGAACTCAAGATTTGCCTTCTCCAAAACTCTGTGGGGAGAAGGTTCAATGGTCTGGCTCCGCTGGGGATACTGAAGCTTAAACTCTGAGGGGAATTGCATTCCGGAGGATTCTCTGGCTGGGGATTTGCAAAGATAAGTTACTGCTGGGTAATTGTGATGAACTCCGCTGGGGATAGGAAGAATTTTGGCGAGCGCGATCTTCCGTGGTGGTTAGCTTGAGAAGAATATGAACAAGCGATAGGTTAACATCCGTTTACTTGGAGAACCCGTGAACTATTTTCAGAAATCTTGAAGTTGAATCAGCAATAGAGCCGCATCCGTTGTTGGGAAGCGTCCGTAAACTAATTTCAAAGGTTGCATCTGAACAAGTTGATAGATTAACATCCGTTACTTGGGAAGAATCCATGAACTGTTTTCAGAAGTCTTGAAGTTGAATCAGCAATAGAGCCGCGTCCGTTGTTGGGAAGCGTCCGTAAACTAATTTCAAAGGTTGAGAAGAGTCTGAACAAGTTGGTAGATTAACATCCGTTGTTGGGAAGACTCCGTAAACTTGTTTCAGAAGTCTTGAAGAGGAACCGGTGTAGGGCTTCCTGATGATGAGCTTGTGTAAAACTGCATCGGTTTTGAACATTTTTGACATTCGAATGCCCCAAGTGGTGATGTAGATAAAATCCTGGCTTGTTACAGGTGTTGGTCTACAATCGGTCGTTCACAGATATGCCCTGGCTTGATGCAGGAATCGAATCCTCGAACTCTTCAGACATGCCCTGGCTAGATACAGGAATCGAGTCTGGAAATGTGGTCAACAGATATGCCCTGGCTGGATACAGGAATCGAATCTTCGAACTCTTCAGACATGCCCTGGCTAGATACAGGAATCGAGTCTGGAAATATGGTCAACAGACATGCCCTGGCTGGATACAGGAATCGAATCTTCGAACTCTTCAGACATGCCGTGCCTAGATACAAGAATCGAGTCTGGAAATGTGGTCAACAGATATGCCCTGGCTGGATACAGGAGTCGAATCTGGAAATAGTCGTCAACAGATATGCCCTGGCTGGATACAGGAATCGAGTCTGGAAATGTGGTCAACAGATATGCCCTGGCTGGATACAGGAATCGAATCTTCGAACTCTTCAGACATGCCCTGGCTAGATACAGGAATCGAGTCTGGAAATGTGGTCAACAGATATGCCCTGGCTGGATACAGGAGTCGAATCTGGAAATAGTCGTGAACAGATATGCCCTGGCTAGATACAGGAATCGAATCTGGAAATAGTCGTCAACAGATATGCTCTGGCTGGATACAGGAATCGAGTCTGGAAATGTGGTCAACAGATATGCCCTGGCTGGATACAGGAATCGAATCTTCGAACTCTTCAGACATGCCCTGGCTAGATACAGGAACGAGTCTGGAAATGTGGTCAACAGATATGCCCTGGCTGGATACAGGAGTCGAATCTTCGAACTCTTCAGACATGCCCTGGCTAGATACAGGAATCGAGTCTGGAAATGTGGTCAACAGATATGCCCTGGCTGGATACAGGAGTCGAATCTGGAAATAGTCGTCAACAGATATGCCCTGGCTGGATACAGGAATCGAGTCTGGAAATGTGGTCAACAGATATGCCCTGGCTGGATACAGGAATCGAATCTTCGAACTCTTCAGACATGCCCTGGCTAGGTACAGGAATCGAGTCTGGAAATGTGGTCAACAGATATGCCCTGGCTGGATACAGGAGTCGAATCTGGAAATAGTCGTCAACAGATATGCCCTGGCTAGATACAGGAATCAAATCTGGAAATAGTCGTCAACAGATATGCCCTGGCTGGATACAGGAATCGAATCTTCGAACTCTTCAGACGTGCCCTGGCTAGATACAGGAGTCGAGTCTGGAAATGTGGTCAACAGATATGCCCTGGCTGGATACAGGAGTCGAGTCTGGAAATGTGGTCAACAGATATGCCCTGGCTAAATACAGGAATCGAATCTTCGAACTCTTCAGACATGCCCTGGCTAGATACAGGAATCGAGTCTGGAAATGTGGTCAACAGATATGACCTGGCTGGATATAGGAGTCGAATCTTCAAACTCTTCAGACGTGCCCTGGCTAGATACAGGAGTCGAATCTGGAAATAGTCGTCAACAGATATGCCCTGGCTGGATACAGGAATCGAATCTTCGAACTCTTCAGACGTGCCCTGGCTAGATACAGGAGTCGAGTCTGGAAATGTAGTCAACAGATATGCCCTGGCTGGATACAGGAATCGAATCTGGAAATAGTCGTCAACAGATATGCCCTGGCTGGATACAGGAATCAAATCTGGAAATGTTGTAGTTGATAGATATGCCCTGGCCGGATACAGGAATCGAATCTTCGAACTCTTTAGACGTTCCCTGGCTAGATACAAGAATCGAGTCTGGAAATGTTATAATTGATTTGTTGAACACTTTTGACATTCGAATGCCCCAAGTGGTGATGAAGGAGTCTTGAATCAGATTACTCTGCATATTGAGAGATTTCTTGAAATCTTGACTGGACTGCCCCAGGTTAACTGAACTTTGAAAGATCTGTTGGACCTTGACTGGATTGCCCCAGGTTAAATGAACTTTGCCATGTCAAGCCCCTTATTGATAGGGGGATTTGATGGAAGTGTTATCCTCTTGAAGTGACTTTGACTTACTGAGAGAGTTTTCGTTCCTCCGAACATTCGCTGTATGAACTTCTTCGCTGTCAAACAAAAAGGTTAAATGAAGACAGTGATATTCGGATAATGCAAAGTTTATGTTTGTCTTTGAAGTTTTGAAAAATGCGTTTTTAGCAGAAAACTTTTCATAACACAAGTTAACACAAGATTTCGAGCAAAGCCCTACAGGAGTCAGGATACCTTTTGTAACAGTATGCTTTCGAACTAACCCATGCTTCAATTAGGACTTTTGAAGGGTTGTAACGTGGCTTGGTTCACGGTTTAAGAAACAAAGGATAAAGGCTCAAAGTATATTTGTACCCACCCGCTCTTCGTGATGTTCTTCAACCTAAACTCAGTTAATTGTGCGTCACACTCTGTTTTGAGTTTTGAAAGACTTTGGGTGATGGTTCACCAGTTGAATTTTGGGGAGACAGTCATCATCTCTTTTTCTTTTTCAACATGTTGTTGAGGATTTTGTAATGACCTCACTATTTTGATTTTGATTTGTTATCCCTAACTTTTGCCTGACTGTTACCGTTTTCGGGATTACTGTCAGCGGGATGCCCCAACTTTCTTAATCCTCCTTTATAGGTTTTGGCTTAGTGGGCTTTTCGCTTTTGAGAGATTGACTGTCTATGTGATAGGGAACCACCCTTGTCTTTTGATTCCAAAGGAATGCTTTCTCTTTTTTGACATCGTTCGTTGTGTTACGAACTGAGAGTTTGCGACTTTAATGCGCATTTTCTTTTGAATTAACTGAGAGACTACCCTGCCCCAGGTTTATATCAAAGGTTTCGATTGTTTAGAACAGAAAACTCCTACTTCCTTGGCTCGAAGGGGTTGACTAGGGATTAACTTCCTTATAACTCCAGTGTTTGGGAATTGAAAGAAATGCCTGTACATCATCAGCAAGGTTCGTTCAAAGCATACTGTATAAGATCACGGTATTGTTTCGTCATCCTCCCTCTAAAGGCTTGCAGCTTTTTATCAAGAGTCAAATATCATAAAGAAAAGCATAAGAGTAGTGAAACGAATGGATGAATTCAAGACAAACATATGCAATGTATTAATGAAAACAGAGTTTAACATCAACAGATAATTGTTTGATAGCAAAAGAAATTACAACTTTGAAAATTCAAAAAGAAGCAAAAGTCTTTCAGCTTGAGCTTCGTCACTTCGAGTGGAGAACCCTTTAACGGAAGATCTTCATCTCGCCGTCTGGCATGAATTCCAGCACCCCAATTTCGATCAGATCTTGAATCTTGTTCTTCAAGGCCCAACAGTCGTTGGTGCCGTGTCCCGGGCTGTAGGAGTGGTAAACACAGAATGCGTCGGGGTTAAAGTGAGGAGAGGAGATATTAAGCTTCTGAGGGGGGTCCTTTATGGTGAGCAAATTGACCTTCAACAGGCGCTTCAGTATGAAGAATGATGGTATTTCAGTCTCCGTAAACTGTCTTCCCGACTTTTCTTGCTTACGCCGATTCCCCCGTTGACGCTGGCGAGGTTGTTGATGGGATTGTGACCCTGAAGCTAGCAAAGGAGCTTTCCCCTTGTCTTCTTGAGTGGAGGGAGGCTGAGCGGTGACTTGCTCTTCGACCTCAGATGTTTGCCCCAGTTGCTTGTTTGGAAGCAGTTGGCGGATAAGAACTCTGAGTTCCTCTTGTCTTTGAGATAGGTCTTGGATGAGAGCCATCTGGCCCACCAACTGTCCCATCACTTGAGTCCTCAGTGTTGTCAGATCAAACTGCAGCTCCGCAATCTGATCACTCCTGGCATTGTTGGAATTCCCCAAGCCCTTGGTGAGGAGAGCTTTCATATCTTCTTGTCCCAGAGACAAGTTCAGGAACATCTCCTGCAGCTGAGCAGTCTGGTCTTGGATGTCTTTGACAGACCTTTCTAGAGCCATCTCTTGCTGAAATAAACAGCAGGAGAGTAAGGAAACCTGAAAAAAGAAAGATTGTCAAAATGCAATGCATGATATGTGGATGCATGCTTTCAAGGATCTCTTGGGGTAAACACAAGAAAATGTTAGAGGTTGAACTCTGCTCTTGGATTGGAGATCTCTGCACCGGTGGATGTCCTTCCACGAGAATCAAGCTCACCATGTCGAGTGGGTCATAGCCACTGATTCAAGTTGTTGCACTTGATCTTTTGATTGGAGACCTTTGTGTTGGTGGATGTCTTTCCACTAGAATCAAGCTCACCATGTCGAGTGGGTCATAACCACTGATTCAAGTTGCTGCTCTTGGACTTTGGTTGGAGAGCTTTGTATCGATGGATGTATTTCCACTAGAATCAAGCTCACCATGTCGAGTGGGTCATAGCCACTGATTCAAGTTACTGCTCTTGGACTTTGACTGGATTGGTTAGAGGAGAAACCTCTTGCCCCTTGATAGACGCCTGGTTCAACGTAACCCTGCATCAACAGAGCCCTCGAGATCCTTGAAATGGTTATTGAAAATGCTAAAATGCTATGGTATGATGTCATGATGTTATGTACATGTATGCACAAGCAAGTGAGTGTATATACAGGCAAACAATATTCACACAAAGCACACAAGACCTTAGGTTTAGGCTTGCATGAGGTTCAGGTACTACCCTCTTTCAGTTTTGTTGGTTAAAACATGTCCTATCAAAAGTAACCGGGTTCTAGAGGACCTCAAATCATTGGCTACCCTCAATCGGTCATAACTCCAGCATCGCAATCTTTTCTCGCGGCCAGAACCATCTCGAGAGTTTAGCCTCAATGAGTGTAGCATATTGCTACTGTCCTAATAGCCAAGTTGGTCAATTTAGGGTTCTAAGGTTGGTTGGTGCTTAACGACCCCTTAGAAGACCTATATTCTCCCCGTTACAACACAAGGGATATAGGTACAGACTAAGATGCCACACCAACGTAGCCACTGCTTCACCCATGTCGGTCTACACCGGATAGGTCCCTCACAGATTATGCTACCTAAAAGGGTATTTCCCAGATCCGGGTTAGGATCTATGAAACTCCGATGCAAAGCCCACAAATGTAAAGCAAACAAAGCAATCAATTGAAAACAAAGGTGATCTAAACCCTAAGGTAACCCCACTTTTAGAATCATCCCCAGCAGAGTCGCCAGTTCTGTGATACGGTGGGAGAACTGACTAGTGTTTTGCGTTCGTATTCGCACTTGTGCGGTTGAGCAAGAGTCGCCACCGACTTTTTATTTTATCCTAAAGGAAAGGTTAAAAAAGCACAGCAAAAACCTTTTGAGATATTTCGTGGGTTCGGGGAGTAGATTATGAAAAGGGAAGGTATTAGCACCCTTTTCATCCATGGTTATCCATGGGCTCTTAGTTACTTGGTTTTTTAGATCACTTGCCTTGATTTTCGATTTCTTGAAAATGGTGTGTGTGTGGGTGCTTTTGAAAATGTTTTGGAAAAAGATGCCTTGTCTTAGGCAACTAATGTATTTGACCCGTGATTGAGTGTTTTACAAAAGTGTGGATCTTTTCGAAAAGATGTTTTCAAATGTTTTTGAGAGTTTGTTTGAAAGTGTTGTGGATTGTGGTTTTTGAAAAGAAGGCAAGTGTTTTTTTGCAAGTTGATCTCAAGGGACTAAGAGTTTTGTCTACCCTATTGTACTCAAAGGTTTTTTTGTCATGTTTTAACCCCTTTTTAACAATTTTGTTCTACCATTGAAATTGGTAGACAATCTTGCGTTTAGGAAGTTTATTCGGGACGGGCGCGGGTCATCGTATGGACCATGAATGCAATGATGCCAAGTGTCTTTGGCAATTTGCTTTGAAGGGACTATGATCATTCCGTTTAGGCAACACTTTGAGACTTATGATCATTTGATTTTGTTTTGCCAAAGATACTCGACGTGCAAGCATGGCCCATTTTGGAAGGCAACATGTGGGATTACCCTAGGGGGTGCAAGTGTGATTGTGTATTGATTACATGTATTTGTCTTGTATTAAGTTATCTAGCGTTTGATTTTATGTACATACAAACCCTAGGTCTAACCATGGTATAATTGGAAAACTGTAAATTGCGGAAATGTAAAACCTACGCTATTACAAAATAGTGTCCGGGAGTGGGGGTATAAATGTACAAAGGAGGTGAGACTTATAGCATCCAATAAGTTACAACCAAATCGAATGTGCGATCAAATGCAAATATCGAATATACAAATATAAGATAAAAAATGTGTATAGGGCAATGTGAATGTATTTGTGTAAGTGTACATGTATATGAGTATGTGTAATTATTTACAGGCGCGAAATGTGAAATTGAAGCGTATTAGGGTTTTTGACCTAGATATGTATTTTAACGAATCTTTGATTTGTATATTTAATTATGAAAAGAAAAATGTTTTAACTTAAGTGCTCAAGTTTTAATTAAGAAATGTATCTTTATTTGTTTATATACAAAAAGTATTTTAATCAAATGTTTGTGAATTTTAATATTAGAAAAATGTATTTCTATTATTATGTACAAATATGTATGTTAATTAAAAAGTTTTCAATTTTAATTATATGATAAAAAAAAGTATTTTATTATTTTATATACAAATATATACTTAAAAGGATATTTTAACTATATGATAAAAAAAGTATAATATGGCCTTTGAAGGTAAATATTAAAGAATGTAAAAATAAAAAAAAATGTATTTTTGTATTAAAATGATTTTGTAAAGAATAAAAGAAAATGTTGTTTTATAATAAAAAGAAAAGAAATTTGTGTTAATATGGAATGTTTTTGTTGAAAAGAATTAGGATCATGGGCTTTAGAGAGGGGGTGCAGAATGGGCAAAGCCCATATTGATTCAAAAATAAATTAGGGTTAGGCGTTTTGTTGTTCAGTCTTGGAACATGCTTAGGGTTCGAGCGTGCCGTTTGCTCGGTTTCGTCTTCTCCATCCTTGCAAGCTTCCTGAGCAACTCATCTCTCCGGCCACCAGTGTCACTCTCGAACCTCTCTTCCCTCCCTAGCACGGTCTCAGCGTTCTCTTGATGCAAGGTTCGTTTCAATGTTCTTTTTTCTTTTGTGAATGATACGCGTTTTTGATTTGTACTAAAAAACCTTGATTCTTTTATTGTTATGAGCAAAAGGTGAAAAAGAGAGGGAGAAGGATGTACCACCTGACTTTGGAGAAGGAGGAGAGACAGGGAAGTGACGCTTAGGAGGCCGGGACGGCGTGAACGTGATGGAGCTGGAAGCTTGCTTCTTGATAACCCTGGTTAGGTTTTATGACGTTCTTTAGGGTTTTGATGATGATTTGTGCTGAGAACCCTTTTTAATTCACTTCTTTATCTTCTTCTTCTATGCCACTGTATGTTGGTTGCCTTTGAGTATTTGTATGCTTTTGAATATGCTTCCTTGCCTATGACGAAGCTTGCTTCTGAGGCCTTTGAATAGCTTCTTTCTTCTTCTTCTCTCGTGTTGCCTATGTGTTGATTGGAATATGCTTCTTGTTTGACTGCCTTATTGCCTTGAATGTTGGAGAGATTCTGAGATTTCGCCCAATGATGTTATACTGAGGGCTTAGAGTTTGAACACTGAGTTGCTTGGATTGAAGGGTATTCAGGAAAATATTAGTCATCTCCTTTTTTTCAATGGGAGGAATCACTTGGGAAACCACCTCACGCCATCTCTGTGCATATTCTTTGATTGATTCCATGTCCTTCTGGACCATGGCCCTGAGTTGATCACGGTTAGGCGCAATGTCCATGTTTTATTTGTATTGTCTGATAAGTGCTTCTCCCAAGTCGTTGAAAGCATGGATATTGACGTTGTCCAAACTCATATACCACTTTAACATAGCACCAGTCAAACTATCCTGAAAAAAGTGAATCAACAGACGTTATTCATCAATCTGGGTAGACATTCTTCTTGAATACATCACAAGATGAGCACGAGGACAAGTGTTGCCCTTGTACTTCTCGAATTCCGGGACTTAAACTTCATAGGTATCTTGACATTCGGGACCAAGCATAAATCATTCACATTCTGCTTGAACAATTCCTTTCCCCTGAGGGCTTTCATCTCCCTCTGCATCTTGTAAAATTGATCTTGAAAATCATCCATTCTATCATAGAGATCCAAGCCTTCACTTGGTGGAGGAAAAGGATGATACATATCATCATTAGAAAATGGGACCATATTTACCGAAGGAGGTGTAGCAGGAGTAGCATGCACCACAGGAGGTGCTGGAGTAACAATAGTCAGAACAACTGGAGTAACTTGAGGATCAAGATTGAAACCTTCAGGCATAAATTTCTCTGGCATTCCCCATGGATAACCTTGAGGCATGTGATTCTAAACAATAGCTGGAGTAACAGACACATGAATGGTTAGAGCTTCAGTAATAACCCTTGTCTGTTGAGGCTGAACACTTAGTGGTTGATTTTGAGTAGCCACCAGAGATTCCATCAGAGCAGTGAGATTGGCCATGTCGGCCTTCAGAGCAGAAACTTCCTCGAGCAGCTCGCGGTTCTCTTGTTCTAAATTGTCCATCTTTGTTATGAAATTAGCTCGAGTATTGTAGTGGTAAGACAACTTGATGAACAAAGTAAAGAAGCTTGTTAAGACACCTGGATATGCATAACAAATGTAAGAAATATGTGTAATATTATGCATGATATGCAATACACATGATTTATTTTATTAATATTTCAAGTGATTTAAAGATTTATAAACACATTGCAAATATCAAAGTAATAACACAATTGAAATACTGAAAAATTTTATGACTTCAAAATGGATTACAAGCTTCAATGATCTCAAGTACAAGATGAAAATAAAGTCTAAAACCTAAGAAGTAAAGCTGATGGAGATCACTCTATACGCTGGCGCTTCCCTATAAGCCTGGAAATCTAAGCCTTCAACCTCTGGTTTTCTTTCGCATATCTGGTGGCAACCTCCTTCTAATCACATGAATCAGGAAGTGAGAAACTAGCATCTGACTAAGGATTAGAGGAAAATAAATCCCCTTGCCTCTCCATGGTCTCTACAGCCCGACTCTCAAGAATCTCAATCAAGTCGTCTCTCTCCTTCAAATCTGCTCTATAGGAAATTTCTAAAGTTTGGCACTTATTCTTCAAGCATCCCTTTTCTGTCGCATCCTAACAAAAGAAAGTTATAGTTCTTCCATATCATCCAATAAGGGAGGAGTGTTCTTCACAAACAAATCAGGCATAAGTGCTTCCATGGAATATGACATCTTCAACTGAATAGCTCTCGTTTGGACCCACTGAAGATAAGGATCCAAAGAAACAACCCACATAGGTCCCAAGTCTTTCCTACTCTTCCTATGAATGTGACACCAGGATTTCACAATCTACTTCCTAGCTTTCTTATTGTCTTCTCCCTCCTTCAGGAAGAAACTACTCAAAGGAATACTATTTGGTTTATCCCTCATCGGATAACTAAGATGTCGTCGTGCAAGAACATGGTTGTAGTTAATTCCTCCCTTTGTACTAAGAAGAGGTACATTGGGGAAACTACCACAACTGTCGAAATTCTCTAAATCATGGTAAGCCCGATGATACCAATCAATATCTGAGTGAGTAAGTTCCATGATTTTAGGAGCCCAACGGGGTTCCTTCCTAACATCCCAAAAAGCATCAGACTGAGGCATATGAGAAATAAACCACCAGTACAACAGAGGCGTGAAACAAATAATCATCCCCCAATGATAAAAATTCCAAAGATGAATAGAGTAATAAGCATCGCCCAACAATGTAGGAACTAGTTTTCCAATCATGAAGATCCTGATAGAATTAATGTCAACAAACTTATCCTGAAAAGCGATTGTACTCTTCATCCTGGCCAAGTAACGAGCTTTCTCTAATAAGAACCGAGTTGGTAATCCTCTTATTCCTCCTTTAGTAGTCATATGGGCTTCAACCTCAGACTTCCCCAGATAGATCAAAGCAGCAATCTTGTGTGATTTTGGCTCATCCTCCAAACCAGTAAAAGGAACACGATCGATAATAGTTAAATCCAACAGATAAGAATACTCCTCTAGTGTAGGCATCAACTGATAGTCAGGTAAAGTAAAGCAATGATACGTCGGATCATAGAACTAGACCAAGGTCAAGAGAATGTCGTCCTTCATCCTAAGCTTCATGAGAGGAATGATGGATCCATATTTCTTTCGAAAATCTGCAGAACACTCAATCTCATGAATTAGACTGATCAACTCATCTATCTTGGGATCTTTGAAACTATATTTTCTGGTCTTTCTTTTTCCAGAATCCATGGTCAAAAAGGTACCTGAGGTATTCACAAATGGTCAACATTTAAGTCCCTTGAAATAAGATTTCTTCAAAATATGCTTATGAGTGCATGGATTCTTGATGCAACAAACACACACAAGATCACAAACACAGGGTTCATAGGTTCAACGTCACGAGCATGAGGTCAAAGGTACTATCCATAAGGTATGGTCTAAAAGTTATCACCTGCCAAACAAGGTTCTAGAGGATCCCAGAGTCTACGTCCTTCCTTTGGATATTACCAAATTCCCGATTAACTCGATAATTAGTAATATTCTCAAGAAAAACTCATCCGAGCGTAGTATCGTGTGATGACTATTTCCGAATTACTCTGTCATAGCTTCCGCACTACACCTAAATGGCCAAGATGGGTTAGGTATTCTACAGTCCTCAACTTCAGCAGTCTCCCGAGTCGAAAGCAACACGTCTTCCCGATTACTCGGTAAATGACACTACAATCAAAGGGGCCTCCACTGAGTGGGGGATCTCATACATCCTTTTTTGGGATTACTTCCTCAAAGTTAACATGACTATACCGCCCGTCCTATCTTAAAGTTTGCCCAAGTCTGGGTATAGGACTTATAAGTAATCACCAATCACCCTGAAAACTAGGAAAATCCTGACAAACATATATACAACATATAACACATAAACAACAATAGCACATATACAAATATAAACAAATATAGGCTCAACCCACTTAGGGATGGACCAGTAAGAGGTCAATCTTTCCCCAGTGAAGTCGCCATTTTTCTGTAGCGGTATAAATGTTTAAGACTAAGCCATTGGATTAACTAGACTTATACAGATCAAAATAAAAATCGCCACCGCACTTTATTGTTTTCAAAGGAATGGGAAAAGAGAGAATAACCCAAAAAGAGGGGGAAAGATTCTAGGTAAGGGGGTTGGTTATACAAACGGAAGGTATTAGCACCCTAAACATCTACGGTACTCTGCAGGAACCTCTTTGTAAAAATTTGTATATTTTGGCTATAAAATGTTGTGTGTAAAATAGACGGTGGAGGTGAGAAAAGAAATATATTATTTTTAATGATTTTTGCACCCGCTGCGGTTGCGAACCATTAGTGCCTACGTACCACCTTTCAAGCAATGGGGGATCAGGGTACACATAGTTCCTCTTTAAAAAATTTTAAAACATAATTGTGTTGGTTTATTTTATGAGATAAGACATCATCGTCATTGTCCGTGTAGAAAACATACTTACTACCCACAATCATGAGAAAGGAGAATATGAATCATCTCAAAGTGGAGGATATGGAACGGATTTTAAAATCAATAATGCCTCACTCCACACCCAAGTGGAAAATATCTCTTTTCACTACATATTGTAAAAGTATAGTTATTTGCATCACTACAAGGATTGACAAGAGTCTAATCTTTTGAGAAATGTTTAAAGTAAAAAGACAAAGTGGAAAAATGGTTTGAAATGAGTTTGATTGACTTTTAGTCTTCTCACAAAATATTTAAAGGTATTTATTAATTTAATTGAAGTTTATTTATGAAAAGGTTTTGAAAATGCATGGACCTAAGTCCAAGTTTATTATGAAAGTGGTTCAAGTTTAAAAAACAAGAAGAGTTTTCAAAAGGAGGGAGAAGATTTTTGAAATTAAAGAAGATGGGAGGATAAGAAGAGACTATCCTAAAGCATAGGGTAAAAAGCTAGTGATAAGAACAATCTAACCAACAAGAAGTCAATACTTGACATTATGAGTCAAGATAGAATTCCCATTCTTTGGATTGAAACAAAGCAAGCAAAGATACTAGACCTCTTGAGAGAATCAAACATCAAATGTATTAAGTCTTCACAAAAATTTGGCAGAGTAACGGCTGTATACGGGTGAATTCCAGATTACAAACAAAGTACGTAATCACAATAACCTGCAAACAAAACAAACAAACAATCCAATATCTTGAGATAAACCTCAAGAACTCCAGCCAAAACATTAATTAAGGTCACAAGGTATTCAACATAGGCCAAGGTTTCTAATCCTAAGTCCAAGAAGTCCAATACTACATAATGCCAAGGATAGTAACCAAATAGTCCAAGTATCATTAAAGTTTTTTATGGTTCATGTTGATTATTAGGTGTCTTAAAAAAAGAAAAGCTCAAGTGAGCAAAATAAAAATGACAAGAAAGTAAATGCTCAAGTGAGCAAAGATGAAAAATAACATGAAATGTAAATGCTAAAGTAAATGGTGCATAACATAAAAGAGCATAAAATAAAAACACAAGATAAAGTCAATTATTAGTAATTAGTGGTTAGTTGGATGACCATCTTGAAACTTGCATTTGGAACTCATTACAGGATTAGTAGAACCAAATCCTCCACACAACAAGTTGCATTTTCTTTTTGTCAAGTATATCATCCATTTTGGAATCCTCAAAAGTACCATTTAATGATCAACAATGTTTAAGTGATCCGCGTTGACCAAAAGTGATGTAGATCCATTATAGGATTGGTAGAACCAAAGCCTCCACATAATGAATCTTAAGGTTATTGGATAAAAGAGATGAAATTAACATACTTGGGCTTGCAAACATATTTTTGGGCCACTAATTATCATTTATTCGAATCGGGACAAAATTTAGCGCTATGTTAAATAATCGTAAGTGGATTTATGTAGAAGGCACACCTATTTTGAGGTGGTCAATAGCAATCTATGTACTTTATGTTTTGAGACATGATATCGAGATTATGCTCCAATAACAGTTAGTGTAATAAGAAAGGGATGAGATGGAGAAGGGTGGGAAAGAATATAAACCACATTTGAATTAAAATTTAATCAAACTATTATTAAAATCATTCATCAATTTTTATGGAGTTAGACTCAACAACATGGATCCAATGATGTTAACAAAGTTTCATGATAAAAAATTCAACCCAAGATCAGCTAGAAAATAATCACAAAATAATATTACATTTAATATATACATTGAAAAGGGTTTTAAAATGTTTTAAAATAGTAATAAGAGAGAAGAATATCAACTATATTCAAATTAATCAAGAAATATTAAGTAAAACCATAGAAAAATAAGAAATGAACTCAAATATTCTTATAAAATTTTTGGTAATTTATTAAAGTCATAAACTATTTTTAAAATTAAAAGAAATGAGTAAAATAAACCAAAAAATGATTAAAAAAACAAAGTCAGAAATAAAAAATAAATGAGGTCCCCAATATTTGTCACAATATCATTGGATCATTTCATTTATTTTTAGAATTTAAAAATGCATAAAAGTATTATTTTTAACATTTAAAACAATTCAAATAAAGTGAAAATTTATAAAAAATATCAAAACACAAAATAAAATTGTAAAAAAAAATAAAAATCAGGAAGAGAAAAATCAAAAATATTTTTCATAATTTTTTCAAATTTTTTGGACTTAAAATGAATTTTCTATGATTTTTTGAAGTTTAGAACAATTCAAATATAAAAATCAGAAAATAAAATAAAGTCAAAAAAATATGGACCAATGGATGAGAGTCGAAACACGTTATTAAGCTAATCCAATGGATCAGACACGTTGTGCATATCATGGTCTTTAATAAATATCACACCAGATCCAACATTTTTAAAATAAAACAACTTAAAATGTGGCGCATTGGATGGAGTCTAACTCACAAAAGTAATGAGATCCAAGGGCTCCTGAGGCACACACATGGTAAGGCAAGCATATTATATCAGTTTCAAAAAAAATAATGTGGCTTCATGTCATTGGTTGAAGACGGACATGTCATTGTCTTCAACCTCCAGCCATCCCCAAATTGAATCCTTCAAACTGTAAAATTAGCAAACCAGACTAGTAGCATTAGTTTCATCTCTTCAAGATGATTCTAATGGTACCATCACGCAAAACCTATATAAATTGTGCAAGGCTGTGTTTGAAAAAAACTAGAAAAAATAGCGAGCACAAAAACCTGGGATATCCCACTCAATTCTCAATGAAATTAAAAATTATAAATAGCACGAGGATCAGAAGAATACAAGGAGTGGATTAGTCTTTTATTTGAATCAATTTGGCCAAGAAATTTACCTGAGCGAAGTAGTGAGAAGTTGCTTTGAAACTGGACTTCTACAGATCAATACTTGTCATGATTCTTGAAAGTAACCGTATGTTTAGCTTCAGAGAAGTTCAATGAAGCTAACTGAAAGGAGCTTTTGGTATTTTAAGGTGAGAATGTAAGAAATCAGAATTTCAAATTCAGAGTTCGTGTGGGATCTGAACAGGGGTCAAGTGGATATCCAAAGGTTTTGAAAATGAGTGAGGGATGATCCTTATTTATAGCAGATCATGATGCAAGGTTCAAGCGTGTGAATTGGAGGCAAAATCAGTGAAATCTTGTGGACCTGCTAAGTGTGAAAAGTGTGACTTCACATGTCTCAAAACACAGCAAAATGAATGGTTTAAGGGTCATTTCTTGTTATGGAAAGTTCCTAAACATGATTAGACACGAAATTGATCCTTAAACAGACTTGTAATTGGAATTAAACTAATTTTCAAATCTGAATGAACTTGGAATTTCCATTTTATGATGATACTTTCATAACCATGGTACCAACAATGTACGGCACCATATGATGTTATTTTTGAAGCATTAGAAAGATAGAGTCAAAAGCTTTACAATTTGAAAGGAGTGAGATCAATTGGATGTTTGAGCAAGAAGTTGTGTTGAGTCAAAGTTGGAAGAAAAGGGCTGACTTTTCATACATAGAAAATTTCTATGTTTTTCTTCAAAAATGACTTGTAATGTTTTGTATCCAAGCATGGCCTTCAACTTGAAATTTTATCTTGACAAAAAAAAGGTATGAAATAGACCTCTTGAATTATATTTTGAAACTTGAACCATTCAAAATCTCCAAAAATTGAGAGAGTTATCAATTGTTGAAGTTGGCAAAAAATCATGAAATGACCTATAATCTTTTGTATCGTTAGGGCATCTTCCATCCATTTTCTCACTTTGCATATAAAAGAAAGGTTGAAGTTCACATCTTCAAGATCATTGTGGAAAAATAATGGGATCATGGTGATAAAAAATGATCAAGTTATGATCATTTGAAGTCACATGAAGAGATTTGAGGGTTCATCTAGAAGGCTTGTAATCTTTCTTAATCATCAAGTTTCTTCGACATGAAAACTCCTTGAAACTTTTGAAGTGATTTGTTAATAACCCTTTGAAGATAAGTATGTTTTTGGAATCACTCAAAAATACCAAAATATGAGCAAGATATACTTCTTTGAAATTCAAACCTCTAGCTCCTAGTTCAAGAAAATGCTTAGAGGAACTTTGACAATTTTAAATAACCTTCTTGTACCAACACTTTTGCTTTGTAGATAGGAGTTGTTTAGGATGACAATTAGAACTCATAGAAACCAAAACCTATTCCATATCTTTAGAATTGATGGAAATATTCACTTGTGACCAATGGGAACAAGGCCTTGCCCAACAGTGACATTTTCTTCAATCAACCCCTTGTACTTTTGAATCAATCTTGATAAATTTGAAATGTGGTGAACCAAAATAAACCTTGCCATGCCGTTTCTTACAAATCAACATCAATGGTGATGTTTGAATTTCTCAAGCTTTATTGACTAGGGCATGGAAATAAACTCATGAAACCATGAATCAACTTGCTAAGCCACATTGCCTTTACCTACATTATTAACAAGTAAGATAAACCAACATTGCATTTTATTAATTAAAAGGAAAGTCTAAACAAAACATGCATGATCAAAAAAGAAAAACAAGTCAAGGTGCTTGGTGATTCCTCAAAGAGAAAATCTAAAGATAGGGAGGAGAACCAAAAGCCCAATATGATCTTGTTGTGATTGAATCAATATGGTATGATGAAGGGATCTTAGGGGGGAAAATTTGGGTACAACAATAAGCAACACTAAGTTCCTTCTTTTCAGTGAAAGGTTCCTTTACATTACTGGAGGATGCATCTCTGTATATTTTACCACTTTTGATGCCATCTTTTACCCGTTAACCAGTCAAGATAAATTTAGTAAACCCATCAAAAGAACTTCCAATCAGATGGTTAAAGAATGGTCCAGATAACGTGCCCAAGAACATGTCCACCAGCTCTCTATCAGACAACGGAGGCTAGACTCTTCCGCAAGGTCTCTCCATTTTTGGGCATAGTCTTTAAAACCCTCGTCGGAACCCATAAACATACATTACAACTGTGTATGGGTTGGGGCGAGGTCAACATTATATTGATACTGCTTGTAGAAACAACAACCAAATATTCCTAATTGTGAATATTGGTTCTTTCTAGTTGATAGAACCATTCAAGGTGAGTCCCTGCCAAACTCTCCTGGAAGAAATGGGCCCACAGGTTCCTGTCAGTAGTGTGGGGTTGAATCTTCCTGACATACGACCTTAAATGAAGCTTAGGACAGGAGACACCGTCGTACTTAGAAAATGTAGGGACTTTGAATTTTTGCAGGATGACCACCGCTAAAATCAGTCCCAACTCCTCAAAATACAGTCCGGGTATCCTCTGGATCTCCATAGCATTGAGTCAATCCTCTAGCTATTTGTATTTATCATCAGCAGGAGGATATTGCTCCTCAGAATAATCAGGTTCATCTTCCTCAGACCCTGGATTGTTGTTTTCTTCCACTGGCTTCTCTTCTTGATTGTCCCCCTCATTTGATGCGGTCGCGAAATCTATAGCCGACTTAACCGGTCCTCTGATCCTTCTTCCCGGATTCAATGCACCAATTGGTTTCTTTTCCTTCTGGGTCTTCTCTTTGACAATCAGAGCTTTCAGGTCTTCTTGCCCCTGGGCCAGAGCCAGGAACATTTGCTGAAACTGAGCATTCTGAGCTTGAAGGTCGTTCACTGTCTGTTTGAGAGCCATTTCTTTTGCTGAAATAAACAGCGAAAAGAATAAGAAACTTGTTTTGACAACCTATTTATGCAATGATTTGCATGATATGCTTATGCAATGTTTTCAAGGGCCTCATAGGATTCAAACTCTTTTAACCAAAAAAGAAACAAATACTTTTTATTAGTAAATTCAAATGAAATCAAATTTATCAAAGGAATAACAAATAAGAAATTTTTAAGATTCCCAAGTATCCCAAGCACGCTTCCTTTTGGTGCTAATGTAGGCATTGAGATTCTGCTCTTCGTGAAGTCGCTTTGTCAATTCCAACACCTTTTTCTCACTGGCATAGAATTGGCACTCAAAGGTATCTCGTTCTTCTTTGAGTTGTGTCCAAGATTTTTGCAATTCTTCAAAGTTTGTTAGCATGTCAGGATGAAGAATGATGCGAGACTCGACCCCTTGAACAATAGGCCCTGAAATCACTAGTAGGATAGAAGCATACGACGTCATAATATTTTGAGCACAAGCTCGAACCCATTTGAGGTATGGCTCCAAAGGGATGGAGTTCTTGTGCCCCAGAGTCCTGCTATCAGTCTTCTTAACCATTCCCCAAGCACAGATGAATCTCTGATGATAACCTTGCAGATCATTTAAATAGTCGAACACAGTACCTTGAATGAGCATATCATGAGGACCATCCCTCCGAGCGTAAACAAAATGACGTAAAGCTAAAGAGGGGTTGTAGGTGATGCCTCCTTTAACGCCAAAGAGTGGCACATTGGGAAATTCTCCGCAGTGATCAATAAAAGAGATGCCTTCTTGGGAGAGAGGCACCAATAGATGTTAGAGTGAGAAAGAGACACCAATATTTGGTTCCATCTTAAACCTAGCTCATTCTTCATTATTGACAGAGGAAGGTGATTGTTGTACCCCAAAATTTGCCCTCCCATAATTCTTCAAGAAAATGCCAAGTCAAGCTTCAAAGTTCCCCAAGGGTTGCACAGTCAAAGACCTCCTATACAGTCAAAATTAGGGTTGGTGTTCTGATCAAGAAAATGAAGTTCCAAAAGGTCCAATCAAGTTTCACATGCCTACAAACATGGTCAAGCATCCTCATATCAAGTTTCAAGACATTCAGCTCAAAATTGCACAGTCAAAACCCTAATTGCACTATAGTCAACTGTAGGGGCAAAATGGTCATTTGACAGTCAAAAGTTCAAATTTTTGGTCAACATATCATTTTGAAGCCACAAACATCATTTGATCAATGCTTGATCATGATTCTCAAAATTTGGCTCAGAAATCATCAAGATGCAAAAGTTTCCTTATTTGGACAGCTGAAAAAGTCAACTGAAATTGACCAGGGCATAACTTTCACATGGATTATCAGAAAAATTCCATCCAAAGCTCATTTTGAAGAGAAAGACATTTCCTACAACTCATCTTCATACTTCAAGTCCAAGAAATGCTCTCACAAAAAGTTATCAATTTCAACATTATAGGTCATTTTCAAAAGTCAACAAAAAGAGACTTTAAGTCAAAGGCCATAACTTGAGATTGGTAAATCAAAATGACATGGGACCAAAGACATTGGTTAGAGGACTGAAAGAACTTTCCAAAATGTCCAAGAACATGAGAAAAGCTTAAAAATTGAACAAGTTATGCCTTGTGGAAGTTGGGAAATTTTTGGATATTTTGAAAAGTCAACATTACTCCAAATGACCTAAAATTGCCAATGGGCCCATTTTTCTTCCACAATTCATCATTCCAAGCATATGCACGACCATTTGGCCCAAAGGGAAGTATTTTCTCATTTTTTATTTATTTATTTGAATTTTTATTCATATTAATTCATTTAAATCAATTAAATATATGGAAAATATTTAACTTAACCTAACCAATCTTTTTATACATGTTTTAGCCTCAAGATTTCGTGCATATGCAATTATGGAAAGATTTGGGTTGATTGGCTTGATTGAGAACAAAGAACACATGGAAAAAGATATGAAAAAATCTTAACAAATCAAATTTTCAAAAACAATGAATGCCATGGATTTGATTGGTTTTTCTTGACCTAATGCACTCACTACATATGCTAGAACACAACCCTAATGAGAATAGACAAAAAGCTGCGCAAAAGAACACAAATAAAACTTGAATTTTTTCTCTAAAAACTCAAATCTGAAAAACACTTTTTAGGTGGATTCAAGGCACGAAACTTGTTTCAATAGCTTTCTCAAAGTCCCCTGAACGATTCCCAATCAAGAAGACTCATCAGAACCTCAAGGATTGGTAACACGAGTGCAGACTGTATCAAATAAATTTCATAATCGTACATCTCATTCCATGCATTATTTGTGAAATTTAATTATTGATTCATGTTGGTTATTCGATTCTGAAGCTAACCCATGTATTTGATTGTGTTTTTGGGCTATATACACGATTTCGCCATTATCAATTCTTAGGGTTTACAGGACCTTAATTTGGGGATTTTGAAATGAGGAAAAATTAGCCCTCAAGACCCATACCGTTCAAATCAGTGCCCCTGGACGAACAAGAACCAACCCTCGCGCTCAATTTATGAGTGACTGAGGGCTATTCGCTATTTTTTCATATGTTACTTTCAGCAATGCGTGAAAACCGTTGCTTAATATGTTGTTGTTTCAGGAAAAATAAAACATGAGGAAGAAGATGGTGTGGTGGCAAGACGTGATACGCTGGTTTGAAATTCGCGCGCTTTAATCCACTAACGCGTAGTTTCACATTATATTAATTGTTGTTTATTTATTTAACAAACGCGTTGTAATGGCTCAGTGGTAGGTGTACACGTTTGCAATGTCCATGACCTGGGTTCGAGCCCCAGGTCTTACATGTTTCCATATTATTTTGCAATAACAATTCCCATGCAGCGCCCCCGTCAAGATGTACCATGCATCCTCAAGAATCAATATCCACGCGTCCATCAGAATCAAACCAAAGGTTGAGATTGGGAGAGCATCATAGACCCTGGTCAAAGTGTTAACACGCTACTCAAAAAAGTCAAATGGACCCAGGTTTTTGGGCCAGGATTCTTGGATCTATACCTCCATATTGGGGCCTGAACCCCCCCTGGTTTGCAAATTCTCTATATTTTCTTTATGTTTTATTTTCAATTATTATTTTATTTTCTTTATTGTTTTGATTTAATTAATTATTTTCATAAATATAAAAAATGCATAAAAATCAGAAAAGATAAAAAACATAATAAATATTTTATTTTAATATTTTCTTGTAAATAAATGCATGTAAATAAATTTAGTTGTAAATTAGGTTGCAATTTTAATTCTTTTCATAATAAAAATATAAAAAAACATAGAATTAGGTTTAATAAATGTTTTATCCCTTTTAATTTTTCTTTTTCACAATAATATTATTTATTTTATTTATTTTCATATTTAAATTTTCCTGTAAAAATTAGGTTTAATTTAGGTTAAAAACTTCCATATTTTTCTTAATAACTTAAAAAATAATTAGAATTAGGTTTAGCATTTTATTTTAATTTTAATTAATTCCTTTTTTCATTAGATCTTAAAATACATAAAAATACCAAAAACAAAAAAACAATTTCTTTTCTTAATTAATTAATTCATGTAATTTTGATATTTTGCAAAAGGGTCCAACGCCCTCGTTTCGTTCCTAATTTCGATTTAATTTAGCATATCTATTTTATTTTGCTTAAATAATTATGTACCTCTCCCAAAGCCTTGTAATTACTTCTCGCACTTTCAATTTATTTATTTTTCTGTCAAATCGGGTCCTGGTTAATTTTGGCGATGTGGACCCGCGCCGTTTGTAATAGTTTAGAATTTACTTTTCTCGCAACTTTTAACTGTTAAACAAAGCATGCAAGAATGAATGGCCTTAAATAAAAACAAGCGTAGAACACCAATAAACATGACAAGATAAATGCAAATGAAAACGACACACGAATCGCACACACCACCCCTAGGGTACGCCTCACTGTTGCCTTGCCTCGAAAGGTGATCGTCGAGTAGAGGATGTCTTAGTAAGTCCTCATGATCCGGGAACCTGGCATGAGGGTAGCTTCTAAGGTGTCTTCCTATTGCTCTGGTGATCACCATGTCCCGAACCTCGAATTGACCCGAACACCTCCAACGGTGGTACTACCTACCTCTCAATGGTGGGATGGCACTACTTTAAAGGACATTTACACAGACGAATTCCTTAGGGTAGGTAGGATCTCGTAGATACTTGCTCTAACTTCAAAACAAACTCAAAAATACTTTTCACACCGACACCTTTTCAAAAAGCTTTTGAAAGCAACTTTTCAAACACTCTTGAGGACCGATACAAGAGTCGAACTGGAATTTTCAAAGAAACTTTTTAAAACCCACAGTTGAAAAGCAAACAAACCATTTTTGAAAACACAATGAGCAAGTATCTAAGAGCCCATGGATAACCATGGATAGAAAGGGTGCTAACACCTTCCCTTTCTATAATCTACCTCCCGAACCGAGAGCAATCTCTATAAGGAATTTTTCTGTTCTTTTGTCCTTTCCATTTGGAGAAAATAAAAGACGGTGGCGACTCTTGCTTCTGCGACATTTCTGGAACCAGCGTTAAACAGTCAGTTCCAGATCCACCGATCACAGAACTGGCGACTCTGCTGGGGAATGATACTCTTAAAGTGAGGCATACCTTAGGACTAAGATCACTGTGTTTTCAATTGTATTGACTTGCTTGCTTTATCATTATGGGACTGTCTTGGGAGTTCTATAGATCCTAACCCGGATCTGGGGGATACCTTCTTAGAAAGTAGCAACAAGACTGTTAGGGAACTGTGCGGGGTATACCGACATGGTTGAAATAGTCTGCTACGTTGATGTGGCACTTTGGTGTGTACCGGTAACCCTTGAGTTCAGTCAAGGAGAGTACGGGGCCTCCGCGTGGTGTCATGAAGCATCAACAGACCTTAGGAACCTTAATTGAACTATCTTGGCCTCTTTAGGGTAGTGAGATAACTGACTTTGGTGCAGTCTGAGGTTGGTTGATACTCGATACTACACTCAATTGAGGGTTGCTTTCCTGGAATATTTCGGTCGCCAGTTCAGTGGCTAAATCGAAACGATGAACAATGAAAGCAATCCCGTGATATTGGGATCCTTAGAACACAATTACTTTGATTAGGACAGGTTGAACCCACCAACTTCAAGAGGGTACTACCCAGACCCCATGCTGGCCTTAAACCTTAAGGGCTTGTCTTGTGTGCCTTGTGTGCCTTACATGTTTGTCTTTGTAAATATCTGTGGTGTGTTTAAACATAGCATCATGACATCATCCAGGATCATATGCATTGACTAACCATTTCAGAGGTTCGAATTTTCATCTTTGTTCTTATTTTATAGGACATGGAAACTGTTCTTAGAAAGACAATTCAAGTCAGTCTTGTAAGGGTCCCTCCTCAGCTTAAGGAGCTTATATCCAGGATTCCTGAGAACTCATCATTCAGTGAAAGACATGGAAGCCTCATCAGCTTGGTCAACACCAACATTGAGGAAGACATGATCAAGGTCCTGTTCCAGTTCTTTGACCCTCTGCATCACTGTTTCACCTTCTTGGACTATCAGCTGGTACCTACATTGGAGGAGTTCTCCCGGCTCCTGAAGATCCCTATCCTTGATCAGCTACCCTTCAACGGTACAGAAAAGGAACCTAAGCTTGAAGAGATTGCTAAAGCCTTGCACCTACAGTCATCTGACCTCAAGGGACATTGGGAAGTTAGAAGTGGTATCAAAGGGTTCTTAGCCAGGTTTCTGTTTGAAAAGGCCCATGAATGTTGGAACTCCCTTGACTTACAAGCTTTTGAAGAGGTTGTGGCCCTCCTTGTCTATGGTTTGGTGTTGTTTCCTAACCCAGATCAGCTTATTGATATTAGTGCTGTCCAGATCTTTATGTCCAGGAATCCTATACCTACATTGCTGGGGGACATCCTTCACTCATGTTACACTCGAACCATGAGAAAAAGGGGTGTCCTTATGTGTTGCACTCCTCTCCTGGGAAGGTGGTTTATTTCGCACCTTCCACAATCAGCCTTGAAGAATGAGCGGGGTTTGAGATGGTCACAACGGTTGATGACTCTTACACATGCAGATATACATTGGTGCCCTAGGTCCAGAGAAGATGTCACTATCATTGATCGTTGCGGGGAGTACCCTAATGTTCCTTTACTTGGAATCAGAGGAGGTATTACTTATAGCCCATGCCTGGCTTGGAGACAGTTTGGTTATGCTCAGAGGGATGGTCCTCATGACATGTTAATCCCTGACATAGTTTTTGACTTCGACAACGATACTCAAGGACTTCGCCAGAGATTTATCAGAGCTTGGAGGATGCCCAGTAGGATAGACAGCAAGACACTGGGGCACAGGAACTCCATCCCGTTGGAACCTTATCTCAAGTGGGTACGCGCCCGCTCCCAGAAGTTAGTGATGCCTTATCCTCATATACTCCCAGTAATCAAAGAACCAGTCTTGGAAGGAGAAGTGTCCTACACTATTCAGCACCCTGATATGCCCACATCCTGGGAAGAGATGCAGAAGAGCTGGACCTAGCTTAAGGAAGAACGGAATTCTCTTGAGACTAGTCTACATGCCAGTGAAAAGAAAGTCTTGGAGCTCACCCGCCTGTTGCATGAGGAGAGGAATCTCAACACCTACATAGCTCCAAAGAGGATGCGCAGCATATTTTGGGATTGATTTGATTTTTGTACTCTTACCCATGAGGCTTTGATGTATTAAACAATGATTTCCTTAATGATAACGTGTGTTCCTTTTTGTCTACAACAAATTTGAACTTTCGAACCCTTGAATGCATTGCATAAACACATCTCATTCATCATGTGCATAGCAGGTTTTTCCTCTTTTCAGGTTGCTTACAGTTCTTCGCTGTTTATTTCAGCATCATGAATCCCGAATCTGCATCAACTGAGACATCAATCAAGGCTCTTCAGGTGCAGAATGCACAATTCCAGGAATTAATCAAGGGTTTGGCTCAGGGCCAAGAAGAACTGAAGGCTATGCTCCTGAAGAAGGAGAAGAAGAAGAAGAGAAGAACTGTTCTGTTCAACTCGGGCCGAAGGTTTAATAATACTCTGCAACAGGAAGAGGCTGGTTCTTCTGTTGACAAGAATTCTCCTCAGGCAGAACCAAGGGTTCCTAGTCCGGTAGTCTCCGACAACGAGACAGATTTTGATGAAGAGCAGTACCCTCCTGCAGAAGACAGATATAAGCAACTAGAGGACAGATTGAAGGCTATGGATGTTCAACAGGTACCTGGGCTGGATTTCGGAGATCTGGGTTTGTCAACTGGTGTGATCATCCCTCACAAGTTCAAAGCACCATCCTTCTCTAAGTATGACGGGGCGTCTTGTCCCAAGCTGCATTTAAGGTCCTATGTTCGGAAAATTCAACCGTACTCTGCGGATAAGAATTTGTGGATCCACTTCTTCCAGGAGAGTCTTTCAGGGACTCATCTCGAATGGTTCTATCAGCTGGATGGGACCAAGGTTCGTAACTGGGAGGAGTTGGCTACTGCTTTCTACGAGCAGTATCAATATAATGCCGACCTTGCCCCTACACGTACCCAACTCCAGGGTATGTCGTTAGGTGCAAGTGAAGGTTTTAAGGAGTACGCTCAGAAGTGGAGAGACCTGGCTGGCAGGGTGCAACCACCATTGACTGATCGGGAGTTGGTGGACATGTTCTTGGGGACCCTATCTGGGCCGTTTTTCAACCATCTGATCGGGAATTCTTCTGCTGGGTTCACTGATTTGATTCTAACTGGAGAGAGAATTGAAGCTGGGTTAAAGTCTGGGAAGATTGCGAAGGGTGCATCATCTAGTTCGGAAAAGAAACCATTCAAGAAGGAGTCTAGTGCAGTGTATGGTTCCAGGAAATCAGAGAGACCTGAGCGCCACCAATCTGTCAGTGCGGTAATGATTGCTCAGCCTGCTGCCGCTCCTCGGCCGACCAATCCTCAAAGGGCTGAAAGGCCCCGGAGAGAGTTTACCCGGTTAAGCATGACCCTATCGCAGATCCTGCCACAGTTGCTATCTACCAATTTGGTGACTGTCAGGGAGGCTCCAAAGTTCTCCAATACTGCATCTCCCAAGTACAACCCGAATGCTCGTTGTGCTTACCATTCAGATAGCCCGGGGAACTCTACCGATGACTGTTGGGCGTTAAAGAACAAGCTGCAGGACCTTATTGACGCCAAGGAGGTACAGTTCGAGGCATCTGAGAAGCCTAATGTAGTGACAGCTCCCCTGCCCGCTCATGGATTGAATGCTATTAGGGACGAGGACGAAGTGGACGAAGCTTTGTTTGATAGCTGGATTTACCCGGCAACCGACGGTGGACTTAACAATTGGAGCGCAAAAGACAATCTCCCTGTTTCTCTTGTTACTGATAATGAATTCCTATGTTTTGTTATTTTGTAATAAACAATAAATAAACTCTATGGCCCGGTGTCTTACCCGAGACACCGTGGTTCTATTTATGAGGGCATATAAATTGTCATTTCATATATCATGAATGAAAATCTTGGACGTATTTTTGCATTACAAATATTGTGCTCCTTTTCTGTCTTTCTTTCCTTTACATATATTTCAAAACAGCTGTATTTACACACACATTCACTCATACAGGTTCCAATCCACTCTGGATCTTACTGATAACAACTCTGCTACTGCCAATTATGACTTCGAAAATCCGATCAACTTAGCCGAAGACGAAGGTGAAGATGATTGCGAAGTGCCTGGCAAGCTTGCAAGATTGTTGCTTCAGGAAGAGAGGGCAATTCAACCCCATGAAGAGCCAGTGGAAACAATAAACTTGGGTACCGAGGCAGACATGAAAGAGGTAAAGATTGGTGCCAACCTAGAGCTCAGCGTGAAGCAACGGTTAACCAAGATGCTGCATGATTATATGGAGATCTTTTCCTGGTCCTACGAAGACATGCCCGGGTTGGATACCGATATCGTGGTCCATCACTTGCCAACTAGGGAAGACTGCCCTCCAGTTAAGCAAAAGGTCCGTCGGATGCGTCCAGAGATGTCTGAGAAGATTAAAGCCGAGGTCATGAAACAGTTTGATGCCGGGTTTCTTGCAGTGACTTCTTACCCTCAGTGGGTTGCTAATGTGGTGCCAGTACCTAAAAAGGACGGTAAAGTCAGAATGTGTGTCGACTACAGGGATCTGAATAGGGCCAGCCCCAAGGATGACTTCCCTTTACCTCACATTGATGTCCTTGTTGACAATACAGCTCAGCACAAGGTGTTCTCTTTCATGGATGGCTTTTCAGGTTACAATCAGATCAAGATGGCACCTGAAGACATGGAGAAGACTACATTTGTTACTCAGTGGGGCACCTTCTGCTACAAGGTCATGCCTTTTGGGTTAAAGAACGCTGGGGCAACCTACCAACGTGCCATGGTTGCTTTATTTCATGACATGATCCATCATGAGATAGAAGTGTATGTGGATGACATGATCGCAAGGTCCCAGACTGAGGAAGAGCACCTAGATCATCTGCAGAAGTTGTTTGACCGGTTGAAACTGTACAAGCTGAGATTGAACCCAAACAAGTGCACCTTCGGGGTAAGATCTGGAAAGTTGCTAGGTTTTGTGGTAAGTGACAAGGGAATTCAAGTGGACCCTGCTAAGGTCAAAGCTATTCAAGAGATGCCAGTTCCTAAGACAGAGAAGGAAGTCAGAGGCTTTTTAGGACGCCTGAATTACATTGCTCGATTCATCTCACATCTGACTGCTACCTGTGAGCCAATCTTCAAGCTGCTGAAGAAAGATCAGGTAGTACATTGGAATGATGAATGTCAGGCGGCTTTCGACAGAATCAAGGAGTACATCCAAGAACCACCTATCCTTATGCCACCGGTTGAAGGGAGACCTTTGATATTATACCTGACAGTGCTTGACAATTCAATGGGGTGTGTGCTGGGGCAGCATGACGAGTCTGGCCGAAAAGAGCATGCCATTTATTACCTTAGCAAAAAGTTTACCGACTGTGAGACCCGATACTCACTGCTTGAGAAAACTTGCTGCGCTTTGGTATGGGCTGCTCGCCGGCTGAGACAGTATATGCTGACTCACACTACCTTGTTGATCTCAAAGATGGATCCTATAAAGTACATATTCGAAAAGCCTGCTCTGTCTGGGAGGATTGCAAGATGGCAGATGATCTTGACGGAATACGACATTCAGTACACGACCCAAAAAGCCATCAAGGGAAGTGTATTGGCAGACCACCTGGCACATCAGGCTGTAGATGATTATCAGTCAATGAACTTTGAATTCCCGGATGAAAGCATCATGATAGTGACAGATTGTGAAGTACCTGGACCGGATGAAGGACCTGAACCAGGATCCCGATGGTCTATGCACTTTGACGGAGCCTCCAATGCTTTGGGAAATGGTATCGGCGCCATCATCATATCTCCTCAAGGTACTCATACTCCACTCACTGCCCGGCTATGTTTCAACTGTACCAACAACATGGCGGAGTATGAGGCGTGCATCTTGGGTCTTCAAGCTGCGATCGACTTAAGGATTAAGTTTCTGAGTGTCTTCGGAGACTCCGCTCTTGTGATCAATCAGATCAAAGGAGAGTGGGATACGAAACATCCAAACCTGATTCCTTACAGAGAATGTGTATTGACCCTGATCCCCCACTTCACAGAGATAACCTTTGAACACTTTCCAAGAGAAGAGAATCAGTTGGCGGACGCGTTAGCTACAATGTCTTCTATGTTCAAGGTCAAATGGGATAATGAGGCTCCCCGGATCATCATCTGGAAACTGGACGAACCGGCATACTGTTGTGATCTCGAGACTGAATTGGTAACTGAGAAGCCTTGGTACCATGAGGTGAAGAGATACCTAGAAGCTCAGGAATACCCTGAAGGTGCCTCTGTCAATGATAAGAAATTCCTGAGGAGGTACGCAGCCAAGTTCTTCTTAAGCAACGACATATTATACAAGCGAAACCATGATTCAACCTTACTGCATTGTGTGGATAAAACTGAAGCAGAAAGAATCATGGAATAGCTACATGAAGGGACCTTTGGTACACATTCCAGTGGACACACTATGGCTAAGAAGATCCTACGGGCAGGATACTACTGGTCCACAATGGAAGCTGACTGCTACCAACATTCCAGGACATGCCACAAGTGTCAGATTTATGCAGACAAGGTGCATGTTCCTCCGGTTCCCCTGAATGTTCTGACTGCGCCTTGGCCGTTTGCAATGTGGGGCATAGACATGATCGGCGAGATTAAACCTACGACATCCAATGGACATCGCTTCATCCTAGTGGCGATTGATTATTTTACGAAGTGGGTTGAGGCAGCATCCTATGCTACGGTAACCAAGACTGTTGTGGCACGGTTCATTCGGCACAACCTGATCTGTCGGTACGGCGTCCCTGAGCGGGTTATTACAGACAACGGTACCAATCTGAACAATAAGATGATCGCTGAGCTCTGCGAACAGTTCAAGATACAGCACCACAATTCTTCTCCTTACAGACCAAAGATGAATGGAGCTGTAGAAGCAGCAAATAAGAACATTAAGAAAATCGTGCAGAAGATGACAGTGACTTATAAAGATTGGCACGAGATGTTACCGTTCGCTCTGCATGGGTACCGTACCTCAGCTAGGACGTCAACCGGGGCAACTCCTTTCTCTCTGGTTTATGGCATGGAGGCAGTCTTGCCGATCGAAGTGCAAATACCCTCTCTCCGAATAATGAAGGATGAAAATATGAACGAAGATGATTGGATCCAGACACGACTTGATCAGCTCAACCTCATTGATGAAAAGAGACTTGTTGCTATCTGCCATGGTCAGACGTATCAGAAACGAATGATCATGGCATTTAACAAAAAGGTCAGACCACAGGAATATCGAGTTGGGGATCTGGTAATCAAACGAATCATCCTTCCTCAGAGTGATCCAAGGGGCAAATGGACCCCTACGTACGAAGGGCCATTTGTGGTTAAACATGTGTTCTCAGGAGGAGCAATGATATTAACCAATATGGATGGTGACGACCTTCCTCACCCCGCCAATGCGGACATAGTAAAAAGATACTACGCATGAGAAAAAGACCCGCTAGGCTGACATGCCTAGGCAAAAGTTAGGGCTTCCCGTCGAACCAAAAGGGTTCGGGCAAAATGAAGGGATGAAAATGAAAAAATCTGTACACCCGGCAAGTCGAAAACCTGAAAAGGCGGCTTGGGCAAAAATGGGTATCCCGGTGGACTGAAAACCCGAAAGGGCGGTCTAGGAAAAAATTAGGGATAAAAGCGTAATACTATGTCTCATTGGATCACTTTGCATCCAGAATCCGGTATCTACATCAAGTTCAAATGGCATTGATCAGTCAGCTTCACCTTCAACCAAGGTCATCAAGTGATGAGACGCTCGGAGTTATAAAGGCAATAGCAGAGTTGAAACCCAGCGGGATCATTCATATTTCATACAGCTGTTTTATTTTCTTTTGTACAAAATTTGTATAAACTCTCTTGTTCGGCGGCGTTCCTCTTACTAGGACGTCAGCCTCTTGTACACAAAACGCCTATTTCACAGGCCATTCAAAATCAATACAAATATATTTTCAGTTAAACGTGCCAAGTGTTTTTCTTTTTCTGTTTTGTTTTGCGAAGAACGTCCAAGGTTCAATTTGTGATATATGCATTGACAATAATTTGCTAACTCATAAATATTTGCATACGAAACAAAGGAATTAATTGCAGGTGACACTAGAAACAGGGGCAATAAAGAGTTGTCCAAGCAATCTAAGTGTTCTATTCTCCAAGGTATCAAGGTAGGTTCAACTAAAGAACATAACCAGTACACCTTAAATTCCCCAGAGAGTGATTCAGCAGCCAGTACACTCTTCTCCAAGCAGAGTTATCAAATCTCAAGGAAATTGGGCATCCTCCCGTAGATCTCAATGCTTCCCCAGCAGCATGCATATTCATAACGAGCATCCCTGGCAGTCTTGGTCCAAAGATTGTTCCCCGGCGGCAGACCAACATTCAAAAGAATCGCTTCCCCGACATAGTTCAAAACTTCCCCAAGAAAGTCCAATCCAGTTCCCCAGGAAAGTTGGAATTCATATCCCCAAGCAGTAAGCTTATCCCCAGTAGATTCTGGAAGCTTATCCCCTCGCAGAGCACGAACGCGTCGTCCGACTTTATTCAAAGAGTTATTTCTTTAACAGGATATAACTGGGTTATCCTCAGCCAAAAGCCACGGAAAGAGCGTCCTCGACGAAGTCTTCTTATCCCCAGCGAAGTCTATTCATACTTCCAATACAACAAAGATATCCTCAGCAAGTCATTCTCAACAATTCAGCAAGGCATCCCTCTCCCCACAGAGTATCACTCCCCAGCATGGTCGCTAGCGTATTTTTCTCCCCGCAGAATCTTCCATTTGCCAAGTTTATTCCGCAACGGAGTCATCTTCTCCTACCGGTGTTCTTGCAGTTATCACCCCCAGCGGAAGTAAAAGCTTATTCTCCAACATCAGCCCAGGATATGACTTCCCGGCACCCGTCAAGGATCTACTTTCCTAGACGATAACATACATTCATAAAACATCACATACATCATTATAGCATGCATAGACGCATCATATCTCGCAAATCTCATTTATGTTGAGAACATCATTGCTTGATCCATATCATGCATTGCATATGACTGGCCTTTACCTTTCAGGAAAGATGCAGTTAAATTCTCAAACATATTTCAAGGCCTTCTCTAGTCCAGCTAAATCGACTCCCAACAGATTTTTCTGATAAAGACTCAGTAGAAGTTATCCCAGATTATAAATTCCTAAGGGTTCCCTCTCCAACGGTGAGTGAGGTGGTAAGTCCTTTTCAGATGTTTCCCTCTCCGACGGTGAGTGAGGTGATAGTCTCCTAACGGTTCCCTCTCCAACGGTGAGTGAGGTGGTAAGTCCTTTTAAGATGTTTCCCTCTCCGACGGTGAGTGAGGTGATAGTCTCCTATGGTTCCCTCTCCGACGGTGAGTGAGGTGGTAAGTCCTTTTAAGATGTTTCCCTCTCCGACGGTGAGTGAGGTGATAGTCTCCTAACGGTTCCCTCTCCAACGGTGAGTGAGGTGGTAAGTCCTTTTCAGATGTTTCCCTCTCCGACGGTGAGTGTGAGGTGATAGTCTCCTATGGTTCCCTCTCCGACGGTGAGTGAGGTGGTAAGTCCTTTTCAGATGTTTCCCTCTCCGACGGTGAGTGAGGTGATAGTCTCCTAAGGGTTCCCTCTCCAACGGTGAGTGAGGTGGTAAGTCCTTTTCAGATGTTTCCCTCTCCGACGGTGAGTGTGAGGTGATAATCTCCTATGGTCCCCTCTCCGACGGTGAGTGAGGTGGTAATTCCTTTTCAGATAGTTCCCTCTCCAACGGTGAGTGAGGTGATAATCTCCAATGTTTCCCTCCCCGACGGTGAGTGAGGTGACAATTCCTTTCAGAATGTTCCCTCTCCGACGGTGAGTGAGGTGATAATTCCTTTCATATTATAATTGTCTATGGTTCTCTTCCCGATACTGCGAAGACTGCAATTCCCACTAAGATTTTCTCAACGAGCGTTGTTGAAGTTAAAGTCGCCCAAGGTTCTCTTACCGTTCATGCTAAGGTAGTAACCATCCCTGGTTCATCATCTTGTGAAACTCCAGACTCAGCTCCTGTAACCAGTCAGGACACATCTATACCAAGCATCTGAAAACCAACTCCTGCAACGTGTCAGGTACTCATGTTTCTGTTGCAGGTATGCAGGTTCTCGCTAAGGAATCTCTTACGCGATCAGCATCCATATGGCATCTATAAGCCCATCACCCTATTCGTCAATCTCCAAATGGCATCTGTAAGCCCATTCCCATCATCACTGCTACTATGTGAGCGCAAATTTTTGGGCACTCTAGTGTTCAATCATCTTCTACCCTCGGATTACGAAAGGCACATCAGCCAATCTGCATCCTCAGGTATAAGAAGATTGAACAGGGGCAACTGTTGTACCCCAAAATTTGCCCTCCCATAATTCTTCAAGAAAATGCCAAGTCAAGCTTCAAAGTTCCCCAAGGGTTGCATAGTCAAAGACCTCCTATACAGTCAAAATTAGGGTTGGTGTTCTGATCAAGAAAATGAAGTTCCCAAAGGTCCAATCAAGTTTCACATGCCTACAAACATGGTCAAGCATCCTCATATCAAGTTTCAAGACATTCAGCTCAAAATTGCACAGTCAAAACCCTAATTGCACTATAGTCAACTGTAGGGGCAAAATGGTCATTTGACAGTCAAAAGTTCAAATTTTTGGTCAACATATCATTTTGAAGCCACAAACATCATTTGATCAATGCTTGATCATGATTCTCAAAATTTGGCTCAGAAATCATCAAGATGCAAAAGTTTCCTTATTTGGACAGTTGAAAAAGTCAACTGAAATTGACCAGGGCATAACATTCACATGGATTATCAGAAAAATTCCATCCAAAGCTCATTTTGAAGAGAAAGACATTTCCTACAACTCATCTTCATACTTCAAGTCCAAGAAATGCTCTCACAAAAAGTTATCAATTTCAACATTATAGGTCATTTTCAAAAGTCAACAAAAAGAGACTTTAAGTCAAAGGCCATAACTTGAGATTGGTAAATCAAAATGACATGGGACCAAAGACATTGGTTAGAGGACTCAAAGACCTTTCCCAAATGTCCAAGAACATGAGAAAAGCTTAAAAATTGAACAAGTTATGCCTTGTGGAAGTTGGGAAATTTTTGGATATTTTGAAAAGTCAACATTACTCCAAATGACCTAAAATTGCCAATGGGCCCATTTTTCTTCCACAATTCATCATTCCAAGCATATGCACGACCATTTGGCCCAAATGGAAGTATTTTCTCATTTTTTATTTATTTATTTGAATTTTTATTCATATTAATTCATTTAAATCAATTAAATATATGGAAAATATTTAACTTAACCTAACCAATCTTTTTATACATGTTTTAGCCTCAAGATTTCGTGCATATGCAATTATGGAAAGATTTCGGTTGATTGGCTTGATTGAGAACAAAGAACACATGGAAAAAGATATGAAAAAATCTTAACAAATCAAATTTTCAAAAACAATGAATGCCATGGATTTGATTGGTTTTTCTTGACCTAATGCACTCACTACATATGCTAGAACACAACCCTAATGAGAATAGACAAAAAGCTGCGCAAAAGAACACAAATAAAACTTGAATTTTTTCTCTAAAAACTCAAATCTGAAAAACACTTTTTAGGTGGATTCAAGGCACGAAACTTGTTTCAATAGCTTTCTCAAAGTCCCCTGAACGATTCCCAATCAAGAAGACTCATCAGAACCTCAAGGATTGGTAACACGAGTGCAGACTGTATCAAATAAATTTCATAATCGTACATCCCATTCCATGCATTATTTGTGAAATTTAATTATTGATTCATGTTGGTTATTTGATTCTGAAGCTAACCCATGTATTTGATTGTGTTTTTGGGCTGTATACACGATTTCGCCATTATCAATTCTTAGGGTTTATAGGACCTTAATTTGGGGATTTTGAAACGAGGAAAAATTAGCCCTCAAGACCCATACCGTTCAAATCAGTGCCCCTGGACGAACAAGAACCAACCCTCGCGCTCAATTTATGAGTGACTGAGGGCTATTCGCTATTTTTTCATATGTTACTTTCAGCAATGCGTGAAAACCGTTGCTTAATATGTTGTTGTTTCAGGAAAAATAAAACATGAGGAAGAAGATGGTGTGGTGGCAAGACGTGATACGCTGGTTTGAAATTCGCGCGCTTTAATCCACTAACGCGTAGTTTCACATTATATTAATTGTTGTTTATTTATTTAACAAACGCGTTGTAATGGCTCAGTGGTAGGTGTACACGTTTGCAATGTCCATGACCTGGGTTCGAGCCCCAGGTCTTACATGTTTCCATATTATTTTGCAATAACAATTCCCATGCAGCGCCCACGTCAAGACGTACCATGCATCCTCAAGAATCAATATCCACGCGTCCATCAGAATCAAACCAAAGGTTGAGATTGGGAGAGCATCATAGACCCTGGTCAAAGTGTTAACACGCTACTCAAAAAAGTCAAATGGACCCAGGTTTTTGGGCCAGGATTCTTGGATCTATACCTCCATATTGGGGCCTGAACCCCCCCCCCTGGTTTGCAAATTCTCTATATTTTCTTTATGTTTTATTTTCAATTATTATTTTATTTTCTTTATTGTTTTGATTTAATTAATTATTTTCATAAATATAAAAAATGCATAAAAATCAGAAAAGATAAAAAACATAATAAATATTTTATTTTAATATTTTCTTGTAAATAAATGCATGTAAATAAATTTAGTTGTAAATTAGGTTGCAATTTTAATTCTTTTCATAATAAAAATATAAAAAAACATAGAATTAGGTTTAATAAATGTTTTATCCCTTTTAATTTTTCTTTTTCACAATAATATTATTTATTTTATTTATTTTCATATTTAAATTTGCCTGTAAAAATTAGGTTTAATTTAGGTTAAAAACTTCCATATTTTTCTTAATAACTTAAAAAATAATTAGAATTAGGTTTAGCATTTTATTTTAATTTTAATTAATTCCTTTTTTCATTAGATCTTAAAATACATAAAAATACCAAAAACAAAAAAACAATTTCTTTTCTTAATTAATTAATTCATGTAATTTTGATATTTTGCAAAAGGGTCCAACGCCCTCGTTTCGTTCCTAATTTCGATTTAATTTCGCATATCTATTTTATTTTGCTTAAATAATTATGTACCTCTCCCAAAGCCTTGTAATTACTTCTCGCACTTTCAATTTATTTATTTTTCTGTCAAATCGGGTCCTGGTTAATTTTGGCGATGTGGACCCGCGCCGTTTGTAATAGTTTAGAATTTACTTTCCTCGCAACTTTTAACTGTTAAACAAAGCATGCAAGAATGAATGGCCTTAAATAAAAACAAGCGTAGAACACCAATAAACATGACAAGATAAATGCAAATGAAAACGACACACGAATCGCACACACCACCCCTAGGGTACGCCTCACTGTTGCCTTGCCTCGAAAGGTGATCGTCGAGTAGAGGATGTCTTAGTAAGTCCTCATGATCCGGGAACCTGGCATGAGGGTAGCTTCTAAGGTGTCTTCCTATTGCTCTGGTGATCACCATGTCCCGAACCTCGAATTGACCCGAACACCTCCAACGGTGGTGCTACCTACCTCTCAATGGTGGGATGGCACTACTTTAAAGGACATTTACACAGACGAATTCCTTAGGGTAGGTAGGATCTCGTAGATACTTGCTCTAACTTCAAAACAAACTCAAAAATACTTTTCACACCGACACCTTTTCAAAAAGCTTTCGAAAGCAACTTTTCAAACACTCTTGAGGACCGATACAAGAGTCGAACTGGAATTTTCAAAGAAACTTTTTAAAACCCACAGTTGAAAAGCAAACAAACCATTTTTGAAAACACAATGAGCAAGTATCTAAGAGCCCATGGATAACCATGGATAGAAAGGGTGCTAACACCTTCCCTTTCTATAATCTACCTCCCGAACCGAGAGCAATCTCTATAAGGAATTTTTCTGTGCTTTTGTCCTTTCCATTTGGAGAAAATAAAAGACGGTGGCGACTCTTGCTTCCGCGACATTTCACGAACCAGCGTTAAACAGTCAGTTCCAGATCCACCGATCACAGTGATAAATAAACCACCTATAGAGTAGAGGTATGCAACACATAAGAGTCTCTCGTTTCTTCATGGTACGGGTACAGAGTGAATGCAGAATATCCCCGAGAAATGTAGGAACTGGATTGTGAGAAAGGAAAATGTTGATGGCACTGACATCTACAAACTGGTCTGAATTAGGGAACATAACCAACCCGTAGATCAAAAGAGCTAAAACATCTTCAAAGGCATGGTAACTCATAGCGTCTAGGAATACCTGGGCTTTCTTCAACAGAAAACTTGTAAGGAGGCCCTTAACTCCACTCCTTGTTTCCCAATTGGACACAATGTCAAATGGCTTCAAGTGCAAAGCTATGGCAACATCTTTAGCAGTTTGATCTTGTTCTAACCTGGTAAAAGGTATCTGCTCCAATATAGGAAAACAGAGTATTTTGGAGAATTCTTCCCGCGTAGGCACCAACTGATAGTTTAGAAATGTGAAACAATGGTGCTTAGGGTCGAAGAACTGGAATAAGACACTCATCAAATCCTCGTCAAAACCGGTAGTAACCAAATTGAGCAAGTGACCATATCTCTTGTTGAATGATGAACTCTCAGGAACTTTTGAAACCATTTCTTTGAGTTTGGGAGGAATATCTACAAAATTGATTCAGATGGTTTTTCTGCAAGCTGAATCCATAACCTACAAAACAGAGGAGAGATGAATCCACATACCCTTGAAATGGTTAGTGTGCATTACATGTTATGATGTTTATGATGTTATGATCACAAGTATATCAAACACACACAAGTCACACAGAGACCTTAGGTTTAAATGCTTGCATGAGTTTTTATGGTAAGTACACTCTTGAAGTACCAGCTGGCTCAATATGTCCTATTAATAGTAACCGGGTTCTAAGGAGTCTCATATCACTGACCTTTATTTTAGGCATTGTTCTAGCTCAAGCACCAAAGTATTGCGGCCAGAATATCCCAAAAGTCCAATCTCAATGAGTGTAGCATCGAGTATTAACCAATCTTCGGTCGGAACCAAAGCCGGCCATCTCACTACTTTCTAATGGCTTAGGATGAGTCAATTAAGGGTTCTAAAGGTCAGTTAGTGCTTAATGACACTATAAGGAAGCCTAATGTTATACTTGAATGACTCAAGGAACATTAGTAAAATCCAGAGTATCATGCTAACATAGACATCATTTCATCCATATCGGTCTACGCCGTACAACTTCCATGATTTATTGCTACTTACCTAAAAAGGTGCCTCAGATCCGGGTGTAGGATCTTTAACAATAACCCAAGCAACCCTTTAAAAATAAAAAAAAGCAAAGCATACAAGTAATTTTAAAGTGATAAACTAAACTATAAGGTAAACCAACTTTATAAGCTTCCCCAACAGAGTCACCAGTTCTGTAATACGGTGGCAGAATCGACTGTTGTACTGGTTTTGCATTTGTATTTGCAAATGTTGTAGTAAGAAAGAGTCACCACCGACTTTCTTTTATCCAAATTAAGGAAAGGGTGAAAAGACATTAAAAATACCTTTTCGCGAATTTTCTGAGTAAGGGGGGTAGATTATGGAAAGGGAAGGTGTTAGCGGCCTTTCCATCTGTAGTTTTCTACGGACTCTTAGATGCTTAGCTCATTTTTGATATACCTTGTGCTTTTGTGTGTTTTTGAAAAGTATTTTGAAATTCCTTAATGCGACGATTTGCTTTATGATAACTCTTGTATCAGTCCTCAAGAGTGTTGATAAATGTCTTTGAAAGTTGTTTTTGAAATGTGTAAGTGTAAAAGGTTTGTTTTGAGCAAAGCATCTAAGAACTATCTACTTATACTCGAAAAGTTTGTTCTTTTCCTCCTATCTTTTAGACAGTGATATCCTACTATTAGTAAGTAGGTATCCCTATCTTTGGATGTATGAGGGATATTCAAAGGGACGTACAGTCATAAAGGCAACATATAGAGATTCTTTATCAATTTTGTTTAGGGACTAGATCATTTACTTAGTGGAAACTTTAGGGTCATCGAGGGACTATGATCTTTTGTTTTACGGGTCTTTGCTAAAGCGTCCCCGTTTCGAGGGACATGGCTGTTTTATTTCCTAAGGAAACCAAATTGGGGTACCCTAGAGGTGCATGTGTGCAATGTGTGTTATGTTCAGTTATTTTAGTCTTGAGTTTAGTTTGCTAACGTTTGACTTTTAGTCTTTCCATACAATCCTAATTACTAACAGTTAATATTTTACAGAAATTTAAAGTGCGAGAATCGTAAATTCTACGCTATTACAATGCTTCACATGTTCAAATTGAGGAAAAAAATAAAGAAAGCGATAAAGTCCTATTTTAATCTATTACATCCCATCAGCAGATACAAAAATATGAAAAAAGAAAAATAGAAAGGAAATATTGAACACGCGCGAATTGGGAAAAATACGTCTAAAACCCTAAAAATTTCTAAGTAAACAAGAAAATCTTTTTTGTTTGTTTTTGTTTACTTTTGATTTTTTAAAAAAAGATTAAAAGAAAATCCTAGGAAATAATTAAATAAGTAAAAAAATAGAAAATAAAATGAATTGGGCCTGGATATGCAAAAGCAGAATGGGGGGGGGGGGTGAGGATTGAAAATTCGCTAGGCCCACACTAAGTTGGCCCAAAAATTGTATGGATCTAGTGTGAGGATCCACTGAGTGTCGATGATGGGGATGCATGCTCCAGGGGGTTGGATTTGTGTCCCTTATGATCCATTGGCAGAGGTCTGAAGGCGCATGATAAGCATTTGGAATGTTGTACATTGGATATGCAACAAATTTGTTATAAAATATAAAAATATCAAGCCTGGGGGTCGAACGCAGCCTTTTTAGCTTCACAAACACACGTCTTGCCATCTGAGTTTCCTTACAATTCATGTATCATAACCAATGCATTATATTATATACAGAATCAAGTCAAATATATTTAAAAAAATAAAAACACGCGCGCTGGCTTTCATGGGCTAATGAGATTGTGTCGTTCTACCACGCAGGGGTTCCGGAGTCAAATTCCCGTCACCTTCTCCGGCTGCATCAAAACCTTAAACCTGCAAAAAAAGCAAAATCAAGGCTTGAGATTAAGGCTACCCCCTTATTTCCTATGTTACGAGTTCAATGGTGGTGGTCTCATGTCTTGAAAGTCCCTGTATCAATGAAACCGAAGCTTAAATGTTCTTAAGCCCTAACAATGGTGACCTACGATCCAAGAATTATAACTCACATGAAATACATTAGAACATAAACAAACAACTATAATAACATGAATGTGTGAAAAGAATCAATTTATATCACATGTAGAGATAGTTTGAGATTATTAAAAATACCAAGACGGGATGATGATGATGATATGTCTAATCTGGCCATGGAATCGTGTGCTAGAGGGTTGGGTTGAGATCCTGGAAGCCTCAGGTAGATGTTTTAATCCTTAGTTTGGACTTATTAGGGCGGATATAGGCTATTTGAATTTCACAACTTTGAATTTTTTTTGTGGTTTTGCGTGGCTCTCTTAGGCAGTGGTATGCGTGAGTTTGGCTTGCATATGTGATGTATTTATAATGGAGAGGGCGGGGACAAGGAAACATGGCAAGAATCCAAGCCATAAACATTGTTTTTAAAACAAAATCATAAAATTTGAAAAAATGCCAAAATGGATATTTCATGCCTTTTTCATATTGGAATGAACCTGGTCACTTCTTTCACGAATTTGTGGGCTTTTAAGAAAACCAAAACATCAGCCCAAATGCAAAAGCCCATCTCTATTTATTTTATGCAATTTATTTTATATTTATTTGAAATGAATTAAAATAAATATGAACAAAATAGATAAAAATTTCAGGGCCATGTAAAAATAAGATTAGAGGTCCTTTGCGAGGCCTTTGAAGTCCAAGAAGTTAGGCCATTGACCTAAAAGTTCAATTTTGCTCAATGAACAACTCTTGAAATTTCCAAAATTTTTCCAACTTGGGAAAGCCATAACTTTCTCAATTTTGATCTCTTGATGATGATCTTTGACTTTTTGGAAAACTCAAGATGTTTAATTTAATCTGTATTTTGATAAATTTGCATTTAAGAGTTTATCTTGATGTAAAAGGTCTTGGCAAAAAGTGTCTTTTGATGACTTTCTGAAAATGACTTATAATGTATGAGCTTGTATCTTTCAAATGATGCATTTATTGGACTTGAGGACAAAAGAGAAGTTGTAGGGAATTGGATTATCTTCAAAATGAGCTTTAGTTGGGGACAAATGGATGAAGTATATGAAAGTTATGCCTAGTCAAAGTTCAGTTGACCTTTCCTATAGAAACCCTAATTTAGCAATTTTTGGCTTTTGATAGATTAGGAGCATTTCTTGAGGAATCATGATCAAACCTTGATCAAATGATGGATGACACTTCAAAATGTTAATGTTGACCAAAAATCTTGAAGTTTGACTGTACATGAGCCATAATTGACTTTTGACCTAGTATAATTGATTTTCAAGCATTTGAGTAATTGACTGAGCAAACTTGTAGTGGAAGGCATGAAATTTGTAATAGACAATATTGAAGGCATATTAGGACCAAGGAAAACATTTGAGACCTTTGGAGCTCACACATCTTGATGAAAAGTGAAACCCTAATTAGAGGTTCATTGCTTATGAGGAGAATTTGTCTGGTCAATTCTTGGTCAACATTGAGAAACTGAGGACCTTTAGGAGCATGCCTTGAGTAAAATTGGAAGGGAAAATTTTCAGGTACAACATCAGGGATTGAATCCACGCCCTTAAAATTACACGCCTTCGCCTTGACCAGCGGTGCTACGCTCTAATCCGGTTATACAAATGAAACAAATAAATATATTATAAACCAGGTGGACCGGAGAGGCGCCAGAGCCCTAGCTCCGGTCGTCTACTCCGGCAAGATGATTTTGTAAGCTGCAAAAATAACAAAATTTAGATATCAAGAAGAGCTTAATCCCCCTAAATCGACCCTTACGAATCCATTGGTGGCATTAGTTTTGGATGATTCGTCATGTACAATGAGATACAATGAAAATAATTCAAATTAATTCAATAATGGTGATGTACATTCTGGCGTTATGGGCCTCATGAAGGGATCAAACCTGCACTACTTTATCTCAGGAACACAATGAAATCATTAGTTTACATCAAAACATCATGAATATTAAAATACGAAATTCACAAAATATGCAAAAAATAGTGATGCATGGAATGCAGGTTTTAGGCCTCTTTGATCATAAAGAATGATCCAAGCTTACTCTATGATATATCAGGAATCGATTTGAACGGTCGCTTGGCCTTGAAGATGGCTGAAAATTGGATTTCAAATTTGCCCTAGTTTTTGACAAAAGTTGTGATTTTGAGAGAGTGTTCTTGAGGCAAATTTCATGTCCTTTTTGTCTGAATATGATGAGTATATATAATGGAAGATTTAGGTCAACAAAAATAGATTCAATCTTTTTCATTTTATGATCAAATATTTGGTTGAAGTTTTGCATGAAATATTTCTTTTTAGAAGTTTTTTGCAAGTTGTCACCAGCTTATTAGACTTATCACTTGACTCAAAAATAGATCCTCATGCTTTGATTCAATCACTTGGTATTTTATTTGATTTATTTTGCTTTTAATTGAATAAAATCAAAAATAAAAGAAATAAAAACCATAAAAATAAATGAATGGATTTAGGAGTCTATTGTGAACCCAAGAACACGTTTGAACCTTAAAAGATAGGCCCATTAACCCAAAAATTCAAGTTTGCTCTATTTAGGAGTCTATTAGATCTTCTCAAAATTGCACAAATTGCACAAATCAAATCTCACTCAATTTTTATCATATGAAGATGATCTTGGAATTTTTGAAAACCTCAAGATTTCCCCTACAATCTTCATGCTAGTCATTATTTCATTTGAAGATTTTAACTTGATGTAAATTGCTTTAACAAAAAGTGTCTTTTTATTGACTTTTAAAATGACCTGTAATGTTTTGGCCCATATCTCTCAAATGAAGCATTTTTGGCCATGAGCTTAGAGAGACAAAGTTGTACAAAATTTAATTTCCTTCAAAATGAGCTTTAATTGAGAAATTTATGATGAAGTATGTGAAAGTTACACTTGGTAAAAGTTCAGTTGTCTTCTCCTTAAGAAAACCCTAATTTAATAACTTTTGACTTTTGATGAATCTTGAGTTTTCTTGATAAATCATTATCAACCCTTGATCAAATGATGAATATGACTTAAAAATGTTGATGTTGACCAAAAATATTGAAGTTTGACCATAAATTGGTCAAAGTTCACTTTTTGCCCAATATAATTTATTTTCAATCATCTGACTAATTAACTGAGACAACTTTTACAACAAGGCTTGGAATTTGGCATGAGGATTCTTTGAGACATATGAGAAACCATGAAATCCACTTGAGGCATTAGAAGTCCAATTTTCCTTGAGAGAAGTAAAACTCTATTTGTATGGCAACTGCTCAGGAGGAGGGTTTGTCTGATCAATCCTTGAGTAGTCTTGAGCAATTGAGAACCCTAGGAGCATGATGAGGTATCTTAAAAAATGGGTGGTAAAATTTTGGGGTACAATAATTTCCCTTGTTCAATCTTCTTAAACCTGAAGAGTTAGATTGACATGCTCGTCTTTTGTGATCTGGAGATGGAAGAGGATTGAACACTTAAGTGCCCATAAATTTGCACTCGCATATGCATAAAGTAACATTGTTGGTTTATTGTATTGATTGAATGGGATTAAAGATGCCATTTGGAGAGGTGATAGAGTGTCGTCATAGATTGGCTTACAAATCACATCCAAAGTAACTGTTGATAGGAGTATCATAATGAGTTTATGCTTGACTTTATCTAAAGAATGCTTTTCAGAATGAATCTATCTGATTCTATCTGAGGGAAATGCTTTTCAAAATGAGTCTCTGAAGGTAACACTTTTAAAAATGATGCTCTGAAGGAACTGCTCATCAGAATAAATCTCAGAGGGAGGTGCTTTTCAGAATAAATATCTGAAGGATATGCTCGTCAGAATAAACCTCTGAGGGAGGTGATTTTCAGAATAAATCTCTTAAGGAAATTCTCGTCATAATGAATCTATGAGGGTGGTACTTTTCAAAATAAATCGCTGAAGGAAATGCTCGTCAGAATAAACCTCTGAGGGATGTGCTTTTCAGAATAAATCTCTGAAGAAAAATGCTCGTCAGAATGAATCTCTGAAGGAAATGCTTTTCAGAATGAATCTCCAAAGGAAATGCTTTTCAGAATAAATCTCTGAAGGAAATGATCGTTAGAACTAGTCTCTGAAGGAAATGCTCGTCAGATTTAGTCTCTGAGGTGAATACTTTTCAGAATGAATCTCTGAAGGAAATCATCTGGTCATATAGATAGTCGCTCTGTCCTGTTTCGGGGATTGCTCTACAACTTGTCTATAGATGGCTGATAATATTCGTCTGTTCGGGAACTTAACCTGAAAAGACAAAGTTAGTTTTATGCAATGTCATGATGCATGAAATGCATTGCGTAATGATGCTCTCAAAATAAATGAGAATATTATATGCGTTTCATATGCATATGCTATGATATTCTATAAATGATGTATGGGTGCAATATGTCACTGGAACATATTAGTAGCTTCGTATAACATCTTTGGCTGGGGAAAATAAATCCCTGATTGTTGTTGGGTATGAATATAGTAGTTTCTCAATTTTGTTTAGAACATCTTTGCTGGGGATTCCTGCTTTCTGTTTGAGGACACTCCACTGGGGACGTTCCACTTCTTCTTGGGGATATAAGAATTATAGGAATATTGGCCCTTCATCGTTCTTTTGAAGGATTTGATTCTTATGTAACCTGACTGGGGATAAAAGAGATGGATAATCCTCTGATGTTCTATCTGACCAAGTTTCAGATATGGATGTCAACTCTTATCGGGAGGCCAAAGTTGAATGACATCTGGCCAAGGAAGAGAATCATGTCGGGATATTGCAATATCAGAGAAATAAACTCTGTTGGGGAAATAAACCTTGTAGACTGTATTGAGGAAATAATCTCTGATGGGGATCGGGATTTCATAGGTTGCACTGAGGAAGTTTCCACTGTATGCTAGGGAAATGATCAAACTTCCTTATCTGCTAGGGGGCTACTAGGGAAGATGATCATGTCGAGCTATCCATCAGGGATATAGAGATGAATCGCTGGAAGATGCCCCAATTTATATCTGACGGCATATTAGATTTCCTGGGGCATATATCCCTGTTGGGGATGAGCTTTTGAAGGTGGCTCTGTAGAGATAGTTCCGTGGAGATTGCTATATGGAGATTTGTGAATGACTTAAAGAATATCCTAAATCCTATAGTCTTTAGTAAATTCTAATCTTGTTTTTATGCATATATTATTTTAATAGTAATCATGTTCAAATGTATATGTTCATTCAATGTAATCATTGGACGTTTTTAAAAAAAAATAGAGAAAGTAAAATAATTTTGAATTTTGAAACCTAATTACATTATTTCTGAAAGTTTGCCTATAAGCAGGAAGTTTCATACAAAGAGACATAAATCCTAGTAAGAGTAAATCGTCGTAAGAATGATGAAAGGGTACAAAGAAAAACAAGGAAAAACAGCTATGTGGAAACGATCCATCAAGTTTTAACTCTACTATTGCCCCTATGTCTTTAAGCATCTCATCACTTGCTGTTGGAAGAAGATTATTCAATTGTTCGGTACCATTTGAACTTGACTCTAGTAATGAAGCTAGATGTAAGTAAATGGGTGATCCAAGGGGACATAGTCGTATGCTTTAATCCCTAACATTTTCTTAGGCCACTCTTTCGGGTTTTCAGTCCATCGGGATATCCTTTTTTGTCCAAGCCGTCTTTTCAGGTTTTTAACTTGTCGGATGTACAATTTTTTTAATATATATCCCTAATTTTTACCCGAACCCTTTTGGTTCACCGGGATGCCCTTATTTTTGCCTAGGCCTGTCAACCTAGCGAGTCTCTTTTATGCGTAGTATTTTTTGACTATGTCCGTGTTCACAGGGTGTGGAAAATCATCACCGTCCATGGTAGTAAGTATCATAACACCACCAGAAAATATCTTTTTGATCACAAATGGCCCTTCATATATGGGAGTGCATTTGCCTCTGGGATCACCATGTGGTAGGATAATGTGCTTTATTACCAAATCACCAGCCTGGTATATCTGATGTTTGACTTTATTATTAAAGGCTTTGATCATGCATTTCTGATACATCTGACCATGACAAACAACCGCAAGCCTTTTTTCACCAGTCAAATTTATTTGGTTCGGTCGAGTCTGAGTCCATTCGTCTTTATCTAAACCTTCATCTTTAATAATCCTTATGGAAGGAATCTGGACTTCCATAGGTCAGACAACCTCTATACCGTAGACTAGAGAGAATGAGATTGCTCCAATTGATGTACATACTGAAGTGCGATAACCATGAAGATCAAATGGTAACATCTCATGCCAATATTTGTATGTCACTGTCATATTCTGCAAGATCTTCTTGATATTCTTGTAGGCAGCTTCCACTGTGCCATTCATCTTTTGTTGGTACGGAGATAAATTATGATGCTTAATCCTGAAATATGTGCAGAGTTGCGTGATCATAGTATTATTAATATTGGTACCATTGTCCGTGATGATCCTTTCATGGATGCCATACTAATATATAAGGTTGTATTTAATGAACCTATCCATAACATTCTTGGTAACGGAAGCAAACAAGGCTGCTTCAACCCACTTCGTGAAGTAATCAATAAGGACTAGGATGAAATGATGCCCATTGGAAGAAGTAGTCTTAATCTCTCCAATCATATCAATGCCCACATTGCAAACGACCAAGGATAAGTCAAGACATTCAAAGGAACCAGAGGCACATGTACTTTGTCAGCATAAATCTGACATTTTGTGGCAAGTTATGGAATGATGGTAGCAATCAGTTTCCACAGTAGACCAATAGTAACCCGCTCTCAGAATATTCTTAGCCATTGTATGACCGCTTGAGTGAGTACCAAAGACTCCTTTATTCTTATCTTCCATAATTTTCTCATCTTCCTTCTTGTCTACACAACGAAGCAAAGTCGAATCGTGGTTGTGCTTGTACATGATTCCGTTACTCAGAAAGAACTTGGAAGAGAACCTCTTAGAAATTTCTTATCATTGATAGATGCTCCTTCCAGATATTCTTGAGTTTTGAGGTATCTTTTTATTTTGTGGTACCAAGGCTTTTCCTCTAATCCATTAGTTTCAACTTCGTGGAAATGCGCCAGTTCGTCTAGTCTCTCAATAGTAATTCAAGGAGCTTCATTATCCATCTGACTTTTAACATAAATGACATGGTAGCTAATGTGTCTTCCAATTTATTCTCTCCTCGTGGAATATGTTCAAAAGTGATTTCCTCGAAGTACGGAATTAATGTCAACATATGCTCTCGATAAGGAATGAGATTTAGATGCTTCGCATCCCATTCTCCCTTAATCTTACTGATCACTAGGGCTGAGTCCCCATATACATTCAAGAATTTAATTCTCATATTGATGGCAGCTTTGATACCCATGATACATGCTTCGTACTCGGCCATGTTTTTGGTACAGTCAAAACACAACCTGGTGGTGAAAGGCGTATGGCAACCCCTGGGAGAGATGATTACATCACTGATTCCATTACCAAGCGCATTGGAAGCTCCATCTTAAACCATAGTCCATTGGGATTCTGATTCAAGTCCTTTATACGGTCCAGGTTCTTTATAATCAGTAACTAGCATGATATTCTCATCTGGGAACTCATAATTCATAGACTGGTAGTCATCTACAACTTGATGAGCTAATTGACCTGCTAGTATACTTCCTTTTATTGCCTTCTGTGTAGTATACTGAATGTCATATTTTTTCAAGACCATTTTCCATCTTGCTATTCTTCCGGAGATAGGGGTTTCTCAAATATGTATTTATTGGATCCATCTTAGAGATCAACAAAGTAGTATGAGTCAACATATACTGTTGTTGGCTCCTAAATTCTACACCCACGTTCTATTATCATATAGATCATTAATTATGAGTTAGAAGAGTTTCCTACACAAGAAGGCTTTGATCAACTGATCACGTCGAAGGCTTATCAAAGAATGACAAGATACTTAGAGAAATTTCTCTAAGTTGGAATCATGTTGTTTTCAACGTCGAAGGAGCAAACTTTTGACCAAGGTCCCTGATGCCCAAGATCGAACGGTTTGAATTTCGAATTGTTGGAGGGAAAACAGTTCCCAGCAGTTACCAAGCGCAACGTGGCGTGGAAGTAGGCGTCGAAGGTTGTGAATGTGCCATGTGGTTTCACCACGAAGCGATGTAACTGCCCAGCAGTTACTTAGGATTTTTAGTATAAATACTAAGTGTTCACGTAGTTATTAGAGGTGTTCATCATTGTATACAAGTCACTCATTTAGATTCAAGTACCCAACGTGAGAGAAAGAATCATTGAGAATGTATGTGTGAAACACCATTTACCTTAATCGAAATCTTTTACATTCAAGCAATTTATCGCTTTCACTTATTTATCTCAGTCGAAGTCATTTATTTAACAAGCTTTTAATGCTTTTATTTACTTTATCAAGCTTTTCTCCATGCAATTTACTTAAAGTGTCTCTACCTTACTTGCGTTAATCACCATTAGGATTAGTCGAAACTCTCTATTTTAAAGCATTTAAACGATAAAAATCAACCATGTCTTAGGATCAATCTGATCGATCATGCGAGTCACCAAATAAGTCACCTTTTGGAAGATCAGCGGTTGTTTACCATTTTCACGGTAAACAAATTGGCACACCTGGTGGGACCTTGTGTTGATTTTACGAGTTTAATCGTTTTTTATAAAATATACTCCTTTTTCGAGAGTATTGCATGTTATTGAGAAGTGGTAGAATATACACCAACGAAACCAATACTAGGAGAAGAAGTAGAGAAATGGAGAATCCGCCAAACAATGGAGAAAACCCACAAACAAGGTGGGGAAGCGAATTCAGTGATAATGACTGAGTCACAAGCGTTATAACGAATTTCGGCTTACGTAGCCGAAACAAGAATGATAGCGGCTCTCGAAGCCGAAGTAAAATATATGGCCACTAAGGCTAATAACCAAGTACTACCTTGTGCAGGTCCTGGAAAATATTTCGACCCAGAGCCACCAGATATAGGTCCTGGAAAATATTTCGACCCAGAACCTCCCGATATCTCGACAGAAGGAATGCAGGAATAGAGGCTCGACGCCATCTACGACGATGAGCCTCTGGGTTTCGAAAAGGACCCCCTGGCGAACAACATCAAAATGTTAGCACAGTATCCTTTAGACGAAATCGACTTGGGCGAAGGGTTAGATAAAAGACCCACTTACATCAGTGACAAAATAGACCCAGAGATCAGGGTCAAAGTGATCCAATTACTGAAGGAGTTCAAGGACTGCTTTGCAAGGGATTACGACGAGATGCCTGGTCTCGAAAGAAGATTGGTAGAACTTCAGTTGCCAGTCAAACCTGGGAAAAAGCCTGTCAAACAAACTCCAAGATGCTTCGCTCCAGAAATACTGTCGAAGATCAAAACGGAAGTCGAAAGACCGCTGAAGTGCAAATTCATACGAACTACGAGGTACGTCGAATGGATTGCAAACATTGTGCCAGTTATTAAGAAAAATGGTACATTGAGGGTGTGCATAGATTTCAGAGATCTGAATGCTGCAACACCCAAAGATGAATATCCTATGCCTGTGGCGGAAATGCTTGTCGACTCTGCCACTGGCCACGAGTACCCGAGCATGCTCGACGGTTACTCAGGATACAATCAAATTTTCATTGCTGAAGAAGATGTGTCGAAAACAGCTATTTGATGCCCTAGGGCCTTAGGGACTTATAAATGAGTAGTAATTCCTTTTGGCCTAAAAAATGCTGGAGCAACATATCAGCGAGCAATGAACTCTATCTTCCATGATTTTATTAACACTTTCATGCAAGTATATATTGACGATATTGTTGTAAAATCTGTTTCCAGGAAGAACCATATAGACCACCTTCGACAATCATTCGAAAGAATGAGAAAGCATGGTCTGAAGATGAACCCTTTGAAGTGTGAGTTCTGTGTGAAAGCTGGAGATTTCTTGGGCTTCGTCGTCCACAAGAAAGGAATCGAAATCAACCAGAACAAGACGAAGGCAATCTTGGAAGCGAAAGCGCCAACAAACAAGAAGGAACTGCAATCTCTGTTGGGCAAGATAAACTTCTTAAGGAGATTTATATCTAACCTAATTGGAAAAGCGCAAGCCTTCTCACCCTTACTTCGATTGAATAAGGAAGGGTTCGAGTGGGGGCAAGAGCAACAAGAAGCCTTCGACAAGATCAAAGGGTACCTCACCAAGCCACCTATTTTGGTGCCTCCTTGTAGAAATAGGAGTATGAGATTGTACATAGCTGCATCCGACAAAACTTTGGGAAGCATGTTAGCCCAAGAGAATGAAAATGGAGTCGAAAGACCCATTTACTACCTTAGCAGAGTTTTGAACGATGCAGAAACTAGATATAGCGAAGTTGAAAAATTATGTCTATGTCTTTATTTCTCTTGTACAAAGCTCAAACAATATATAAAACCAGTTGATGTGTATCTTTCGTCCCATTTCGATGTTTTCAAATACATGTTGTTGAAACCCATCTTGCACAGTTGAATTGGCAAATGGGCGCTAGCATTAACTGAGTATTCGTTCACCTTTATGCCTCTCAAGGCAGTAAAAGGACAAGTGGTAGCAGACTTTATAGTCGACCACTCAATTCAGGTACAAAATATAAATTACTTGGAGATAGAACCCTGGAAATTTTACTTCGATGGTTCCAGCCATAAAGATGGAACAGGAGTAGGGGTCTTAATTATTTCTCCAAAAAAAATTCCAATAACATTCAAGTACAAGATAGAAGGTACTTGTTCGAACAATGAGGCTGAATATGAAGCTCTAATTATTGGCCTTGAAATATTGGTGGAATTGGGGGCAACTCGAGTCGAAATAATGGGAGACTCAGAGTTAGTAATTAAGCAAATCACAAAAGAGTACAAATGTATAAGAGAAAATCTCATTATGTACTTTGTGATAGCAAATCGTTTATTGAAAAAATTCGAAGTGGTTAATATTCGACACATACCTAGATTGGAAAACCAAATAGCCAATGATTTGGCACAAATTCCATCTGTGTATAGGATTTCAAAAATGAGATTACAAAGAGCAATCGAAGTATGAGAAAAAGTGACAGCAACCAGCTGGTCTCCAACTGATTTGGAATCGACAAGACTAGGATATGCCAATCAAAGGGATTTCGAAATTTCATTCATAGACAATTTATCGGAGCAAGATTGGAGGAAACCCATTGTAGATTATCTATAAAATCCAGCAGCTTTGACATAACGAAAAATAAGATATAGGGCGTTAAGTTACGTACTCATGGGGAATGAGTTTTTTAAAAAGACGCCTGAAGGGGTATTATTAAAATGCTTGACTGAAACCGAAACATACATAGCCCTTTCGACTACGCATGATGGAGCATGTGGGGCTCACCAAGTAGGTCATAAGATGAAGTGGTTGTTGTTTCGACAAGGACTATATTGGCCCACTCTCTTGAAAGATTGTGTCGAGTTCGCGAAGGGTTGCCAGGAATGCCAAGTCCATACTGGTATCCAACATGTACCAGCAAGCGAGCTTCACTCAATAGTGAAACCTTGGCCTTTTAGAGGATGGGCGTTGGATCTTCTTGGAGAGATTCGACCAGCATCATCGAAGAGCCAGAAGTATATACTGGTAGGCATTGATTATTTCACTAAATGGATCGAAGCTATCCCTTTAGTCAACCCAGACCAAGAAAATGTCATTGAATTTATTCAAAAGAACATTATCTACAGATTTGGAATCCCTGAGACTATAACAACTGATCAAGGTTCAGTGTTCACTGGTCGAAAGATGCAGGAATTCGCGCAAGAAACAGGCTTCAGACTCCTAACATCAACGCCTTATTAGGCGCATGCAAATGGTCAAGTCGAAGTGGCAAATAAAATAGTGATTGGCCTGATAAAAAAGCATGTAGGAAAGAAGCCAAAAAATTGGCATAAAACGTTAGACCAGATCTTGTGGGCTTGTCGAACGTCCCCAAAGGAAGCCACAGGTACAACACCATATCGGCTAACTTACGATCATGACACAGTACTGCCAGCATAAATTTATCTTCAATCAGCAAGGGTTCAAAGACATCAAGATATTCCCCCTGAGGTTTATTGGGATATGATGTTAGACGAATTGGTAGATTTAGACGAAGAAAGACTACGAGCTCTCGACCTACTGAGAATTCAGAAGAAAAGAGTGGAAGAATCTTACAATAAGAAAGTAAAACCGAAGGCATTCTCGCCTGAAGAACTAGTTTGGAAGGTAATTCTTCCCATGGATCGAAAAGATCGAAGCATGGGAAAATGGTCATCCAAATGGGAAGGACCCTTCAAAATTATTCAAACTTTTTCTGGTGGAGCATATGAGGTCGAAGAGTTAAGCGAAGATAAAAGACTCTTAAGAGTAAACGACAAATATTTGAAAAAATATAAACCTATTCTCCAAGAGATCAAAATAAATAACAATTAATGATTAAGTTAACAATAAAGCCAAAATGGAAAATAACATTGATAAGCCAAAATGGCTACAAAAATTACAGAATATTCCAGTACATGGTCAATGAAGTACAGAGCAAATTAAAAAGGGACGAAAGCTTTGAGACGAAGATATTTTTCTCACTGTAACTCCAGTCGTTTGTTGCACAAGGCATTTGCCTGAGAGATTTTGGCAATCTGGTCATCTAGAGCCTGGTCTCTTTCAGCGAACTCTAGGCCTCGAGCAACTTCATCTTGGCTCTCCACGTCTGAAACAGTCGAAAGAAGTTCTTCCTTGCGCTTAGTATTAGCGTTTAACCTGGCTTCCAACTCCTCGATTTGCGCCCGTATAGAGGCATTATCCTGATCGATGGCTTCGATTTCCTGTTGCTTGGACGTTCTCTGTTTTGACAACTCTTTAATTCGAGAGGTCGATTCAGCTACTTCAGTCCAAGCAGTAGAACTCTTGCCATGTAGCATTTCGAGTTGGTTGTTGAACCCCCTTCAACGATTGTAATCCGCAGAGGCTTGGTCAATAATGGAGTATAACTCCAAGATGAAGCTGGAAATCTCTAGAGAAACAGCAAGCAAATCGACTGCACCCAAGACAGCCCCCAAACAAGATTGGGCAGTAGGATCCCCCTCCAAAGCCTTCATTAGGTCCCTCTTGAAGAATTGAGCCTTAACTTTCTTCAAGGACTCATCGAGAGGAGAATTCGAAGTAGACTTCCTTGATGCAGTAGAAGCATCATGACTAGGGTTAGATGAATTTTCCCTACTCTCGACGATGGTGTTCAGATAGCCAATTGGATCATTTTTCTTCAAGAGAGCCAAGTCATCTTTAGACCTGGGCTCTGTCGAGGTAACCTTTTCCGCGGCAATGTTGGCTTGGGGCTGAACATTTTCAGCAGCATCAGCGTCAACATGACCCTCTTCATCATGTTTCTCTTCTGTCTCGTTGACCACTTGAACCTCCTCCTGGTGGTGCTCCTCAGGGGCACCCTCTGTCTCAGCAGGAAACTCATCATCCACCAGTTCCTCTTCGCGTTGTCTGCTATGGTCAGCAGAGTCCTGCAGCTCCGAAGTTTGATTCACTTCGTTAGCAGAACTGACGAAAAAAGAAGGATTGCAGGTGGGTTCCCCTACGCTGTTTACGAAGGTACCGGAACCTTCGACAGGATGCCCAGCTGGCGCTGAAGTTCCAGCCATTTCCTAAAAAGAAAAAAAACTCTGATTAGAGAGATGCACAATCGAAGGTGATCATCGACACTTAAGTTAAAAGTGGTCGGAGACATTACCTGTAAAGGAACCTCAGCCCCAGGGCTAGAGTTGTCGCTCTCAACAGGATTACTGAGCAAGACATTTTGCTCCTCCTCTGTGGTTTCTTTGATAATCACAGGGGGCGGCCTGGGTTTATTCCCTGTGACTTTAGTTCTTATCGCAGGTCGAGGTTCAGGAGCAGGAGCAGCCTTTTTCAGCTTTCTCCATTTGAGAGGAACAGGGGGAGATTCCTCCTCTTCGCCACTCGAAGTTTCGACCGTTACTATGGGTCGCTTCTTAGGCGCAGGTTTCTGAAAATCCCAAACGGAGTCGATTTAAAACACAGCATCGAAAACCCGGATATTTAAAACCAAAGAGGGAAATAAGGAAAAATTGTTACCTCTACTGGAGGTTTTGCAGAGGGACCTCCACCATGATTGCTGTCTGTGGCCTTCTTAGCCACAGGTTTTCGAACAACTGAAAGAGAAACGTTCACAAGTTATAATTGACAGATATAAGTCGAAATGAAAAGACAAATATAATTTTAAGAGGGAACGTAGAATTTTTTTTATTAATAACCAAGTATTAAAATAATATTTCGTAAATAACCGAGTTTCGGAAAAAATTACGCAAATAACCATGTTTGAGATGGCTCCACAAAGGAGGAGCCATCTCAAATGGCGCATGCACCTCTTTTTTTAAGGGAGGCGCCATCTCACTTGGCGCCTAAGTGCTTAGGGCATGCCCTAAGCCAAGTGAGATGGCGCCTATGTACAAAATTAGGGCAAAAATTTTTTTTTTTTATTTTCTTTCCTGCGCGTTGCCTATTAGACAGAGATCAACAAAATGGATTTTTTATTTAAAAAAAAATAATTACATTCAACTGTTTTACATTAAAAGAACAGTAAAAAAATGGATACAAAATATACTGGGAAAAAAAAAGATACATCAGTGATCCCCAGGAACCCGGTAATGACCCCCAGTTCCGCATCCCCGTCCTCGCCTTTCTCTTGCTGGGTGTCGTCTCGTTTCCTGCTGCGGCAAGGTCGATGGCCCAGCGAAGTCAATGCGATCCGAATCCATAAAATCAGTAAGATCTCCATATCTCGAAGATCCGCTCTGGTACAGTCGGTTACCCATACCCTCAAAGTTTGGTCGTGTTGGCGGTGGGTGGGGTTCCATGGTTGGTCGGTAGCATTGGTCGTCTGAGTATGGGGGGTAGAAAGGAAATGGATCTTGGGGTGTTTGGTATTGTGGATGTTGGGTTGTTTGGTGATATGGTGGTTGATGGTAGGTTTGGTCGGCTTGGTCATAATCTTCTGACATTCCCATATCAGGGCTAAGGCTGGATGTTGAGGGCGCCATATTGGGATATGTGGAAGACTGAAATTGTGTCTGGGGTATGTGGGTGTGCTGGTATTGGGGTTGGTATTGTGGTTGGGTTTGAGGCATATCCGGGTATTGGTAGTTTGGCGGTGATTGTGGTTGGTAGTACGACATTTGATTGTAGTTGTGTTGTGGTGGGGAATGTGGTTGTGTGTTTGTTGGTCTGTTTCTTCTTGGGGGTTGGTTTGAGGTTGATGGATTTTGGGTTTGTTGATGGGGAATCGAGGGTTGTGCCCATTGTATGCGTGGGTCAACCAAGTACCTCGGATGAGACACGTGCATATCTAGGTTACTAACCGACCTGTACCACGACATATATTGATCAGTGTGTCGCATGTTACCTTGAGTAAGGAAAACCGGGGATTGCAAGATGTAGCGGTGACGCCTTTGCCACATTTTACACCATTCTGGAGCAAAGTCTTTCCAGTTGGTAAGACCCCACTGGGCGTCGACCCTTTTTAGATGCCAGGGGGATAAATCTGTTGGATCACTTGGTATCTCTTGATGCATTCCGAACTGCATCTTCACACGGTCGCTGTGGTGCATCTCCACAATGCAGCAATGTTTTCCCTTGTGCCTCTGTGAGTATCTCCCATTGTTAGAAGAGCCATTGTTCAGAATGCTTGAGAGTATGAAAGACTTAGGAAGAAATAGAGAGTATGATAGACTTAAGAAATATTTCGTAGCAGAGAGTGAGAGTTGTGTGGGTGTGAGAGATGTTTCATAAGGTATGTATTTATAGGAAAATAAGTTTGATGTAGTGGTTGCATGCCTGCGATGTGTCACATTTGCATGCTTAGGGTGTTACACATATGCATGCATGCATTTACAAAAAATGTAAGGTGTCACTCTTGCAGGCTAGGTGGCAGCCCATGCATGTATCACGATTGGACAGTAAGGGAGGCGCCATCTCACTTGGCGAAAGAGTACAAAAATGAATGGTGTCGCCACCCCATTTGGCGAATAAGAGGTGTCACTTCTTACAACATTGGCTCAGGCTACGTGACAGCCTTTGGGATTCCTTTCTTTGTTGCATGCAAGGCCATTGGAGTTGATGGGTGGAGTCTTACACAAAACGTTTATGTGTGCAGAATAGGGCCAGGATAGGTGGCAGGCTAGGTGGCTGCATAAGCCCATGCATGTATCACAATTGGACAGTAAGGGATAGGCCATCTCACTTGGCGAAAGAGTACAAAAATGAATGGTGTCGCCACCCCATTTGGCGAATAAGAGGTGTCACTTCTTACAACATTGGCTCAGGCTACGTGACAGCCTTTGGGATTCCTTTCTTTGTTGCATGCAAGGCCATTGGAGTTGATGGGTGGCAGGCTAGGTGGCTGCATAAGCCCATGCATGTAATATTATTGGCAGCCTTGGGGGGTTGCATCACTTACTTAATTGAGATTTTTTGCATTACGTTGAACATAACATTCATTCACATAATCTGTAAAATTTTCCAACCTTCGAATCAATCATCTAACCTTCAAACATTCCAGCATTCATACCTTCATACAATCAATAAACCTAAAACATTCCAACCTTCAAACCTTAAAACAATTCTACACAATGGCCTCTTCACCACAATTTGTTGTCAAAGCACATTTCAAAGGTGAGACATACATGTGTCCCACAGTTGGGTTTTTGTGTAGAAACACCGACAATGTTCGATTTCTCTTAAACGGGAAAGCAAATTTCTCGTACTTTAAGAAAAGATTGGAGGCCAAACTTGAACAAGGCCCGGTATCCCAGATATTTTATCAGAGTCCAGTCTTTTTTGGAAACAACCAAGTTATTTTTTATAAGGTTGAAATTCAAGATGACGAGGATTTCCAGAACATGATTTCCAGCCATGTCTATTCTGGAAACGACTCTATTGAGTTGTACGTTTTGTTTCAAGAGCCTCCGGTGACACAGGAGGTAGAGCCTCCGGTGACACAGGAGGTTGATCCTTTGGAGAATGAGCAAGATGAGGTGGATGCAGTTGATGATGAAGAAGAAGATAACGAGTTAGAGTTTGATGAAATGGTAAACGACGATTCTGACGATGATGGCATCCCAAGTATTCCTACTGACAAAATCTACACACCACCTACGCACATGACAAACTTCAACATGGGCGGAGATGAACCTTCTACGGACTTGTTTTTCCAACCGTATATGCAGTCGGATGAAAATTTAAAAGAGAAGGACAAGTTTCGTAACAGAGAGGAATTCATAAGGGCCATCAAAAAATTTCACATGCTCAACTCGGTTGATTATAAGGTGGATCGTGTAAACCCGGAAAGGTACAAGATCAAGTGTGTCCACCCTGACTGTATGTTCAAGCTGACCGCATCATACAGACTAAGGGGTGACTGCTGGGTCATAGGTTCCATGACTACCCATACTTGTGTAAGTTCCACTCAATCACAAGACCACCGAAAACTCAACCATGATCTAATCTGTCAAGAAATCCTACCCCTTGTCAGCAACGACCCTTCTTTGAAGGTGAAAACAATCACCTCCCACATCACCACGGTTTTTAACTACACTCCGTCTTACCGTAAGGCGTGGTTAGCAAATACTAAGGCGATTGAAAGGGTGTACGGAAACTGGGAGGAGTCATACCGAGAACTTCCCCGCTACCTAAATGCACTCAAGACATATTCTCCAGGTAGTGTTTATGTTCTGGAAACATTGCCAGCGTACGCCCAAGATGGTAGTCTACTACATGGCAACGGAATATTCAGTCGCGTCTTTTGGGCATTTCAACCATGCATCACAGGGTTTGCATCATGCAAACCAATTCTACAAATTGACGGGACTTGGTTGTATGGGAAGTACAAAGGCACGCTTTTGATGGCAGTTGCACAAGATGGAAACAATAACATTTTCCCCGTTGCGTTTGCCCTTGTCGAGGGCGAGACCGGTGGTGCTTGGAGCTTTTTCCTGAAAAATCTTCGTACACACGTGGCTCCTCAACCAGATCTCTGTTTGATCTCGGACAGACATGCCTCCATTGAAAGTGCCTATAATAATCCGGCAAATGGTTGGCATGACCCTCCTTCTACGCATGTCTATTGCGTCAGGCATATCGTCCAGAATTTCTCGAGGGAGGTCAAGGATAAAACATTGAGGAAAGCGGTGATGAATGCGGGATACGCACTGACACAGCCCACATTCAAATATTACCGCAACGAGATCTGTTTGTCTAACCCAGAAGCCGGTACGTGGATCGATAATATACCGGTCGAAAAGTGGACTAGGTCATACGACAATGGCCAAAGATGGGGGCATATGACAACAAATCTTATTGAATCAATGAATGGGTTATTCAAGGGCATACGAAACCTCCCCATCACTGCCTTGGTGAAATCCACGTATTTTAGGATGGCTGCGTTATTTGCCAAAAGAGGTGAAATGTGGTATGCGGTCTTGCAATCAGTACAACTATGGAGTGAAAGCTGTATGAAATACATTAAGGCTGGAAGTGCTAAAGCCAACACTCACATGGTTACACGGTTTGACCGCCATAGCCACAACTTCATTGAGAAAGAGACAATCGACCACAATGAAGGCCTGGCAAGACAAGAATACAGGGTCATTTTACCTTCTCAATGGTGTGATTGTGGCAGGTTTCAAGCTTTTCGTATGCCTTGCTCTCATGTCATTGCCGCTTGTGCTCATACCCATCAAGACGCGCTTCAACTGCTCTCAAACGTTTATAAATCTGAAACGTTGCTCACTGTTTACAACAACAACTTTCCTTTGGTGGCAAAACCGGACTATTGGCCTGAATACAACGGTGATATAGTTTGGCACAATGACCAAATGCGAAGGAACAAGAAGGGTCATCCCAAAAGCAGGCGCATCACAACAGAAATGGACGATCTTGAAAGGTTGGAAAGAAAGTGTGGTTTATGCCGTCAGGTCGGACACAATCGCAAAAACTGTCCAAATCGGGCGTCTGGCTCGACCACATAAATTTTGTAATACAATAAATCTTTTCAATATTTGTGTTGTAAACATTATGGGTTTTCCGTTAATAAAACTGTTAACACAATTTAAGAAATTCAATATAGGAAATTACATTAGGGTTTTCGCGTACAACAATGATTAACGATATTCAATCTAGGAAATTACAACTGTTAACACAATTTCATATGACCCATGCATCATCAGCATTACATCACTGTCTGTTTTGACTTCCTCCAACCACACATTAGGTCTTCCTGTCGCATGCGAGGTTGTTGTTCGTTTTTGCTGGATCCTTCGAATTTTTCCCCCTCGGCGATGTCTCCATCTAGCCACCGCATCAACTCCCGCTTCAGACGCTCCATGGAGTGAATGTGCCAGAATTTCATTTTCATCGCAGGTTTCGTGGCAGAGAATATAACGTAACCATCTCTGCTAAAAATCATAGGCGACGTCATTACGTAAATAAGGGAGTACAAAATAAAAATACAGTGCGAGAAAGTGTGAGAAATTTCAAAGAAACGGACGAATTATTTATAAAACAGCGAAAACCCTAGTTTTGCCCTAGGCGCCAAGTGAGATGGCGCCTCCTCTCCTTTTTAAGGAGCATGCGCCATCTCACTTGGCTAAAAGACAAGGGAGGCTCCAAGTGAGATGGCGCCTAGGGCAAAATCCTAGGTGCATGCGCCAATTGAGATGGCTCCTCCTTTGTGGAGCCATCTGAAACATGGTTATTTGCGTAATTTTTTCCGAAACCCGGTTATTTGCGAAATATTTTTTTAATACATGGTTATTAATAAAAAAAATTCGGGAACGTACATTTCTTTATTTTATCGAGGACCATGACGAAGGACTTCTTGAGTTCGTCTGCAAAGTCCTTCTCGTCGAAGAACTCTTCAACGTAATATCTCTTCCACCATTCTTTAAAGGCTGGTGAACAGAGGAAGTTGAGTTGGTAGTCGAACAATGATATTACGGTCCGACCAACGTACCTACTAATATGCCTAGTAGCGGCGTCTTTATAGTAGTCATTAGAAAAAAACAACAATGATTTCTCCCGAGGATAAATCGGAGAAGGAAGCGATTGGATAATGCCAAATTGTCGAGAGACAAGATTCGACTGGTAGGCAATCAGGCTCAGCTGATTTTTCGAACTCTTGAAACGCAAAGGCATTATCCTTGGGGTGAGAAATGCTTCCCACATTGTTGTATGCTCTTCGAAGTGAGGATCCTCTGGTGATTTAGGATGGGGCCTGGTAAACCATCCTGGACCACACTTTCGACCGACGAAAGGGGCCATGGTCGAAGTGAATTCCTTCCTCCCTGCAAACATCTGAACAAAGTCTGTGAAGGTCTTTTGTAGTTCTAGCCCATCCTCAGTAGGAGTCAATAAGGCGAGCCTGGTGCCTTCAACACGCCTTCTGGCTATCTCAGGAGCCTTTTCATTTATTTGAGTCTTCTGGGGTAGAAAAGACTCGAAAGTGGCATTCAGCCAGAGTTGAAGTAGCCAGAAGGGACCAGCAAGCAGCAGGATGGCTCTATTTTTGATTACTTTTAATTGAGTCGCTCCACTGCTTGTCGACTCGTACAAGTTCGCCAATATTAATTCAGCCAAACAGATGTTTTGGCCGTGATGAAGCTGAGTAGCGAGGGTGACCATCTTCTTCGTCACCTGCAGGGATTTCGTGCAGAACACGAAGCGGACATCCAAAGGGATAGAAACGCGATGTGTTCCACATCAGTCACCGCAGTCGTCGATTTGTCGTGGTAATGATTGGTGTAAGTGGTGTAGGTGGGTTTGGTAGCAGAAAACCTAATCTGGTCTTCAGACATTTCCTCTGGGTCGAAGTAGTGCCCAGTTGGTCGAAGACCAGCAATTGCGGCCACATCGAAGAGAGTGGGTGTAACCATTCCACAAGGCAAGTGGAAGGTATAGTGAGTGTAGTCCCAAAATAGAAATGAAGCTACCAACATGTCGAGATAGTAGTTATGACCAGTTTTGGATAACATGACCAGGTCATAAATGCCCATGCCTTTCCAAATCGAAGCCTGGCAGTCCTCCATCTTGTTGAGCCAAGCGATATATTCTGGTGTAAGGCTAGGGCTAGATCGAAAAGCCCTAACCCCCCTATTAAAAAACCAAAGATCTATTTTCTCTTTCGCAGGATCTTCAGTATCATCTTTCTCCTTCTTTGAGCACCCAATGGGTTTGAGTGCCTCATGCACGGGGAAGAAACCCTCAATTTTTGTGGGGTTAGTAATGCATGTTGAAAGAGGGCCTGACATGGCAAAAACCTGGTGGGAATACCCAACGGGAATCAGCAGTTGAGAGCCATAGGTTTTGCGCTCAGCATCACCCATGGGTTCAGGAACCCTTCGCATTCCCATAGAATTAACTACCAGAGCAGTCGAGAAGGTTTCTGGTTGAGCAGTCTTGGAGAGAATGCTAGCTCTTGGGGCATTGGGAGCACAAGTACGTGAAGCCATTTTTGGTTTAAATGAGGGTGAATGAAGAATAAATATTACTGGGTTTGGAGAGGAAGAACAAAGGGTTGTTTGCAAAAGATTTCGTTCGATCGAAGGTTTGGATGCGAGAAAGCGTAAAGAGTCCAAATGAAGCACTTAGTGCTATTTATAGTGATTGGAAAATCACAGGGCTCGAGGTCATTTAATGCCACAGACGGGAGTGGGGCACGTGGCACACATTGGCGCTGTAACCATTCTGAAAAATGGAAACGTTGCAGCATGCTTCCTCGATTTCAGAGAATGGTCATGATGACAGCGTATGAAAGGCCATCGTGCGTGCGAAGTGCCTTACTGAAGTGACATCTTGGGAAAAGTTGAAATGATGATTTTTTGAGATTGTCAGATGGTTGGTAGGAGACGAAAAGTGCACAAACTAATTTGTGGCTGAGAGTGAAGGACATGTGTCGAATGGAATATCAAAGAATGCCTCTTTCTTCTAAGCGTCGAAATAAGACATTCTTGGGGGGCAATTTGTTGGCTCCTAAATTCGACACCCACGTTCTATTATCATATAGATAATTAATTATGAGTTAGAAGAGTTTCCTACACAAGAAGGCTTCGATCGGCTGATCACATCGAAGGCTTATCAAAGAATGACAAGATACTTAGAGAAATTTCTCTAAGTTGGAATCATGTTGTTTTCAACATCGAAGGAGAAACCTTTCGACCAAGGTCCCTGATGCCCAAGATCGAATGGTTTGAATTTCGAATTGTTGGATGGAAAACAGTTCCCAGCAGTTACCAAGCGCAACGTGGCGTGGAAGTAGGCGTTGAAGGTTGTGAACATGCCATGTGGTGTCACCACGAAGCGATGTAACTACCCAGCAGTTACTTAGGATTTTTAGTATAAATACTAAGTGTTCACGTAGTTATTAGAGGTGTTCATCATTGTATACAAGTCACTCATTTAGATTCAAGTACCCAGCGTGAGAGAAAGAATCATTTCGAATGTATATGTGAAACACCATTTACCTTAATCGAAATATTTTACATTCAAGAAATTTATCGCTTTCACTTATTTATCTCAGTCGATGTCATTTATTTAACAAGATTTTAATGCTTTTATTTACTTTATCAAGCTTTTCTCCATGCAATTTACTTAAAGTGTCTCTACCTTACTTGCGTTAATCACCATTAGGATTAGTCGAAACTCTCTATTTTAAAGCATTTAAACGATAAAAATCAACCATGTCTTAGGATCAATCTGATCGATCCTGCGAGTCACCAAATAAGTTACCTTTTGGAAGATCAGCGGTTGTTTACCATTTTTCACGGTAAACAACTGTCTTAGTCAGCGAGAAGCCCATGCCAAAGGTCAGGAAGTTTTCTCGAGTAGTGAGTATCTTGTTTCACAGTCGGTTAAATTTTTTCTAAGGTAGTATATCACATGCTCTTTTCGACCAGACTCGTCATGTTTCCCCAGTACACACCCCATTGAGTTCTCTAATACTGTTAGGTACGTGATCAAAGGTTTTCCTTTAATCGGTGGCATCATAATTGGAGGTTCCTAGAGGTACTCCTTGATTTTGTCGAAGGATATGTGACAATCGTCGTTCCACTTCACTACTTGTTCTTTGTTCAGTAACTTGAAGATTGGCTCACAAGTAGCGGTCAAATGGGAAATAAATCTGGAAATGTAGTTCAATCGTCCCAAGAAAACTTTGACTTTCTTCTCAGTGAGGAGAGATGGAATTTCTTGAATGGCTTTAACCTTGGCAGGATAAACTTCAATACATTTACCACTGACGACGAAACCTAGGAGTTTACCAGATCTTACCCCAAAGGTGCACTTGTTTGGATTCACCCTCAACTTGTACTTTTTCAACCTCTCGGACAAATTGTGCAGGTGGTAGAGATGTTATTCTTCAGTATGAGACCTGGCTATCATGTCATCAACGTAAACCTCTATCTCGTGATGGATCATATCATGGAACAAAGCTACCATAGCATGTTGATATGTTGCACCGAAGTTCTTCAAACCAAAAGGCATAAATTTGTAATAGAAAGTGCCCCGTTATGTGACAAAGGTAGTCTTCTCCATATCTTCAGGTTCCATCTTGATTTGATTATACCCAAGGAAACCATCCATGAAGGAAAATGATTTATGCTCAGTGGTGTTATCAACCGGAACATCGATATTCGGAAGCGGAAAGTCATCTTTGGGGCTTGCCCTATTTAGATCCCAGTAGTCTATACACATATGCACCTTTCCATCCTTCTTAGGTACTGGCACCACATTTGCAACCCACTGAGGATATGACGTAAAAGCTAAGAAACATGCATTGAATTGCTTCATAACCTCAACTTTGATCTTTTTAGACATCTCGGTACGCATACGACAAACCTTTTATTTTATAGGAGGACAACCTTCCTTCATCGGTAGACAGTGAACCAAAATGTCAATAGCAAGCCCTAACATGTCTTTATAAGACCAAGAAAAGATCTCCACATAGTCACATAACATCTGGATTAACCTCTTTTTGACACTTTCTTCTAGGTCGCCACCTATCTTGATTTCTTTCCTGACTTCTTAAGTACCCATGTTCACAACCTCGATTGGCTCTTCATGCGCTTATATAACTCTTTCTTCCTGCATTAACATCCTAGCAAGCTCTCCAGGTACTTCACAATCTTGCTCACCTTCGTCCTCGGCTTGGTAGATCAGATTTTCAAAGTCATAATTTGCAATAGCAGAATTGTTATAAATGGGATCCAGGGTGGATATGGATCTGTAATTTGTTGTGTGGGTGTGTGTAAGAACACATAGCTGTTTTGAAAGCAATAAAGTATAAGAAAGACAAAGAGTCAAAATTTGAATGCAAACGTCCAATGATTTATTAAATGAAAATATGCGGATGAAAAATGACAACCCTAACAAATGGATCATTGTGCCCCGAGTAAGGCACAATGGTTTAAAGTTATTGTTTAAATTAATAACCAAAAACTTGAAATAAAAAAAAATATTTACTCTTGACTAAAGGAGATTGTTATAAAGTCTTCAGCATTCCAATTGTTGAGCCCATTGCCGGTAGTAGGAAAAATCCAATTGTCTATGTCATAGTCGCTATAAGGATTTTCCACAACGTTGACGATCTTGTCATGATTAGGCATATGAGAGGTAATCACATTAGGAGTCTTAGGAGGGCCAAATTAAATTTCCTTAGAGTCAATCATATCATGAATCTTATTTTTCAGAGCCCAACAGCCATTAGTGTCATGTCCTAGACTGTTGGAGTGATATGCACACCTTGCATTGGGATTGTAACAGGGAGAAGAAGTATTGGGATTCTGTGGAGGATCCATTAATGTTTATAAATGCTCTGCCTTCAACATGTGTTACAATGCTTGAGATAAGGACATGTTGATTTTTGTAAACTATATCCTGTGTGTGACCTACCTTCCCTGATTATTTTGTTGTTGTTGCTGTCGCACTAGCGCAGGATTAGAAATCAAAACTGACCCACAGATTGGTTGCGATCACCCTTATTATGACCCTTCTGGCTGTACACAAAATTGGATTCTTTCTTACTATTGTATGACTTCTTCACAATATTCAAAGATATAACTGCCTGAATTTTACCACTTCTGATTCCATTCTCAACATGTTCTCCTATTAATATCAGTTCAGGGAAACCGGCTAAAGAACTCCCAAGTAGGTGAATATAGAAAGGGAATGTTAGCATGCTCATGAAAATTTCAACCAATTCCCTATCATCCAAAGGAGGTTGAACTTTTCCTGCAAGATCTCTCCATTTCTGTGCGTACTCTTTAAAGCCTTTCTCAAAACCCATGGACATGCTCTGTAGTTGCATGCGAGTTGGTGCCAAATCAGAATTGTATTGATACTGTTTAGAGAAAGCTGCAGAAAAATCTTTATAGGTATGGATATTGGTACCTTCAAGTTGATAATACCATTCTAGTTGTGTTTCAGACATACTCTCTTGAAAGAAATGCAACCATAATTTCTTGTCACCAGTGTGTGGTTGAACTTTCCGAACATATGATCCCAAATGCAGCTTCAGGTAAGAAACACCATCATACTTGGCGAAGGTAGGAGTTTTTAACATAGGAGGAATGACGACTTCTGAGACTAAACCCAATTCTTCAAAGTTCAAGCCAGGCACCTTCTGGATCTTCATAGCTTTCATACGCTCTTCTAATAACTTATACTTCTCGAAGCAGGGGTATATTGTTTATCCAAATAATCCTCTTCCTCTTCATCTGGAATCTTGTCAGAACCAAGGTTGTTTCTTTCAGTTTTAACAGTTTTACCATCTTAATCCTGGTTGTCATCTTCGTCCGATGGGATATCAAGATCTTGAGCTCGCTTGACTGGACCTCTAAACCTCTTCCCCATGTTAAAGACTCCGATTGATTTCTTTGTCTTCTTCTTCTTCTTCCCATTGGAGATTAGTGCCTTCAGTTCTTCTTATCCCTTGGCTAATTTTAGGAACATCTGTTGGAACTGGGCATTCTGAGCCTGGAGATCTTTGACTGTTTGTTCAAGAGCCATTTTTTCTGCTGAAATGAACAACAAGAAGATGAGAAAACCAGTCTTAGAAACCTGTTATGTAATGATATGTATGGTATGTAGATGCATATGCAATGTTTTCAAGGACCTCATGGGATTTAAATTTGTTAATAAAAGGAAACAACAATAAAGATTCTTGTTAGTAAGTTCAGATTATAAACGCATTTTAGGCTTGCCATGAAAACAAAAAGAATGGTTACAAAGGAATAAATTATGACTCAAGTCTCCCATGGACGCTTCCTCTTTGTGTTGGCATATACATTAGGTATCTTCTCTTCTTGAAGGCGTTTGGTCAGCTCCAATACTTTCTTCTCACTAGCATAAAACTGAGTCTCAAAGGTGTCCCTTTCTTCTTTCAGTTGAATCCAAGAATTATGTAGCTCTTCAAGGTCAGTTGGAATATCTGGATGAAGAATGGTATGAGGAATATCTACTTCAGCAACAGGATCCACAATTACTAGTGGGACATCAGGATATGGCATTATAAGATATTAGGCACGAGATCGCACCCATCTGAGGTAGGGCTCTAGTAGTATGGAGTATTTCTGTCCCAAAGTCTTGTTATCAATCTTATTCACCATGCCCCAAGCACGTATAAACCTTTGACAGTAACCTTGAGGATAATTCTCGTAATCGAATACAATACCCTGGATGAGCATATCATGAGGACCATCTCTTCGAGCATGACCAAATTGACGTAGAGCTAGGGAAGGGTTATAAGTGATACCTCCCCTTATTCAAAGGAGTGGCATATTAGGTAATTCCCCACAGCGGTCAATAAGAGTGATATCATCCTGAGATCGCGAACACCAATAGATATCTGAATGAGAGAGTGACATCACCCTTTGAGACCACCACAAACCTTGTTCATTCTTCATCACTAATCGGGGAAGGTTTGAAATAAACCACCCGGATAGTAAAGGTATGCAACTCATAAGAGTCCCTCGCTTCCTCATAGAACGAGTGTGAAGAGAATGCAAAATATCTCCAAGATAAGTAGGCACGGGATTATGAGTAAGAAATATTTTGATGGTGTTCACATCTATGAGTTGGTCTGGATTAGGGAATAGTACCAAACCATATATCAACAAAGTCAAGATCTCCTCGAAAGCATGAAAGCTCATAGCATCCAGAAACAACTGAGCCTTATTTATCAGAAATTTAGAAAGAAGGCCCTTTACTCTACTTCTTGTTTCCCAATTAGATACAAAGTCAGACCGCTTTAGATGTAAGGCTGCTGCAATATCTTCAGGTTTTGGAACTCTCTCTAAATCGGTGAATGGTGTTTGATAAAAAATATGTACTTCGAGGAGCTTAGAGAACTCTTCTATTGCGTGTACCAACTAATAATCCGAAAAGGTAAGACAATGATTCTTAGGATCAAAGAACTGGAACAGAACACTCATCATGTCTTCTTCAAAACCCAAGGTAACCAAACTGAGTAGATAACCATGCCTTTTGGGGAATTGAGAATTTTCGGGAACCTTTTAGACTAACTCCTTAAGCTGGGAAGGTACCCTTACAAAGTTGATCCAGTTAGTGTTTCTGTGAATTAAGGCCATAACCTACAACAAAGAACATAAATACATCCCTAGGTCATTGAACTGGTTAGTGAAAATGTTATGTTATGATGATATGATGTTATGATTTCATGTGCATGTTAGATAAGTAGAAAACACACAGAAGTCACACAAAAGCCTTAGGTTTAAAGGCTTGCATGAAGTCTATAGGTAAGTACCCTAAACCATTGAAGTTAAGTTGTCTCAACATGTCCTAAAATAGTAAACGTGTTCTAGGAATCTCATATCACCGATCTTTCTCGTAGGCTTTATTTTAGCATGGAAACTGGCTTGCCACCAAAACATCTCGAAAGTCAAGCCTTAATGAGCATAGTTTTGAATATCAAATAACCTTGCACTGCACCAAAGTCGTCTATATCACTACCTTCTAATGGTCAAGATGGTTCAATTAAAGTTCTAAAAGTAAGTTAGTGTTAACGACACCATGCGGAAGCGTAAGGTTATCCTTGACTGGCTCAAGGAACATCAGTACAAACCAAAGTGTCACACTAATTGTAGCCATAATGTTAACCATATCAGTCTATGTTGTACAACCTTTATGATCTATTGCTACTTACCTAAGGCATCCCTAGATCCATATGTAGGATCTTACAAGCAATTAAACCTAAACAAACCCTTAAAGTAAAGCAATCAAAGCAAATAAAAAGCAAGTAAAATGATCTTAAACTCTAAGGAAAACCGTCTTTTTTAAGTAGCTCTCCCCAGCAGAGTCGCCAGTTCTGTAATACGGTGGGAGGACTGACTTTTTTGTTTTATCCAAATGTGAAGATAGCTAGAGTCGCCATCGAATTTCCTTTTATCCATTATTTAGGAAAGGTGAAAAGAACAGGAAAGACCTTTGATAGGTTTTGAGTTCGGGGGGGGGGGGGGGGGGGGAGGGCTAAGATATGAAAAGGGAAGGTGTTAGTACCCTTTTCATCCGCAGTTACCTACGGGCTCTTAATTACTTAGCACACTTTTGAAAACTTGATTTGTGTGTGTGATTTGTTTGAAAATATTTTGAAATTTGCAAATGTAAGGCTGACTTTGTAATGATTCTTGTATCAGTCCTCAAGAATGTATACAAAGTGTTGTTTTTGAAAATATTTGTTTCAAAGTGTAGTGTGAAAAAATGTTTTATTTGTGAGAAAGCAATTAAGAGTCCTACCCACCAGGTTTTTGTCTTTACTACTCTTTTACTTTTCCTTTGGAGATAGTACTATCCATACCATTAGTTGGTAGGTAGCCCTATATATTAGATATGAAGGGACAAGCGTAGGGTCATCGTATGGTCATCGAACACAATAAGTAAGGATAATTTAGCAATTGTAACGAAGGGACTATCATCATTTTGTAGGAAACTCGAAGGGAATAGATCATTTTGTAGGTAACTCAAAGGGCCATCAAGGGATTATGATCTTTTGTATCGTAGGAACTATGATGATTTGATCGAGGGTCTTTTGCTAAAGTATCCCCACATTTGAGGGATATGACCAAAATTTCGTAAGGCAACAAGAGAGGATACGCTAGAGGTCCAAGTGTGAAGAGTGTATTGATTCAGTTATTTATCTTGAGATTAGGGTTTTCTAGATTGTTTTTATTAGTCTTGCCATACAAACCCTAGTTACTAACAGTTAAATGTATAGAAAAATAAAGTGCGGCATGTAAAGTGTGGAAAATTAAACCAAAGCTATTACATCCTTTGAGCAGTTACATAATAGGAAAAAATGCAGAAAATAAATCTACGCTATTACAATAGAGAGTGCGTCCTATACATTTGATCTAGGAAAATTAAATAAGAAAAAAGAAAATAGATAAAATAGAAAAAAAGAATGTAAAAAGGGAAAAAAATATTTGTATGCAGTGGGTGTTGAACCCACGCGCTCTTGCTTCACAGCTGCATCACTTGCAACTAGGACATGCGCCTGTTGGTGTTTGAGAAGAGTCGCTGCATAATATCTGTGAAACCCGTGTTAGTTTGGAAAATAAAAAAAAACATTGTGAAATGCAGGGATTGAACCCACACCCTTAACATTATACGCCTTCGCCTTGACCAACCGTGCTATGCTCTCATCCGATTATATAAATTAAAAAAATAAATATATTATAAACCAGGTGGACCAGAGAGATGCTGGAGCACTAGCTTCGGTTGTATTCTCCCGCAAGATGATTTTATAACATGCAAAAATAACAAATATTAGAGATCAAGAAGGGCCCAATCCCTCTAAATGGACCTTTGTGAATCCAATGGTGGCATTAGTTTTGGAAGATTCGTTCTATACAATGAGATATGATGCAAATAATGAAAATCAGTTCAATAATGCTAATGGATCATTCTGGCGTTGTGGGCCTCATACAAGGGATCACACTGCACTATTTTATCTCTGGAACACAATAAAATTGTTAGTCTACATCAAAACATCATGAGTATTAAAATACAAAATTCACAAAATATGCAAAAACAATTATGCATGAAATGCAGGTTTTATGCCTCTTTGATCATCAAGAATGATCCAATCTTACTCTATGATATTTCAGGAATCGATTTGAATGATCGCTTGGCCTTGAGGACGGCTGTAAATTGAATTTCGCTTTTCCCTAGTTTTTGACAAAAGTTGAGATTTTGAGAGTGTTCTTGAGGAAAATTGCATGTCCTCTTTGTCTGAATAAGATGAGTATATATAATGGAACATTTATGTCAACACAAATAGATTCAATCTTTTTTATTTCATGATCAAATATTTTATTGAAGTTTTCCATGAAATCTTTATTTTTTAGGCCAATCATGTACCAATCATCCTTACGCGTTTTTTTTTCAAGTTGTCACTAGCTTATTAGACTTATTATTTGACTCAAAAATAGATCCTCATGCTTTGATTCATTCACTTGGTATTTTATTTGATTTATTTTGCTTTTAATTGAATAAAATAAAAAATAAAAGAAATAAAAACCACAAAAATAAATGAATGGATTTAGGAGTATAATATGAGGCCAAGAACACGTTTGGACCTTAAAAGATAGGCCCATTAGCCCAAAAATTCAAGTTTGCTCTATTTAGATTTCATGCATCTTCTCAAATCTCACTCAATTTTTATCATATGAAGATGATCTCTTACTTTTTTATACAATCTTCATGTTGGTCATTTTTTCATTTGAATAATTTAACTTGATGTAAATTGTTTTGACAAAAGTGTCTTTTTGGGGTACAACACCTTATTTAACTAAACTGTATTGAGTCCGGTGTGTGAGGACCAAAGTTCCTGACGGGACTCGGTAATAAGCTGGCTTAATTTCTATTTGAAAATTCAGTTTCAGTCTTTATTTTTAAACTTAATTTAAATAGCTTTATCATGAGACTGAGAGGTTACTTAACATGATTTTCCACGAGAGTGGGAAATTAAATTAGATTCGAGCTGGCACTGCGAGAGCGTGGGGGTCGAACCAGATAGTAGAAACTAGGCATTAATTTTAAACACAGCGAGAGAACTTTAGAATTAATTAAAACTTGTTCAATTTTCAAAACGCGTTCCTTGATTCAAGTGGGTGAGTGAGAGAAAAATCCCACGGTTAAGGAGCATGACTTTATTCAAAATCACAAGAGTTTGAGGTTCAGTCTTTAAATTGATATTTTCTACTAAACACGTTTTTAACATCAGTATAAGCCAACAAGTTACAAAGTCTTAGAGGTACGCAGGATACACATTACAGTATCTCTTTTTATATATATTTATTTAATCTTATTTTATTTCAATTTTAGTTATTAGTTTACCCTAAATTAATCATTCATTAGCCTTAGCTTTACAAAACGACAATAGATTACAGTAGGTTGACATTGGTCTCTCTGGGTTCGACAATCTTTTATATTACTTCAATATCTTCGTGCAGTTGTGAATGCATCAATTTTTTGGCACCGTTGTCGGGGACTAATAGCCAATATTGTTATTTCCATTATTGCACTGTATAGACTAAGGCACCTGTACCTTAATTAACATTTATCAACCAAATATTTTCTACTACCACTCTCAGTATTTTAAGGAATCACAAGAATCTTATAAATCCGTCCTCGAAATACTAATGGAGGATTTCAATGAGTCACTAACTCACTCTTACCCCAATTACCTATACTACCAATTCAAACATTTTTAGGAGTCATAAGAATCCCATAAATCTGATCTCGAAACATTACAGGAGGATTACAATGTGACGCTAACTTATCCTCAACCAAATTTCCTCTACAATCACCATGCCCAATATTTTGAGGAATCACAAGAATCATGAACTTCCACTCTCGACACATTAATGGAGGATCTCACTACAACACTAACTCGCTCTAGGAGAGAAACCGGGATGATGGAGCGATTTATGGAGACACAAAATATGATGCTAACTAACATTGAGGAACTGCAAGAATCCCATGATTTTAACCTCGAAACATCAATGGAGGATTTCAATGCGTCGCTGAATCAATCTAGGCTAGAATCATCATGATAGAGCACTATATAGAGACACAAACTAATCAAAATGAAGAGTTTATAAAATAAAGTCTCCATGATAATGAAACCCTTAGGAAGCTGAGCAATGTGGTCAAGTCCCTCACGAATCACAACATGGCATTGGAGACTCAAATCTCTCTACTTGCACAAAATCCTCTAGGACCCTTCCTTGAGGAGCATGTGGATGTTGTAACAACCCGTAGTTAAAAACAAATCGAAAATCCTAAGGAGAGAGATAATGAGGTTGAAGAAAGTAGTAATGAGGTTGAGAAGAGTTCTGGTGAGAAAAGAGTAGAGATTGAGAAAAAATTCACTGAACGTCATCCGAAAGGAAGGTTGTCGAGGAGGTAGAGAAGGAAACACCTATTATTGTTCCTTCTCCTTATACCCAACCGATTCATTTCCCTAAAAGGTTTATGGAAGCCAAGATAAATTCCCAATCAAAAACGTATGTGGAGGTATTGAAAAATAACCACACCAATGCGCCTTTGTTTGAGGTCCTGCATAAGAAGAGAAAATTTGAGGACCATGAAACTAGGGAAGTCAACAGTTCCAAGAGGGGAAGGTTAGCCTTTGAGGTGGCTGATGAAATATGTAAGCCCAAACTTGAAAAGTAGATACTCAAGATAGATCCAGAACCACCACCACAAGTCAAAAGAATGAACCCCCCCCCCCCCCCCCCACACACACACACACAGAAGAAAGAAAAGAAAAGGTGAGGGATATGTGAGGTGGCTTGATAAGTGGCCATGGAAACTAAATAAGATTAAAAATTTTATCGAGGAGTCATTCTTGAGAGAATCACCATGAGTGCTGATACTCTTGAGTCGTCGAGCTATCGGCGTTAAAAGAAGCGCTGCCTGGGAGGAAACCCACGAGTTTTAATTTAATGTTTTTGCTTTTGTTTGAGTTTGAAGAAAATAAAGATATTGATCACTTGACACCTATCAGTTGCATGTAGGCAACTATCGAGGTGAGTATTCGACAGGTTCTTATTCCTTTTTCCTAATTTTTACTAAAACATTGAGGACACTGTTTAGTTTAAGTGTGGGGGATGAACTTTACCTCTTTCCATTTATCGCTTCTTATTTCTTTTTCTTGTTTATTTCATGTCTTTAATATTTCATCTATTTCTAATATTTGGTCGAGTCATTTCATGTGATGTCTAGTTTGTATGCCCGTTTTTCATTTGTTACTGAATTTCCACAAATTTTTAAAATTTTGACCTCCAACAACAATTTTCTTGTTGATTCATGGCACACACACTCTGAAAGTATATAGGTTGTCACACTTTAGGTTGTGTTAGAGAGACTTGGGAAATTTTAGATAAAATTGATACCGTTATGAAACCCTAAACCCCCTCATTATGTGATATCAATTTGGGTACCCATTATTCTGAAACCTTAGGCTCAAGTTTTCAAAGTATCTCTTAAGTAGTTTATATTAGCAGTCTGCACTATCTTAAGCAAAAACTACGTAAGGAGTCTATGAATATAAGTGAATGATCCTAAAAATTTTAAAAAATTAGTTTCCTTAATAAATTTAAAATAGGGAATGCATCTATTAAGTTAGGTGACCCTCACCTGGTCACTTAATCCAATGGTTATGGAATCTACAAAAATATAATAAAACAACCCATCGTCAGTTGGTTCAGAGGTGTCTGATGCTGAACTTGGTAGGGAAGACTACGGTCCGATCCCTTGCAACTGCGATTGGTTAAATAAAAGGGGTTACCAAACTTATGTACCAGAACCTCGAGACAAAGGATCATAGTCGCTAACTGATTTCCCTACTATGTGTGTGTATGGATAACAGGCTTAATGTGATTACGCTTGAATGAATAGAGTGAAATAAAAATGAGAGATATAAGTTGAGGTATAATGGCATGATTCAAATTGGTTTGCATAAAGAAGGAGTCTTTGAACATTGTGTTAGTACGTGTGCTTGGTATTGAACATTTAGTACCTATCGATCTAACATTATCCTAGCAGCCGCGTATGATTAGGAGTTATGTCATGCCCTTTGTTTCAAATCGTGCTTAATCCTTTCTTTTACCGTATTGGTTGATTGCTTGAGGACAAGCAATTGTTTAAGTGTGGGGGAATTTGATAACGCCAAATTATATCGTATATTCGACTTGATTCACATGCACTTTTATATTGTTTTTCATTCATTTTATCTTGTTATGCCGGTATTTCTATTTCATTTCAGGTATTTATATTCCACAAGGCTTGCATGAGAAAAGTGGAAGAAATGACAAAGAAATGAGTTGAAAATCACATTGTAGCAGAAAAAGGAAAATGCATGACAGAAGACTGTGACTGTCGTCATAACCTTCATGATAGTCGCCACGCCTTGAAAATATGTGTGCCCCTCTACACACATGATGTTACAGTCGACACATATTAAAATATGTGTTCACTACGGCACACAATTCCTATCATGATCTCAACATTCTCTCCACGTCTGCAACGAAACTCCATTTTCTCCACTTCACCCACTCACCCCATGATTTTCTCAACTTCTCCGACTATGATCTCCACTACTTGCCACATGAATCACAAAGTAACTTCCATGAGTTCTGACTATAAAAAGTGTCAAGCATTCATTTTTGAGAAATCCAAGTTTTATGCGCAGAAGTTGTTCATGGTTTTAGGCAGAAATCACTTTGTAAAAGTGGGGGTTTCTCACATCGGAGAAATACCACACTATTAGTTTTAGGCCTATAATTTATGTACTCTTGGATCAAATCTTTCCGCTTTAATAGAAATAATTTCAGTTTCATCTTTATTTCAAGTCTCGAAATTTATTCCCAGCTTTTACAGGTTTCCTTTTATTATTATTATTATTATTCTTATTATTATTATTATTATTATTATTATTATTATTATTATTATTATTATTATTATTATTATTATTATTATTATTATTCTTTTTATTATTATTATTATTGTTACTTATCATTGTTAATTTAATTACCATGTCATTCTTAATTGCAATTGTCATGTTTAATTTGTTTTTACTTAATTCCATGTTTAGCTAAACTGTCTTGAGTCTGGTATGTGATGACCGTCGTTTCCGACAGAACTAGGTATTAAGTTGGCTTAATATCTGTTTTAAAATTTAGTTTCCGTCTTTGTTTTTGAACTTAATTTAAATAGCTTTGTCACGAGAGTGATAGGTTACTTAACACGATTTTGGCACGAGAGTGGGAAATTAACTAAGGTTCGAGCCGACACTGCGATGTGTGGGGGTCAGACCGGATAGTAGAAACTAGGCATTAATTTTAAACACATCGAGAGCTCTTTAGAAATAATTAGAACTTGTTCAGTTTTAAAAACGCGTTCCTTGATTCAAGTGGGAGAATGAGAGAAAAATCCTACGATTAAGGAGCGTAACTTTATTCAAAATCACGAGAGTGTGATGTTCAGTCTTTAAATTGATAATTTCTACTAAACACATTTTTAATATCAGTATAAGACAACTAGTTACAGAGTCCCAGAGGTACGCAGGATACACATTTCGGTCTCTCTTTTTATATATATTTCCTTAATCTTATTTTATTTTAGTTTTAGTTATTAGTTTCCCCTAAATTAATCATTCATTAGCCTTAGCTTTACAAAGCAACAATAGATTACAGTAGGTTGACATTGGTCTATTTAGGTTCGACAATTTTTTATATTACTTCGATATTTCCGTGCACTTGCAGATGCATCAGCAATATAATTCAAGTGATAATGCAACTAGCCAGATTTGAAGTTTTGATGTCGAAAAACGAATTTATCAACAAATTGATTTGAAAAATTGAATTAGCTCATGAAGTAGTAACTTAAAATTCATCATAATTCCATAATCGATATCAAATCTCCAATTTGGTATTTAAAAATAAATATAAATTTTTTGAATGAAATTCAACATCTAATATCGATTATGTAATTATCTAACCAATTCCAGATTTCAAAATCATATCCAAAATCAAGAATCAAGTCAACAATTCAATTTACACAAAAATTCACTTCTTAGGCTTTTTAACAAACACCTAATCTACATTAATTTTAAACTCTTAGGCATTTCAAGAAAAACCTAATCTATGTCAATATTCAACTCATGTGATAACCAAATCAAGATAAAAAGTTAACACATACATTCATATAATCTTCAACCAATTTCTCTTTTCAACATGGTTGAAATAAAAAATCAAGGATCAACATAAATCACAAGTTTTAAATTCAATTATAATCTCACATCTACTCATCAATTTCACAACTCAATCCACAATTGAAAATCAAGATCAAGTCAATTACCTCAATGAAGTTAAGAGGAGTTTGGAGAAGAGGAGAATTCACGATCAGAAGTAAATCAGAGGAGGAGGCACGACGGTTGAGGTTCATAAGAGTGAAGGAGATCTTGCACTTTTGTTGATATTAGATATTGATAAGTGATGAAGATTATTGATGATCTTGATGAAAATATTGAGAAAAAGTTGAGAGAATTTGATTTGATCTTTGAGAGAAGACAGAGAAAAGTTTTTGGTGTTTTTGAGAGTGTGTGAAGTTATGAGAGAAATTATGATTTTTTTGAATATAAACACTCTATAATTAGACCTTGGATTGAATTTTTGTTGGGCCTTGTTTTGACAATTGTTGTACCCCAAAATTTTCAATCCATTTTTTCTCAAGGCATTTCTCACCAAAGATCTCCTATGCTCAAGGGTTCTCAAGGATTTGATAAGACAAGCTCACTTCCAAAGCACTGAGCCTCTAAATTAGGGTTTTGACTGAGATGATTGATCATTGGCTTGTGACTTAATACATGATCTTATGGCTTGAATCATGATATCAAGGACTCAAATGCAAGATGTTGACCTAATTTCATGGCTCGAATCATTTCTCGGGATCAAAGATTTGATAGTTGAAATTTGGATCAACTGACAAAAAGTCAACCGATACACAAAAGTGAAACTTTGACTTTTCAGTCAACATTAAACTTCAAAGATTAAAATTCATCAAGTCACTCAAGAATATCAAACTTGGTCAACAAGAATCAAGAAAGTCAAAAATTTATAAGTGTCTTTAACCTTGATAATTTCATTATTTCATGACAATTTTTCACCAAGATGCAAGATGATTCAAAGAAAAATTTTAATATGAAAGTTATAGATCTTGATGAATTCTAAAACTTTGTAATAGAGGGTTGATGTCCAAAATAAGCTTAGATTTGAAAATACATACTCATGAAGTCATGAAATTTTTGTATAAAACTTAGAGAAATTTTCAGCAGGGTTCTAACACCTTTCCTTTTCATAACCTACCCCCCGAACTCAAGAAAATTCTCAAAAAGGTCTTTCTGTTCTTTTCACTCTTTCCTTTATTTGATTAAAGAATAGTCAGTTGAGACACTTGCTATCCACAATAGTTGCGATAAAACGCAAAACACCCAAATCAATTCTCCCACCGTATTACAACAGTGTGTGCAAATTTGAGTACAAAGTTCCAGGTCATCGTAGGTGCAAAATCTTGACTCGAGCTCAACATCAAAATCTAAGCTTGCAAAATTTGTGACGTGATGATGAAAGAGTTAACTCAATCGGATAAACAAAGAGAAAGTTATGAATTTTTTGAAGATGCACTGACGTTGTCTCAAACAAACTTATTTCAATTTCAGCTTGTTTCACTGTTTAGTCTGAAAAGAATGCCACAAACAAAAATCCTCCGCTTAAAATCCAAACTTGGGGTCTGAAGAAAATTTGGAGCTAAAAATGTTTTTGAAATTATGCCAAAAGAACCATCGCCATATGATAAAAATCAAAGAAGATACGAATTTTACAATATGCAGAAACGGTGTAACATAAATCCTATTCAGCACAGTTAATTCTATGGTAATCCATTATTTCGGGGGCTTTCCTCGATAAATTGATCCTTGACTCGAACGTACAACATAAAGATGACATTAAGATGGATTTTTATCCAAAATAACGGCTCAAAAACAATGATCTAGGCGAGAGTTATGAATGTTGAATGTCCACAAAATAACGGTTCAACACAATATTTTCACTAGTTTTTCACCGTTTAGCTTCAAAGTACGGAGATCTTCCTCAAAGAATTGGCTTTCGAGCCAAACATTAAAGTTGAAGGAAATAATAAGACGATTCTAATGCTCCAAGAGGAACTCAAATATGATTCCAGTCAAAAGTATGAAATTTTAAGCATCCGAAAACCAAAGAAACGGTAAATCCACTATATACCACCATTCAAGTATTTTTCTCTTTAGAAAATCTTCCTCACAAAATTAGCCTTAGAGTTGAACAGATGAAATGAATTAGACATTAATAAAGTTATAATGAATAAAGATTAAATCCCAAACCATTCTTTGAACTTGAGTTATGAATTCCCAAGCTTGAAACGCATCGTACTAAATTTATGTCAGCATTGTCTCAAATCAACTGAAACGCTTGACTTTCTACACAATTCAGAGCATGTTGAGACAAATAAGATCTTGATATGATGATGACTTTATTGTTAGTTGATTTGATAGCTTGGAAAAAATGAGGATCACATTAATATGTGGAGAACCCTGAGTTCTACTTCACAATGCTGCTTAACGGAACAGTCAATTTTCGCAATTATGAGTCTAATGACATGTATGCATGCATATGATAATGAAGTATAATCCAATTAGGTTTGAAATGAAGAGGTCAATATTTGGGGTACAATAGTACGAATAAAGTTTCTCTTAAGTTGTATATACCATTCTAACGGTCCAATAGTCAGACTGTCCTGAAAGAAGTGCATGACTAGCTTCTCGTTGTTGGAGTATGCTGACATCCTTTTGCAGTAAGACTTGACATATATCCTTGGAATGGAGGTGCCTTTGTACTTCACAAAGTCCGAAACTTTAAATTTTGAATGAATCATTACTCCAGGGATTAGTCTGAAATTAGACATATCAAGGCCCATGGCACTCTAATTCTTTAACATAGTTTCTTATCCATTTCTGTTGGTTCTTAAGCATTAGAAATATAGTCCTCATAGTTGTCCTCCTTAAGTTGTCGAGAAAGTATGCGAACAAGTCTTAGTTGAACAAAAAGTTGCTCATTATGCTGACGACTTGGAGTGGGTGGAGGCAAGGTTTCCCACAACTTGAATCACATGAGTACATTGATTATTACCAGAAATATTACCAAGGTTGGAAGCAAGAAATTATAAAGATTAACACTAGCATTTGCATTCAAATTTTGACAACCTCGATTACCATTCAAATTCTGACCATCTGGATTACCATTCAGATTCTGACCACCTAGATTGCCATTTAGATTCTGACCACCCCGAGGAGGAGTGATCATAGTTTCAACCCATTCATGAGTAGTCTCAGCAGGCCTCACAATTAAGGCTCTCATTTCTTCTTGTTAACGGGCCATATTCTGGATGATCTTCATCAGTTGTTCAACCCGAGTGTCCATCTTGACACCCATAGCAGCAACATCGGCTTGGTTATGTTCCATATGTCTTCTTGAATTACTTCTAGTGTTGTATCAATAACAATTTTAAGTAGCAATCTCTGGAAAAAAAAACAGATTAGGAGTAAGAAAACTTGCGGGAACCACTTGTTTTGATATGAATGAATGCATGATTATGCATGCAATATTTTATCATTTTCAGAGCGTCTGATAATTTTTTCAATTATAAAAAATAACAGACAACATGATAAAGGACATAAGCAAATAATCAAGAGAGCACATAACGACAATAATTATACCTTCATTCACAAAACTTCAAGTTAAACTGAATTCATACAAGAAAAACAGTCATAATACGATAAGGAAGATAAAACCCCGACCAACAAGCCTGGCCGTTGTTTTTGTAACAAAATGAAACTACAATCAAATATCCGGCTCTAACTCGCTCGAAAACATCAATGTCTTCCCATTTGGATTGTGAGCCTTGCAATTTCTTCCATGACCCATTCCAGTTGAGTACCACGCCCCTTGAGATGGGCCTCTACTACGATTCTCTGAGTGATTTCTTCTTTAAGATGAGCAATTATATTTAGAAGTTTCTTCTCCATAACTTTGACTTTGGCTTCATACCTCTTCACTAATTAAGCCTTAGATACTTTGACGATGTCACAGTCTCGACATCTCTGCTTGTACTTCTTCTCCATCTCAACAACAATTATTTTGTGATCTTCGAAAGAAATATAATCATCTTTAGCTCTAGATCTCTTTCTAGAAGTACTTGGCTCTTCATGCTCTTTGAGCTTGCAAGCTAATTCTTTCTTCTCTTCCCTTAAGAAATATAGCTCAATCTCTTTGGCTTCCATGTGGATACAAAGATGTTGATTCTCACTCTGCACTTGGTAGAATCTCTCTTTAGGCACATCATGCTGCAACTCATTTGGTTGTGGGTATAGAGGGTATTCCCTTGAGAATGGTAACATAAGTGTTTTCACTCTCTCTTTGACCCAATAAATATAGGGTCATAAGGCTATCAACTCTTTATGTCCGAAGAAATATTTCCCTTTTATATAGATTTTATCCCAAACAATATCTACCCTCTGTAGCACCTTAGGATCTTATCCCTTTTGCAAAACACAAATTCATTAATTTAACTTCTTTTAGGAGGGTTTTACATAGCATACCCTAGCTGGCGGAGGGCTAGAATAGGGTTGTGGTTGATCATCCACTGTGTTCCCACGAGTAGGAAGTTGGAGAAACCCCACAGGTTGTAACTACTTAAACACTGCCAAAGCTAAGCCTCTGCCATGTGTTTTACCCCATAATTTTACCTCTATATTCTCAATACATTTCTCACAAATTCTCAAATACTCAAGAAGTTCAGAAAGTTTGATCAAACAAGCGTACCCCTAAGCACTGAGCCACAAATTAGGGTTTTCGGTTTCTCAAGGACAATTGGACTTTTGATGCCTCAAATTACTTTCATGGTTCATTATAGACTTCCAAGAATGCTCATGCCAAGTTTCAAGTCTTGCATCTCAAAATTGCCCAGTCAATTGCTCAAATGATTGAAAATCAACTATATTGGGTAAAAAGTCAATTATGGTCAATATACAGTCAAACTTCATGATTTTTGTCCAAAATTAACATTTTTAATTTATATTTATCAATTGACCAAGGTTTGATCACAATAACTCAATAAAAGCACTCAAATCATCAAAGGGGCAAAATTGTCAAAATCAGGGTTTTGATTGAGAATGACTGATCATTAACTTTTGGCCTAGTACATGACCTAATTTATTGAGGCATAATCTCAAGGACTCAAACATAACATGTTGAACTAATTTCATGTCTCAAATCATTTATCCAGATCATTGGATTGATAATTTAAATTTGATCAACTGATGAAAAGTCAACTGATACATAAAAAGTCAAACTTTGACCTTTTTTTATCAACATTGAATTTCAAAAATCAAGATTCATCAATACATTCAAAAATATCAAACTTGATCATAAAGAGTCAAGAAAGTCAATAATTCAATAAAAAGTCCATATTACTAAGACTTAAAAGTTTTTTAAGTGTTTTTATACTTGATAAATTCATTACTTCATGATAATTTTTCACCAAGATGTAAGATGATTCAAGGAAAAATTTCAACATGAAAGTTATAGATCTTGATGAATTCTACAAATTTTTATTAGATGGTTAATGTCCAAAAAATGCTTAGATTTGAAGATATAGGCTCATGAAGTCATGACATTTTTCATAAAACACTTTGTGAAATTTTCAACAAGTTTAGGCAGATTTTTGACCTAACTTCTTGACCAATTTTCTCCTAGTTTCAATTTGATTTTGTCAAAATGGACAACATGAAGGTTGTATACAATGTTTCAAGCTTTCCAAAATGTCAAAGAACTTAAAGAGATCATTTTTGAGATAGGAGAGATCATATAGAAGCTATCCAAACACCTGCAACACAACTGTAACATCATCTTCCTCATACTCCATAACCAAAAACAGAGCTCTGCACATTGACTTCTCCATAACAATACAACCACTCTCAATCCAAAGTAAGCATTTCATTAGCTTCCCGGAGGTTCAGTGAAGCTATCCAGATCATCACAACATCTCAAGGAGTGATCAATCATCAAACACGATTTCCAGTTTTGAGGTAAGTTTTCTCAACTTTAAACTCTATCTACAATCATCATTAATGGTTACTTTGTGAATAAAAAACATATACATCATAGCCCTGAAGCTAACCATGCCCTTAGATTTCATTTATGTTGCCTGAGTGATGCGAATTTTGAGTTTGAACTTTCTGGAAAAATTATGTTTAATTTGGTACCAGATAAAATTCATGCTCATGTTTTATTTTTAGCTTAATTTATTTACATGGTTGAAATCGTGGTTAAATTTCAAGCAACTTTGATGATTACATTTTCCAATTGGGTTGAGAAATGAGGAAGTTACAGATTTCAAAAATGTTGATGAACATTCTGGCACGAGGAAGAAGATGAAGTTATAATCAGGACTAAGTTTGTAATATATTTATTGGTTTGTGTATTAAACACCAGATGTATAGTGTGATACGGTGGCATAACCGACTGTTTAATACTGGTTTTTGCATTTTGTGTTCACAAATATTACGGTAAGCAAGAGTCACCACCGACTTTTCTTTTATCCAAATTAAGGAAAGGGTGAAAAGAGCAGAAAAAGACCTTTTCGAGATTATTCTGAGTAAGGGGGTAAATTATAGAAAGGGAAGGTGCTAGCAACATTTCCATCTGTAGTTATCTATGGGCTCTTAGTGGTTTGCTCATTTTGAAAGTACCTTGTGCTTTGTGTGTTTTAAAAATGTTTTGAAATGCCTTAGTGCGGCGATTTGCTTTGCGTTAACTCTTGTATTAGTCCTAAAGAGTATTGGCAAAGCAAATGTTTTTTTTTTAAATTGTTTTTGAAAAGTAGTATTTGTGTAAGTGCAAAATGTTTTCGAGCAAACTTCTAACAACTATCTACTTTGTCCTCGAAAAGGTAGTTATTTTCCTCCTATCCTTTAGACAGTGCTATCCTACTATTAGTTCGTAGGTAGCCCTATCGTTGGATGTATGAGGGACAATCGAAGGGACATTTTTATAATCATAAAGGAAACCGGCAAGAAGCTTTAGTAACTACCCTAAGGTTCTTAGATCATATTTTTACCGAGGCAACGTTGAGCGGGGCATCGAGGGACTTATGATATTTTGAACCAGAGGGCAGCCACTAAAACCGCTCACGTTTCGAGAGTTGTGACTATTTTCCGAAGGAAACCAAAGTGGGGTACTCTAGAGGTGTATATATGCAATTGTGTTTAGTTCAAGTATTTATCTTTTGAGTTATTAGGTTTGCTAACATTTTAATTTCAGTCTTTCCATACATATCTAGTTATTAGCAGTAAATATGTACAGAATATAAAGTGCAGAAGTATAAATCTATACAATTATATGGCTTCGGGGAGGGGATTTGCAATGTACAAAAAACATAGGAGTGCAGAAAAAATAAAGAAAGCAAGTAAAATCCTATTAATTATTACATCCAGTATGCAGATACAATGATATGAAAAATGCAAAAATAAATAAATGTGCGCGAAGTAGAAAAGACGTCTGAAAATCCTAAGGTGTAAGAATCTTTTTATCTGCTTTTAATTATAAAAGAAAATAAAACTTAAGTCTATTTTATTTAATTTAAAGAAAAGGTTAAAATAATTAATTTATTTATTTACAAAATTAACTTAATTAAAAAGAAAACTAACCTATGGTTTTTGTGATTTTTGTTTTGGTTTAAAGTTAATTTAAATAATAAAGGGAAACTAAGAAAAAGAAATGGGTAGTGAAAAATTAAATACAAAAAGGAAAAGCCTTTCGATCCAAAGAAAAAAAAAGGCTTTCGATCCAAATGGAGGGTGATCTTCGATCCAGGGAAGGGCATGGCCTTCGATCCAAAAGAGGATGTTGGAGGTGTATGCTATACTCCTGCAGGAAATTTATTAGAGAAAACAAGATAAAGTCCAGTTTTGGGTTGAATCCAGTCTTAGATTCGACAAACTGTAGATGCACGATCCTAAATCAAATCATCTGGGTCTAAATCGAAAGCTACTTCATCTTACAACCTTATGAACCCTGAGTTTCGAAAGAAAATATGGATCGTGCCCAAGCCATGGCACAATCTCAACCCTTGCGCTTAATCTTGCATGTAGCATAAACATTAGCAATAACATGAATGTATGATTAAAAATTGCATATTTAGCTAGATTGAGATTGAAATAAAATTACCAACGGACTGAGTATATGTGTGATGCTCCAGTATATGTTGGACCTGCCTAGTACTTGGGCACGCTTCCTGCAAACATCAGGGAGCGAATGGAGTGTCGTGGAAAATTCCTTCAATTGGGACCACGTATGACGATTTTGATACCTTTGGGGTGGTTTATGGGGTAGCGTATGCGTGAAAAAACCATCTATGGGCTTGTGTCTCTAGTCTACTTATATAGAGGGGATGGAGGGGACAAGAAGGCAAAGGTTTAAATAGCCATAAACAAGTGTTTTCAAAGCCATGAATGGTGTTTTGTAACGTTGCAAAAGTCATGAAAACTTGTCTCTTTTTGAATTTGAATGAACCTGGACATTTTGGCTCCTTCGAATGCCCTCAGGTGTTGCTCTTCGACTGGCCTCAAGTTTCCTCTTTCGACTGGACCTCTTGTGTAGCCTTCGAATGGGCCTTCTGCATGCTTCTTCGAAAGTACCTTTATGTACCATTCGACTGGCTCTTGTTCTCATCACTGGGGCTTCTTCGTTTGAACCCCTATTCAGCTAGCCCAAATGAAAACTCTTTCCTGGCCAATCGAAGCTTCTTTTGGCGTGAATGTACTTGGGCCCGTTGTCTTGAAACTGGAAGTATGTTAGCTTTTGGGCCAGCAGGCCTCTTTGAATGTTTTTCTTTCGTTTTGGCTAGAAAGATCCTTCGTTTTGAACCAATGTGTGTGCTCTTTTTAAGGGAACTATTGTACCCTAAAATTTTCCCTCTCATGTTTTCCATGATTTTTTATTTTACGGGTGGTCACAAGCATTTGATTAAAGGAAGAAATAATTTTTTTTTAAGACAAACAAGGAGTCTTCGATTGGCATCTTAGCTAGGTCTTTCAATTGGCATGTTAAAAGGCCTTTCAATTTGTTATTTGGACATGCTTCGATTGAGCGCATAACCTTCTCCAAGCTTGCCTCAAATTTCCAAGCTTCGATTGAAGCCTTGGCCTTCTATTGGTTTGCTGCACACCAGCTTAAACTGCACATGTTTTCTCTTTAAAACAGCCACCTTCGATCCAAAGGGGAAAGGCTTCTTGTCAGTGCTCCCTTGATTGCACCATTGTTTTTGCATGTTATGCTGATTCACAAATGCAATGGATACTTGCATGCAAGCTGGATCCCTGCTTCGATTGTGCATTTGTTTTCCTTGGAGAAAGCTTGTTTCCTGCTTCTACTAGGCAAAATATCCCTCTGGGCGTGCCTTCAGTGAACAAAAGCAAGAACTTCTCCAAAATGACCTTCGATTCACAAATCTCCCACTAGGAAAAAGACCCCTCAGCGTGTCACTAGCGCACGTATCCCTCTTCAGTTTGTCTTCAGCACAAGGCCAAAACTCCTTCAAAGTCTCCTTCGACCCACAAGGTTCTGGCTTCCTTTGTGCCATCTTCGCCTAGGCAGTGGCCCCAGTTTAAACAAATTGTACACACTTAAACAAGTGTGATAGTCATTCGAAGGACACATTTTGTAGCCCATTCAAAGAGGGCCAAAGCATACATAGAAAGTCCATTTAAAATATCCATGCAAAGGACACACCAAAGGACCATTCGAAGGGTGCACCAGAAGGACCATCTAAAGACCCAGTCGAAAGAGGCAACTTGAGCCCAGCCGAAGGCTACACAAAAAGGCCATTTTGAAGGAAGAATGGGAGTTATAATCGAAGGATATAGGCTGGGGGTATTTGAATGCCAAAATTGTCCACATTTATCCAAATTTCAAAAAGAGGACAAGATCCCATGTTTTTGGCCACAGTTACAAAACTTCATTCATGGCCTTGAAAAAGTTTGTTTATGGTAGTTAAACATTTTTCTTCTTGTCCCCTCCCTTCTCTCTATATTAACAACATGCTTCCAGGCCTTAATCGAAACAATCATCAAACAAGGATACCCACACTCATCATCACATATTCATCCATCAACCATTAGTAAGAATTGGTAAAAAAGATCAATCTCTACATTTGCATGACACATCAACATTTGTAATTTCGTTCAATTTGTTGTTCAAGACTAAAGTCCTGGGTTCGACCCCAGGTCTGCCTTTGTTTTGCTTCTAACGCTTGTTGCAGATCCAGAATAAATAAGGCCAGTGTGTACAGAATCGAAGGACCTGGGCTTGGCACCTAGTTCATTCTATTCGTTTTGGCTAACAATCCTTTGTAGATCCAGTCCCCTCACAACATCCACCCCTGGATCGAAGGACAAACATCCCTCCTTGATCGAAGGATAACCTTTTTCCTCTGCATCGAAAGCCATCTTTCTCTGGATCAAAGGAAACTTTTCCCTCTGAATCGAAGAATTGAGTCTCCCTGGATAGAAGGATCCCCTCACTCCTTCATATTTTTTTTTGTTCTTTTTTGTTATTTCTTCATTGATCCCTTTTTTATTTAAATTAATCTTAAATAAGAAATCAAAAAAAAAACATTAGGATATTTTTTATTAATCAAATTAATTTGTAAATAAATTAATTTAAGTATTTTAACTATTTCCTTAAATTAAAAATTAAATAGACTTAGACTTGATTTTCATTTATACATAAAAAACCAAAATAAAAGATTTTAACTTAGGATATTTCTAGACTTGATTCGCATTTTTATTATTAATGTACTTGTTCACTGGATGTAATAGATTAAAACTAGGATATTTATTGCTTTACTCCTTTCATTTTTAGACATGTAAATCCCCTCCCCAAATAATTGTAATAGCATTAGATTTAAATTCCTGCACTTTAATATTCTGCAATATACATTAACTGCTAGTAACTAGGTGTGTATGATAAGACTAATAATCAAACGCTAGCAAACTTAATAAAAAGACAAAAATAACTAAATTTAATCACTTGTACATATGCATCTCTAGGGTACCTCTCTTTGGTTGCCTTCAGAAATAAAAAACAATCATGAGACATGAACAATTTAGCAAAGACACGTAAATATAAAGATCATAGTCCCTCGATGACCCGACAGTTGCATTCTCGATAAATGATCTAGTCCCAAAATAAAATTTCTAAAGCGTCTCCACAAGTTGCCTTAGTGACTGTAACGTCCCTTTCAAATGTCCCTCATACATCCAACGATAGGGCTACATACTCACTAATAGTAAGATAGCGTTGTCTAAAGGATATGAGGAAAAGAACGACTCTTTTCGAGTACAAAGTAGATAGTTGTTAGAAGTTTTCTCAAAACATTTTGAACTCACACAAATACTACTTTTTAAGAACATTTTCAAGACACTTTGTATACTTTATCCACATTCCTGAGAAACATTACAAATTTTTCCATACTAAGGCATTTTCAAAACATTTTCAAATACACAAAGCACAAAGTACTTTCAAAATGACGAAACCTCTAAGAGCCCGTAGATACTTACGGATGGAAAGGGTGCTAACACCTTCCCTTTCCATAATCTACCCCCTTACTCAGAAAATTCTCGAAAAGGTCTTATTCTATTCTTTTCACCTTTTCCTTAATTTTGTATAAATGAAAAGTCGATGGCGACTCTTGCTTACCGCAACATTTGCGAACACCAACGTAAAACCAATATTAAATAGTCGGTTCTGCCACCTATCACAGATTTGGAGACTCTGTTGGGGAAAATATATCAAAAAGTGGGGTTACCTTAGAGCTTAGTCCATTTTAAAATTGCTTTCATTGTGTGTTTTTATGCTTGACTTTTGAGGGTTTGTTTCGGTTGTTACTATAGATCCTACACCAGGATCTAGGGCACCTTATTAGGTTAGTAGTAATAAATCATGGAAGTTGTACGACATAGACCGATATGGATGAAGTGATAGCTACGTTAGCATGATACTTTGGTTTGTACTAATGTTCCTTGAGTCAGTCAAGGATAACATTAGGCTTCCTTAGTGTCATTAAGTTATAAATGACCTTTAGAACCTTTAATTGACTCATCCTAAGCCATTAGAAAGTAGTGAGATGGACGGCTTTGGTTCTGACTGAAGATTGGTTGATACTCGATACTACACTCATTCAGACTAGACTTTTGGGATATTTTGGCTGCAATACTTCGGTGCTTGAGCTAGAACAATGCCTAAAGGAAAGGTCAGTGATATGATACTCCTTATATCCCAGTTACTATTAGTAGGACAGGTTGAGCCAACTGAAACTTCAAGAGGGTACTTACCTTTAAAACTCATGCAAGCCTTTAAACCTAAGGTCTCTGTATGACTTGTTTGTGTTTGATATACTTGTGATTTCAAACCATAATCATAAGATCATAATCAACATAACATGTCATGTACACTAACGATTTCAATGGCCTGTGGTTTTATCTCTTATCTGTTTTGTAGGTCATGGATTCAACTCGCAGAAAAACCATCTGAATCAATTTTGTAGAGATCCCTCCCAAAATCAAAGAATTGTTTTCAAAGATTCCTGAGAGTTCCTCATTCAACAAGAATATAGCTACTTGCTCAATTTGGTTGCTACAGGTTTTGATAAAGGTATGATGAGTGTCTTATTCCAGTTCTTGGACCCTAAGCACCACTTCTTCATATTTCCAGACTAGCAGTTGGTGCCTACGTTGAACGAATTCTCCAAAATATTCAATTTGCCTATATTTGAGCAGATACCCTTTATCGGTTTAGAACAAGATCCAACTGCTGAAGATGTTGCCATAGCTTTCCATTTGAAACCATCTAACATTGATTCCAATTAGGAAAAGAGGAGTGGAGTTAAGGGCCTCCTCACAAGTTTCCTGATGAAGAAAGCCCAGGAATTCCTAGACGCTATGTGTTACCATTCCTTTGAAGATGTGTTAGCTCTTTTAAACTACGGGTTGGTTATGTTCCCCAATTCATACCAGTTTGTAGATGTCAGTGCCATCAACATTTTCCTTGCTCACAATCCAGTGCCTACATTACTCAGGGATATTTTGCACTCACTCAATACACGCACCATGAAGAAGCGAGGGACTCTTATGTGTTGTATACCTCTACTCTATAGGTGGTTTATTTCGCACCTTCCTCGGTCAGTAATGAAGAATGAATTAGGCTTAAGATGGAACCATAGATTAATGTCTCTTTCTCACTCTGACATCTATTGGTGCCCTCTCTCCCAAGAAGATATCTCTTTCATTTATCGCTTTGGAGAATTCCCCAATGTGCCCTCGCTCCCAAGAAGATATCTCTTTCAGTTCGGTTACACCCGGAGGGATGGTCCTCATGATATGCTCATTCAAGATAATATGTTCAACTATTCAAATGATCTGTAAGACTATCATTAGAGGTTCATCCATGCTTGGGGAATGGTTAAAAGGACTAATAGTAGGACTCTAGGGAATAAGAACTCCATCCCTTTGGAGCCATACCTCAAATGGGTATGAACTCGTGCTCAAAATCTCATGATGTCGTATGCTGCTATCGTACCAGTGATTTCAGAGCCTATTATTCAAGGGGTTGAGTCTCGCATCATTCTTCATACTGATATGCCAACAAACTTCAAAGAATTGCAAAAATCTTGGATACTGCTCAAAAAAGTACGAGATACCTTTGAGTCCCAATTCTATGCCAGTGAGAAGAAGGTGTTGGAACTGACAAAGCGGCTTCACGAAGAGCAGAATATCAACGCCTACCTTAGCACCAAAAGGAAGCATCCTTGGGAGACTTAAAAGTTTTAGAAGTTTCTTATTTGTTATTCCTTTGTAAACTTTGATTTCATTTGAGATTACTAATAAAAAGTATTTGTTTCTATTTTGGTTAAAAGAGTTTAAATATTATAAATCCATTGAAAACATTGCATACATATATCATACATATCATTGCATGAATAGGTTTTCAGGACAAGTTTCTTATCTTCTTCGCTGTTCATTTAAGCAACGACTCTTGAACAAACAGTCAAGGAACTTCAGGTACAAAATGCCCAATTTCAAGAAATGTTCCTGAATTTGGCCAAGGGACAAAAAAACTTGAAAACTATGATCCTCAAGAACAAAAAGAAGAAAAAGAGGCCAGTGGGTGTTATGAATTTTGGAAGAAGGTTTAAAGGACTAGTGAAGCCAATTTCAGAGCTTGCAACTGTAAGTACGAAGTGCGCCTAAGAGGGGGGGTGAATTAGGTACTTTTAAAAATTCTGGTTTTTAGTGATGATGGTTCTTATTTTTCTGGTTATAAGTGAGTTTAGGAAAGCTTAAAGATGCATAAAAATAAAGAGACACAGGCGATATATCCTGGTTCCCCTCACAGTCCGAGAGTACTCCAGTCCCCTTTCAACATGAAAGAGATTTCCTTATTGTGGCAAACTTACATAAGAACTACCAACCAAACCAAGAACAATCCTCTTGGACCAAGAACAATCCTCTTGGATTTTCACTAAGTTACCTATGAGAACAATCCTCTCAATGTAACTACACTTGTATCCAACAACTTGGAAAGACAAGATTTCAATAAAAACACTTAAACTTAATTCCAACAATCCTGGAAAATAAGTAAGTAAAATCAATTTGTGAGTTTGAGTGAGTAGAGTATATTGATCACTTAAGTGTGATTTTGACAATGTGTAATCTTCTTATTTCAATAATAATATTGTACAAAGACTCAAGATATATTTGCTCAAAGTTTTCTGTTTTAAAGTATGAAAATAAATGCAGAAAACTTATGCATGAAAATGAAGAATGCTTGAGTTTGTATTTTTAAAGTTCAGAAAATATTATTAAAGAAGGTGTTAGATATGAATTTGAAATTGGATATTTATATGTTCATAACACCCTTTTGAAACATCAAGAAGATCTGGAAATGTATCATGAACAAATGCCAAGTTTGAGTGAAAAGATGTAATGAAAAGGCATGATCAAAAGGCATGAACAAAGCTGTAATTTTTCAAATTCGTGCAATGTGTAATCGATTGCACCTTTAGTGTAATCGATTGCACAAGGTTTTCAACAGCTATATTTTCAAAAATTTAAGAGTGCAATCGATTGCACAAACAATGTATTCGATTGCAGGCTAAGTCAGTAGCAAAATTTAACTGAGTGCAATCGATTGCACCAACTATGTAATCGATTGCATGCTAAGACATAATGAAATGTTTTGAAAATTTTCAGTGTGCAATCGATTGCACAAACTATGTAATCGATTTCATCAAGAAACAGAAGCAAAAGATTTGGAATTTTTGAAGAGTGCAATCGATTGCACTAAAATGTAAATCGGTTGCATGCATATGAAAAGTGAAAATTAATCTTTGCAAAGCTTGAGAATGATTCTTAAACTATTTATTTTTCATTTTTGAGCATCTATATCTTAAGATCAAAGTAGACAATATTATTATACCTTTAAAGTTGTAGAGAGCTTTGATTGAAGATATTATCCTTAGATGTTTAGATGCTTGACCAAAGTCTTTGCCTTCTTTTGTAAGCCATGGTTTGTCTTCATCAAAACAAAAGCTTTATTTGAGAAGCTTGATTTCACACTCTCCCCCTTTTTGATGATGACAAACAATCTTTCCTTATGTGAAGTACTTTCCGGAAGAGCTTCTCCCCCTGAGATGCAAAACTCCCCCTATGTAGGAGAGGGTTGTAATCCTTACAATTCTTCATCTTGATTGGAGAGTACCTTGAAAATTTAAGACAATGAAAATACAAGCATAAAACCATACATCTTTCTTCCCCTTTGACATTATCAAAAAGAAGGGAAATATGCTTCAAGCAAATAATAATCGAGCAATATTTTAAACAAATGATAAAATTAAAGCATTAACAAACATTGTTTAAGAGTTACACACATTGAACAGTGAAACATTGAAACAAAACAACATAATAGACAAAAAAAACAATAGCATCCAGAATATTAGGGGTGATGAATGTCTGGATGGTTGTTAGGCCATGAGCCCTGGTTGGGAAATTGTTGTTGCAGTGGAGGTTCTTTGTAATGAGGAGGAGGTGAAGCTGGGTTGTTTGGGTCATATGGTGGGATATGCAGGTGAGAATAAAGGTATGAGAATTGTTGGTTCACATCCGAGCGAAAATCATTTATCCGAGTTGTAGTGGAGTCATTTATTGCACTCCATTGACTGCTGATGTTGGTGTTCACAAAAGCAAACCGTTGAGCGATGTAGTCAATGAGATCTTGGTTGCTTGGACCAGAGGGAGCAGTAGGAGGAGGAGGAGGCATAACTTCACCGCCTTCAGCTTCTTGGTCATCATCTTTGTTGCCAACAACATCTTCACCAATATAGGTGATCGTCTTTGCTTCCGGATTAAAGTGTACGCCCATCCTTGAATCAACATTCTTAAATGAAATTCTGTTTAAAATAGGGTCCATATCCACCTTTTCAAAACCGCGAAAATCTACACCAAAAGCCTCCATAATCAATGTGACAAAATAAGCATAAGGAAGCAATTTTGATTTTTCATCCACTCTCAGCATATGCATCATCATCATTCTTGCCCAGTTGACATTAATCCCTTTCTTCCTTGCATAAATAAGCTGAATCTCAAAGTCGGTAACCGTGCAATGGTTTCCAGCCCTTGGGAAAAGTATATAGACCAAGAAATAATGAAATAAGTGATCGTCTATATAGAGGTTACCTGCACTTCAAGAATCTCTGGAAGGAATTATTCCGCCAAGACCACGTATCCCTTTGGCGCGAAATTCAGCTTCACTTAACCGCCCAATGTTGTAAAAGAATCCCTTTTTCGTATAGCCATCCCATATCTCGTCTTCAGGATCATATAGGACACTTCCGGTGAAAGGAATATGCAATATCTCACCAACAACCTGAGAAGTTAGAGAGATACGAGTGCCCAGCACATATGTGACAATCTTTTCCTTATAGGGGGTTAGATTACTGAAAAACATTCTTACCAGATTCGGGTAGTATGGACCATACGGAGAAATCAATGGTTCCAGACCATAAGCAGCTAGATCATTCTGAAATGAAAAACATTCTTCAGGGAAGGAGGAGAGAATACCATACTTAGGGTTGGAAACAGTTTTCCTTTGGAAGTCTTTGACAAATATGACTTCTTGTTGCTCAGTGAGAGTTGACAGAAGTGGATTGGATGATGAGTCAATCTTCTTTTTCCCTTTATCTGAAGTTGATGCCTTTCTCTTGGTTCTTGAAGCCATGAAAATGGTGTTTTAGATTTTGAGTTTTTAGGGTTTATGTGTGAGAGAGAAAAGGTTTTGGGAAAGAGAGAGCTTTTGTGATTTTGGTAGATATGAGATGAGTTATTTGAATTGAAGTGTATTTGTCTTGGGAAGATGAGAGATAAATTCTGACCAATATTAATTTTCTATCATAAAAGAAACTTCCAGTGCGTGCAATCGATTGCATTACCTTGTGCAATCGATTTGCACACAAACAAAACCAAAAATAACGCAAAAAATCACATAGTTCAATCGATTGCAGTAAAGGTGCAACCGATTACACAGGAAACAGAATGGACAGAACTGAAAAATTTCTTTGTGCAATCGATTACACTCTTTGTGCAATCGATTTGCACTCACAAAAATTTTTCAAAACCAATTTTTTCTTGAAAATAAAAGTATCACATAGCATAAAAACATATATGGAAAATATAAAAGCATATATAAGAGAAATATCAAGGGTAGAATGCACCTTATATGTTGCGTTCGTCAAGAATGCCGAGCTCTCGCCGAATTTTATAGAATGGTTCTTTTTCCCAGGTTTGAAGAACATGGTCATGGAGAAAATGATGTCGAATGTCTATATGTTTGGTCCTTGAATGCATGACGGGATTCTTTGTGATGTTGATTGCACTTGTGTTGTCGCATCTTAGAGGAATGCACCCTAGATCGAGTCCGTAGTCACGAAGTTGTTGTTTTAGCCACAAAATTTGAGCGCAACTACTACCCGCTGCAATATATTCATCTTTGGCCGTTCTTAGAGCAACACATGCTTGTTTCTTGCAGGCCCAAGATACTAATGCATTACCAAGAATGTGACAAGTTCCACTTGTTCTCTTTCGATATGTTTTACATCCTGCATAATCCGCGTCAGAATAACCAATTAAGTTGCAGATACTACCTTTTGGATACCATAATCCGACATTTTTTGTCCCTTTGAGATACTTCATGATCCTCTTTACTATCGTGAGATGAGATTCCTTTGGGTTAGATTGAAAGCGGGCACAGAGACAAACACTGAACATTATGTCAAGACGGCTTGCCGTCAAATATAATAAGGAGCCAATCATAACTCGATATTTAGTGATGTCGATGGAAACACCTGATTCATCTTGATCAACATAAGAACCAGAACCCATAGGTGTATACATTTCTTTGAAACTATCCATGTCAAACCTTTTTACGACTTCTTTTCAATATTTGGATTGGTTGATGAAGATGCCATCTTTAAGTTGTTTGATTTCAAGTCCAAGAAAATAGTTCATTTTTCCCATCATGGACATTTCAAATTCTCCTTGCATCATTGATGAGAACTATTCACACATTTCTTGATTTGAAGAACCTAAGATGATGTCATCAATGTAGACTTCTGCTAGCAGAGTGTCGCCTTTGATTTTCTTGATAAATAGAGTCTTGTCAACTTTGCCTTTTTCGAAACCCTTTTCGCATAAGAAGTTGCTTAAACGATCGTACCATGCCCTAGGTGCTTGTTTCAGTCCATAGAGAGCTTTTCTTAATTTAAATACATGAGATGGATTCTTAAAGTCTTCGAAACCCGGGGGTTGCTTGACGAATACTTCTTCAGTGATATATCCATTTAAGAATGCGCTTTTGACGTCCATTTGGAAAAGCTGAAAATTTAATGAACAAACATAGGCAAGTAAGAGACGAATAGCTTCTAACCTTGCAACTGGAGCGAAAGTTTCTTCAAAGTCTATTCCTTCTTCTTGATTATAGCCTTGTGCTACCAATCTTTCTTTGTTGGGAACAATTATTCCATTCTCGTCAAGTTTGTTTTTGAACACCCATCTTGTTCCTATAATGTGTTTGTTGCTTGGCCTAGGAACGAGTTCCCAAACTTGATTCCTTTAAAATTTATTCAATTCTTCTTGCATAGCTATGATCCATTGGTCATCGCCTAAAGCTTCATCAACTTTGGAGGGTTCAATTTGAGAGACAAACGCCATGTTTAGGCAAGCATCCTTGAGATTTAATCTTTTAGACACGCCTTGACTTATATCACCAATTACTTTATCAATAGGATAATCTCTATGAGTTCTCCATTCTTTTGGTAGATCATTGAGATTCGATTCTTGTTGAGGTGATTTTTATAGTTGAATGGATTGATCCTTAGAAGAATTTTCTTGAGGACCTTCTAAAATTTCATCATCATTATCACAAACAATATTATCCTCCTTGGAGGGGTTAGTTTCATCAAACGAAACATGCATAGATTCTTCAATAGTCAAAGTTCTTTTGTTGTAAATTCTATATGCTTTACTAGAAAGTGAGTAACCAAGGAATATACCTTCATCAGATTTCTCATCAAACTTACCCAAATTATCTTTGTCATTGTTAGGGAAAAAGCATTTACACCCAAAGATATGAAAGAAAGCAATATTTGGTTTTCTCCCTTTGAAAAGTTCATATGGAGTTTTCTTTAAGATTGGTCTAATGTTAAATCTATTGCTAACAAAACATGTCGTGCTCACCGCATCCGCCCAAAAGTATTTTGGAAGATTTAAGTCCCTAAGCATGGTTCTAGAAAGTTCCACAAGAGACCTATTTTTTCTTTCAACCACTCCGTTTTGTTGTGGGGTCCTTGGTGCCGAGAAGTTGTGAGATATTCCATGTTCTCCACAAAATTCTTCAAATAGAGCATTTTGGAATTCTCCTACATGGTCACTTCTTATTGAGGAAATTGTTAAAGACTTCTCATTATGAATTTGTTTAGCATACTTCTTGAATGCCTTGAATGCATCACTTTTCTGCACTAAAAAGAATGTGCAAGTATATCTAGAGAAATCGTCAACAATAACCAAAGCATATACATTACCTCTGAAACTCCTTATTCTCGATGGACCAAATAGATCCATATGTAACAATTGTAGTGGCCTCGTAGTGGACACCACATTCTTGGATTTGAAAGTTGATCTAGTCTGTTTCCCCTTTTGACAAGCATCGCATAGTCTATCTTTGACGAAATTTCTCTTAGGCAATCCAATGACAAGATCATGCTTGATTAATTTATTCAAGTGTTCCATATGAATATGAGCAATTCTTTTGTGCCAAAGCGATGAATCATCGTTGTTCGCCATGAGACATTTAACCTTCAAAGATGGATCATCAAGGGAAATCATAAATATATTATTGACTCTTTTACCTTTAAGTATAAGCACATGAGTGACTTCGTCTTCTATCAAACATTCATCCTTGGTGAACTTGATTTTGAAGCCTTTGTCACAAAGTTGGCTAATACTTAGAAGATTGTGCTTTAGTCCTTTAACATAAAGAACATCTTCAATGGATGTGAAAGGTGGAGCACCAACTATGCCTTTGCCTAGGATTCTTCCCTTATTATTGTCTCCATAAGTGACAAAACCCTTGGCCTTTAGCGCTAGATGTGAAAATTGGTTTATGTCTCCTGTCATATGCTTTGAACAACCACTATCAAGATACCAAAGATTGCATGTGGTCTTCCAGCATACCTATAAAACAAATTAGGTTTTGTTAGGTACCCAAGTTGCTTTGGGTCCTTCATAATTAGTGCCTTTCTTTACCCATACATAATGCCCACTTGCCACACTGAAGTTTCTAACATAGCAAGCATTAGGTGTATGGCCTTTAATACCACAATAAAAACAAGTAGGTTCAAATTTACTTCTATATCTAGAAGGATAAGATTTCTTCTTAGGAAATGTTTTCTTTTTCGGATAGTGACAAACTATTTTAGGTTTGTTCACTTTCTCTTTGGAAGATTGATCACTTGCCTTAACAAAGATAGTTTTGTTAGAACTTGGTTTTGAGAACTTTGAATATCCAAGTCCACTTTTATCATTGGAGTATCTTTGTTGGCTAAGAACACCTTCCAATCCAATTTTCCCTTTTTCATATCTTTCAATGACTCTTTTTAATTGGACAATTTGGAAAGAGAGTGAATCACAATTTTTGCATACAAAATTCTATTTTTGTTCATCACTTGATTTTTGTTTTTCTTCTTTGAAATCTTTTTCCATTGAAACATATTTTTCTTCTAGAGATGAAATTTGTTTCTTTTGTGATGAAATGGTTTTATACAGAATTTTGCATTCATTCAATAGTTCATCTATAGAACCCTGTGCATCACTATCAAAAAGAGAAAATTCATTACTAACCTCATTGTCTTCATCATCGGAATGGTGTGAGGCCATCAATGCTAGATTTGCACTTTAATCACTATCGGAACCGGATGAGGAACTTATTTCATTGTCCTCCCATGCTACATAAGCCTTTTTGTTCTTGAATCCCTTCTTGCTTTTGAAGCCACCTTTCTTGGAGAGTTTTGGACAATCTGGCTTGATATGACCTTGCTTACCACATTCATAACATGTGATTTATTGTGTTGATGTGGAGCCTTCCTTTTTCTGAAAATGTTTATTTCCTTTTGAATGATAAAAAGGTTTTTCATTTCTACCGAAGAACTTACCAAGCCTTTTAACAAGAAGCATGAAGTTTCCATCTTCTTTTGGATTGTTTTCCTTTTCAACTTCCTTGGAGTCTATCTTCAAAGCAATATTCTTGGATTTCTTCTCTTGATTTTCATGCTTTTCGAGTATTCCGAGTTCCGTTTCGTATTCTTGAAGTTTTCCAAATAGAGTTGCGGATGTCATGTTGGAGAGACTTTTATTTTCTGAAATTGTCGTTACCTTTGGTTGCCATTCCCTTGTTAAGGACCTAAGTACTTTCAGATTCAATTCATCATTTGTCAAAGTTTTACCAAGAGCACTTAGATGATTTGTCAAGTGCACAAATCTCTTTTGTAAGTCAAGAATGGATTCTCCGGGCTGCATTCGAAATAGTTCGTATTCTTGACTTAGGGTATTTAGCCTTGATCTTTTTACTTCAGCCGTTCCTTCATGAGTTTGTACCAAGGTATCCCATATTTCCTTTGCTGTTTTGCATGTCGAGACACAGAAGAATTCCTACATACTAAGTGCACCTTGAAGAAGGTTTATTGCCTTTTTGTCATAGAGAACTTTCTTTTTATCATCGTCGTCCCATGCAGTTTTAGGCTTTGAAGAGCCAACACCATTGATTACCGTAACCGGGATAAATGGACCATTTTCGATGGCATCCCAAATTTCTTCTCCTTGTGCTTCTAGATGCACCTTCATGCATATTTTCCAAAAGTCAAAATATTCACCACAGAATAGAGGAGGTTTTTTGTTACTACCACCATCTCTGAAAACGGGATTATGATTTACGGAAGCCATTCTGGATCTTTTAGGAGCAGGTTACCTATAACCTGCTCTGATACCAATTGTAAGTACGAAGTGCGCCTAAGAGGGGGCGTGAATTAGGTACTTTTAAAAATTCGGGTTTTTAGTGATGATGGTTCTTATTTTTCTGGTTATAAGTGAGTTTAGGAAAGCTTAAAGATGTAGAAAAATAAAGAGACACGGGCGATATATCCTGGTTCCCCTCACAGTCTGAGAGTACTCCAGTCCCCTTTCAACATGAAAGAGATTTCCTTATTGTGGCAAACTTACATAAGAACTACCAACCAAACCAAGAACAATCCTCTTGGGCCAAGAAAAATCCTCTTGGATTTTCACTAAGTTACCTATGAGAACAATCCTCTCAATGTAACTATACTTGTATCCAACAACTTGGAAAGACAAGATTTCAATAAAAACACTTAAACTTAATTCCAACAATCCTGGAAAATAAGTAAGTAAAACCAATTTGTGAGTAGAGTATATTGATCACTTAAGAGTGATTTGGACAATGTATAATCTTCTTCTTTCAATAATAATATTGTACAAAGACTCAAGATATATTTGCTCAAAGTTTTCTGTTTTAAAGTATGAAAATAAATGCAGAAAACTTATGCATGAAAATGAAGAATGCTTGAGTTTGTATTTTTAAAGTTTAGAAAATATTATTAAAGAAGGTCTTAGATATGAATTTGAAATTGGAGATTTATATGTTCATAACACCCTTTTGAAACATCAAGAAGATCTAGAAATGTATCATGAACAAATGCCAAGTTTGAGTGAAAAGATGTAATGAAAAGGCATGATCAAAAGTCATGAACAAAGCTGTAATTTTTCAAATTCGTGCAGTGTGTAATCGATTTCACCTTTAGTGTAATCGATTGCACAAGGTTTTCAACAGCTATATTTTCAAAAATTTAAGAGTGCAATCGATTGCACAAACAATGTAGTCGATTGCAGGCTAAGTCAGTAGCAAAATTTAACTGAGTGCAATCGATTGCACCAACTATGTAATCGATTGCATGCTAAGATAGAATCAAATGTTTTGAAAATTTTAAGTGTGCAATCGATTGCACAAACTATGTAATCGATTGCATCAAGAAACAGAAGCAAAAGATTTGGAATTTTTGAAGAGTGCAATCGATTGCACTAAAATGTAAATCGATTGCATGCATATGAAAAGTGAAAATTAATCTTTGCAAAGCTTGAGAATGATTCTTAAACTATTTCTTTTTCATTTTTGAGCATCTATATCTTAAGATCAAAGTAGATAATATTATTATACCTTTAAAGTTGTAGAGAGCTTTGATTGAAGATATTATCCTTAGATGTTTAGATGCTTGACCAAAGTCTTTGCCTTCTTTTGTAAGCCATGGTTTGTCTTCATCAAAACAAAAGCTTTATTTGAGAAGCTTGATTTCACAGCAACTCCGCCAAGAGAGAGAGACAATCATGATGGAGAGCCAAGAGAAGAAGATCACAGTACAAGGGAGTCTGAAGAAGATGAACCTGACTATTCTGAGGAGCAGTATCCTCCTGCTGATGATAAATACAAACAACTGGAGGATCGGCTCAATGCCATGGAGATCCAAAGGGTGCCCGAGTTGTACTTTGAAGAACTAGGACTGGTCTCAGGGGTTGTCATCCCGCATAAGTTCAAGGTCCCTACATTTGCTAAATATGATGGTGTCTCCTGCCCTAAGATACATTTAAGGTCGTATGTTAGGAAAATTCAACCCCACACTACTGATAGGGATCTGTGGGTACACTTCATCGAGGAAAGTTTGGCAGGGACTCAGCTGGAATGGTTCTATCAACTAGAAAGAATTAGTGTGCATAATTGGGAAGATCTGGCTGCTGCATTCTATAAGCAGTACCAATATAATATTGACCTCGCCCCGACTCGTAACATTTGTAAAGCATGTCTATGGGTTCCGACGAGGGTTTTAAGGATTATGCCCAAAAAAGGAGAGACCTTGCGGGAAGAGTCCAACCTACATTGTCTGATAGGGAACTAGTGGGCATGTTCTTGGGCACATTATCCGGGCCATTCTTTAACCACCTGATCGAAAGTTTTTTTGTTGGGTTTACAGAATTAATCTTGACATGTGAACAAGTAGAGGCTGGCATTAAAAGTGGTTAGATACAGAGGGATACATCCTCCAGCACTACAAAGAAACCATTCACAGGGAAGAAGGAGGTCAGTGTTGCTTATGGCCAAAGGAATATTAACAAAATTGAGCGTCGTGCAACGGTAGGGGCTGTTATGATTTCCAACTATGCATCAAACCAACAACAGAATAATCAGTCCAGAACGGACAAGCCAAGGAGACAGTTTACCCGAATCAATATGACCCTATCTCAAGTTTTACCACACCTGCTGAAGTCAAATTTGGTTACCTTAAAAGAGGCTCCCAAGAATCCCAACACTACATCTCTTCACTACAATGCAAATGCTCGGTGTGCTTACCATTCCGAAAGTCTAGGCCATGATACAAACGACTATTGGGCTTTGAAGAATAAGGTGCGGGATTTGATTGTAGCAAAGGAGATTGAATTTGACGCTCTTGAGACTCCTAATGTTATTACTGCCTCTATTCCCAAGCACGTCTGTGGTGTCAATGCTATTGATGATGACATGTTTGTTGCTTCTATGGATGATCTAAATACTCCACTCCTGACTATTAAGAAGAATCTCTTGCAGGCTGGTTTATTTCCGGGTTATGGTGAAGTTTGCCACTCGTGTTTGTCCTTACCTAACGATTTCCATTTATTGAAGGAAGGCGTTCAGTGCATGATGGATGATAAAGAAATCTTGTTTGAAAAGACTTCAATTACAAGTACACCATGTGAAGATGTTTCTATCATTACCATTTCCGCCAATTCTCCCAAGGTCTCCTCCAAAAGACCTGTCAGGATTACATCTGTTCTGATAGTTGCTCCATTAATAATTAATTTCCCTAGACCTATACCATATTCCTCGGATAAATCTATTCCTTGGAATTATGGGGCTGACGTCTATTACCATGGCGTCAAGCAAGAATTGTTGGTCGTGAAAAACAAAAATGCTGAAGACTCTGATCCTGACGTTAGCAATATCACCAGGACTAGTAATATAACAAGAAGCAGAAGAGTTTTCTCTCTCGAGATCTCTCCTCCTAAAACTGTTGCTACTCTTGTGATTATCCCTGTTGCTGCTCCTATTAATACTCCCATTACTACTCCTGTGATTGTTCCTACTACTATTCCTATCAATATTCCCATTGTTACTCCTGTTGTTACCCCTGCTACCGAGTCAGCTGAGACTAAGGGCAGAGAGATATTGGTTGAGCATGTCCAGACGAAGGTGCACCCAGAAGTCATCCCAGAATCCTCTAAGCAAGAGATGGATGAAATCTTAAAGACTATTAAGAAGAGTGACTACAACATGGTTGATCAACTGGGGCAGACTCCTTCTAAGATCTCAATGATGGCCCTATTACTGTGCTTTGAAGCCCATGCCAAGGCTTTAGTGAAATTCCTCAAGACAGCTCACGTTCCTCAAGAAACCATCGCTGATCAATTTAAAGATTGCGTGGCCAATTTGACTGCTGACAACGAGCTAGGTTTCTCTGATTCTAATCTAACTCCCAGAGGAAGGAAACATAATGATGCCCTGCACATCTCTATCGAGTGCAGGGGCTCCACTTTGGCCCATGTTTTAGTGGGATACAGGTTCATCACTGAATGTTTTTCCCAAGAAGGCCCTTGAAAGGTTAGATTGTGAAGGATTGACTCTGAAGCCTAGCAACATTATGGTGAGAGCCTTTGACGGTTCTAAAAGAATGCTGCATAGGGAGGTGGATATCCCTATAAAAGTGGGCACTCAGACTTTTAATTCCACTTTCTATGTGATGGACATCCGCCCATCTTACTCTTGTTATTTGGGTCGACCCTGGATTCCAGGGGCTGGTGCTGTAACTTCAACCCTACATTAGATGCTGAAGTACCCAGTCAACGGGAAAATTATCATAGTTTATGGGGAGGAGGAGTACATGGTGAGCCACCTGAACTCTTTCAGGTACGTTGAAATGGACGGCGAGTTCAAAGAGACCCCATGTCAGAACTCCGAGGAGGTTCCGCAGACCATTGCTGCAACCAAAACTTTTTCCAGTATTCCAAAAACAACCAGGCTTCCACTGAAGATGGCTTCTCTGAAAGATGCTAGGGAAGTTGTTGAAGAAGGGTGGTGTACAATTTGGGGCCAACTTCCGGATATTCCTTAAAAATATGACAAATTTGGTTTGGGTTTTACATCAGGAGCTGAAAGGGCTCTTCGTCACGCTCGTGCTGGTGGACCACCCTTACGCGTTAGCTGTCATGGGGTTAATGCTTTGGAAGACAGTGACAGTGATTGTGACATGGACCAATGGATCTTCCCAACTGTCTGCGGAGGACTCACCAACTGGAAGTCTAAAGACTTTGTGCCGATTACTTTTATTCAAGAGTAATTATCCTTTTTTTTTATATGTAATATATGAATAATACAAACTCTAAAACCTCGCGTCTTACTCGAGGCACAATGGTTATTTTGTGAGGGTTATCAGGTTTCATTATCATATGTCATCAATAAAGCATTGGACGTTTTTACATACAAATTTTGCGCTCTTTGCCTTTCTTTTATAATATTTACTTTATTAAAAACAACTATGCTTTTACACACACTCACATATCAAAATGCAGATCCACATTCACTCTGGATCCCATTGATAACAGTTATGCAATTGCTCATTACGACTTTGAATATCCGATCAACCAAGCTGAGGACGAAGGTGAGGAAGATTGTGAGGTACCAGGAGAGCTTTCCAGACTGTTACAACAGGAAGAAAGGGCAATACAGCCTCATGAGGATCTAGTTGAGACAGTAAACTTGGGTCCTGAAAAGGACAGATAAGAAGTCAAGGTAGGTTCTAACTTGGAGCCTAGTGTCAAACAACGGTTAATACAGATGCTACATGACTATGTTGGGGTATTTTCTTGGTCATAGGAAGACATTCCAGGACTTGACACCGATATTGTGGTTCATTTCGTACCTACAAAAGAGGACTTCCCTCTAGTGAAACAGAAGGTTCGTCGTATGGGGCCGGATATGTCAGAAAAGATTAAGGCTGAAGTCATGAAATAGTTCAATGTCGGCTTCTTAGTTGTCATGTCTTATCCATAAGGGTCGCCAATGTTGTTCCAATGCCTAAGAATGACGGTAAGGTACGTATATGTGTGGATTACAGAGACTTGAATAGGGCAAGCCCTAAAGATGACTTTCCGCTTCCCCACATTGATGTTCTGGTTGATAACACCGCACAAAATAAGGTATTTTCCTTCATGGATGGTTTCTCTATATACAATCATATCAAAATTCCACCTGAGGACATGGAGAATACAACCTCTGTCACACAGTGGTGCACTTTCTGTTACAAGGTTATGCCATTTGGGTTGACTAACATTGGGGCAACCTATCAGCGCGCCATGGTAGCTCTATTTCATGATATGATCCATCATGAGATAGAAGTCTACGTTGATGACATGATATCCAAGTCTCAGACTGAAGAGGAGCACATTGATCACCTACATAAGTTATTTGACAGGCTGAAGAAATACAAACTGAGGCTAAACCCGAATAAGGGCACTTTCGGAGTAAGATCCGGTAAGCTCTTAGGTTTTGTAGTCAGTGGACAAGGCATTGAAGTGGATCCTACAAAGGCAAAAGATATACAAGAAATGCCAACTCCTCACACTAATAAGGAAGCTAGAGGATTCTTGGGACGCTTAAACTACATAGCCAAAATCATTTCACATTTGACCTCTACTTGTGAACAAATCTTCAAATTACTGAAGAATGAGCAAGCAGTGAAGTGGAATGACGATTTCCAGTACGCCTTTGAGAAAATCAAGGAATACCTTTAACAACCTCCAATTCGGATGTCTTCAGTTGAAGGAAGACCTATGATCATGTACTTAACGGTATTAGAGAACTCAATGGGGTGTGTGCTGGGGAAGAATGACGAGTCTGGTCGAAAAGATCATGCAATATACTACCTTAGCAAAAAGTTTACCGACTGTGAAACAAGATACTCACTGCTCGAGAAAACTTACTATGCTTTGGCATGGGCTTCTCGCCGACTAAGATAGCATATGCTGACCCACACTACCTTATTGATATCTAAGATGGATCCTGTCAAGTACATCTTTGAGAAGCCCACTCTCTCCGAAAGAATAGCAAGATGGAAAATGATCCTGACCGAATACGACATTTAGTATACAACCAAGAAAGCAATTAAGGGAAGTGTACTAGCTGATCATTTGGAACATCAAGTTGTGGATGACTACCAATCCAAGAATTTTGAGTTCCTGGAAGAGAACATCATGTTAGTAACTAATTGTGAAGAACCTGGACCGGATGAAGGAACTAAAAAAGGATCCCGATGGACTATGGTTTTTGACGGGGCTTCCAACGCTCTTGGCAATGGCATCGGAGATGTGATCATATCTCCTGAAGCCTATCATACTCCTTTCATTGCCAGGCTATGTTTCAACTATACCAACAATATGGCTGAGTATGAAGCCTGTATCATGGGTCTCAAAGCTACAATTGATTATAGGATCAAGTTCTTCAGTGTGTTTAGAGACTCGGCTTTGGTAATTAGCTAATTCAAAGGAGAATGGGACACGAAGCACCCTAATCTCATCCTGTACAAAAAGAATGTATTGACATTAATCCCATACTTTGAGGAAATCACCTTTGAGCATTTTCCACGAGAGTAAAATCAACTAGCGGACGCGTTATCTACGATGTCATCCATGTTCAAGGTCAGGTGGGATAATGAGGCTCCTCAGATCACCATTGAGAGGACAGACAAACCAGCATACTAGCACGAGATTGATACTGAAGACGTATTGGACAAGCCTTGGTTCCATGAAATCAAAAGATATCTCGAAAGCCAAGAATATCATGAGGGAGATTTAGTCAATGATAAGAAGTTCCTAAGAAGAATCTCTGCAAAGTTATTTCTCAGTAACGGGATCCTCTACAAGCGCAATCATGACTCTACCTTGCTTCGGTGTGTAAACAAGAATGAGGCAGAATGGATTATGGCTGACTTACACGAAGGTACCTTTGGAACTCACTAAAGTGGACATAAGATGGCTAAAAAGATCCTACGGGAAGGATACTATTGGTCCACTATGGAAGAAGACGGTTATCAACATTCACGAACTTGTCACAAATGCCAAATCTATGCTGACAAGGTACATGTGCCTCCGGTTCCTCAGAACATCTTGACTGCTCCATGGTCGTTTGCAATGTGGGGCATTAACATTATTGGAGAAATTAGACCTACAACTTCTAATAGGCACCGCTTCATTTGCTTCTGTTACCAAGAACGTAGTGGCCCGATTCATCAAACATGACATTATCTGCCGGTACGGTATTCCAAAAAGAATCATTACAGATAATGGTACCAATATCAACAACACTATGATCATCTAGCTTTGCACGCAATTTAAAATCCAGCATCATAACTCTTCTCCCGACCGGACGAAGATGAATGGCACTGTAGAAGATACAAACAAAAACATCAAGAGAATCATACAGATGATGACGATGACATATAAAGATTGGCATGAGATGTTACCATTTGCTCTTCATGGTTACCGCACCATAATGCGTACATCAACAGGGGAAACTCCTTCGCTTTGGTATATGGTATGGAAGTTGTCCTACCCATTGAAGTCTAGATCCCTTCTTTGATAATCATGAAGGATGCATGTTTAAATGAAGGCGAATGGATACAAACTCAACTTGATCAATTAAACTTGATTGACAAGAAGAGGCTCGCGGATGTCTGTCACGGTCAGATTTACCAAAAACGTATGATCAAAGCTTTTAACAAGAAGGTCAAACGTCGGGAATATTGGGCCGGTGATTTGGTAATCAAGCGCATTATAGTTCCACAAGGTGATCCTAGGGGAAAATGGATTCCCACATACGAAGGGCCATTTGTGATCAAGAACACATTCTCTGGTGGAGCCATGATCCTAACCACTATGGACAGTGATAACCTTCCACACCCTGTAAACGTGGATATAGTTAAGAGATACTATGCATAAATAAAGACCCGCTAGGTCGACTGACCTAGGCAAAAATAAGGGCATCCCGGCAAACCAAAAGGGTTCGGGCAAAAATTTGGGACATACATCAAAAAATCTATACAACCGGCAAGTCAAAAACCTGAAAAGGCGGATTGGGCAAAAAATGGTATCCCGGTGAACTGAAAACCCGAAATGGCGGTCCAGGAAAAGTTAGGTATTTAAAGCGTACAACTATGTCCCGTTGGATCACCTTACAACCAATCTTTAGTATCAACTATCAAGCTCAAGTGGTACTAATCAATCTAATCAGCTTCATAGAAGCAACCAAAGGGATGAGACGGTCAAAGACATAAAGGCAATAGCAGAATTGGAACTCAATGGGATTATTTCACATAGCTGCTTTTTCTTGTATATTATTTTTGTATAAATTTCATTCTTACGACAGCATTGTCTTACTAGGATGTCTGTCTCCTTGTACAAAAACACTTATTTCAAATTAATACAAAACTACTTCTTTGAAAGTTGCAAATTTCTGTTTTTATTTTTTCTGTTTTGTGTGCAAAAATGTCCAGTGATTATTTTTGAACATATACATTTGAATATGATTACTGCTTACAAATATACACCTAAAAACAGAAAGTCAATTGCTAATGACTTTAAGAAACGGGACAATATCTAAGGGCCATCCACAAGACACCTGCAAATATCTTCCCCGACAGATACCTTCTCCAGCAAGTATAGGGGTAGGGGGATTCTACTACAAGGTCTATTCCACATTCCAAATATGCAGCCTAAAAGTTTCAGTTTCTCATATCCCCGACAGAAGCAAAAATCTCCAATTACTGCTCCAAAATCCCTAGTGAAGTCACCAAGCTTCTCAAGATTCTCCAACAGGATTGAAGCAAAATCCCCAAGCATTTTATGAAGTTCACCTTCCTGCAACAAAGTTTTGTAAATCTCAAGTAGTTTATAAAACCTTATCCCTAGTAGAGTTTATTTGTCTAGCTATGGAAATTCATCCCTCAGCGGAGTTTATTTCTCCAAATTGGTGAAACATTTCAACAGAGCTTTACCCCTTGGCAAAATCATTCTCAAACATAATTCGAAGATCCTCGGAAGAGAAAGGGAATCGCAAACAAAACTATCTCCATTTATTATCCCCAATAGAAATTGAAGAATCACTTTCTTCACTTACCAACAATAGTCTGGGATTCAGCTTCCCAGCAGCAATCAGGGATTTATTATTCTAGACAAAAAATCCTGCACAACAGCATTACATGTTCATACATCATGGCATGTACATACAAATAAATACATCATAATCTCAATTATTTCAGGATCATCATGCAATTCATGCATCATGGCATCACATGAAATTGATTTTACCTTTTTAGGTTAAATTAGCAAACAGACAAATGTTATCAACTTTAAAGCCTGTAACAAGCCATGGGAACTATCTGTGGACAATTGATTATAGATTAACACCTGAAACCAGCCAGGAGAACTATCTACATGAAGATATTGAAGATTAATACCTATAACCTGCCAGGAAAAATGTCTTTCTTTCTTAAGTAAGAGATTAATACATGTAACAAGCCAGGACAACTACCTGTGATGATTGGAAAATATGCAAGTTCCAGCTTAATACCTGAAACCAAATAGGACAACTATCTGTGAACGACTAATTATAAATTAACACCTGAAACCAGACAGGAAAATTATCTACATGACCACCCTGAAGAAATCTTACACGGTTTCCTTCTCAACATCCAGATACAGTCTAACACAGGCTCATCTTGAAGCATCAATACACGGGATCTTTCTAATACATATCCAGGAAACGGTTAATTCCATTATCCCCAACAAATCGCTAGAAACCTAGACTTCAACCAGGATACAACAAACTGTCATTTCTCTAGAGATAACTCTTTAGCAGAGCCTTGGACAACTGAAGGTCCTAAACTCTATTCCCCACAGAGTTTTCCTCAAACAAGAAAAAAACAGAAACCCACATTCCCCAATATACTCCTCCTCAGATAGTAGGAACAGAGACCCCCAAAGGGACCATGTGTAAACCAGCATCTATTTTGGATGGCATCTTTAAGCCCATCTCTGACGACTCTCTGTCATCTCCTCCAAATGGCATTTGTAAGCCTATTCCCTACATCATCAATCATCAGTGTTATTTCATGCGAGTGCAAATTTCTGGGCACTCTAGCGTTCAACCATCTTCCATCTTCAGATTATGAAAGGCAGACAAGCCAATCTAAATCCTCAGGTTTAAGAAAATTGAACAGGGGCAGATGTTGTACCCGAAAATTTTCCCTCATGTTTTCGAAGTTTTTTCTTATATGGGTGGTCACAAGAATTTGATTAAAGGAAGAAATAAAATTTTTTGAAGACAAACAAGGAGTCTTCAATTGGCATCTTAGCTAGGTCTTTCGATTGGCATGTTAAAAGGCCTTTCAATTTGGTATTTGGACAAGCTTCGATTGAGCGCTTATCCTCCTCCAAGCTTGCCTTAAATTTCCAAGCTTCGATTGAAGCCTTGGCCTTCTGTAGGTTTGTTGCACACCAGCTTCGACTGGGCATGTTTTCCCTTTAAAACAGCCTACTTCGATCCAAAGGGGAAAGGCTTCTTGTCAGTGCTCCCTTAATTGTACCATTGTTTTTGCATGCTGGTCTGACTCACAAATGCAATGGCTACCTACATGCAAGCTGGATCCCTGCTTCTATTTGGCATTTGTTATCCTTGGAGAAACTTTTTTCCTGCTTCTACTAGACAAACTATCACTCTAGGCGTGCCTTCAGCGCACGAAAGCAAGAACTTCGCCAAACTGGACTTCGATTCACAAAGCTCCCACTGGGCAAAAGACCCCTCAGCATGTCACCAGCGCACGTATCCCTCTTCAGTTTGTCTTCAGTACAAGGCCAAAAATCTTTTAAAGTTGCCTTCTACCCACAAGGCATTGGCTGCCTTTGTGCTAGCTTCGCCTAGGCAGTGGCTCCAGTTTAAAAAAGTTGTACACGCTTCAACAAGCATGTTATTCATTCGAAGGACACATTTTGGTAGCCCATTCGAAGAGGGCCAAAGCATACATAGAAAGTCCATTCAAAATAGCCATGCGAAGGACACACCAAAGTCCCATTCGAAGGGTACACCAGAAGGACCACCTAAAGACCCAGTCGAAAGAGGTACCTTGAGCCTAGTCGAAGGCTACACAGAAAGGGCCATTCGAAGGGTGCATGGGAGGTCCAATCAAAGGAAAAAGTCTAGGAGTATTCGAAATCCAAAATTGTCCAGATTTATTCAAATTTCAAAAAGAGGACAAGATCCCATTTTTTTTGCCACAGTTACAAAACTTCATTCATGGCCTTGAAAATGTTTGTTTATGGAAGTTAAAATTTTGTCTTCTTGTCCCCTCCCTCCTACTCTATATAAGAAGAATGCTTGCAACCCAAAAAGTGACACACACACATTGGAGATACGCTGCCCATAAACCCACCATATTTAAAAAAATATCATAAGTGATCCAAATCAAAGCAGTCCTTAAATAAAGGGTATCCACGTTCAGAAGCCAAATCAAAGCAATCATCAAACAAGGATACCCACACTCATCCTCACATATTCATCCATTAACCATTGGTAAGAATTGGTATAAAAGATCAATCTCTACATTTGCATGACACATCAACATTTGCAGTTTCGTTCGATTTGTTGTTCAAGACTAAAGACCTGGGTTAGACCCTAGGTCTGCCTTTGTTTTGCTTCAAACGCTTGTTGTAGATCCAACATAAATAAGGCCACTGTGTACATAATCGAAGGAGTTGGGCTTGGAACCCAGGTCATGCTTTTCGTTTTGGCTAACATACCTTTGTAGATTCAGTCCCGTCACAACATCCACCCCTGGATCGAAGGACAAACATCCCTCCTTGATCAAAGGCTACCCTTTTTCCTCTGGTCGAAAGCCATCTTTCTCTGGATCGAAGGAAACTTTTTCCTATGAATCAAAGCATTGAGTCTCCCTAGATCGAAGGATCCCCTCACTCCTTCATAATTTATTTTTTGTTCTTTTTTGTTATTTCTTCATTGATCCTTTTTTTTATTTAAATTAGTCTTAAATAAGAAATCACAAAAAAACATTAGGATAGTTTTTATTAATCAAATTAATTTGTAAATAAATAAATTAATTATTTTAACTCTTTCCTTAAATTAAAAATTAAATAGACTTAGACTTGATTTTCATTTATACATAAAGAAAAACAAAATAAAATATTTTTACTTCTTAGGATATTTCTAGACGTTATTTTCAATTTAGTACGCGTTTATTTAATTTCACATTTTTATGATTAATGTACTTGCTCACTGGATGTAATATACTAAAACTAGGATATTTATTGCTTTACCCCTCTCATTTTTAGACACGTAAATCCCCTCTCCAAAGCATTGTAAGAGCATTATATTTAAATTCCTGCACTTTAATATTCTGCAATATGCATTAACTACTAGTAACTAGGTGCGTATGATAAGACTAATAATCAATCTCTAGAAAACTTAACAAAAAACAAAAATAACTGAATTGAATCACTTGCACATATGCATCTCTAGGGTAGCTCACTTTGGTTGCCTTCAGAAATAAAAAACAGTCATGAGACAGGAACACTTTAGCAAAGACCCGTAAATCAAAAGATCATAGTCCCTCGGTGACTCGACAGTTTCCTTCTCAGTAAATGATCTAGTCCCTATACAAAATTTCTAAAGCGTCTCCACAAGTTGCCTTAGTGACTGTAATGTCCCTTTCGAATGTCTCTCATACATACAACGATAGGGCTACCTAATCACTAATAGTAGGATAGCATCGTCTAAAGGATAAGCGGAAAAGAATGACCCTTTTCGAGTACAAAGTAGATAGCTATTAGAAGTTTGTTCAAAACATTTTGCAACATTTGCGAAAACAAACGTAAAACCAGTATTAAACAGTCGATTCTGCCACCGTATCACATGAACCCATGCGTCATTTGTATACATCACTTACCATTCCTTCGAATGGGCTAACAAAGTAAGTCCTTCGAATGGAACACCCACATATGCCCCTTTAAATCCATCAATGCATGTCTTTCGAATAGGGAAAATATATTTCCTTCGAATGGACTATGTGCCTGTCCTTCGAATGCGCTAGTTGTGTACCTTCTCAAAAGGGCATCCGGGTATGTCATAGTGCAGAAACTTTGTGCGTTGAAGGGTCTTCGAATTGAGAGAAAGCACATAAGTCTTTGCCTTATGCTTCCAACATAAGCATGGAGGGACTATTGGCCTAGTGAATCGAAGGCATGCTGAAGGGTCTTTGCCTTGTGAAACCAAGGCAAGCATGAAGAGGCATACGTGCGCTGGTGACAAGCTGAGCGGCCTTTTGCCTAGTGGAAGCTTTGTGAACCAAAGGCCAGTTAAAAGTGGCCTTTTGCCTTGTGGATCGAAGGCCAATCTGAAGAAGTTTTTTCTATTGTGAATTCAAAGAAAGCATGAAGAAACCTTTTTCCCTGAATGAAGCTGGCATGCATGAACCCACTGTTTTGTGGATCAAAGTAAGTGTGCTGGAGGTCATTGCTGGTGGGCCGAAAGGATCTTGTAGGGGATTCTTTCTTTGCACGCTGAAGGCACGCACAGTGGGATAATTTTCCTAGTCCAAGCAGGAATCGAGCTTGCTCCAAAGACATCAAATGCCCAAACGAAGTAGGAATCTAGCTTGCATTAAAGAAACCAAATTCCCAAACGAAGCAGGAATCCAACTTGCATGCAGGTAGCCATTGCATTGTGAATCAACCAAGCATGCAAAGCCAATGGTGTAACCTAAGGAGCACTAGGAGGGATTTCCCTTTTGGATCGAATGAATTTGTTTCAAAGAAAACACATGCCCAGCAAAGCTTGTATACAACAAACAATCAAAAGGCCAAGGCTTCAATCGAAGCTTGGAAATTTGAGGCAATCTTGGAGGAGGTTAGGCGCTCAATTGAAGCCTATCAACATGCCAATCGAAAGATCCTTTGACATGCCAATCGAAAGACCTTGTTTATCTTCAAAATTATATTTTTCTTTAATCAAATGTTTGTAATCACCTATGTAAGAGAAAAATGTTGGAAAAATATGAAAGGGAAAATTTTGGGGTATAATAGTTGCCTCTGTTCAATCTTCTTAAACCTGAGGATTTATATTGGCTTGTCTGCCTTTCGGGATCTGAAGGTGGAAGGTGATTGACCACTAGAGTGCCCAAAAATCTGCACTCGCATGAAATAACGCTAATGGTTGATGATGTCGGTAATGGGCTTACAGATTCCTTTGGAGGAGATGACAGAGAGTCATCAGATATGGTCTTAAAGATGCCATCTAAAGTAGATGATGATTTCACACATGGTCCTTTTAGGGGTTCTTATTACTAGTGTCTGAGGAGGAGTCTGTTGGGGAATGTTGGTTTCTATTGTTCTTCGGTTTGAGGAAAACTCTGTGGGGAATAGAGTCTAGGAACTTCAGTTATCCAAGGCTCTGCTGAAGAGTTATCTCTGGAGATTAAAATTAGCTATTTTTTGGTTGAAATCCAGGCTTCACAGTAACTTGATGGGGAAAATGGAATTAACTGCTATCTGGAAATGTATTAGAAGAAACCTGTGTAGGGCTATTTCACCTAATCGTGTAGATAGTTTTTCTGTCTGGTCATGTAGATAGCTTTCTTTTCGTTCACAGATAGTTGTCCTTTCTAGTTTCAGGTATTAATCTGGAATTTGAAAATTGTTGGTCGTTGAGATAGCTGTCCTGGCTTGTTACAGGTATTAATCTGGAACTTGAAAATTATCGATCATTAAGATAGTTGTCTTGGCTTGTTACATGTATTAATCTTTGACCCGAGAAAGAAAGATAGCTTTCATGGCTTGTTACATGTATTAATCTTTAATCTGTTCATGTATATAGTTCTCCTGGCTTGTTACAGGTGTTAATCCATAGTTGGTCGTCCATAGATAGTTCTCCTAGCTTGATATAATTATTAATCTGGAACTTGTTTTGCTGGTCACATAGATAGTTTCCCCGTCTGGTTTCGGGCATTAATCTGTGGCCTACTGTATTTATTGGTAAACCCATCTTGTTTTGGGAGTTCATACCACTTGGTCGTGCAAATAGTTTCCCCGTCTGGTTTCGGGCTTTAATCTTTGACCTGCTGTAAAAGTTGATAGTATTTGTCTGTTTGCTAATTTAGCCTGAAAAGGTAAAATCAATTTCATGTGATGTCATGATGAATGAATTGTATGATGCTCTCAAAATAAATGAGATTATGATATATGTATTTGTATGCACATGCCATGATGTATGAACATGTAATGCTGTTGCGTAGTATCTTTGTCTGGGAAAATAAATCCATGACTATTGTTGGTGAGTGAAGAAAGTGATTCTTCAATTTCCGCTGGGGATAGTGAATGGAGATATTTTTGTTAGCGATTCCCTTTCTCTGCCGAGGATTTTCGACTTCTTTTTGAGAATGACTTTGCCGAGGGGAAGAGTTCTGTAGGAATATTTCACCAATTTGGAGAAGTAAGCCCTGCTGGGGGATGAACTTCTGTAGCTATAAAAATAAAATCTACTCGGGGTAAGGATTTATAAACTGCTTGAGATTTATAAAACTCTGTTACGGAAGGTGAACTCCATAAATTGCTTGGGGATTCTGTTGAAATCCTGTAGTGGAATCTTGAGAAGCTTGGCGACTTCAGTGGGAGATTTTGGAGCAGTAATTGGAGACTGTTGCTCTGCCGGGGGGTGTGAGAACAATTGATATCAATAGGTTACATGCTGAGAATATGGCAGTGATCTTGTAGTAGAATGCCCCTGTCTCATTACCTACTGGAGAAGGTATCTGCCGGATAAGACATCTGTGGGGATCTTGTGAATGGCCCTTAGATATTGTCCCATTTCTTAAAGTCATTAGCAATTGTCTTTCTATTTTTATACGTGTATTTATAAGAAGTAATCATATTCAAATGCATATGTTCATAAATAGTCACTGGACATTTTTCACACAAAAAAAGAAAATAAAAACAGAAGTTTGCAATTTTAAAAGAAATAGTTTTGTATTAATTTGAAATAAGCATTTTTGTACAAGGAGACAGACATCCTAGTAAGAGTATGTCGTCGTAAGAATGGAAATTATACAAAATAGTATACAAAGAAAGACAACTATGTGAAATAATCCCATTGGGTTCCTATTCTGCTATTGAATTTATATCTTTGAGCGTCTCATCACTTTCGCTGCTTGTCCGAAGCTGATTGGATTGATTAGTATCACTTGATATTGATAGTTGATACTGAATATTGGATGTAAGGTGATCCAATGGGACATAGTTATACGCTTTAGATCCCTAACTTTTTCCTAGACCGCCCTTTCGGGTTTTCAGTCCACCGGGATACCCTTTTTTGCTCAAGCCGCCTTTTCAGGTTTTCAACTTGCCGGGTGTATAGATATTTTTATGTATATCCCTAATTTTTTCCCGAACCCTTTTGGTTCACCGGGATGCCCTTATTTTTTCCTAGGCCAGTCGACCTAGCGGGTCTTTATTTATACGTAGTATCTTTTAACTATGTCCGTGTTTACAGGATGCGGAAGGTCGTCACCATCCATAGTGGTTAAGATCATGGCTCCACCAGAGAATATGTTCTTGATTACAAATGGCCCTTCGTATGTGTGAGTTCATTTGCCACTGGGATCACCTTGCGGCAGTATGATGTGTTTGATTACCAAGTTATCAGCCTGATATACCTGACGTCTAACCTTCTTGTTAAAAGCATTGATCATACGTTTTTGGTACATATGACCATGGAAGACAGCCGCGAGCGTCTTCTCATCAATCAGGTTTAACTGGTCAAGTCGAGTCTGGACCCATTCGTCTTCAATCAACCCTGCATCCTTCATGATTCTCAAGGAAGGGATCTGGACTTCAATGGGCAGGGTAGCTTCCATATTGTATACCAAAGAGAAAGGAGTTTCCCCTGTTGATGTGCGCATTGGGGTGCGGTAACCATGAAGAGCAAATGGTAACATCTCATGCCAATATTTATATGTCACTGTCATCTTTTGTATGATTCTCTTGATATTTTTGTTAGCAACTTCAACAGCGCCATTCATCTTCGGCCGATAAGGAGAAGAGTTATGATGCTAGATTTTGAATTTTGTGCAGAGCTCGGTGATCATAGTTTTGTTGATATTGGTACCATTATCTGTAATGATTCTTTCTAGAATACAATACCGACAAATAATGTTATGTTTGATGAATCGGGCCACAACGTTCTTGGTAACAGAAGTGAATGAAGCTGCCTCGACCCACTTCATGAAGTAATAAATGGCAACCAGGATGAAGCGATGCCCATTAGAAGTTGTTGGTCTAATTTCTCCAATCATGTTGATGCCCCACATTGCGAATGGCCAAGGAGCAGTCAAGAAGTTTAGAGGAACCAGAGGTATATGTACGTTGTCAGCATAGATTTGGCATTTGTGACAAGTCTGTGAATGCTGATAATAGTCTGCCTCCATGGTGGACCAGTAATATCCTGGCTGAATACTAAAGTTGAGTCTCCAAACACGTTTAAAAACTTGATCCTTAAATTGATTGCAGCTTTGAGACCCATGGTACATGCTTCATACTCATCCATATTGCTGGTACAATTGAAACATAACCTGGAAGAGAAAGGAGTATGACAGACCTTAGGAGATATGATCACAATGTTGATGCCATTGCCAAGAGCGTTGGAAGCTCCGTCAAAAACCATAGTCCATCGAGATCGTTTTTCAGGTCCTTCATCCGGTCCAGGTTATTCATAATCAGTTGCTAACATGATGTTCTCATCCGAGAAATCAAAATTCATGGATTGGTAGTCATTCACAGCCTGATGAGCCAAATGATCAGCTAGTACACCTCCCTTAATTGCTTTTTGGGTTGTGTATTGAACGTCGTATTCGGACAGGATCATATTCCATCTTGCTATTCTTCTGGAGAGAACAGGCTTCTCAAAGAAGTACTTGATAGGATCCATCTTAGATATCAACAAGGTAGTGTGGGTCAGCATATACTGTCTTAGTCGGCGAGAAGCCCATGCCAAATCACAACAAGTTTTCTCGAGCAGTGAGTATCTTGTTTCACAGTCGATAAACTTTTTGCTAAGGTAGTATATCGCATGCTCTTTTCGACCAGACTCATCATGCTGCCCCAACACACACCCCATTGAATTATCTAATACTATTAAGTACATTATCAAAGGTATTCTTTCAATCGGTGGCATCAAAATTGGAGGCTCTTGGAGATATTCCTTGATTTTGTCAAAGGCATACTAGCAATTGTCATTCCACTTCACTGCTTGATTGTTCTTCAGTAATTTGTAGATTGGCTCACAAGTAGCGGTCAAATGTGAAATGAATCTGGCTATGTAGTTTAAGTGTCCCAAGAATCCTCTAACTTCCTTCTCAGTGCAAGGAGTAGGCATTTCTTGTATAGCTTTGAGCTTTGCAGGATCCACTTCAATGCCTTTGCCGCTGACACCGAAGCCTAAGAACTTATCGGATCTTACTCCGAAAGTGCACTTATTCGGGTTTAACCTCAGTTTGTATTTCTTCATCCTGTCAAATAGTTTCTGTAGGTGATCAAGGTGCTCTTCTTCAGTCCGAGACCTGGCTATCATGTCGTCAACATAGACCTCTACCTCATGGTGATAGGTTACCCCAACGTTCTTCAATCCAAATGGCATAACCTTGTAACAAAAGGTGCCCTACTGTGTGACAAAGGTCGTCTTCTCCATGTCCTTGGGTGCCATTTTGATCTGATTGTATCCCAAGAAACCATCCATGAAGGATAATACCTTATGTTGTGCGGTGTTGTCAACTAGAACATCAATGTGGGGAAGCAGAAAGTCATCCTTGGGGCTTTCCCTATTCAAGTTTATGTAATCCACACACATACGTACGTTACCGTCCTTCTTAGGTACTGGAACAACATTAGCGACCCATTATGGATAGTACGTGACAACTATGAAACCGGCATTGAACTGTTTCATGACTTCAGCCTTGATCTTTTCTAACATATTCAGCCTCATATGATGAACCTTCTGTTTCACTGGAGGGAAATCCTCTTTTGTCGGTAGGTGATGAACCATAATATCGGTTTCAAGTCCTGGCATGTCTTTGTATGACCAGGAAAAAACCTTAACATAGTCATGTAGCATCTGTATTAACCATTATTTGACACTAGGATCCAAGTTTGTACCTACCTTGACTTCTTTTCTTTCCTCTTCATTACCCAAGTTCACTATCTCAATTGGCTCCTTATAAGGCTGTATTGCCTTTTCTTCCTGTTGTAACAGTCTGGCAAGCTCTCCTGGTACCTCACAATCTTCCTCACCTTCGTCCTCGGCTTGGTAGATCGGATTTTCAAAGTCATAATGAGCAATAGAAAAACCATTATCAATCGGATCCAAAGTGGATGTGGATCTCCAGTTTGATATGTGAGTGTGTGTAAGAGCATAGCTATTATGATAAAGTAAAAAGTAGAAAAGAAAGGAAGAGAGCACAAACTTTGTATGTAAAAACGTCCAATGCTTTATCAATGACATATGAAAATGAAACATGATAACCCTAACAAATAAACCATTGCACCTCGGGTAAGACACAAGGTCTTAGAGTTAGTATTATTCATTCATTACATATCCAAAAACAAAAAAAAAGCACAATTACTCCTGAATAAAAGTAATCGGCACAAAGTCTTTAGTCTTCAAGTTGGTGAGTCCTCCGTTGACAGTTGGGAATATCCACTGGTCTATGTCACAGTCACTATCATTGTCCTCCAAAGCATTAACCCCATGATTGCTGATGCGTAAGGGTGTTCCTCCGGCACGAGCACGACGAACAACCCTTTGAGCTCCTGATGTAAAACCCAAACCAAATTTGTAAGATTTTTAGGGAATATCTGGAAGTTGGCCCCAAATTGTACACCCACCTTCTTCAAAAATTGCCCTGGCATCTTTCAGAGAAGCCATCTTCAACGGAGGCATAGTAGTCTTTGGAACACTGGCAGAGGTTTTGGTTGCAGCAGCGGTTCGTGGAACCTCCTCAAAGTTCTGACAGGGGGTCTCAATGAACTCTCCGTCCATTTCGACGTACCTAAAAGAGTTCAGGTGTCTCACCATGTACTCCTCCTCCCCATGGACTGTGATAATTTTCCCATTGACTGGGTACTACAACATCTGATGTAAGGTGGAAGTCACAGCACCAGCCCCATGGATCTAGGGTCGACCCAATAAACAGGAGTAAGATGGGCGGATGTCCATCACATAGAAAGTGGGATTAAAAGTCTGAGTACACACTTTGATAGGGATGTCCACCTCCCCATGCACCACTCTTTTAGAACCGTCGAAGGCTCACACCATAAAGTTACTAGGCTTCAGAGTCAATCCTTCATAGTCTAACCTGTCAAGGGCCTTCTTGGGCAGAACATTCAGTGATGAACCTGTATCCACTAGAACATGGGCCAAAGTAGTGCCCCTACACTCGATTGAGACGTGCATGGCATCATTATGTTTCCTTCCTCAGGGAGTCAGATCTGCGTCAGAGAAACCTAGCCCATTGTCAGCAGTCAAACTGGCCACACAATCCTCAAATTGATCAGTGGAGGTTTCTTGAGGTACGCTAGCAGTCTTGAGTAATCTCACTAAGGCCTTCGCATGGGCTTCAGAGCCCAATAACAGGGCCAACATTGAGATTTTTGAAGCAGTCTTACCTAGTTGTTCAACCACATTGTAGTCACTCTTCTTTATAATCTTCAATATCTTTTTCATATCCTTTTTAGAATCCTCAGGAATGGCTTCTAGATGTGTCTTCATCCGGATAGGCTCCACCAATACCTCTTTTCCCCGAGTCTCGGCTGACTCGGTAGTAGGGATAATAGTGGGACTAACAGCAGGACTAGCTATGGGAATATTGACAGGATCAACAAGGTTAATCACAGGAGTAGCAAGAGTTTTAGGAGGAGAGATCTCGGGAGAGAAAACTCCTTCGCTTCTTGTTATCTTACTGGTCTCAACGATATTACTAATTTCAGGATCAGAGTCTTTAGCATCTTTATCTATAACAAGCAATAAATCTTTCTTGATGCCATTGTAATAGACGTCAGCCCCATTGTTCCAGGGAACAACTTTATCCGAGGAATATGGTATAGGTCCAGGGAAAGTAATTATCAACAGAGTAACTTTCGGAGTAGATGTAGTCCTGACATGTCTTTGGGAGGAGACCTTGGGAGGATTGGCGGAAATGGTAATGATAAAAACATCTTCACATGGAGCATTTGTAATTGGAGTCTTCTCAAACTGGATTTCTTTATCATCCATCAGGCACTGAACGACTTCCTTCAAAAAATGGCAACCATTAGGTAAGGACAAACATAAGTGGAAACCTTCACCATAACCCAAAAATAAACTGGCCTGCAAGAGATTTTTCTTATTAGTCAAGAGTGAAGTAGCCAATTCATCAACAGAAGCAAAAAACATGTCATCATCAATAACATTAACACCACGACCGTTCTTGGGCATAGGGGAAGTTATAACATTAGGTGTCTCAGGCGCGTCGAATTCATTCTCCTTTGCTTCAATTAAATCCTGCACCTTGTTTTTCAAAGCCCAACAATCGTTGGTATCATGGCCTGGACTTTCAGAATGGTAAGTAGATCGAGCATTTTCATTGTAGTGAGGAGATGTAGTGTTGGGATTCTTGGGGGCCTCCATTAGGTTCACCAAATTGGACTTCAGCAGGTGTGGTAAAACCTGAGATAAGGTCATGTTGATCCGAGTAAACTGTCTCCTTGGATTATCCGTTCTGGACTGATTATTCTGTTACCAGTTTGATGTAGGATTGGAAATCATAACAGCCCCTACCGTTGGACGATGATCAGTTTTGTTAAGATTTCTATGGCCATAAGAAGCACTGACCTCCTTCTTCCTTGTGAATGGTTTCTTTGCAGTACTAGAGGATGTATCTCTCTGTATCATACTACTTTTAATACCAGCCTCTACTCGTTCACCCGTCAAGATCAATTTCGTGAACCCAGCAGAAGAACTTCCCATCAGGTGGTTAAAGAATGGCCCGAATAATGTGCCCAAGAACATGTCCACCAAATCCCTATCAGACAACGGAGGCTGGACTCTTCCCACAAGGTCTCTCCATTTTGAGCATAGTCCTTAAAGCCCTCGCCGGAACCCATTGACATGTTTTGCAACTGTGTACGAGTCGGGTCGAGGTCATCATTATATTGGTACTGCTTATAGAAAACAGCTGCCAGATCTTCCCAATTATGCACATTGGTTCTTTCTATTTGATAAAACCATTCCAGTTGAGTTCTTGTCAAACTTTCCTAGAAGAAGTGTACCCACAGATCCCTATCAGTAGTGTGGGGTTGAATTTTCCTGATATACGACCTTAAGTGTAAGTTAGGACTAGAGACACCGTCGTACTTAGAAAATGTAGGGACCTTGAACTTTCGCGGGATGACCAGTCCTAGCTCTTCAAAATCCAACTCGGGTACCCTTTGGATCTCCATGGCATTGAGCCGATCCTCCAGTTCTTTGTACTTATCACCAAAAGAAGGATACTGCTCTTCAGAATAGTCAGGTTCATCTTCTTAGGATTCCCTTGTACTGTGGTCTTCTTTTCTTGGCTCTCCTTCCTAATTCTCTCTCTCTCTCTCTCTCTCTCTCTCTCTCTCTCTCTCTCTCTCTCTCTCTCTCTCTCTCTCTCTCTCTCTCTCCTGACAGAGTTGCGATCTCTGACACTTGCTTCACTGGTCCTTTGAACCTTCTTCCCAAATTAAGAACACACACTGGCCTCTTTTTCTTCTTCTTGTCCTTGAGAATCAGAGCTTTCAAATCTTCTTGTCCCTTAGCCAGATTCAGGAACATTTCTTGGAATTGAGCATTTTGTGCCTGAAGCTCCTTAACTATTTGTTCAAGAGCCATTGTTGAAATAAACAGCGAAGAAGATAAGAAACCTGTCCTGAAACCTGTTTATGCAATGATATCCAGTTCTTTCTTCAACTGAATCCAAGATCTCTGCAGCTTTTCAAGATCAGTGGGGATATCAGGATGAAGGACTGTATAAGGAATATCCTCTTCGGAAATGGGCTCAACAACCAATGGTAAGATTGCTATATACGACATTATAATGTTTTGAGCGTGATCTCGTACCCATTGGAGATAAGGTTCCACAGGGATGGAAGTCTTAGGCCCCAAAGTCTTGGTATCAAATCTGTTTACCATGCCCCAAGCCTGTATAAACCTCTGACGATACCCTTGAAAATCATCCTCGTAGTTAAACACAATACCTTGGATAAGCATATCGTGAGGACCATCCCTTTGAGCATATCGAAATTGTCACAAATCAAATAAGGATTATAAGTTATGCCTCCCCTAATGCCAAGTAGTGGGACATTAGGGAATTCCCAGCAGCGGTCAATGATAGAGATATCTCCCATGGATCGTGAATAACAGAGAATATTCGAGTAAGAAAGTGACATTATCCTTCACGCCTAACCCAAACCTTCTTCATTCTTCAATACTGATTTAGGGAGGTGAGAAATAAGCCATCTTGACAGCAATGACACGTAACACATAAGAATCCCTTTTCTCTTCATGGTGCGAGTGTGGAGGGTATGCAAGATGTCTCCGAGTAGAGTAGGCACAGGGTTACGAGAGAGGAAAACCTTGATAGCATTCACATCTGTGAGAAAGTATGGATTAGGGAACATCACTAAACCATATATTAGAAGGGCCAGAACCTCCTCAAAAGCATTGAAATCCAAATCATCCCAAAACTGGTGAGCCTTCTCGTACGGAAACTTGGCTAGAAAACCCTTAACACCACTTCTTGTTTCTAGGTTGGGTACAATATCAGATCGTTTCAGATGCAAAGTTGTTGCAATGGCCTCTGGCTTGGGAGCTTCTTCTAACCCGGTGAAAGGCGTATAATCAAGAATAAGTATACCTAATATTTGAGAGAACTCTTCCATGGTGGGAAGCAACTGATAATCTAGAAAGGTGAAGCAATGGTGCTTAGGATCAAAGAATTGAAAGAGTACACTCATAATCTTCTCATCAATACCCGAGGTAACCAGATTATGAAGTCGACCATAGATCTTGGTAAATGAGGAACTCTCGGGACCCTTGATACCAGCTCTTTGAGTTGGAGAGGTATTCTTACAAAGCTGATCCGAATAGTATTTCTACGAGTGGAAGCCATGATCTTCAAAATAGAACAAAGATAAATTCCCTCGGTCCTTGAAATGGTCAATGTAATGAAAAATGGATGTTATGATGCACGATGTCATGTTTAAGCAAACTAATCATACACAAGAAAAACACACAAGACCTTAGGTATAGGCTTTCATGGAGTTTATAGGTAAATACCCTCTTGAAGTTTAGTTGGTTCAACCTGTCCTAGAAATAGTAACTGGGTTCCAAGGAGTCCCAATATCACTGATCTTTCTTTATCGAGAATTATTTCAGCTTAGCAATCTTTTTTTGCAGCCAAAATATCTCAAAAGTCCAATCTCAATGAGCGTAGTATCGAGTATCAACCAATCCCCAGCTTTACACCGAGGTCGGCTATCTCACTACTTTTTAATGGCCAAGTTTATTCAACTAAGGTTCTAAGGTCCGTTAGTGCTTCACGACACCATGCGGCGGCCCCATATTCTCCTCGATTCAACACAAGGGATACTGATACATACCAAAGTGTCACACGAACACAACTATCACTTCAAACATATCGGTCTATGCCATACAGTCTCCATGATCTATTGTTGTTTACCTAAAAAGATGCCCCCAGACCCGGGTGTAGGATCTATAGTAACAACCCAAACAACCATCCAATGATAAATCATACAAAGCAAGCAATTAAAACAAATTTAAAATGAACTAACTCTAAGGTAACCCCACTTTTTATATTTCCCCAGCAGAGTCTCCAGTTCTGTGATACGGTGGCAGAACCGGCTGTTTAATACTGGTTTTTGTGTTTTGGGTTTGCAAATGTTGCGGTAAGCAAGAGTTGCCACCGACTTTTCTTTTATCCAAATTAAGGAAAGGGTGAAAAGAACAGAAAAAGACCTTTTCGAGATTATTCTGAGTAAGGGGGGTATCTAATGGAAAGAGAAGGTGTTAGAACCCTTTCCATCCGTAGTTATCTACGGGCTCTTAGAGGTTTTCTTATTTTGAAAATACCTTGTTCTTTGTGTGTTTGAAAAATGTTTTGAAATGCCTTAGTGCAGAGATTTGCTTTGCGTTAACTCTTGTATCAGTCTTCAACAGTGTTGACAAAGCAAATGTTTTTTTTTTAAATTGTTTTTAAAAAGTAGTATTTGTGTAAGTGCAAAATATTTTTGATCAAACTTCTAACAATTATCTACTTTGTACTCAAAAAGTTAGTTATTTTCCTCATATCCTTTAGACAGTTCTATTCTACTATTAGTGAGTAAGTATCCCTATCGTTGGATGTATGAGGGACAATCGAAGGGACGTTTTTATAGTCACAAAGGCAACTGGGCAAGAAGCTTTAGTAACTACCCTAAGGTTATAAGATCATATTTTTACCGATGCAACTTCGAGCGGGTCATCGAGGGACTTTTGATCTTTTGAACCATAGGGTAGCCACTAAAACCTCTCACGTTTTAAGAGTTGTGACTATTTTCCGAAGGCAACTGAAGTGAGGTACCCTAGAGGTGTATATGTTCAACTGTGTTTAGTTCAAGTATTTATCTTTTGAGTTATTAGGTTTGCTAACATTTTAGTTTCAGTCTTGCCATACATGCCTAGTTACTAGCAGTAAATATGTACAAAACATAAAGTGCGGAAGTATAAATCTATACTATTACATGGCTTCACGGAGGGGATTTACAATGTACAAAAAATTTCGGACTGCGGAGAAAATAAAGAAAGCAAGTAAAATCCTATTAATTATTACATTCAGTAGGCAGATACAATGATATGAAAAGTGCAAAAATAAATAAATGTGCGCGAAGTAGAAAAGACGTCTGAAAATCCTAAGGTGTAAGAATCTTTTTATCTGCTTTTAATTATAAAAGAAAATAAAACTTAAGTCTATTTAGTTTTAATTTAAAGAAAAGGTTAAAATAATTAATTAATTAATTAATTTACAAAATTAACTTAATTAAAAAGATAACTAACCTAATGTATTTGTGGTTTTTGTTTTGGTTTAAAGTTAATTTAAATAATAGGGAAACTAAGAAAAAGAAATGGTTAGTGAAAAATAAAATACAAAAAGGAAAAGCCTTTCGAGCCAAAGAAAAAAAGGATTGCAATCCAAATGTAGGGTGATCTTTGATCCAGAAAAGGACGTAGCCTTGGATACAACAGAGGATGTTCGAGGTGTATGCTATACTCCTACATGAAATTTATTAGAGAAAAAAGATAAAGTCCAGTTTTGGGTCAAATCCAGTCTTAGATTCGACAACCTGTAGATGCATGATACTAAATCAAATCATCTGGGTATGAATCGAAAACTACTTCATCTTACAACCTTATGAACCCTGAGATTCGAAAGAAAATATGGATCGTGCCCAAGCAATGGCACAATCTTAACCCCTGCGCTTAATCTTGCATGTAGCACAAACATTAGCAATAACATGAATGTATCATTAAAAATTTCACATTTAGCTAGATTGAGATTGAAAGCAAATTACCAACGGAAAGAGTATATGAGTGATGCTCTAGTATATGTTGGAATTGCCTAGTACTTGGGCACGCTTCCTGCAAACTTTTGGGAGCAAATGGATTGTCGTGGAAAATTCCTTTGATTTGGACAACTTATGAGGATTTTGATACCTTTGGGGTGGTTTATGGGGTAGCGTATTGATCGCACTAAATCGCACTATGTTTCTGACTCAAATATCACATGTTTTCCTTAGTTTTTATTGTCATTTTCTCGTATTATGTTCCTTTTTCCTTTGTTTTCAGGATTCTTGTCATTTCAGAGCCTTCTGTGAAGAAACGAGCCAAAACGCCAAGAAATTAGGGTTTTTCAAGATATTTTGCACTTATGGCGTTCAGCACCGCGCTGGCTACAGGAAACGCGATGACGTGGCCCACTTTCACCCAGAGATCAACTGCCACGTTCCCATGATGTGGCGGTTCCAGGCGCCGCGCCCGCGGCCACCCTCACCGCGCCCGCGGCCTTCACAAAAAGGCTCCCGCTCAAAAGAAGTTAAGGGGCATGCTGGTCCTTACGCACCTCAAAGTTCCTCTATAAATAGCTTTCGATTCTCATTCTTTAGTTTCATCCAAGCTTAGTACAATCTTAAGCCATATACTATCAGTTTCTGTAAAGTAATAATCTCTTCACATCGGGGAGTTATTGCGGTGTAGATTGAGTTGTAATCGAGTCTTGGAGCACTTTGGTTGAAGTTCATCATACCGGCCTTACTTTTCCGTAGATTTGTATCAGATTCAAGTCTCCGACCGGAGCAAGGTTCTAATTTATTGCATTTCTTTATTTAATTGCTCTTACCATAGTCTACACGTTTTATAGACTTTAAATGCTCTTACCATAGTCTACACATTTTATAGACTTTAAATGCTCTTACCATAGTCTACACGTTTTATAGACTCGCACTTATTATGTCTGGCTAAACTATAAAGGTTAGGATGTAATGATTGTCATCGTGGTTGTGTTCCAATTATCATGCTAGTGAAAATACTCTGGGGATGTTTTGCTTCTAACTTAAGTCAATTGTGTTTAAATGTTTAATTGGGTAAGATCGAAAGCCGTCCAAACTAATGATACGACTTGATTATTATTTAACCAAACAAAAAGAGCGACAGCCGTTGATTGGTTAAATAGGAATCATTGACCCTTTTTAGAAAACGATTTTGAAACTATTTTCGGACGCGTTTGTAGGTTTAAAATCTGACTCTTGGCCAAAAGCCAAAAGTCTCTTTAAGTTAATCTTTCCGAGTAAGATCACTTTTCTGTTAAGTCAAAACTATCAATTTCTTAAAAATAGGTTTACCTCTTTAACGCGGAAGGCACCCTTTATATGTGACAATAAAGGAATTTAATTTAAAGAGTAAACTCGGTTCTTAGTAGTCAAAAGCTACAAGTTCCCGTTAAACTGATTCTTTGTTATCAATAGAAAATACTGCCCCATAAGTAGGTTCATCTACGCATGACCGGACCAATATCTGATTACATGATTTACATTCCAACCTGTCTTTTAAACTGTTATTTCCCTCGCATATTTACTTCGTGCACTGCACTCACATCAATATCCTTATTCGCCTTAGATAAGCACCTTAGCAATAGAGTTGATAGATTGACAATTGGTCTCTGTGGTTCGATAATCTTATATATTACTTCGATAGGCTGTACACTTGCAGTACTATATTTAGGCTACAGATTAAACAAGCCCATCAAGTTTTTGGCGCCGTTGCCGGGGACCAACTTCGTCAAATTTCGTACCCTATTGTTATCCCGTTTAGACTAAGGCTATTCTAGCCGGTAGATGCGTAGAAATCGTAGCACCGGCAACCTAATAGATCCTTTAGTAGAACCTGAACGTTACGCTCGTGCCCTAATAGAGGACATGGCCCAAAACCATGCCCAATGGGGATTAGAACGAGCGACAGTAGAGAAAAAGGAGAGCCATGGAGGAAAGCATGAGGTAAGTTGCATGGACATGATCAATGCCAAGATGGACGCCCTAGCCTTGAGAGTCAAGAACATGTCTCAAAACCCAACCACAGTAGCAGCAATCCAATCGGAGTGCGAACTCTGTGGAGCTCAAGGACATCAAACCGTTGACTGTAACCTTTTGAACGAATCAAGCTCAGACCAAGTTAACTATACTCAAGGGAACCCTTTCTCGAATACCTACAATCCTGGATGGAGGAACCACCCGAATTTCTCTTACAAAAACAACAACCCTATCCAAAATCCCGGACCTTCGAGACCTCAAGGATTCCAAACACAAAAACAAAACCAACCTATGCAAATAGTACCCCCAAGACCAAACCTTAAAGAAACCATAGACACCTTTATTCAAGCTCAAACCCAGCAAAATAAGGAGTTTATGAACCAACATATTCACACGAACGAACTGGTTACTCAACTAGCAACCAAGTTTGACCAGATAATAACCCACACCAAAATGCTTGAGACTCAGATTTCCCAAGTAGCACAAAACACCTCTGTACAAGTTGCACCTGGAGGACAATTCCCTGGACAAACTCAACCAAATCCAAAAGGCCAAGCAAATTCTATCACACTAAGAAGTGGAACCGCTTATGAAGGACCTAGAAATCCTGACTTAAGCACATCAGAAAAACCTATGGAAGATGCTACGCCCAAAGACCAGGTGGAGGAACCAGAGAAACCAGGAAAGCAATCAAAACCAGAAGTAGAAAAAAACACTCAACAACCTTATAAACCACCTATTCCATTCCCACAGAGGCTGAAAAACACCAAAGTAGAAAACCAGTACCAAAAGTTTATTAAGGTAATAGAGAAACTCCATGTTGAGATTCCTTTTACTGAAGCTATAACCCAGATACCATCATATGCTAAGTTTCTGAAAGATATTTTGACCAATAAACGACGACTCGATGATCCCAAGCCTTTAGAATGTCATTTTATATCCGAAAATAAACTCGCCAAGAAAGATAAAGACCCTGGAAGTTTTTCTATCCCTTGCATCCTAGGTAACCATATGATAGACAAAGCATTTTTAGACCTAGGAGCAAGTGTAAGTCTGATGCCTCTGGCCGTCTGTAAGAGGTTAAAATTAGGAGAACTTCAACCTACTAAGATGTCCTTACAACTAGCTGATAGATCTGTCAAATATCCCATGGGTATTTTAGAAGACATACCTGTCAAGATTGGTCAGTTGTACATTCCGACCGACTTCGTCGTAATGGATATCAAAGAAGATGAAGACATCCCAATCCTCTTAGGAAGATCCTTCCTATCGACCGCCGGAGCTATAATAGATGTTAAGAAAGGGAAACTGACTTTCGAGGTAGGAGATGAAAAGATTGAGTTCATTTTATCAAAATTTCTAATGGCACCAGTGATAGGAGATGCGTGTTATGCCATCGACATCATTGATGAATGTGTAAATGAGCTCGAACAAAACGAATTATTAACCAAATTACCATCAACCCCTATTTTAGAGGATGACGGATTTGAGAGTATCGAACCGTACATTGACGACAACCTTTTCGAATGCTTAGCTCTTACCCATGACCTTATGCCACGTGCTGAGAAAACCACTATAGAACTTAAGGAACTACCCAAGAATCTAAGATATGAGTTTTTGGATGAGGAGATGAATAGACCTGTTATAATTAGCGCCACTCTAAACCAAATAGAAACAAATCAACTATTAGATACCTTGCGAAAATATCCCTCAGCTTTAGGGTATAAAGTTTCAGATTTAAGAGGTATAAGCCCATCCGTATGCATGCATCGGATTATGCTAGAAAAAGATTCGAAACCCTCAAGAGAACATCAAAGAAGAATAAACCCTATCATGAGTGATGTAGTCAAGAAAGAAGTTCTTAAGTTATTAGAGGCTGGTATCATATACCAAATTTCGGACAGTGAATGGGTAAGCCCAGTCCATGTGGTACCCAAGAAAGGAGGTATCACTGTTCTAAAAAATGAGAAAGGTGAGCATGTGGCAAAACGAACAGAAGGAGGATGGCGAATGTGTATAGATTACAGAAGGTTGAATAAGGCAACAAGAAAAGACCATTTCCCTCTCCCATTTATAGATCAGATGCTTGAACGTCTAGCAAGACACTCATGTTTCTGCTATCTTGATGGATATTCGGGATTTTTCCAAATCCCTATTCACCCAGAGGACCAAGAAAAAACCACATTTACCTGCCCTTATGGAACATTCGCTTATAGACGAATGCCCTTTGGACTCTGTAATGCACCTGCCACTTTCCAACGTTGTATGATGTCAATTTTCGCAGACTACCTAGATGGAATTATGGAAGTATTTATGGACGATTTTTCAGTGTGTGGGTTTGATTTCAAAAACTGCCTCTCGAACTTGGAGAAAATCTTAAAAAGATGTGTGGAAGTAAACCTTGTGTTGAATTGGGAAAAGTGCCACTTTATGGTAAGTGAAGGGATAGTCTTGGGACACATTATTTCTGAAAGAGGTATAGAAGTCGATAAGGCCAAGATAGAAGTTATAGAAAACTTAAACCCACCTAAGACCGTTAGGGAAATAAGAAGTTTCCTAGGACATGCCGGGTTCTACCGACGTTTCATCAAGAATTTTTCCGCAATAACTAAACCTTTAACTAACTTATTGATGAAGGATGTCGAGTTTGAATTCGACCAAAAATGTCTTGAGGCCTTTGAAGTTTTAAAGCAAGCTCTTATTTCAGCACCTATCATAAGACCACCTGATTGGACACAACCCTTTGAAATCATGTGCGATGCTAGTGATTTCGCTGTAGGGGCTGTACTAGGGCAAAGAAAAGACAAAAAACTGCATGCAATTTACTACGCTAGTAGAACATTAGACGCCGCCCAGCTAAATTATACAACCACAGAAAAAGAATTGCTAGCCGTAGTTTTTGCTATTGATAAATTTCGATCTTATTTGGTGGGAGCAAAAATAATAGTATACACAGATCATGCAGCAATCCGGTACTTGTTAAGTAAGAAAGATGCTAAGCCTAGATTGCTCAGATGGGTACTTTTACTCCAAGAATTTGACTTGGATATTAAGGATAAAAAAGGAGCTGAAAACTTAGTAGCTGATCATCTCTCTAGGTTAGAACACCTTAAGCCTGAACTTATACCTATAGACGATCACTCTACTTATGAAAGATTAATAGCTGGGATAAACTCAACTGAAAAAGAGACTTATGAGGAAATCTCAACCATGAACAACATACCATGGTACGCAGATATTGTAAATTATCTAGCCGCTGATATCATACCCCCCGACTTAAGCTACCAACAGAAGAAGAAGTTTTTCAGAGATGTTAAACACTTCTTTTGGGATGAACCCCTCCTATTCAAAAGAGGAATAGATAATATATTCCGACGATGTGTGCCGGAGGAAGAAGTAGGCAATGTCATTAAACATTGTCATGCTTCACCTTATGGTGGACATGCAAGCACGTCTAAAACATGCGCCAAAATATTTCAAGCAGGTTTTTATTGGCCTACTGTATGGCGCGATGTCCACACTTACATTACAAAATGTGACCGATGCCAACGCACTGGGAACATCTCAAGACGTGATGAAATGCCTTTAAGAAACATCCAAGAAGTGGAAATATTTGATGTCTGGGGTATAGATTTCATGGGACCTTTTCCTTCCTCAATGGGTAACAAGTATATCCTAGTAGCTGTCGATTATGTCTCAAAGTGGATCGAAGCTGTTGCATCACCCACAAACGATACCAAGGTAGTTATCAAACTGTTTAAGAATATTATTTTCCCTAGGTTTGGAACCCCGAGGTTAGTCATAAGTGATGGAGGATCGCATTTTATATCTAAGATATTTGACAAGCTTCTAAGAAAATACGGAGTAAAACATAGAGTAGCATCACCATATCACCCGCAAACCAGTGGCCAAGTAGAGGTATCGAATAGGGAGATTAAGCAGATCCTAGAAAAAACCGTATCATTATCCAGAAAAGACTGGTCTGGAAAACTTAAAGACGCCTTATGGGCTTATAGAACGGCTTATAAAACCCCTATTGGAACAACTCCTTATCAATTGGTTTATGGAAAGTCCTGTCATTTACCCTTCGAACTAGAACATAAAGCCTATTGGGCCATTAAATCCTTGAATCTAGATTACCTGAAAGCCGGAGAAAAACGTATCCTGGACATTCACAAGCTAGAAGAGCTTCGCTTGAATTCCTATGAGAATGCCATCATATATAAGGAAAGAACCAAAATGTGGCATGATAAAAAAATCATCAAGAAAGATTTCAACATTGGTGATCCTGTTCTCCTATTTAACTCAAGGTTACGACTTTTTCCTGGTAAGCTTCGTTCAAGATGGACAGGTCCATTTGAAGTGTCAAAAGTTCTAAAGTCTGGAGCAGTAGAAATCAAAAACAATTCATGTGCTCCATTTGTGGTAAATGGACAAAGACTGAAGCTCTACAAAGGAGGCGATTTGCCTGTTGACTACTCTAGTCATATTCTTATAGACCCACCAATACCCACATAAAGTAAGATCTAATCGTCAAGCTAAACGACGTTAAACAAGCGCTGCATGGGAGGCAACCCATGGTTTATTCTTTATTTTATTTTATTTTATTTTAGTAATTTATATATTTTATCTGGACTAATTTCTTGTGTTTATATTTTCAGGATGCATCACCCCGATGGTATGGTTGTGATTTTCAGAGATGAAGCGCAAAAGGCCCGATTTGCTACCTTATCTGCTAGACCTATGGTACCCACTAGGTACCCCCGATCAGAGCTGCATGGAGGCACTCGGGATTGAGCCAAGTATTCGGTATCTATGCAACCAACTCAGCTGGGATTCTTATGCCGATGATGTCCACAAAACCTACAGGAACCTTACTCTGGAGTTTCTTAGCTCTATGGACTATAATCCACGAGTAGGTGAAGGAGATGAGCGAGGACGCCTGAGTTTCAGATTGTTTGGCACCGAGTATACCCTGACCACCAAAGAATTTGGGGATTTGCTTGGTTTCCAAACTGGACCGACCGCTATAACTGAGTTCCCATTGAGTTGCTACATGGACAGAGACATTGACAAATTTTGGCAGGACATTACTGATAGAGCCAGTCTTGACCCCTCTACCCAGCTGTCCCGGAAGATCCATAACCCGGCCTTCCGATACTTCGAGATGATCCTATGCCACACTTTCTTTGGGAGGAGTTACTGTGACCACTTGGTCACCGCTGAGGAGATCCTTTTCTTATATTGTGCTAGTCAGTCCAGACCTATAGCTAGTGGAGGTTTTCTGATAGAGAGCCTCGAGCAGACTGCTCGATCCGCTGTAGGGCTCATTCATTCCGGAGGGAATGTGACACAGATAGCTTCTGCTTTGGGTTTAGACAGTATGATAGCACAGCTGACCCCATACTGTGGATATACTTTTCTGGATTTAGACTTTTGCATGGATCGTGGATTCATGAGGAGGGCCTCTTTCCACCCATATCGGTACAGATTGCTTATCAATGACCAGACAGTTTACACCTTCACCATGCCAGACCCTCAGATGACTTGTGTTTCCAACTCTGCTAACTGGAACTATTCTGTAGAAGGTTGGGGTGAGATATCAGAGTACACTCCAGAATACACTCCTGCCTCCGAAGAGTACACTCCAGAATACACTCCTGCTTCTGAAGATCCCACTCAGGACTACACTCCTGCCTCCGAGGACTCCGCTCCAGATCACACATCCCGACCCGAGGTTACACATACTACTGTTCTTACTAATAACCTCAGCTTGCAGGAACCTGATATTCGCACTCTATTGACTGCTATGCGCACTGAGATAACCACTCTCCGCAATGAGGTGGCTGACCTTCATTTGCAGTTGGAAGTGAATGATGTTACCTTCGCTGGTGAGTTAGATGAATTAGCTCACGAGGTGGCAGAGATTCGACGCCAGCTGACTGAGCTGCGTGGCCCAGGCACTCCTGCAGAGCATCCTACCGGTTGGTAGTAGATCTTTATTGTTCACAAGATATCTAGTTTCAGTATTATTAGTATTATGTTGATTTCCTTTTCAGACTCATTTTTATTTTTGCATTATCTGTTTCCTGAGTTGTTAATATTTATTTTGATGACCCAATGTCCGTACCTATATCTATATATATATATATATATGCATATGTTATATTTATTTACTAATGTTTTTGTTTTTCTAGGTCACCATAGTTTTAATATAAAAATAAAATAATTAAACATGTGTATATGTATTCACGTACATATATGCACATTTATAAAAAAAATAGGTACACCTCCAGAAATTGAAGATAATGGCGAGGAAGAAAAAGCCCAATGGAAAGAAAGCCAGGCCAGCCCAACTGACCTCGACCTCACCACGCCCGCGGTAGGCCCTGCCGCGCCCGCGGTGACGCAACGGTCACCTAACGGCTAGTAGCTCGTTTTTCCCCCCATTTTACCACTTTTTCAATTTCCAATCCCATTTTCTTCCAATTTTAACCCACTTTATTACCCATACCAACCCACTACTTTTATTTCCATTATTTTCATCATAAATATTTACAACCACCATTTTCTTTCTTCCCTTCCTATAAATACCCCCTACTATATCATTTTCTTCCTCACACCTTCATTACTTCTACATCCCATTCTTTCTCTCTTTTTATCCACAAGAAAATCCTATGGAATTTCACGGCTACATTTTACGTGGTGGTCAAGCCGGAGAAAGGCAACTAAAGCGGCTTGAAAAATTGCTGACAACACCAATACACTCTACCAGGTATATCGATGAAAACTGTCTATATTCATTAGGTATATACCATAGTGTATTCTTCCTTCTAGATAAAATAGGTATGCATGATATTTTTGCTACTCAAGCACCAACCTACCCTAGGCTGACGTTCGAGTTTTTAAGTTCTTTAATTTATAACGTCTCTCCTAACACTGCTAGCACCGTAGGTGGAGTCAAATTTAGAATGTTTAATGTCGACTATGATTACTCCACTGACGGTCTAGCCGCCATGTTAGGATTGCCTTATGGGGATGGTGCCATTTGTGAAGCACCTTTAGACACGGATTGGGCATTTGAAGCATTTTGGGCCAGAATTACTAAACAAAATGCAACATCTTTTGATGGCCTTCTTGCTTCTCACATCCACAATCCTGCCCTTCGTGTCTTTAGATTTCTTTTAGCATCCACCATCTTTGCTCGGGAAAACCCAAACAAGGTGAATGCTAAAGAATTAATTATCATGCAGAGCTGCCTCACAGACACCAAAGTTAATCCCGTCCCATTCATGATTGCCCACATGCACCATGTTTTAAGAAAAGGTGGGCCGATTTCCTTTGGTGGACTGATTACCACTATTGCCCGTGCCATAGGATTGGATACGGAACTTGCCACCCTAGAACCACTTCCTCCTCGGATTGCAAATCTTAAATTTTTCAGGGATATGCGTTTATGCAAGACGAGGAAGGAAGGTGGTTACTTCCTCATGGTTGGAGGTGCTGCTATACCCAGTGTTGTTATGCCTTGCACCCGTCGTACTGATATTAGATTTGAGCGTAACTGGACCTACGATCTCAACGCTCCTGCTTTTATTGGTCCGTTGCCCCCAAATCTACCTTTAAATGAGGGTAACAACACTGATGATGAGTACGATTTCCAAACAGAGGAACCACCCCATTTTTCACCTTCACACACGGCACCTTCAACCTCTAACCCACATGCAGGTACAGCTCCTAGCTTCCATGTCACTGAGGACATGTGGCGTGAGCATATGGCCCGAGAGGCCCAGAGGGACACCCTCCTTGCTACCTTGCAGCAACAGGCGGCCGACAACATGGCCTTCATGCAAGCGTCCCAAGAACAAAATGCTAGCTCTCTGCGCACTATTATGGAAAGTCAGCTGGCTTTTCAGAGAGAACAGCACCTACACCAGACCACATACGCTCGTCACTTCCAATTGATGGAGGCAACCCAAGGCACCCTCATTGGTCGGACCCAAGAGCTACAAGCGGCAAATGCCGCCTTGTCAGAGAGACTGGAGCAGCTTGTTTTGGACCGAGATAGCCGCCGTCGCAGCCGTAGCCGCCGTTCCGGTCGTACCAACCAGGATGGTGAAGGTCCTAGTGGCCCCCACTAGTGTTTTCAGGTACCTCCTCCTACCTTATTTTGGAACATTGAGGACAATGTCTGATTTAAGTGTGGGAGGAGCATTTATCGCTTTTATTTCCCATTTTTCGCTTTTATTTTTCGCTTTTATTTTCCTTCCGCATTTTTCCTTTTTATTCGTAGTTAATAAAATGCATGTGATAGGCGAGTCTTTCTGCGTAGTGTACCCTTTCATTTCCCCCACCTTTTAGCCTTACAAAATTTTTATTTTTCAAAGATTTATGGTTGTTTTTAAGGATTTGGGCTATGAGACAGGTCCTAGATAGGGTCTGTTTCTCGGACACTCACTTTTTGAAAAATTCGTTATCATTTCTACACCATAAGCCTTTTTGAATATTTAGATTAGATCCTTTCTCCCCAATATGCTATGATTTTGAATAAAACTGTACAAATAGGTCTTCAAGTAGTTTATCTTAGCAGTCAGCTCCGGCCTAAGCATGCTCTAAGTGTGGGATCGATGAATATAAGTGGATGATCTCTATTTTTGCCTTAAAAGTTACAAAATAAAGTATGAATACGACTACGAGTTGGGTGATCCTCACAAAGATTACTTAACTCAAGAAAGTTGTAAACACTAACAAAAACAAAGAAAAAAAATATATATAAGGCATATCTGTTGTAGTTGGTTCAGAGGTATCTGGTGCTGAACTTGGTAGGGCGGACTACGGTCCGATCCCCCGCAACTGCAAATGGGTAAAATAAAAAGGGATTAAACCAACTCTTGTACCAGAATCCCATCACTTGAGATCAGAGTCACTAACCGGTCACTACACCATGAGTATGTACGGATAACGGGCTTAATGTGATTGCGCCTGAATGAAAAAGGACCTCGTACAAAAAGAAGTCTTAGCATAGTAAGGATATTTGGATCAATCTGTATACTTATGAGGTTTATGTCCGCATTTCTGCGAGTAGTGTAATTAAGATACCCTTGATTCAGATAGTTAGTGCCTGACAACACACCCTTACTCGGACTTAGAAGCCCTCTTTGCCCAAAACCTGTATACACCATAAATTTTCTTTCATCTACTTTTAAGAGTTGTTGCTTGAGGACAAGCAAAGGTCTAAGCGTGGGAGGATTTGATCGCACTAAATCGCACTATGTTTCTGACTCAAATATCACATGTTTTCCTTAGTTTTTATTGTCATTTTCTCGTATTATGTTCCTTTTTCCTTTGTTTTCAGGATTCTTGTCATTTCAGAGCCTTCTGTGAAGAAACGAGCCAAAACGCCAAGAAATTAGGGTTTTTCAAGATATTTTGCACTTATGGCGTTCAGCACCGCGCTGGCTACAGGAAACGCGATGACGTGGCCCACTTTCACCCAGAGATCAACTGCCACGTTCCCATGATGTGGCGGTTCCAGGCGCCGCGCCCGCGGCCACCCTCACCGCGCCCGCGGCCTTCACAAAAAGGCTCCCGCTCAAAAGAAGTTAAGGGGCATGCTGGTCCTTACGCACCTCAAAGTTCCTCTATAAATAGCTTTCGATTCTCATTCTTTAGTTTCATCCAAGCTTAGTACAATCTTAAGCCATATACTATCAGTTTCTGTAAAGTAATAATCTCTTCACATCGGGGAGTTATTGCGGTGTAGATTGAGTTGTAATCGAGTCTTGGAGCACTTTGGTTGAAGTTCATCATACCGGCCTTACTTTTCCGTAGATTTGTATCAGATTCAAGTCTCCGACCGGAGCAAGGTTCTAATTTATTGCATTTCTTTATTTAATTGCTCTTACCATAGTCTACACGTTTTATAGACTTTAAATGCTCTTACCATAGTCTACACGTTTTATAGACTTTAAATGCTCTTACCATAGTCTACACGTTTTATAGACTCGCACTTATTATGTCTGGCTAAACTATAAAGGTTAGGATGTAATGATTGTCATCGTGGTTGTGTTCCAATTATCATGCTAGTGAAAATACTCTGGGGATGTTTTGCTTCTAACTTAAGTCAATTGTGTTTAAATGTTTAATTGGGTAAGATCGAAAGCCGTCCAAACTAATGATACGACTTGATTATTATTTAACCAAACAAAAAGAGCGACAGCCGTTGATTGGTTAAATAGGAATCATTGACCCTTTTTAGAAAACGATTTTGAAACTATTTTCGGACGCGTTTGTAGGTTTAAAATCTGACTCTTGGCCAAAAGCCAAAAGTCTCTTTAAGTTAATCTTTCCGAGTAAGATCACTTTTCTGTTAAGTCAAAACTATCAATTTCTTAAAAATAGGTTTACCTCTTTAACGCGGAAGGCACCCTTTATATGTGACAATAAAGGAATTTAATTTAAAGAGTAAACTCGGTTCTTAGTAGTCAAAAGCTACAAGTTCCCGTTAAACTGATTCTTTGCTATCAATAGAAAATACTGCCCCATAAGTAGGTTCATCTACGCATGACCGGACCAATATCTGATTACATGATTTACATTCCAACCTGTCTTTTAAACTGTTATTTCCCTCGCATATTTACTTCGTGCACTGCACTCACATCAATATCCTTATTCGCCTTAGATAAGCACCTTAGCAATAGAGTTGATAGATTGACAATTGGTCTCTGTGGTTCGATAATCTTATATATTACTTCGATAGGCTGTACACTTGCAGTACTATATTTAGGCTACAGATTAAACACCCCATCACGTATGCGTGCAAAAACCAATTTGGGCTTGTATCTCTGGTCTCCTTATATAGAGGGGATGGAGGTGACAAGAAGGAAAAGGTTTAAACAACCATAAACAAGTGTTTTCAAAGCCATGAATGGTGTTTTGTAACATTGAAAAAGCCATGGAAACTTGTCTCTTTTTGAATTTGAATGAACCTGGACATTTTTGCTCCTTCGAATTCTCTCCAGTGTTGCTCTTCAACTGGCCTCAAGTTGCCTCTTTCGAATGGACCTCTTGTGTAGCCTTCGAATGGGCCTTCTGCATGCTTCTTTAAATGTACCTCTTGTGTACCCTTTGATTGGGTCTTGTTCTCATCACTATGGCTTCTTCGTTTGAACCCCTATTCAGCTAGCCCAAACGAAAACTCTTTCCTTGCCAATCGAAGCTTATTTTGGCATGAATGTGATTGGGCACGTTGGCTTAAAACTGGCAGTATGTTGACTTTTGGGCCATCAGACATCTTTGAATGTTTTTCTTTCGTTTTGGCTAGAAATATCCTTTGTTTTGAACCAATGTATGTGCTCTTTTAAAGGGAACCGATGCATCATTTGTATACATAACTTGCCATTCCTTCGACTGGGCCAACAAAGTAAGCCCTTCGAATGGAACACCCATGTATGCCCCTTTAAATCCATCAATACATGTCTTTCGAATGGGGAAATTATATGTCCTTCAAATGGACCATGTGCCTGTCCTTTGAATGCACCGGTTGTGTACCTTCTGAAAGGGGCACCGGGTACGTCATAGTGCAGAAACTTTGTATGTTGAAGGGTCTTGGCATTGAGAGAAAGCATAGAAGTCTTTGCCTTATGCTTCCAACACAAGCATGGAGGCACTTTTGGCCTAGTGAATGAAAGGCATGCTGATGGGTCTTTACCTTGTGAAACCAAGGCAAGCATGAAGAGGAATACGTGTGCTGGTGACAAGCTGAGGGGCCTTTTGCCCAGTGGGGGCTTTGTGAATCGAAGGCCAGTTAAAAGTGGCCTTTTGCCTTATGGATCGAAGGCCAGTTTGAAGAAGTTTTTGCTATTGTGAATCCAAAGCAAGAACAAACAAACCTTTTGCCCTGAACGAAGCTGGAATGCAGGAACCCACTGTTTTATGGATCAAAGTAAGCATGCAGGAGGTCACTGCTGGTGCGTTGAAGGGAGCTTGCAGGGGATTCTTACTTTGTGCGCTGAAAGCATGCACATAGAGATAAATTGCCTAGTCGAAGAAGGAACCAAGCTTACTCCAAAGACATCAAATTCCCAAATGAAGCAGGAATCCATATTGCATTAAAGAAACCAAATTCCAAAATGAAGCAGGAATCCAGCTTGCATGCAGGTAGCCATTGCATTGTGAATCAAGCCAGCATGAAAAGCCAATGGTGTAATCGAAGGAGAACTAGGAGGCCTTCTCCTTTTGGATCGAAGGAGGTTGTTTCAAAGGAATCACATGCCCAGTTAAAGCTTGTATACAGTAAACAATCAAAAGGCCAAGGCTTCAATCGAAGCTTGGAAATTTGAGGCAATCTTGGAGGAGGTTAGGCGCTCAATTGAAGCCTGTCAACATGCCAATAGAAAGACCCTTTTACATGCCAATCGAAAGACCTTGTTTATCTTCAAACTATGAGAGGGAAATTTTGGGGTACAACATTTAGCCACCCCAGTGGTAGAGCGTGCGCGTTTGAGTCATAACTATGCCTTGTCTTGGGTTTGATCCAGGCGTGAGGCATTATTCTTTTTTCTAACATTTACATTACAGATCTTTTGCAAAGAATTCACGCGCATGTATCAAGTGCCCTCATCTCATCACTATTGTATCATTGTCTGATTGAATCTAACACACCACAAAGCATGTGTATGATACACCTTCAAAAGCTAACCACAAATAATCAAAATAGACGCGGGTCTTTGCTTTTGGCCTAATCTGAATTTCTGATTCTTACACCCCTTTTACTTTACAATACTCAAGCACATACCATTTTTTATTTTTTTTTTATGATTGCCAACAAAAATTGTTTTGGGCCAAGCTCCCCATTTTGCTTTTTAACCCCCATTTTGCTTTTCAAAACCCCAGCCCATTCATTTTATATTTTCATTACTTCTTATTTATATATTTATTTTATTCTAAAAAACACAAAAATATATATTTTTCTTAAAATTAAATTTAAATATTTTTTTATTTTTTTATTTAATTAAATTTTATTATTTTCTTTTACATTGTAAAAACATTTTCAAAATCAATACTAACATTCAAATTATTTCTAAATAAATTACTTAGACTTAGGTTTTGTTTTATTCTAAAATAAATTGGCTTAGATTTTAGGTTTTGATTAAATAATTAATTAATTTCTTTTGTATTTAAATTCAATTAATTTAATTTGGTTAACTATTAAATCTTTCTTTCTATCAAAAAACGTAAAAGTAATATCTTCTTCATCTCTATATTTTGTGCATAATTATTGTTGTAATTCAATTCATTGGTTTGTAATAGTAATTAGGGCTTTATTGCTTTCCTCCCCTTATTCACAAACTTGTACCCTCCATCCCCAAAAGTTTTGTAATAACATAGGACGTTTAAATTCTGCAATTTATCGCTTTCATTATTATTGCTAGTAATTAGGGCTTGTATGGAAATATCTTAAAATCAATATTAGCAAAACCCTAATTCAAAGATAAATACTTGAAATCAAACACCTAGCATACTTTCACCTTTAGGGTAACCCACACTTGTTGCCTCGGTTTTATACATTCATGCCCCTCAAACGTGGGATGTTTTAGCAAAGACTCTCGATTAAAATTTCATAGTCCCTCGATGACCCTTCAAATCTTTCCCTCGGTAAATGATCTTAGTCCCTTATGATAATTGCTAAAACATCTTACAAGTTACCTTCTATGGTTGTACGATGACCCACGCCTGTCCCTTCACATCCAATGATAAGGCTCTCTATCAATCAATGTTAGATAAGCATTACCTAAAGGAGGAGGAAAAGAACAAATACTTTTTTAGTAGGTATATTGCTCGTAATTTCTTCCTCACAAACAAAACCATTTACACCCCATACTTTCAAAAACACTTTTCAAATAAACATTTTGTATAAATTCTCAACAATACGAGAATCGTTACAAAAATGGCCTTACATTGGCATATTTCAAACATCTTTCCAAACATTCATTTTCAACAAATATTTTCAAAACCAACACTTTGTATACATTTTTAATGATCCGAGAGTCATTGCAAAGTTTTCCAAACTTAGGCATTTTCAAAATATTTTCAAACATACACAAACACAAATCATTTCAAAGTGAGCTAGCAATTAAGAGCTCGTAGATAACTATCGATGAAAAGGGTGCTAACACCTTCCCTTTTCATAACCTACCCCCCAAACTCAAGAAAATTCTCAAAAGGTCTTTCCTATTCTTTTCACCCTTTCCTTTATTATATAAAAGAAAAGTCGGTGGCGACTCTTGCTATCTGCAACATTTACGATAAAACGCAAAACAACCAAGTCAGTTCTTCCACCATATTATAGAACTGGGGACTTTGTTGGGGATTATAAACTAAATGTGGGGTTACCTTAAGAGCTAGATCACCTTGTTTTTCTTTACATGTTTGCCTTGTTTGCTTTACATTTGTGGGTTATGCTTCGGTTTATTTCTGGTATAAATCCTATACCCGAATATGGGGCATATTAGGTAAGTAGAAATAGATCGTGGGGACTATGCAGCATAATATCGACATGGTTGAAGTGATGTCTATGTTAGTGTGACACATTTGTAGGTACCGGTGTCCCTTGAGTCTCGTCAAGGAGAATACGGGGCCACTTTGTGGTGTCATGAAGCACTAACTGACGTTAGAACCTCAGTTGAACAACTTGGCCATTAGAAAGTACTGAGATAGTTGGATTTGGTGCAAGACTAAAGTTGGTTGATACTCGATGCTACATTCATTGAGATCGAACTTTTGGGATATTTTGGCCACAATTTGAATGGTTGAGATAAAACAATGCCCAATGAAAATAGATCAGTGATATTGAGATTTCTTAGAACTCGGTTACTTTATTTAGGACATGTTGAGCCAACTAAACTTCAAGAGGGTACTTACCTATAAACCCCATGAAAACCTAAACCTAAGGCCTTGCCTGCTATGTTTGTGTGTGATTATTTTTTCATAACATGATAGCATCATGCCATGGCACTTTCACTAATCATTTCAAGAATTTAGGGATTTATCTTTGTTCTGTTTTGTAGGACATGGCTTCCACTCGCTGAAATACCATCCGAATCAACTTTATAAGGGTGTCTCCTCAACTCAAAGAGTTATCGTCAAGGGTTCCTAAAAATTCTCCATTCACCAAAAGATATGGTCGACTTCTCAATCTGGTTTCCTCAAGCTTTGAAAAAGACATGATGAGGATGCTCTTTCAGTTATTTGACCTTGTACATCATTGTTTCATCTTTCCCGACTATCAACTAGTGCCCACAATGGAAGAATTCTATCAATTATCGGGGGTACCACTCCTTGATCAAATACCATTCCCCGATTTAGAGAAAACTCCAAGACCTGAAGTGATTTCCAATGCCTTACAATTGAAGAGTTTTAACATTATAACCAATTGGGAGACAAGAAGTGGGGTCAAAGGCTTTTTGGATAAATTCTTAATGGAGAAGGCTCAACTATTTTGGGATGCTATGGATTTACAAGCTTTTGAGGAGATCTTGCCTCTTCTAATCTATGGGTTGGTGCTTTTTACTAACCTTGGCCAACTCATAGATGTGAATGCTGTCAAAATTATCCTTACTCGTAATCCCGTGCCTACTTTGCTCAGAGACATTCTACATTATCTTCACACTTGCACCATGAAGAAGAGAGGTACTCTTATGTGTTGCATTCTATTTCTATCTAGGTGGTTTATTTTGCACCATTCCCGATCAGCATTAAAGAATGAGCAGGGCTTGAGATGGTTACAAAGGATAATGTCGCTTTCTCATGAAGATATCCATTGGTGCTCTGGATCTCAAGAGGACATTACTATGACCTCTGTGGGGAGTTCCCTAATGTTCCACTCTTGGGAATTAGGGGAAGTATTACTTATAACCCTTCTTTGGCTTTATGACAATTTAGCTGCGCTCAAAGAAATGGTCTTCATGATGCACTTATCCAAGGTATTGTATTCGACTATGAGAACGATGTCCAAGGTTATCGTCAAAGGTTTGTACGAGCTTGGGGAATGGTAAACAAGGTTGATAGAAAGACTTTGAGGCATAAGAACTCCATTCCTTTGGAGCCTTATCTCAAATGGGTGCAGGCTCGCGCTCAAAATATCATGATGCCATATCCTACTATCTTAACAATATTTTTGGATCCTGTTGTCGAGGGAGATACTTCTTATAACATTCTCCATCTTGACATGCCTACCGACCTCAAAGAATTGCAAAGATAGTGGATTCAACTCAATGAGGAACAATACACTTTTAAAGCTCAATTCTACACAAACGAGAAGAAAGTGTTGGAGCTCACAAGACAACTTCACGATGAGCGAAGGATGAATGCATACATTGCACCAAAGAAGAAGTGTCTGTGGGAGACTTGAGCCTTTTGTTTTAGGAGTTCATTTTGTTGTCTGTTTGAGACCTTTTTGCTTTACTCATTGTAAGCCCAAGGGGAAATTGTAACTCTTGAATTTCTTAATACAATTGTTGTGTTTGTTTCCTTTTTTGGATATAAAATTTAAATCTCTTAAGGTCCTTGAAAACATTGCGTCAACATAGCATGCATCATATCATAAGCCAGTTTTCCGATACAGGTCTCCTCATCTTTTTACTGTTTATTTTAGTATAAGATGGCTCTAGAGAAAATCGTCAAAGATCTGCAAACACAACACACACAGTTCCAAGAGACTCTCATCAATATAGCTAAATGTCAGCAAGAGATGATGGCACTCCTTACCACCAAGAAGAAAACCAAGAAGAGGGTTATTATCCTCAACATGGGAAGAAGGTTCAAGGGGCCCACCCAACTAGCTCAAATAGAAGAGGCTTCTCCTGAGGATGAAGACAATCAAGAAGAGGAGTTTAGAAGCACTAGAGATGGGGGTGGAAATAACCAGATTGCTGAGGATGAAGACTATTTCGAAGAGTAGTATCCTCCGGGGGACGAGAAATACAAACAGATGGAAGACCGACTTAAAGCCGTAGAGATCCAAAGAATTACTGGTTTGGACTTTGGAGATTTAGGTCTGGTCCCTGGGGTGGTCATTCCCCACAAATTTAAGGTTCCTGTCTTCGCCAAATACGATGGTGTTGTACCCCAAAATTTGCCCTCTCATGTTTTCAAAGGTCTTCCCTTACATGGTTGGTCACAAACACTTGCCTAACGAAAATAAAGTTTTTTGAAGTTGAACAAGGTGTCTTTCGATTGGCATCTGGGAAAAGTATTTGATTGGGTATCCAAAATCCTTTGATACAGGCTTGATTCACCAGTCTTCAATTGGGAATTTGGAACTCTTCGATCGGGCTTTGATTAGTAAGCTTCGATTAAGTGTTTGGAACCCTTCGATCAAGCTTTGGTTCGCAAGTCTTTGATTGAGCGCTGGACCCCCTTCGATCAAGTCAATTTCACAATGCTTCGACTATGCATTAACTACTTCAGGCTTACCTTCGACTCACGAGGCAAGAATCTCCTACAAGTTTGTTTCGATTCACAAAGGAAAAGGTCCCTCAACTTGTCAGCACACCAGGAAAGAGGCTCATTCAAAGAACATGTAAATGACTCGTTCGAAGAACATGTAAAGGTCCATTTGAAGAAGCATTCAAAGGGTCAATTCGAAGAACATTCAAAAGGTCCATTTGAAGAAGCATTCAGAAGGCCTATTCGAAGGGTACATAAGAAGTCCATTCAAAGGAGGCAACTCAAGACCAATCGAAGAGCATGGCCTGGAGGCATTCGAAAATCAAAGGTGTCCAGGTTCATTCAAGATTCCAAAGAGACATGAATATTTCAAAAAAGGAAATCTTTTAATATGTCTGATTCTTGTCTCATGGCTTTAAAGGCCTGGTTAAATGGTTGTCCCTTGCCATTTTCATGCACCCTCACACTCCTATAAATACGAGGCCAATGACACATTACAGGGGGACGAGGATTTGGAGATACGCTGCCCATAAACCCACCAAAGGTTATCAACATTTTCATAAGTAATCCAAGCCAAAGCAACCATTCAATAAAAGTATCCACGCCCAGAAATCCCATACCGAAGATATCCACATCTAGAAAGTTCCAAATCGAAGGTTCCAACTACTGGTAAGAGAGGGTAAAATGTCAAACCTTGTATTTACATAACACATCCTTATTTGTTGTTTCATTCTATTGCCATTCTAGACAGAATCAAAGGGCTTGGGTTTGGCACCAGGTCATGTTTTTTGTTGCTAACACTTGCTACAGATATAGCCTGAAAATACCCAGCGCGCAAGATCGATGAACCTGGGTTTCGATACCCAGGTCATGCGTTTTATTTTTCTAACATATTTTTGCAGATGCAGTGCCTCCACAGGTGATCCTTCAGGCCTTTCCAGCAACACCCTTCATAGAATCGAAAGGCAACCTTCTTCCTCTGAATCGAAGCCCCCCTTCTCCCTACAATCGAAGTTTACCCATATCCTTCCTAAACCCAATCGAAGGAGTCAGGAAAGGGTGCAAATCGAAGCTTTCCCCATTAATTCTCAAGCCCAATCGAAGGCTACTCACACCCATTCCCTAGCTCAATCCAAAGAAGGCCAAAGAAGGGTGAATCGAACGAGTCCATGGCATGGATCGAAGAAGTCTTTTCTCTTCTTTATTTTTACTTTTTACTTGTCTTTCAATTTAGTTGTAATAGTTAATTAGGTCTTTACTTTTAACGCTTTATTTTCAAGGGTTTGTTTTTGGCGATGTAAATACCCGACGCCTTGTAATAGCTTAGATTTAAAATTCCCGCAATTTAATTTCCGCAATCATTAACTGTTAGATGTTTGAATAATAGGCTATGCATGACAAGATCTATCTTAACTTAAAATCAACAATAGCTCACCATGACATGCAAAGATAATATAACTGAAAATTGACACACTCGCACATGCCACTCTTAGGGTACACCTCACTTGGTTGCCTCGAACGTGGTCATTGAGTATAGGAAGTTTTAGAGGTCTTCCTTTTGTCCAAAGATCATAAGTTGCCTCGAAACGGTTGCCTCGGATAAAATGATCTAAGACATTAGGGTTACCGCTAAGGCGTCCTAACATTGCTTTAGTGACCACACGTCCCTTCATCGAATTGACCCGAAAACTCCAACGACGGTGCTACCTACTCCTCAATAGTGGGATAGCATTGTCTAAAGGATATTTGCACAGTTTAATTCCTTTTTGAGTAGGTAGATGTTCTTAAGCACTTGCTCTTTTAAAAATAAAAACAAAACTTTTCGCACTCACACGCTCTTTCAAACAAAAACTCTTTTCAAACCCACAATCACAAAGAAAAGCAAATTTTTGAAAACATAGTGAGCAAGTACCTAAGAGCCTGTGGATAACCACAGATAGAAAGGGTGCTAACACCTTCCCTTTCTATAATCTACCTCCCGAACCCGAGAAACATCTCAAAAAGGAATTTTTCTGTGCTTTTGTCCTTTCCTTGTTGGATAAAATAAAAGACGGTGGCGACTCTTGCTTACCGCGACATTTTGCAAAAACAAACGCAAATGCGAACCAGCATTCCAAAAACAGTCAGTTCTCATTCCCATCGATCACAGAACTGGCGACTCTGCTTGGGAATTATTTTAAAGTGAGGTGTACCTTAGGATTACATCACTTCAAGGATCTCAAGGGCTTGTGATGCAGGTTATGGTAAATCAAATGTCTAGCAAGGGGCAAAGGGGATTTATTTTCCTCTAGCCAAGGTTGTCTAGAAATCAAAACACGATAACTTGAGTCAGGGGCTATGACCCACTCGATATGGTGAGCTTGAATCTTGAAGAAAGACTCTTAACAAACGCGAAGTTTCTTCAATCAAATCCTATTAATTTCTTGTTTACCCCGTGAGATCCTTGAAAACATTGCATACATATATCATACATATCATTGCATTACAGGTACCATTACAGGTTTCTCATCTTCTTCGCTGTTTATTTCAGCAATCATGTCTTCTGAAACACCTACTGATCAAGCCATCAAGGCTCTTCAAGCTCAGAATGCCCAGTTTCAGGAAATGTTCTTGAACTTGGCCAAGAGTCAACAAGATTTGAAGACTCTTATCTTGAAGGACAAGAAGAAGAAGAAGAAGAAGAAGAAGAAGAAGAATAAGAAGAAGAAGAAGAAGAAGGTGGTCCTCTTGAATATGGGTCGCAGATTCGGGAACAATTTGCAACAGGAGACTGATTTGTCCCATTCATCTGGAGGGGGAGATAATCAAGAGGAAAGAAAGGGTCCTAGCCCTGTGGTTTTTGACAATGACACAAACTTTGATGAAGACCAGTATCCTCCTGCTGAGGATAGATATAAGCAACTTGAAGACCGGCTCAGTGCAATGGAAATTCAGAAGATACCTGGGTTGGACTTTGGAGATCTGGGATTGGCATTTGGGGTGGTGATCCCTCACAAGTTTAAAGCTCCTGTCTTTGCTCAGTATGACGGGGTATCCTGCCCGAAGCTACACCTCCGCTCATACGTCAGAAAGATTCAACCCTATACTGCTGATAGAAATCTCTGGGTTCATTTCTTTCAAGATAGTCTGTCAGGGACTCAACTTGAACGGTTTTGTCAACTAGAAGGAGCTAACATCCGCAACTGGGAGGACCTTGCTGCTACTTTTTACAAGCAATACCAGTATAATTCCGACCTTGCTCCTACACGTACTCAGCTTCAGGGTATGTCTATGGGTACAGGCGAAGGCTTTAAGGACTACGCTTAGAAGTGGAGAGATCTTGCTGGAAGAGTCCAACCCCCTCTGTCTGATAGGGAGTTGGTGGGTATGTTTCTTGGGACTTTGTCTGGTCCCTATTTCAATCATTTGATCGGCAGCTCGTCAGTGGGTTTCACCGAACTGATTCTGACTGGAGAAAGAGTAGAAGCTGGGATCCTGAGTGGTAAGATCCAGAAAGATACCTCTTCGAGTATAGAGAAGAAGTCATTTGGTGGCAAGAGGGAAGCCAATGTTGTGCACGACCAGAAGAGGCGTAGCCAGGCAGACTACCACCAATCTGTGGGGGCAGTGTTGATCTCTAATTCGGCACGCACACAACGACCACACCAATGAAATAATCAGCCAAAAGGGGAAAGACTTCAAAGGCAGTTCACCCAAATCAACATGCCATTGTCACAAGCATTGCAGCACATGTTGAAGATGAACCTGATTACGGTGATAAACCCTCATCCAAACCCTAAGACTTCTTCTCCTAACTACAACCCAGATGCAAGGTGTGCTTATCATTCCGGTAGCCCGGGGCACGGTACTAATGATTGTTGGGCACTGAAATACAAGATTCAGAATATGATTGACGCTAAGGAGATCGAATTCGACCCTCCTGAGACTCCCAATGTGATCACTGCTCCCTTGCCAAAATATGGCTAGGATTGAAAGCACTTTTGTTCATTTGAATTCTGAAATTGTATTTTTCTTTGCTTATTCAAACAATTATTTTCATGTCAAACTTTTTTATTTCATTAATGCATTGCACGTGTCTGTTTTGAATTAATTGTTTTCACTATGCTTAAATTGCTTCATATTTCCTTTTTGTGATGTTCAACTCTTAATTAAAAAACTCTAAGCCTTTAGAGGGAGGATGACGAAAACGATACCACGATCTTTACAGTATGCTTTTGAACAGACCCCACTGACGATGTACAGGCGTTGTTTCAAATCCTAAACAGTGGAGTTATTAGGAAGATAATCCCTAGTCAACCCCTTTGAGCCAAAGAAGTTGGAGTTTTTCTTTTCACACAAATTAAAACCCTTAATCGCAACATGGGGCAGGGTAGTTTTCTCAGTTAACCCAGGTGCACAATGAATGGCATCAAAGACGTTCTCCCAAAATAAAAGACGATGATGGTTCCCTATAATCGTCAGGACAGGCAGTCGTTATCCCTCCAAATAAAAATTAAGTCAAAACCTATGAAAGGGACTTAAAAAAAAAACTGGGGCATCCCGCTGACTGTAATCACAAGAAGGAAACAGTTTACGCAAAAAGACAGGGATAACGAAATAAAAAAAAGAAAGAGGTCCTACAAACTCTCAACAAAATGACTGCCTGTTCAAAATAAATTGTCAGTATCCGAACCATCACTGGTATGTCAGAGCAAAGACTCAAACAAGATCTAATGCACGATTAGCTGAGTTTAGGATCGAAGAACATCACGAAGAACAAGTGGGTACAAATAAAATTTGAGCCTTTATCCTTTGTTTCTTAAACCGTGAACCAGGCCACGTTATAACTCTTAAAAGTCCTAGCTGAAGCATGGTTTAGTTCGAAAGCATACTGTTAGAAAAGGTATCCTGACTCTTGTAGGGCTTGCTGTAAATCCTGAGTTGACGTCACATTTTACGAAATTTTCCTATGTTACTAAAAAAATGCATTTCTAAAAAAAAATACTTCAAGACAGACATAAGCTTTGCATTCTTAAAATAATATTATTTGCATATGACTATTTGTTCAACAGCAGAGAAATTCGCACGACGAATATCTAGTGAACAAAAACCTGTTCGATAAAAAGGGTCACCTCAAGTGGAAAAAACACTTCCAACCAAGGGGCACAGCATGAGCATTGTCTATCATCTGGGGAAGTCAAATCAAGATTCAGAGAATCTCTCAAAGATGCTAAATAGCCAAGGGAAAATCTCCATCTGAGTCACTTGGGGCATTAGACATGGATTCCCGCAATGAAACTTGCATGATCAAACGAACATCTTCTGGTAGTATGGCAACACGACACTAGCAACATGGACAACTCCCTACGCTCTGAGAGCGTGGACATGGTCGGAAAATACTGTGCATGAACAAAGACCCGCTAGGTTGACACACCTAGGCAAAAAAAAGGGCATCCCAGCGAACCAAAAAGGTTCGGGAAAATTAGGGATAAAAACAAAAAGATTTGTACACTCGGCAAGTTGAAAACCTGAAAAGTCGGCTTGGGCAAAAAAGGGTATCCCGGTGGATTGAAAATATGAAAAGACAGTCCAGGGAAAAGTTAGGAATTAAAGCGTTCGACTATGTCCCGTCATCTCGTCACTTAGAAGACTTGTCATTTCAATCAGCGATTACCAAGCACCTCATAGGTTGGAATAATACTCGATCCACAAGGCCTCCGCAGGCACCTTCTCTCGTAGATACAGGGGCAGAAAAGTCTCAATGCAAAGTCATTGTCATATCCTCAGCCCGCGTCCCAGTAACATCTACACTCCCCGCAGAGTAAGAAAAGGACATTGGTGTTAATTCTCCCCAGCTGAGGCTCGCAACCACGAATGGGTCGGTAAGATTCTCCCCAAGCAGAGTTTATCTATCACCAGCACTGGAAGATTATCCCCAATGGAGTCTGGAAGATTATCCCCAGTAGAGTCTAAAGGATTATCCCCAGTGAAGTCGCCATTGGAAAATCATTCCCCAGCGGAGTTATTCTCTCCTGCAGAATTATTCTCCCAATCATCTTCGGTCGTTATCTCCAGCGAGTGAAACTCTTTATTCTCCAACAACAGTCAGGGATTTATTTTCCCAAACTCGGACGTGCCACAATAACATTTCATGTTCATACATCATGACGTGCGCATACATATTTCATACAACATAATTTCATTTATTTTGAGAACATCATCATACAATGCATGTCATACGTCATATACAATTAATCATGTACCTTTTCGAGAAACATGGTTATTATCAACAACTTCCTGCAAGTTCAAGATTAACTCCAGAAGCTAAACAGAGTAATTATCTGCACGATCAAATGCAGCTTTACACGGGTTCGTCACGAATAAATCTTACACGGGTTTCTCCTAAATGCAGCTTCACACGGGTTTATCCTAAAAAATCTTACACGGGTCCTTTCTCATATATTTTTGAATAAAGTTTTACACGGACTTATCACAAAGTAACCTTACCCAGGTTCCTCCTGAAGTTTTACACGAACTTATCACAAAGTAACCTTACCCAGGTTCTTCCTGAGGTTTTACACAACCTTATCTAACAGTAACCTTACCCCGGTTCATTCTGAAGTTTTACACGAACTTATCACAAAGCGACCTTACCCAGGTTCCTCCTGAAGTTTTACACAAACTTATCCCGAAGTAACCTTACCCAGGTTCCTCCTTACAATTTCCCGATGTAGTTTTACCCAGACTCATCCTGAAGCAACCTTACCCAGGTTCCTCCTTACAATTTCCCGACGTAGTTTTACCCAAACTCCTTGCAAAGCAACCTTACCTAGGTTTCTTCCCGGTTCAGATGCAGTTTTACCTAAACTCCTCATGAAGCAACCTTATCTAGGTTTCTTCCCGGTTCAGATGCAGTTTTACCTAAACTCCTCATGAAGCAACCTTACCTAGGTTTCTTCCCGGTTCAGATGCAGTTTTACCTAAACTCCTCATGAAGCACCCTTACCTAGGTTTTTTCCCGGTTCAGATGCAATTTTACCTAAACTCATCATGAAGCAACCTTACCTAGGTTTCTTCTCGGTTCAGATGCAGTTTTACCTAAACTCCTCATGAAGCAGCCTTACCTAGGTTTCTTCCCAGTTCAGATGTAGTTTTACCTAAACCCATCATGGAGCAACCTTACCTAGGTTCCTTCTCTTTCTTGATGTAGTTTCACCTAGACTCATCCTGAAGCAACCTTACCTAGGTTCCTCCTCAGTCCCGATTCAGTTCTACCCAAACTCTTCACAAAGCAACCTTACCCAAGTTCCTTCTCGGTTCAGATGCAGTTTTACCCAAACACTTCACGAAGCAACCTTACCTAGGTTCCTTCCCATAAGCCTTACTATCCAGGTTCCTTCTCATAACCTTACCGTCCAGGTTTCTTTTCTCTTATCTCCAGACAGTAGTCCACAATACTGTAAGACCTGGACCTGATCAAACACGATCGATTTCACCTTTCCCCAGTAGGTTGCAATGTAGCCTATACACTGACCAGATATGCAGTTCATCTCCAAAGTTAATTCCCCAGTAGAGTAACGGACAACTGAAGCTCCTAAAATTCTATTTCTCTCAAGACACCTACCAACAATCTCCAAATGGCATCTGTATGCCCATTCCCGACATCACAATGCATATACTACACCATGCGAGTGCAAATTTCTGGGCACTCTAGTGTTTAATCATCTTCCACCTTCAGATCACGAAAGGCGCAAGCCAATCTACATCCTCAGGTTTAAGAAGATTGAACAGGGGCAGCTGTTGTACCCCAAAATTTGCCCTCTCATGTTTTCAAAGGTCTTCCCTTACATGGTTGGTCATAAACACTTGCCTAACGAAAATAAAGTTTTTTGAAGATGAACAAGGTGTCTTTCGATTGGCAAGAGGCAAGAGGCTCATTCGAAGAACATGTAAATGACTCGTTCGAAGAACATGTAAAGGTCCATTTGAAGAAGCATTCAAAGGGTCAATTCGAAGAACATTCAAAAGGTCCATTTGAAGAAGCATTCAGAAGGCCCATTCGAAGGGTACATAAGAAGTCCATTCGAAGGAGGCAACTCAAGACCAATCGAAGAGCATGGCCTGAAGGCATTCGAAAATCAAAGGTGTCCAGGTTCATTCAAGATTCCAAAGAGACATGAATATTTCAAAAAAGGAAATCTTTTAATATGTCTGATTCTTGTCTCATGGCTTTAAAGGCCTGGTTAAATGGTTGTCCCTTGCCATTTTCATGCACCCTCACACTCCTATAAATACGAGGCCAATGACACATTACAGGGGGAAGAGGATTTGGAGATACACTTCCCATAAACCCACCAAAGGTTATCAACATTTTCATAAGTAATCCATGCCAAAGCAACCATTCAATAAAAGTATCCACGCCCAGAAATCCCATATCGAAGATACCCACATCTAGAAAGTTCCAAATCGAAGGTTCCAACTACTGGTAAGAGAGGGTAAAATGTCAAACCTTGTATTTACATAACACATCCTTATTTGTTGTTTCATTCGATTGTCATTCTAGACAGAATCAAAGGGCTTGGGTTTGGCACCAGGTCATGTTTTTTGTTGCTAACACTTGCTACAGATATAGCCTGAAAAGACCCAGTGTGCAGGATCGATGGACCTGGGTTTCGATACCCAGGTCATGCGTTTTATTTTCCTAACATATTTTTTCAGATGTAGTGCCTCCACAGGTGATCCTTCAGGCCTTTCCAGCAACACCCTTCATAGAATCGAAAGGCAGCCTTCTTCCTCTGAATCGAAGCCCCCCTTCTCCCTACAATCGAAGTTTACCCATATCCTTCCCAAACCCAATCGAAGGAGTCAGGAAAGGGTGCAAATCTAAGCTTTCCCCGTCAATTCTCAAGCCCAATCGAAGGCTACTCACACCCATTCCCTAGCTCAATCGAAAGAAGGCCAAAGAAGGGTGAATCGAACGAGTCCATGGCATGGATCGAAGAAGTCTTTTCTCTTCTTTATTTTTACTTTTTACTTGTCTTTCAATTTAGTTGTAATAGTTAATTATGTCTTTACTTTTATCACTTTATTTTCAAGGGTTTGTTTTTGGCGATGTAAATACCCGACGCCTTGTAATAGCTTAGATTTAAAATTACCGCAATTTAATTTTCGCAATCATTAACTGTTAGATGTTTGAATAATAGGCTATGCATGACAAGATCTATCTTAACTTAAAATCAACAATAGCTCACCATGACATGCAAAGATAATATAACTGAAAATTGACACACTCGCACATGCCACTCTTAGGGTACACCTCACTTGGTTGCCTCGAACGTGGTCATTGAGTATAGGAAGTTTTAGAGGTCGTCCTTTTGTCCAAAGATCATAAGTTGCCTCGAAACGGTTGCCTCGGATAAAATTATCTAAGACATTAGGGTTACCGCTAAGGTGTCCTAACATTGCTTTAGTGACCACACGTCCCTTAATCGAATTGACACGAAAACTCCAACGACGGTGCTACCTACTCCTCAATAGTGGGATAGCATTGTCTAAAGGATATTTGCACAGTTTAATTCCTATTTGTGTAGGTAGATGTTCTTAAGTACTTTCTCTTTAAAAAAAAAACAAAACTTTTTGCACTTACACTCTCTTTCAAACAAAAACTCTTTTCAAACCCACAATCACAAAGAAAAGCAAATTTTTGAAAACATAGTGAGCAAGTACCTAAGAGCCCGTGGATAACCACGGATAGAAAGGGTGCTAACACCTTCCCTTTCTATAATCTACCTCCCGAACCCGAGAAACATTTCAAAAAGGAATATTTCTGTGCTTTTGTCCTTTCCTTGTTGGATAAAATAAAAGACCGTGGCGACTCTTGCTTACCGCGACATTTTGCAAAAACAAACGCAAACACGAACCAGCATTCCAAAAACAGTCAGTTCTCATTCCCACCGATCACAGATGGGGTCTCTTGTCCAAAGATGCATCTGGAGTCTTATGTTTTCAAGATTCAACTACACACCGCCGATAGGAAGTTATGGGTACACTTCTTCCAAGAAAGCTTATCTGGGACACATTTGGAGTGGTTCTATCAACTTGAAGGAACTAATATCCATACATGGGAGGATCTGGCTGCTGCCTTCTACAGACAATACCAATACAATATTGAGCTTGTTCCAACCCACATGCAATTACAAAAATATGACTACGGGTTCAAATGAAGGATTTAAGGAGTATGCTCAAAAATGGAGAGACCTGGCTTGAAGGGTGCAACCCTCATTGACTGACAGAGAATTAGTGAACATGTTTATGGGTACCTTGACTGGTCCATTCTTTAATTTGTTGAATGGGAGTTCATCGTCAGGGTTTATTGAGTTGATTATGAATGGTGAACAAGTTGAAAGTGGAATCAAAAGCGGAAAGATTCCCATGGCCTCAACCTCTAATACTGTAAAGAAACCATTTATTGGAAAGAAAGAGACTAATGTTGTTTATGGATAAATTATCCATGTCAATAATGATCGTCATCAGTCAGTAGGAGCTGTATTGATTTCAAACCCGACCTCAGTTCAACGGCCACAACAATCAAACAATCAACAAAGGCCTGATGTCCCAAGGAGGCAATTCACTAAAATCAACATGTCATTGTATCAAGCTTTACAACATCTGTTGAAGGCAGATTTGGTAACACCGAGGAATCCTCCTAAAGACCTCAATACTTCATCTCCAAAATACAACCCAAACGCAAAAAATGTCTATCATTCCAATATATATGGGAATGATACTAATGACTGTTAGGCCTTAAAGAGCAAGATCCAATATTTTATTGATAAAAAATTGATTGAGTTTGACCCTCCACAAACCCCTAATGTCATTACTTCTCCCATGCCCAATCATGTTAAAGGTGTCAATGCTGTTGACGATACCTCCTTTGTCTCCACCATCAATGATTTGACTACTCCCTTGTTGACTGTTAAGAAGAATTTTCTAAGAGCCGGCTTATTTTCTGGCAGCCTTGAAAATTAATACCATTGTTCTTACCAAAAAAATGGTTGTATGTGGCTGAAGAAAGGTATCCAACGCCTGATTGATAGCCATGAAATTATGTTCGAGAAAACTCCGCCCGTGAAGAGTTTACCTGAAATTATACCTCAAGATGTTTCCATAATCACAATCTCTAACACTCCTATTAGGATAGCCTCTAAAGGCCTTATAAGAATTCCTGTTGAGCCAATAGTGGCTCCCCTAATCATTTCTACACCAGGGCCAGTCCCTTATTCCTCTAACAAAGTTGTGCCTTGGAACTATGTGGCAGAAGTTTATTATCATGGTGTCAATCAAGAGCCATGGATTACTAAAAATAAAAAGCCTGAAATCATAAACATTGCCGGAACTAGTAAGGTCACTAGGACAGGAAGGATCTTCTCTCCAGAGATCTCTCCCCCAACAATTACTACAACATATGTTTGCATTCCTGCTGCTATACCAACTGTTGACAACTGAGGTAAAGGGAAAGTAACTGAGTCTGCCCTTACGGAGGCACCACCAAAAGAAGTGACAATTGAAGACCCATATAGACAAGAGATGGAAGAAATTCTAAAGATCATCCGAAAAAGTGACTACAAAATAGTGGAACAACTGGGGAAGAAACCCTCAAAGATAACCATGATATCCTTGTTGTTATGCTCTGATGCACATGCCCAAGCATTGTTGAAGTTCCTGAAAAATTCCCACGTACCTCAAGAAACTACTGCTGATCAATTTGAGAATTGTGCTACGAGCCTAACTGCTGATAATGGCTTGGGATTTTTGATGTAGATTTAACTCCGGCGGAAGTAATCACAACAAGGCTCTCCACATTTCTATTGAATGCGAAGGAACCACTCTGGTGTATGTGTTAGTAGATATTGGGTCCTCTCTCAATGTTTTACCTAAAGGTGCTTTGGATAGATTGTATTGTGAATGGCTGGTACTGAAACCCAATGATATTGTGGTAAGAGCCTTCAATGGGTCAAAGAGGATGGTCCATGTAGAGGTTGATCTCTCGATCATGGTAGGATCTCAAGTTTTCAATTTGACATTTTATGTAATGATATCCGACCAATTTATTCTTGCTTGCTCGGATACCCATGGATTCATGGGGCTGGTGCGGTTACCTCTACATTACATCAAATGCTGAAATACCCAATGAAAGGGAAAGTTGTAACAATCTGTGGAGAGGAATAATATATGGACATTCATTTGAATTCTTTCAAATACGTTGAAATGGATGGCGAATTCATTGAAACCCCCTGTCAAGAATTTGAAATAATCCCTCCAATGGTTGTTGTTGCAACTCCTGCTACTCTTGAAATCTCTAAAGGCACACCAAGAATGGCCTTTCTGGAGGATGCTAGGGTTGTTATTGAAGATGGAGGTTGCCCTATCTAGAGACAACTTCCTGACATCCCCTACAAAGCTGACAAATTTGGATTGGGTTTTACTTCAAAGGCTCGGAAAGAGGTTTGATGTGCTCGTGCTGGTGGACCACCTCTCTGTATTAGCAACAACAAAGTTAATTATCTGGAAGATAATGATAGTAATGGTGACTTTTATGACTCGATATTCCCAACTACTGACGATGGACTAACAACTGGAAGTCCAAAGACTTCATCTAATTCTACTTCAACCAGGAGTAATTTCTATTTCCTATTTTTATTGCTTTAAGCACTTTGTTTGTATAATTTCCTTCAAAGCAATGACTTTAAACCATGTACCTTTCCCGGGTAACATTGGTCCATTTGTTAAGGATTTGTCATTTCATATATCATATGCTTATTTAATGAAAACATTGGACGATTTTGCATTCAAATTTTGTGCTCCTTCTTTTTCTTTTACTTTACTGCATTTTCTAATAGCCATGTGACCTTACATCCACATCCACTCCGGATCTCATTGACAACAATCCTGCTATTGTCGTTTATGACTTCGAAAATCCAATCATCAAGCCAAAGACGAAGGTGAAGAAGATTATGAGATACCTGGAGAACTCGCCACACTCTTGATACAAGAGGAAAAGGATATCTAACCGCACGAAGAACTGGTTGAAGTGATAAAATTGGGTACGGAGGTAGATAAGAAAGAAGTCAAGATCGAAGCTAACTTGGAAGACATTTTTAAAGCATATTGGTTCAGATGTTGCATGACTACGTTGAGGTATTCGCTTGGTCATACAAATACATGTCGGGGCTCGATACTTATATCGTGGTTCATCGTCTACCAATGAAAGAGGGTTTTTCTCCGATCAAACAAAAGGTTCATCGCATGCGTCCTAACATGTCTGAAAAGATCAAGGCTGAGGTAATGAAACTGTTCAATGCAGGTTTCTTGGAAGTGACGCCGTACCCCTAATGTGTTGCAAATGTTGTTCCAGTGGTGAAGAAAGACAGTAAGGTCCGTATGTGTGTAGACTACAGGGATTTAAATAGGGCAAGCCCCAAAGCAACTTCCCACTACCGCATATCAATGTCTTAGTTGAGCACACTGCTCAACACAATGTGCTCTCCTTCATGGATGGCTTCTCGGGTTACAACCAAATCAAAATGGCGCCCGAAGACATGGAGAAGACTACTTTTGTCACACAGTAGGGCACCTTCTGTTATAAGGTCATGCCTTTTGGGCTGAAGAATGCAGGCGCAACTTATCAACGGGCTATGGTGGCTTTATTTCTTGATATGATTCATCATGAGATAAAAGTTTATGTTGATGACATTATAGCAAGGTCCCAAACTGAGAAAGAGCACCTTGACCATCTACATAAGCTGTTTGAGAGGCTAAAGAAATATAAGTTGAGGTTAAATCCCAACAAATGCATCTTTGGGGTAAGGTTTGGAAAGCTCCTAAGCTTCGTCGTCAGTGGCAAAGGAATTGAGGTTGATCTCACCAAAGTCAAAGCTATCCAAGAAATTCCAGCTCCTTGTACTGAGAAGGAAGTTAGAGGTTTCTTGGGATGTCTAAAATACATTGCCCAACTCATCTCTCACCTAAATTCTACTTGTGAGCCCCTCTTCAAGCTGATGAAGAAAGATCAAGTGGTAAGATGGAATGACGACTTCCAAATACCTTTTGACAAAATCAAGGAGTACTTGCAATAACCTCCAATCCTGATGCCAACAGTTGAAAGAAGACCTCTGATCATGTACTTAATTGTGTTAGATAATTCAATGAGGTGTGTGTTGGGGCAGCATGACGAGTCTGGTCGAAAAGAGCATGCAATTTACTACCTTAGCAAAAGGTTTACCAACTGTGAAAAAAGATATTCACTGCTCAAGAAAACTTGTTGTGCTTTGGCATGGGATGCTCGCCGACTAAGACAATATATGTTGACTCATACCACTCTATTAATCTCTAAGATAGATCCCATCAAGTACATCTTTAAGAAACCAACTCTCTCCAGAAGGATAGCCCGATGGAAAATGATCCTAACTAAATACGATATCCAGTATACTACATAAAAAGCAATAAAAGGAAGTGTATTGGCAGATCATTTGGCACATCATGTTGTGGACGATTACCAATCTATTAACTTTTAATTCCTGAACGAGAATATCATGTTGATTGTGGATTGTCAAAATCCTGGACCATATGAAGGACCTGAATAAGGATCTCTATGTACTATGGTTTTTGATGGAGCTTCAATGACTGGGTAATAGAATTGGGGCTGTGATCATTTCTCCGGAAGGTTTCCATACTCCTTTCACTGCCAGACTTTGCTTCGACTGTACCAATAATATGGCCGAGTATGAAGCGTGTATCTCTGGCCTTAAAGTTGTTATTGACCTAAGAATCAAATTCATAAGTGTATATGGAGACTCAACTTTGGTAATAAGTTAAGTTAAAGGAGATTGGGATATAAAACATCCAAATCTTATCCCTGATAAAGGGCTTGTGCTAACCTTGATCGTATACTTTGAAGAGGTTACCTTTGAGCACATTCTGAGGGAAAAGATTCAGCTGGAAGATGCTTTGGATACCATGTCTTCTATGTTCAAGGTTAGATGGGACAACGAAGCTCCCCGAATTACTGTCGAAAGATTGACGAACCAACACACTGTTGTGAGATTGACACTAATGATGTAGAGGAGAAGCCTTGATTTCACGAGGTGAAAAGTTATCTCGAAGCTCGAGAGTATCCTAAAGGGGTGTCAGTCAAAAACAAGAAATGCATGCGGAGGTTCTCAGCCAAGTTCTTTCTGAGTAATGGGATCTGATACAAGTGTGTTGTACCCCAAAATTTTCCCTCTCCTTTATCAAGAATTTTCCCACAAGATCTCCATGGGCTCAATACTGCATTAGGGTTTGATCAGCTCAAGACACCCCCTTATGCCCTGATGACCAAAATTAGGGTTTGAGATTGCACAAGGATTTTTGGACTTCCAATGCCCCATATTATTTTCATGGATCATTATGAACCCCCAAGATTACTTATGTAAATTTTCAAGCCTTGGATCACACTTTTGATTAGTCAATTGAACAGTTGACCTAAAAATCAACTATATTGGGGAAAAAGTCAACTATGGCCAATTCACAGTCAAACATAAAATTTTTTGGTCCACATTAACATTTTAAACTCATGTGTATCATTTGATCAAGTTTAGACCACAACTCCTCAAGAAATTTGATCAAATCTCCAAAAGGGCAAAATGGTCAAAATTAGGGTTTTGACTAGGAAATGGCAATTTCTGATTTTTGACCTAGCAAATGGTCAATTTGGTTTAAGGCATGATCTCAAGAGTCCAATTGCATCATTTTTACCTAATGACATGGTTCAAAATATTGCAAGTCCATTGGATTGATAGATGAATTTTTCAGTCAACTGATCAAAAGTCAATTGTATACTAAAAGTCAAACTTTGACTTTTTGGTCAAATTCAAGTACCAAAGATCACAATTCTTCAAAACATGCCAAAATATGAAACTTGTTCATCATGAAATCAAGAATTCAAGATTTCATCTTGAAATGTTAAAATTTCTTAACTTATAAATTTTTCTAAGTATGGAAAATTTCTTATTTTTTCATAACTTTGAGCCAAATTTTCACCATGGTGAAAGATGATTCCAGAGAAACTTCCAACATGAAAGTTGTAGATATCCGTGAAATCTACAACTTTTCTTCACACAACTTCTTCCAAAAATTCTTGAATCTCAAGTTACAATTTTATGAACATAGGGTCATGAAACAAAACAATTAGTGAAATTTTGCCCTAATTTGGACAGGATTTTGACCTAACTTCATGACACTTTTTCACATATTTCCAAGGGGAATCTTCAAAATAAATTCAAATAGGGGTTGTAAATAATGTTACAAGTTTTCCAAAATTTCCAATAACTCCTTGATATCATTGTTGAGTAGGGAGAATCAAAGAGATGAAGTTAGGGTTTTGTCACTTAATTTACAAGCCATTTTGTGATGAACAAGAAGTCAATTTCAAACCTATGCTGCACAATCTTGTTTTGCAGGCCTTTAAACCTCAAGATCTATCCATAATCAGAATATTACACTTGCTTTTGAGCTTTTATCCAAGTGTTCCAAGCATTATCCAAACCAATTTTCCATTTTAGGAAGAAAGTTACCATTCCATTCTTGAAAAGTTGCTTTAATCACAAAGTCAACTTGTCTTGAGCTTCTAACTTGTTCTTTCTGCACACACAACCACTATAATTCAAAAGCAATGTGTCCACTGTCTCAAGAAGCTCAGAACATGCTTGTATAGTACTTGAGATTTGTCACTTCACTTTTCTTAAAAAAGCAAGTTATAGAGCCATAACCCTATAACTCAGAAACCTTGAGTCATTTTGTGCTCTAATCTTTTCTATACTTATTAACAAGTCAATTGCAACACAACACACGTTTTTACAAAGCTCTAAAACACTCCCAAGCGCCTTGCTGCATAGAACTGCCCAAACTTGACAGTTTTGAGAAAAAACTCACCATCTTCATTTCCACTCGTGCGTTTTGAAAACTAATCATCCAAACACCTTCCATACATCATATCAAATTGATCCAGACCCTCATTTCGTAACTGTAACTCCTCCATCATCATCCACCATTTTCAAAACTGAAGCTTGCAACTTGACTTGAGTTAGGAGTTCCATCCATCCTCAAAGCAAAGTAGGAGTTGGAACACGTTCAAGGAGGTCCAGGCAAGCTACAGAAATTATCAGGCCATCACAAAGGTTGCTCAAACTCCATACACGACTACAGCTACAAGAGGTAAGTTTTCAAACTTCTATCTCTTCATACAGGAATCATTTGAGTTTGGTTTCTAAAGATAAAATGTAGATATCATTGCCATGAAGCTGTACATATCCATAGTTTACATTTATATGGCTTGAGCTTAGAATTTTAGGGTTGAAGTTTTCAAAAATTTTTAGGTTTTAAATTAGGGCTGGAAAAATTCTCATTCATCATTGATTGTTAGTTTAAGTTGTTTATATGGTTGGATTCGTGGGAAAAAATGCCACAACTTTCATGTTTGAACTTTTCATTTTTGTTGAGAGATGAAGAAGATACAAGTCCTTTGGCTGGAGGTTGAAGATGAAATGTAATCAGGGCGCGTTTATTGGTAGAGGTCATGGGTTCTAACCTCAGCGCCGCCTTTTTGCTTTTGATTTACATTTTTGGTCATTTTTCCTTTCTTTTTTGCTTCAGCAAATAGGCACTGGGCCTTTTGGGCTTAGTTTTATTTATTTTTGTTTTTTTTGCTTACTACCCCCCTGTAGGCTTTTGACACCCCTGGCCCATTTATTTTATTTTCCATTTTATTTTCTTAAATATATTTTTTAAAATACTAAAAAAATCATAAAATAAAAAAATAGTAGATTTATATTTTAACTTAGTTTATTTATTTTTCTCACAAAAATATATTTGACCACACTTTATTTATTTTACTAATTATTCTTGTAAATTTAATTAAAACTAGGATATTATTTATCTTCTTTTACACCAATTAAAATATATTATTTTAATACCAAAATGACTAAAAATATTTTATAATGCTATAAATATTTTCAAGATAAAAAATGCCAAAAGAAATACTTTTCTTAAACTTATTTTCTTTTGATTAATTAGTAAAATTAGGATTTTCATCTAAAATCTTTTCTCAATAATTTCAAACTTAATAAATTATTTTATTTATTTTATTAGGTTAAGGTAAAATTCCTTTTTCATAAAACATCAAACAAAATATCCATTTTCTTCACATTTACCTTCTTGCATATTTAATTCATCTTGTACATTATTTATTTCAATTCTTGTATAAATTCAATTTGGTTGTAATAGACTAATTAGGGTTTAATTTCTTGCAATCCTCATTTGTAACTTGTACACCCCCTCCCACAAATGTTCTAATAGTGTAGTAACTTTAAACTTCCCAATTTATTGCTTTTATATAACATGCTAGTAATTAGGATTTGTATGGAAAGACTAAAACCAATACTTAGAAAACCCTAATTCAAGACAAAAACAAGCATGAAAACAATACATTTGCACACAAACACCCCTAGGGTTATTCCACTTGGTTGCCTTATACAAAATGACCATATTACGCATGTAAGGTATCTTAGCAAAAATAAGCAAATACAAGATCATGGTCCGTCGATGAAGTTATCTAAGATTCCTTACAAATGATCTTAGTCCCTCAAAAAGTATGTTAAGATACTTTGCAACATTGTTAATCATGGTTATATGATGAGCCACTCCCGTCCCGTTTACATCCAAAGATAGGGTTGCTTACCAAATCAATGGTACAACAAAAATGTCAAAGGAAAAGAAAATGAACAAGAAAGACATTTGAGTAGGTAGTTTGCTCCTAATTACTTGCTCCATTTAAAAACAAACATCCTTTCTATTTTCAATACAAACACATACACTTTCAAACATCTTACATAATTAAAAACATTTTCAAAAGATCAAACATCTTTGTATACATTCTTACAAACAATAATCATTACAAAGATTGCCTAAACAATGGCCTCTTTACAAAATACTTTCAAAAACCACATCAAGCACAATTTCAAACAAAAAGCAAGTGATATAGCAAGTAAATAAGAGCCCATGGAAAGCCATGGATGAAAAGGGTGATAATACCTTCCCTTTTCATAATCTACCCCCCGAACTCAAGAAACAATCTCAAAGGTCTTTCCTGTGCTTTTTCACCTTTCCTTTTGGATAAAAGAAAAGTCAGTGGCGACTCTTGCTAACCGCAACATTTGCGATCAAACACAAAACCCTCAAGTCAGTTCTCTCACCATATCACAAAATGCAACCATGATTCAATTCTGCTTCGTCTTATGGACAAGAAGGAAGCAGAGAAGATCATGGAGGATATGCATGAATGTATCTTTGGAACTCACTCTACTGGACATACTATGGCCAAGAAGATTCTGAGGGCTGGTTACTATTGGTCGACCTTGAAAACTGATTATCATCACCAATCAAGGACTTACCATCAGTGCCAAATTTATGTTGACAAGGTTCACGTGCCTTTGATTCCTTTGAATGTCATGACTACTCCTTAGCTAGTTGCAATGCGGGGCATCACTATGATCGAAGAAATCAAACCTATTGCCTCTAACGGACACCATTTCATTCTTGTCGCCATTAAATACTTTACCAAGTAGGTTGAAGAAACTTCATTTTCCTCAATTACCAAGATCATCGTGGCCCGGTTCAGCACAACCTCATCTGTGGGTATGGTATCCCTGAGAGGATCATCACTAACAATAGCACTAACCAAAAAAATGCCATGATCACTGAGCTCTGGATGCAATTTAAGATCAAGCATCATAACTCTTCTCCATACAGACCTAAGTTGAATGGCGCAGTGGAAGCTGATAACAAAAATATACAGAAGATTATGCAAAAGATGGTTGTGATCTATAAAGACTGGCATGAGATGCTACCATTTTCTCTTTATGGATATTGTACTTCAGTACGAACATCAACTAGGGAAACCCCTTTCTCTTTGGTCTATGGCATGTAAGTTATCGTGCTTGTCGATGTTTAAATCCCTTCTCTAAGGATTATGAAAGAATATGAATTAGGAAAAGACGAATTGAGTTAGAATAGGTTGGATCAATTGAATTTGATTGACGAGAAGAGGATGACTATTGTCTGTCATGGCAAGATGTACCAGAAGCGCGTGATCAAAGCTTTCAACAAAAAGATCAAGCATTGGGTATACCAGGCTGGTGACTTGGTAATAAAGCGCATCATTCTACCACAAGGATATCTCAGGGGAAAATGGACTCCTTCCTATGAAGGTCTATTTATTATTAAGAAGGTACTCTCGGGAGGAGCTATGATTCTAACTGTGATACGGTGGGAGAACTGACTAGGGTTTTGCGTTTGTTTTCGCAAATGTTTCGGTTGAGCAAGAGTCGCCACCGACTTTTTATTTTATCCTAAGGAAAGGTTTAAAAAGCACAGCAAAAACCTTTGAGATATTTTCTTGGGTTCGGGGAGTAGATTATAGAAAGGGAAGGTATTAGCACCCTTTCTATCCATGGTTATCCATGGGCTCTTAGGTACTTGCTTAGATCAACTTGCCTTGGTTTTCAATTGTTTGAAATGGTGCTTTGTGTGTGGCTTTGAAAATGTTTTGAAAAAGATGCCTTGTCTAGGCTACCCTTGTAACAATTCTTTACTCGAATGTTTTACAAAAGGTGTTTGTCTTTTTGAAAAGATATTTCAAGGTTTTTTGAAAGTTTGTTTTGAAAGTGTTTGTGAAGTGTGGTTTGAAAAATAGGCAAGTGTTTTTGTTTTGCAAGTTGACAAGTACTTAAGAGCTATCTACCTTAAAGTTCTCAAAGATTTTTGCTATGTTTCAACCCTTTTAACAATTTTGTTCCACCATTGCATTTGATGGACAATCTTGTGTTAGGATGTGAAAGGGACGGGCGCGGGTCATCGTTTAGACCATAATTGCAATAGTGCCAAGTATCTTTGGGCAATTTTCCTTTAAGGGACTTGATCATTTTTTAGGCAACTTTCGAAAGCGTCATCGATGGACTATGATCATTTGATTGTTTTTGTTTTGCCCAAAGAGACCTAACATGCAATATGGCCCATTATTGAAGGCAACAAGTGGAGTACCCTAGGGGTGCAAGTGTGATTAGTGTTGTCCATTTTCATGCTTGATTATCTTAAAATTAGGTCAAACTATTTTGTTGTTTTTATTTGCATACAAACCCTAATTCTAACATGGTATATTTAGAAAACAATAAAGTGCGAAATTTAAAGTTCCTAAGCTATTACAACACAATATGGGAAAGGGGGTACAAATGTTCAAATGGGGGGTATTTGACAAGGAATTTAAACCTAGCTATTACATCAATTTGGAATTATTTACAAGATATTCAATTGCACAAATTAAATGGATATAAAATAAATATGTAAGCTGCAAAAAGGGTTTTTATATGTATGAAAAAAAGTATTTTTTATGTCAAATAAACAAAATAAAAAAAGTATTATTTTTTTGGAGCTTTTTTATGTTTAGGGCAAAACCCTAGTTTATTAAGTAAATATATTAATTATTTAATATGTACAAATATTATTTATTATATACAAAATAAAATAAAAATGAAGTATATTTGTCAAAAAGGTATTTTTACTATCAAATATTAATAAAAATAAAAATGTATATATTTTTGTATCTTTGCCCTAAATATTCTAATAAATATATATGTATTTGTATTATTTACTAAATATATATTATATATATAAAATAATAATATTTAATATTTTATAAAAAAAGTATTTTTGATATAAAATGTTTTCAAGGGAGAAATAAAATAAAAATCAGAAATAAAATAAGTTTGCATTATTTTTGGTATTTTTAAATAAAAGTGTTTATTTATTTATTTATGTACAAAAAACTATTCTAAACAAATAAATGCCTATAAATTCAAAAATGGTGTGAAAAATATTTTTTATATTTTTAATATTATTAGCAAAAATAAATGAGTCAGAATAAAAAAGGAAAAGTCAAAAAATCATTAAAATAAGCAAAATGGGCTCAGGGGGTGTAAAAGCAAAAATGGTGTGTAAACAGAAATGACAAATCAAGCCCAGCCCACCAAGTCCTTCTTCAACCTCTGGCCAGAAACAATGTCAAAACGCGCGCTTTGTTCACTAATTCAAACATCCTGATTCCTGGCTTTTTAATGAAAACTCACAACATCAAAAATGTTCAGCATCAAACAACGAATCCATACATACCAAAAACTTGATCTAACTCTAAAAAATGAGAGAGAATTTCTCCATTCCCAAATCTTAACCTAATTTTTTATCAATGTTCAGACATCAAATTATCATGGCACACGTAACATAAATGAAAACTAACTACATGGGCATGTTCAGGGCTATGAAGGTGACATATTTTCTTCACAAACCTAAAGCTAACAATGCCTGGATAGAGAGATACGAGTTCATGAACTTACCTGTTCAGTTGAAGTTGTATCTGGTGATGGAGGTACTTTCAGTGCAAGGTGATGATTGGTACAACTTCCTTAATGTCCAGGGATGTTATTCCAAGTTTTACTTTGCTTTGAAACTAGCTGAATTGAGTTATAGAACTCCACTTGCAAATCAGAAAAATGAAAATGGCCAAACTGATTAGAGGAGTTACAGTCCACTTCTAATGCTTTGGATAGTTTTCATTGATGGTAGGGAAGGTGTTTGAACTGGTTAGGGCAAGAATGCACGATGGAAATGAGTTAAGGGATTCAAACTGCAGCAGGTGCTCTGTTTGGACAGTTTGAGGGTGATTCTGGGAATGGGGAGGTATTGGGGATGCTAGGCTCGTGTTTCAGCTTAGGATGAATGTCTTGAATGTGTTTGACAAGTTTTTCTAAGCATGTGTTAACTGATATGAGAGTTGTGCTAAGTTATGGCAAGTTTCTTCTACTTTAAGCAACCAATGGCCAAGTTGAGTTTCTAGCTTGTACAGGCCCCCCTAATGTGCTGCATAACTCAGTATTGATCAGTGCAATTAGTCCATAAACTTGTGCCAAAGAGATCTTAACTGTACTTGCTTGGATTTGCATTTTGACATAAAGTTCACTTTTCAAGAATGGCTAATTTGCTTTTTCTATAAATGGCCTAGTTCAACATGTAATGCTTAAACTCATAAAACAAGGCCTTGGCACAATGAGTTAGCATTAAATTATTGAGTGTTGGATGGTTTATAGGCCTGTAATCAAGGAAAGCATGCTGAATTCAAAATGGCACAAATGTATGAACATGTAAATTGACCAAATCAAAAGTGAGTTTTTCCCATATTGCAAAATTCGATTCTCTCTAACCATGAGGTTGTTTGATGAGTTCTTGGACATTTTGGAAATCTTGGAATGTGTACCACAATCCATCTTTGAAATGCAAATTGAAATTCCAAGTGGAAGTATATGAAAAATGGTCTTGAAGTTAGGTAAAAACCTTGCCTAAAATAGGTCAAATTTTCTCTAAGTTAAAAATCGTTTGGTACCCTTGTTCCAAAAATTGTAACTTGAGATACAAGCTTCTTTTGGGAAAACTTTGTGAGTCAAAGTTGTAGATTATGCAATATGCTAAAACTTTCATGTTTTGACCTTTGCTTGAATCCAAATGAATCTTGGTGAGAAAGTGGGACAAAGTTAGGAAAAAATTAGGGTTTTTCATAACTTAGAAAAATTCTAAGTTATGAAAAATCTTCATTTCAAACCCTAATTTGCATTTCTTGATTTCTTGATGAACAAGTTTCATGATTTGGCATGTTTTGATGAAAAATGAATCTTGACACTTGATTTTGACCAAAAAGTCAAAGTTTGACTTTTCAGTATACAGTCAGAATTGATCAATTGACTGGGAAATTCAACTGTCAATCTTGTGCATTTGGGATCTTTTGAACTTGTTGAGCATGTCAAGACAATTCTATGGGGTCCTTGAGTCCATATGTGAGCTTGGTTTGTCATTGGCTAGGTCAAACAGTCAAAAATTGCCTTTGTGCAGTCAAAACCCTAAAAATGACCATTTTTCCCTTTTGGTGATCTGATCAAATTTCTTGTGAAATTGTGATCTAAACTTGATCAAATGGTCCATGTGAGTTCATAATGTTGATGGGGGTCAATTTTCATGAGATTTGACTGTCAATTGGCCACAGTTGACTTTTTCCCCAATACAGCTGATTTCTAGGTCAACTGTCCAATTGACTGGGCAAAATTTGGAATCAAGGCTTGAAACTTGGTGTGGATAAAATTGGGAGTCCAATATGAAGCATGAAAGTCATCTTAGGCAATTTTGGTCAAAACATCTTTGTGCAAACACAAACCCTAATTTGGGTCAACAGTGCAAGGAGAAGTCTTGAGCAGATGAAACCCTAACTGGATCTTGAGCTTCAAGGGCTTTGTGATGAGAAATCATTGAGAGATGGTAGGGCAAATTTTGAGGTACAACAGTTTCCCCTGTTCAATCTTCTTGAATCCGAAGAGTTAGATTGGCAAGTTTGCCTTTCGCGACTCGAGGGTAAAAGGAGATTGGACACTAGATTGCCCTTAAATTTGCACTCATCAAAGCAATGGATGCAGGAATGGGCTTAGAGATGCCATTTGGAGATGGGCTTAACGATGCCATCTGGAAGAGTGACAGAAACTTGTCGGGGATGGGCTTAAAGATGCCATCTGGAATGAGTATCAGGAAGGTGTCCATGCTTTGGACCATCTCTGAACTGGGGGTCTGAACAAGCAATAGATTGACATCCGTATCTGGAGGCATCCGTAAACTGTTTTCAAAAATTGAGAAGAGTCTGAACAAGCGATAGATTAACATACATTGTGGGGAAGAATCCATAAACTATTTTCAGAAATCTTGAGAAGAATCTGAACAAGCGATAGGTTAACATCCGTTATTTGGAGAACCCGTGAACTGTTTTCAGAGATCTTGAAGTTGAATAAGCAATAGAGCAGCATCCGTTGTTGGGAAGCGTCCGTGAAATGTTTTCAAAAGTTGCATCTGAACAAGCGATAGATTAACATCCGTTGTTGGGAAGAATCCGTAAACTGTTTTCAGAAGTCTTGAGAAGAATCTGAACAAGTGGTAGGTTAACATCCGTTATTTGGAGAACCCGTGAACTGTTTTCAGAGATCTTGAAGTTGAATAAGCAATAGAGCAGCATCCGTTGTTGGGAAGCGTCCGTGAACTGTTTTCAAAAGTTGCATCTGAACAAGCGATAGATTAACATCCGTTGTTGGGAAGAATCCGTAAACTGTTTTCAGAAGTCTTGAGAAGAATCTGAACAAGTGGTAGGTTAACATCCGTTATTTGGAGAACCCGTGAACTGTTTTCAGAGATCTTGAAGTTGAATAAGCAATAGAGCAGCATCCGTTGTTGTGAAGCGTCCGTAAACTGTTTTCAAAAGTTGCATCTGAACAAGCGATAGATTCACATCCGTTGTTGGGAAGAATCCGTAAACTGTTTTCAGAGGTCTTGAGAAGAATCTGAACAAGTGGTAGGTTAACATCCGTTACTGGAGAACCTGTGAACTATTTTCAGAAGTCTTGGAGTTGAGGAGGAACCGGTGTAGGGTTTCCTGATGATGAGCTCATGTAAAACTGGATCTGGATGAACCTGCAATAAGCATCAGAATGTTGCCATGTTTGGGTCACATCTGAACTATTCCTGGAAAGAATCTCGGCAGATAATGATTTTTGTCTGTCGACTGATCTTACCTGAAAAGGTAAAGAGTTAGTCATATGCAATGTCATGATGCATGATACAATGTATGTTATATGATATGAATGTAAATGAATGCGCATGTAAGCTGATGAGCTATCTTGCTGAGGATAAGTGAATCCTGGATGGCCGAAGATAAAAGCCTCTTGACTGCTGCCGGGGAGAATAATTCCTGGTTGTTGCTGGAGAATAAGGAGCTTGGGTTGTATACCAATCTTCTGGGGGATTCCTGTCTTGAGGAGATCTTCATTGGAGAATCTTTGAATATACAATGAGGAACTGAAAACTGAAAGTCTTCAAATTTGCTTGGGGAATACCAGTCCTTCAAACGTCGAGGGGCCTTAGAATCACTTGCGGGGACTTGGAATTTTCTTGGTGAGTTGTAGGGTAAAAGAATTTATGATGATTTCTACTGGGGATTTTAGAACCTGGTAGACTTAAGCTGGGGAGATAAGACTGAGAATCTCTATTCTAGTGAGAAGCATTTCTATGGGGAAAAGGTTCACTAGTCTGGCTCCGCTGGGGATTGATAGTTTGAAGTTTTAGCTCTGCTGGGGATACTGAAACTTAAACTCTGAGGGGAATCGAGTTCTGGAGGATTCTCTGGCTGGGGATAACAAAGATAAACTCCTCTGGGGGATTGTATTGATAAGTTATGCTGGGGAACTTTGATGAACTCCGCTGGGGATAGGAAGAATTTTGCCGAGTGCGATCTTCCGTGGCAAATAGCTGAGGATGACCCAGTTATAAGCCTTTGTGAGGAATAACTTTGAATAAAGCTCGGGAGAGACGTCCGTACTCTGTAGGGGATAAGCTTCCAGAATCTACTGGGGATAAGCTTCAAGACTTGCTGGGGATATGGATTCCAAATCTCCTGGGGGTTTCCTTTGAAAGGGTATCAAGATATCCAACTGCACCTTCAACCTATCAGTAATCCTCTTTCTTGATTCATAAGGAAATGATTATGTTCAAATGCATATGCCTATTTAACAAAACATTGGACGTTTCTCAAAATAAAACAATTAGTGCAAGAGAAAAAGAAAAGGGAAATGACACAAATTTCTGGGAAGAGTATTTGTATTAACTTTCTCTGAGTATATTTGTACAAAGGAGACAATCATCCTAGTAAGAGGATTTTGTCGTAAATATTGAAAGATTTATACAAAATAAAGATGGCTATGTGAAATAATTCCATGGGATTCCATTCCGCTATAGCCTTCACAACTCTGAATATCTGTCCATCCAATGCTTCGTCTGCTGATGACTGGATTGATCGGAAGCCTGGAACTGGTTGATGAAGAGATTGTCTTTGAAGTGATTCGACGAGACATAGTCATACGCTTTAATTCCCTAACTTTTTCCTGAATCGCCCTTTCGGGTTTTCGATCCACCGGGAAACCCCTTTTTGCCCAAGCCGCCCTTTCGGGTTTTCAACTTGCCGGGTGTACAGATTTTTTTTTTGTTTTTATCCCTAATTTTTGCCTGAACCGCCCTTTCGGGTTTTCGGTTCACCGGGATGCCCATTTTTGCCCAAGCCGCCCTTTCGGGTTTTCGACTTGTCGAGTTATCTCATGCGTAATATCTTTTGACTATGTCTGCGTTCGCAGGGTGCGGCAAATCGTCGCCGTCCATGGTGGTCAGAATCATTGCACCACCAGAAAATATGCTCTTGATCACAAATGGTCCTTCATATGTAGGAGTCCATTTGCCCCTGGGATCACTTTGCGGCAAGATAATCCGCTTGATTACGAGATCTCCGACTTGATACACTTGACGTCTGACTTTCTTATTGAAGGCCTTGATCATCCGTTTTTGATACGTCTGACCATGGCATATAGCAGCGAGTCGCTTCTCGTCGATCAGATTGAGTTGATCAAGTCGGGTCTACATCCAATCATCTTCATTCAAACCTGTGTCCTTCATAATCCTTAGAGAAGGAATCTTAACTTCCATAGGCAGGACAGCTTCCATGCCATATACCAACGAAAATGGGGTTGCCCCGGTTGAAGTACGTGCCGTCGTACGGTATCCATGCAGAGCAAACGGTAACATCTCATGCCAGTCTTTGTAAGTGACTGTCATTTTCTGAATGATCTTCTTAATGTTTTTGTTCGCAGCTTCAACAGCACCGTTCATCTTCGGCCGATAGGGAGATGAATTATGATGATAAATCTTGAACTGCTCGCACAATGCGGTGATCATCGTGTTATTCAGATTTGTACCGTTGTCTGTGATGATCCTGTCTGGAACACCATACCGGCATATGAGATTTTTCTTGATGAAGCGGGCAACAACATTTTTAGTAACAGAGGCGAAGGAAGCTGCTTCGACCCATTTGGTGAAATAGTCAATGGCAACCAGGATGAAGCGATGTTCGTTGTAAGCCGTGGGCTTGATCTCTCCAATCATGTCAATGCCCCACATTGCGAATGGCCAAGGAGCAGTCAGAACGTTGAGAGGAACCGGAGGGATATGAACTTTGTCAGCGTAGACTTGACATTTGTGGCAAGTACGGGAATGTTGATGGCAGTCAGCTTCCATGGTAGACCAGTAATAGCCTGCCCTTAGGATCTTCTTAGCCATTGTATGCCCGCTCAAGTGAGTGCCAAATGTGCCGCTGTGTATCTCAGTCATGATCAAATCTGCTTCAGCTTTGTCTACGCATCGGAGTAATACACAATCATGGCTTCGTTTGTAAAGGATGTCGTTGCTCAGGAAGAATTTGGCAGCAAATTTCCTTAAGAACTTCTTGTCATTTACGGAAGCTCCTTCGGGATAATCTCTAGTCTGGAGATACCTTTTGATTTCATGGAACCAAGGTTGTTCCACTACTTCTTTGGTATTAATCTCGTGACAATGTGCGGGTTCATCCATTCGCTCAATGGTGATTTGGGGAGCCTCGTTATCCCAGTTGAGTTTAAACATGGAAGACATTGTAGCTAGAGCATCTGCTAGCTGATTCTCTTCTCGCGGGAAATGCTCGAAGGTAATTTGCTCGAAATGAGGCAACAATGTCAAGACATGTTCCTTGTATGGGATAAGATTAGGGTGCTTGGTATCCCACTCTCCTTTGATTTGACTGATAACCAAAGCCGAGTCCCCAAATACGATCAAAGATTTGATCCCCAAGTCTATAGCAGCCTTGAGACCAAAGATGCAAGCTTCATATTCAGCCATGTTGTTTGTGCAGCTGAACCAAAGCCGGGCCGTGAAAGGGGTGTGACAACCTTCCGGAGAAATGAGTACTGCGCCGATACCGTTTCCAAGTGCATTTGAAGCACCATCAAAGTACAGGGTCCATCGGCATCCCTTTTCGGGTCCGTCATACAGTCCGTTACTTTCAATGTTGTCCAAATTCATGATGTCCTCGTCTGGGAAGTCAAATCTCATGGGTTGATAATCTTCGATAGCTTGATGAGCCAGATGGTCAGCTAGTACACTCCCTTTTATAGCTTTTTGAGTGGTGTACTGGATGTCATACTCAGTCAGGATCATCTGCCATCTGGCTATTCTTCCAGATAAAGCGAGCTTTTCGAAGATATACTTGATAGGATCCATTTTGGAAATCAACAAGGTAGTATGAGTCAACATATACTACCTTAGTCGGCGAGCAGCCCTTACCAAAGCGCAGCAAGTTTTCTCGAGCAGTGAGTAGCGAGTCTCACAGTCGGTAAACTTTTTGCTAAGGTAATAAATAGCATGCTCTTTTCGACCAGACTCGTCATGCTGGCCCAAAACACACCCCATTGAGTTATCCAAGACGGTCAGATACATGGTCAATGGTCTTCCTTCAACGGGTGGCATCAGAATGGGAGGTTCTAGCAAATACTCCTTTATCTTATCAAAAGCAGCTTGGCAATCGTCGTTCCATTCGACTACCTGATCCTTCTTTAAGAGTTTGAAAATTGGCTCACAGGTAGAAGTCAGATGAGAGATGAATCTGGCAATATAGTTCAAGCGCCCCAAGAACCCTCTAACCTCCTTTTCAGTACGGGGAGCAGGCATCTCTTGTATTGCTTTTACTTTTGCTGGATCGACTTCAATGCCTTTGTTGCTCACAATGAATCCTAGAAGTTTACCAGACCTAACTCCAAAAGTGCACTTACTTGGATTCAGCCTGGGTTTGTATTCTTTCAACCTGGCAAACAGCTTTTCTAGATGTTCAAGGTGCTCTTCCTCTATTTGTGACCGAGCTATCATATCGTCCACGTAAACTTCAATCTCATGATGTATCATATCATGAAACAAGGCTACCATGGCGCGTTGATAAGTTGCCCCTGCGTTCTTCAGCCCGAACGACATCACCTTGTAACAGAAAGTGCCCCATTGTGTGACAAAAGTTGTTTTCTCCATATCCTCGGGGGCCATTTTGATTTGATTGTAGCCCGAGAATCCATCCATGAAGGAAAACACTTTGTGCTGAGCTGTATTGTCGATTAAAATGTCAATGTGTGGAAGTGGAAAATCATCTTTGGGGCTGGCTCTATTCAAATCCCGGTAGTCCACACAAATCCTGACTTTGCCATCTTTCTTAGGTACTGGCACGATGTTAGAAACCCATTGAGGATAGGACGTAACAGCCAGAAAGCCAACGTCGAATTGCTTCATCACTTCTGCTTTGATCTTTTCAGACATGTCAGGCCTCATTTGGCGGACTTTTTGCTTGATCGGTGGACAATCCTCTCTTGTGGGGAGACGGTGAACCACGATGTCTGTGTCTAAACCCGGCATGTTATCATAAGACCAAGCGAAGATTTCAACATACTCATTCAACAACTGTATCAGGCGTTCCTTGACACTTGGTTCCAGATTGGCACCCACTTGCACCTCCTTCCAGTCTTCCTCGGTCCCTAAGTTGACAGTTTCCAATGACTCTTCGTGCAGTAAGATGGCCCTTTCCTCTTGCTGTAGAAGTCTGGCTATTTCCCCTGGTACTTCGCAACCTTCGTCATCTTCATACTCGTCTTGATTGACCAGATCTTCAGAGTTATTGAAGGATATAGCAGAATAGTCACCCATGGAATCCGGAGTGGATGGGTACCTGCATTTGTGAGTGTGGGTGTGTGTAAGGGATAGCCATCCTTAAACAAAAATGCAAAAGGAAAGAAAATGAACATAAGCAGTTTATCAAATGAAAAACGTCCAATGAATCATTAAACATGGCATATGGATATGAAAGTGATCAAAACCCTTACAAATGGACCTACATGCCCCGGGCAAGGCATGAGGTAAAAAGATAGTGTACGGATTGTTCGAAAATAAATATTACAGACCAAATAGGAAATGTTTGATAGATAAATTACTGATGAATAAAAGTGATGGGGACAAAGTCTTTTCCCTCCCAATTGCACAATCCTCCTTTGACAGTTGGGTAAATCCACTCTTCGATGTTTCTCTCTTTGTCTTTATCCTCCAAAGCGTTGATTCCGTAGGGAGAAATTTTGACTGGCGCTCTTTCAATCTTCGAATGGCGCATAGCTTTCTGGCCCGCGGTAGTGAACCCTAATCCAAATTTGTCTGTCTTATGCGGAATATCAGGCAACTGCCCCCATGCTGAATTCTTCCCCTCCTTTATTGCGGCCCTTGCGTCCTCCAGAGATGCCATCCTGGCCATCTGCCTCGGTGCCTCAGCTGCCAACTTTGCTACTGTTATTTCAGGAAGGACTTCTTCGAAATGCTGAAAAGGCGTCTCAATGAAGTCCCCTTCCACCTCCACATACCGGAAGGAGTTCAAGTGGCTGATCATGTACTCCTCTTCGCCATGGACGGTTATGATCTTCCCCTTGACAGGATACTTCAACATCTGGTGTAAGGAGGATGTGACTGCCCCAGCATGGTGTATCCAAGGCCTACCCAACAAGCAAGAGTATGAAGGACGGATGTCCATCACATAGAAAGTAGATTTAAACACCTCAGTGCCTATCTTGATGGGAATTTCAACCTCCCCATGGACCATCCTCTTCGAACCATCGAAAGCTCTGACAACAATATCACTCGGCTTCAACTCCAACCCTTCACAATCTAGTCGGTCCAAAGCTTTCTTAGGCAGTACATTCAGCGACGAACCAGTGTCGACCAAGACATGTGCGAGAGTAGTTCCTCGGCACTCGACTGAAATGTGCAAAGCATCATTGTGGTTTCTACCTTTAGGAGTTAGGTCAGAATCAGAGAAACCTAATCCATTATCCGCAGTAAGGCTAGCCACGCAATTTTGGAATTGATCCGCAGAGGTTTCCTGGGGCACATGGGCTGCCTTTAGGAATTTTATCAGAGCCTTAGCGTGCACTTCCGAGAAAAGCAGTAGTGCCAGCATGGAGATCTTTGAGGGGGTTTGCCCCAGTTGTTCTACCACATCGTAATCACTCCTTTTGATTATCTTCAAGATCTCATCCATTTCTTTCTTGGAGGTCTCTAGAATGACCAAGGGTTAAGCCCTCGTCCTGACGAGCTCATCTTGGATTCCCTTACCTTTATCAGCAGCGGTAGGAGGGACAGTACTAGGAACAACAACATCTTCAATCAATGGGGTTCTAGCGGAGAGTTTTATTGGTGCATAGATAACCTTGTCAGTAGATGAGGGTCCAAAGATTGCTCTTGGAGGGGCAATCTCTGGAGAAAATATTCTCCCGCTCCGGGTGATTTTGCTCGTGCCTGCAATGTTTCCAATGCTGGCTTCTTCATCATCCGAACTTTCTTCAGTTATTTCGATTTGTTTAATACCATGGTAGTAGACATCACCTCCGTAGTTCCATGGTATTGACTTCTCAGAAACATAGGGGACAGGCCCTGGCATTGTTATCTTCAAAGGAACAGACTTCGTAGCTGGTGTAATCTTAACAGGCTTTCTGACGGCCTTGGAAAGATTGGCGTGAATGGTTATGATTGAGATATCTTCAGTATGGGTTGGAATAGCAGAAACTTTTTCAAACAAAATTTGTCGACTATCCATTAGGCCTTGGATGCCTTTCTTCAGTAACGGACAATCAAACGACAGAGAGTAACAACAATAGCAGTCTTCCTTACATCCCAGGAAAATCCCGGCCTTTAACAGATTCGACTTGATGGGTAACAATGGAGTTATCAGATCATTGACATCAGCAACATACAAATCTTCTTCAATGGCATTGACATTTCGGCCGTGCTTCGGCATTGGAGCAGATATCACATTAGGCTTCTCCGGAGCGTCGAACTCCACCTCCTTCGCCTCTATCAGGTCTTGGATTTTATGCTTGAGTGCCCAACAATCATTGGTGTCGTGCCCGACACTGTCAGAATGGTAGGCGCATTTAGCATTAGGATGATAATGCGGAGAGGACGTATTCACATTTTTTGGTGCCTCTTTGATAGTGGCGAGATTCAACTTTAACAGATGGGGAAGCACTTGCGCTGGAGTCATATTAATGCGGGTGAACTGCCGTTGTGGCCGTTCCACCCGTTGCTGATTTGGTCTGGATTGTTTATAGCGAGGCTGCTCACTTGAAGGGTTCTGAATCATTACGGCCCCCACGGTCGGTCGGCGCTCAGTCTTCCCTGCTCTTCTCTGGGAGTATACCACAGCCGTTTCTTTCTTGAAAGGTTTCTTCTCAACACTTGCAGCGGCACCCTTCTGAATCTTTCCTGAGGGTCATCCCTCCGTGCATATCCAAATTGCCTCAAAGCTAGGCAAGGGTTATAGGTAATGCCCCCTCTAATGCCAAGTAATGGAACATTAGGGAACTCTCCACCACGATCGACGATGATGACATTTTCTCTGGACCGAGAACACCAATGTACATCAGAGTGAGTAAGAGTCATCAACCGTTGGGACCACCTTGAGCCTTGGCCATTCTTCAAGACAGATTGTGGAAGGTGCGAAATAAACCACCTTGCAAGGAGAGGAGTAAAGCACATGAGAACACCCCTCTTTCTCATTGTTCGTGTGTAAAATGAGTGAAGAATGTCCCTAAGCAATGTTGGTATTGGATTTCTGGACAAGAAGATTTTGACGGTGTTGACATCTATCAACTGGTCAGAATTTGGGAACAAGACCAACCCATAGATAAGGAGTGCCACAATTTCTTTAAAGGCTTGTAGGTCCAATGAATTCCAACATTCTTGTGCCTTCTCAAACAAGAATTTTGCTAAGAATCCTTTGACGCCGCTTCTGGTTTCCCAATGCCCCTTGATGTCAGAAGGCTGTAGATGTAATGCTCGAGCAACATCTTCAGGCTTTGGTTCCTTTTCCGTACCGTTGAAGGGTAGTTGATTAAGGATAGGGATTCTCAAGAGTTGAGAAAACTCCTCCAAAGTGGGCACCAACTGGTAATCGGGGAAAGTGAAACAGTGGTGAAGGGGGTCAAAGAACTGGAATAACACTTTCATCATATCCTCTTCAATGTTGGTGTTGACTAAGCTGAGCAGTCTACCATGTCTTTCACTGAAGGATGAGCTTTCCGAAATTCTTGAGGTGAGCTCCTTGAGTTGAGGAGAGATTCTCACAAGGTTGACTTGGATGGTTTTTCTACGAGGAATTTCCATGACCTACAAAACAAGAACAAAGATGAAGATCTAAACCCTTGAAATGGTTAGTGAATGCATATGATGCTTTATGATGTTTATGATGTATGCACAAAACATATGTACAAGCAATTCACACCAAACCCTAGTTTCAGGTTTGCATGAGGTTTCATAGGTAAGTACCCTCTTGAGTGTAGTTGGCTTAAAAACCTGTCCTATAAATAGTAACCGGGTTCTAAGGAGCTCAATATCATTGGATTGTTTTCAATGTTCATTGTTTTGGTTTAGCCACTTAACTAGCGACCAAAATATTCCAAGAAAACAACCCTCAATGAGTGTAGTATCGAGTATCTACCAACTTCGGACTGCACCAAAGCCGGTCATCTCACTACCCCTAATAAAAGGCCAAGATGGTCAAGTAAGGTTCTAGGTCATTAGTGCTTAGTGACATCACTCAGCGGCCCCATACTCTCCTTGATTGAACTCAAGGGTTACCGGTACTCACAAATATGTCGCACTAATATAGCTATTGCTTCGACCGTGTCGGCATACCCCGCACAGTTTCCATAACATATTGCTATCTATGAATGTTTCCCAAAATCCGGGTGTAGGATTGCAAACCCAAACAATAGAGCCAAGATGTAAAGCAATCAAAATAAACAATTAATCATGCAAGAGGGTGATCTAAGCCCTAAGGTTACTCCATTTTTAAGTTTATCCCCAGCAGAGTCGCCAGTTCTGTGATACGGTGGGAGAACTGACTATGGTTTTGCGTTTGTTTTCGCAAATGTTTCGGTTGAGCAAGAGTCGCCACCGACTTTTTATTTTATCCTAAGGAAAGGCTTAAAAAGCACAGCAAAAACCTTTGAGATATTTTCTTGGGTTCGGGGAGTAGATTATAGAAAGGGAAGGTATTAGCACCCTTTCTATCCATGGTTATCCATGGGCTCTTAGGTACTTGCTTAGATCAACTTGCCTTGGTTTTCAATTGTTTGAAATGGTGCTTTGTGTGTGGCTTTGAAAATGTTTTGAAAAAGATGCCTTGTCTAGGCTACCCTTGTAACAATTCTTTACTCGAATGTTTTACAAAAGGTGTTTGTCTTTTTGAAAAGATATTTCAAGGTTTTTTGAAAGTTTGTTTTGAAAGTGTTTGTGAAGTGTGGTTTGAAAAATAGGCAAGTGTTTTTGTTTTGCAAGTTGACAAGTACTTAAGAGCTATCTACCTTAAAGTTCTCAAAGATTTTTGCTATGTTTCAACCCTTTTAACAATTTTGTTCCACCATTGCATTTGATGGACAATCTTGTGTTAGGATGTGAAAGGGACGGGCGCGGGTCATCGTTTAGACCATAATTGCAATAGTGCCAAGTATCTTTGGGCAATTTTCCTTTAAGGGACTTGATCATTTTTTAGGCAACTTTCGAAAGCGTCATCGATGGACTATGATCATTTGATTGTTTTTGTTTTGCCCAAAGAGACCTAACATGCAATATGGCCCATTATTGAAGGCAACAAGTGGAGTACCCTAGGGGTGCAAGTGTGATTAGTGTTGTCCATTTTCATGCTTGATTATCTTAAAATTAGGTCAAACTATTTTGTTGTTTTTATTTGCATACAAACCCTAATTCTAACATGGTATATTTAGAAAACAATAAAGTGCGAAATTTAAAGTTCCTAAGCTATTACAACACAATATGGGAAAGGGGGTACAAATGTTCAAATGGGGGGTATTTGACAAGGAATTTAAACCTAGCTATTACATCAATTTGGAATTATTTACAAGATATTCAATTGCACAAATTAAATGGATATAAAATAAATATGTAAGCTGCAAAAAGGGTTTTTATATGTATGAAAAAAAGTATTTTTTATGTCAAATAAACAAAATAAAAAAAGTATTATTTTTTTGGAGCTTTTTTATGTTTAGGGCAAAACCCTAGTTTATTAAGTAAATATATTAATTATTTAATATGTACAAATATTATTTATTATATACAAAATAAAATAAAAATGAAGTATATTTGTCAAAAAGGTATTTTTACTATCAAATATTAATAAAAATAAAAATGTATATATTTTTGTATCTTTGCCCTAAATATTCTAATAAATATATATGTATTTGTATTATTTACTAAATATATATTATATATATAAAATAATAATATTTAATATTTTATAAAAAAAGTATTTTTGATATAAAATGTTTTCAAGGGAGAAATAAAATAAAAATCAGAAATAAAATAAGTTTGCATTATTTTTGGTATTTTTAAATAAAAGTGTTTATTTATTTATTTATGTACAAAAAACTATTCTAAAAAAATAAATGCCTATAAATTCAAAAATGGTGTGAAAAATATTTTTTATATTTTTAATATTATTAGCAAAAATAAATGAGTCAGAATAAAAAAGGAAAAGTCAAAAAATCATTAAAATAAGCAAAATGGGCTCAGGGGGTGTAAAAGCAAAAATGGTGTGTAAACAGAAATGACAAATCAAGCCCAGCCCACCAAGTCCTTCTTCAACCTCTGGCCAGAAACAATGTCAAAACGCGCGCTTTGTTCACTGATTCAAACATCCTGATTCCTGGCTTTTTAATGAAAACTCACAACATCAAAAATGTTCAGCATCAAACAACGAATCCATACATACCAAAAACTTGATCTAACTCTAAAAAATGAGAGAGAATTTCTCCATTCCCAAATCTTAACCTAATTTTTTATCAATGTTCAGACATCAAATTCTCATGGCACACGTAACATAAATGAAAACTAACTACATGGGCATGTTCAGGGCTATGAAGGTGACATATTTTCTTCACAAACCTAAAGCTAACAATGCCTGGATAGAGAGATACGAGATCATGAACTTACCTGTTCAGTTGAAGTTGTATCTGGTGATGGAGGTACTTTCAGTGCAAGGTGATGATTGGTACAACTTCCTTGATGTCCAGGGATGCTATTCCAAGTTTTACTTTGCTTTGAAACTAGCTGAATTGAGTTATAGAACTCCACCTGCAAATCAGAAAAATGAAAATGGCCAAACTGATTAGATGAGTTACAGTCCACTTCTAATGCTTTGGATAGTTTGCATTGATGGTAGGGAAGGTGTTTGAACTGGTTTGGGCAAGAATGCACGATGGAAATGAGTTGTGGGATTCAAACTGCAGCAGGTGCTCTGTTTGGACAGTTTTAGGGTGATTATGGGAATGAGGAGGTATTGGGGATGCTAGGCTCGTGTTTCAGCTTAGGATGAATGTCTTGATTGTGTTTGACAAGTTTTTCTAAGCATGTGTTAACTGATATGAGAGTTGTGTTAAGTTATGGCAAGTTTCTTCTACTTTAAGCAACCAATGGCCAAGTTGAGTTTCTAGCTTGTACAGGCCCCCCTAATGTGCTGCATAACTTAGTCTTGATCAGTGAAATTAGTCCATAAACTTGTGCCAAAGAGATCTTAAATGTACTTGCTTGGATTTGCATTTTGACATAAAGTTCACTTTTCAAGAATGGCTAATTTGCTTTTTCTATAAATGGCTTAGTTCAACATGTAATGCTTAAACTCATAAAACAAGGCCTTGGCACAATGAGTTAGCATTAAATGATTGAGTGTTGGATGGTTTAGAGGCCTGTAATCAAGGAAAGCATGCTGAATTCAAAATGGCACAAATGTATGAACATGTAAATTGACCAAATCAAAAGTGAGTTTTTCCCATATTGCAAAATTCGATTCTCTCTAACTATGAGGTTGTTTGATGAGTTCTTGGACATTTTTGAAAGCATGGAATGTGTACCACAATCCATCTTTGAAATTCAAATTGAAATTCCAAGTGGAAGTATATGAAAAATGGTCTTGAAGTTAGGTAAAAACCTTGCCTAAAATAGGTCAAATTTTCTCTAAGTTAAGAATGGTTTGGTACCCTTGTTCCAAATATTGTAACTTCAGATACAAGCTTCTTTTGGGAAAGCTTCGTGAATCAAAGTTGTAGATTATGCAATAGGCTACAACTTTCATGTTTTGACTTTTGCTTGAATCCAAATGAATCTTGGTGAGAAAGTGGGACAAAGTTAGGAAAAAATTAGGGTTTTTCATAACTTAGAAAAATTCTAAGTTATGAAAAATCTTCATTTCAAACCCTAATTTGCATTTCTTGATTTCTTGATGAACAAGTTTCATGATTTGGCATGTTTTGATGAAAAATGAATCTTGACACTTGATTTTGACCAAAAAGTCAAAGTTTGACTTTTCAGTATACAGTCAGAATTGATCAATTGACTGGGAAATTCAACTGTCAATCTTGTGCATTTGGGATCTTTTGAACTTGTTGAGCATGTCAAGACAATTCCATGGGGTCCTTGAGTCCATATGTGAGCTTGGTTTTCCATTGGCTAGGTCAAACAGTCAAAAATTGCCTTTGTGCAGTCAAAACCCTAAAAATGACCATTTTGCCCTTTTGGTGATCTGATCAAATTTCTTGTGAAATTGTGATCCAAACTTGATCAAATGGTCCATGTGAGTTCATAATGTTTATGGGGGTCAATTTTCATGAGATTTGACTGTCAATTGGCCACAGTTGACTTTTTCCCCAATACAGTTGGTTTCTAGGTCAACTGTCCAATTGACTGGGCAAAATTTGGAATCAAGGCTTGAAACTTGGTGTGGATAAACTTGGGAGTCCAATATGAAGCATGAAAGTCATCTTAGGCAATTTTGGTCAAAACATCTTTGTGCAAACACAAACCCTAATTTGGGTCAACAGTGCAAGGAGAAGTCTTGAGCAGATGAAACCCTAACTGGATCTTGAGCTTCAAGGGCTTCGTGATGAGAAATCATTGAGAGATGGGAGGGAAAATTTTGGGGTACAACACTAACCAATATGGATGGCAAAGATTTCCCGCACCCTGTGAACATGGACATAGTCAAAAAACACTACGCGTAAGAATAACCCTCTAGGCTGACATGCCTAGGCAAAAATAAGGGGTATATACAAAAATTTATACACCCGCCAAGTCGAAAACCTGAAAGGGAGGCTTGGGCAGAAAAGGGTATCCTTGTGGACTGAAAGCCTGAAAAGGCGGCCCAGGAGAAAATTAGGGATTAAAAGCGTACGACTTTTCTCCCGTTAGATTTAACTTTGTTCTTTTTCATTTCACGACGACTTCCTCTTACTAGGATTTATGTGTCTTTGTCCAAAATTTTCTGCTTATAGGCAAATGATCAATACAAATATACCTTGAAGTCCAAACGTTTTGTTCTTTCTGTTTTATTTGCAAAAACTTCCAACGACTACAATTGAATGAACATATGCATATGAGCATGATTAACCGTTAAAAAATATATACATAAGAACATGAATAAACATTTATTCGAAATTCTAGGAGCTGGGACATTTAAGCTGTCTGTAAATCCCCACAGATTCCCTTTCATAAGATTATCCCCAATGAAGTCTCCAGAGCCACTTCTATGAAATTATCCCCCATGGAGTATCCTTCACAAATAAAATCACATTCCCCACAATCTCCCCGACAAGTCACTTTAACAAATAAAGGAGCTTAATCTCTTCAAATCTCCTCACCGAGTCTCCATCAGTACAATTTATGGAAATTCCCTTCCCTAGCTTAGTTTATTCCTCCAAAACTGAAGAAAGAGACCATGCTGAGTTTCTTCTCTTTAGCGAATTCAATAACCCCAAGAGAGTTAGTTTCCTCAACAGAGCACTTCTCCATCAACAAGGGTTTATTTCCCCAACTGGGTTTATTTCTCCAACAAACCTATAAATTCCCCACCTCGAGTCTGTCACTGACAAAATTATTCTCTCCAATAAGGTTGACACTCCCCCAAGATAAATTACTACTATCCCTAGAAAGCTGCTGCGAAACTTGGAGACCGACCATATACCAATTAACTTTATCATCCCCAGACATGTCAGAAAATTATCCATCTCTTGTATCCCCAATAAGGGTATATAACAATTATCTTCCCCAGAAAACTTAGAAGTTTAACCATCTCTTTTATCCTCAGTCAGGGTATATAAGTAATAAATTACCCAATAGAGAAATGGATGACCAATGTTCCTGAACTTTATTCCCCAAGCGGAGATAAACATCCCTAGTGAAGTTTCCTCAAACAAGTAAGCATAAATCCCCAACAGAAGCATTCTAAACAAGATTATAGATAAATACACTCTTCATCCCCCAACAATAAGTCAGGGATTTGTTTTTCTCGACAAAGATAGACTTCAACAACATTACACATTCATACATCATAGCATATGCATACGAAACACATATAGCACAATCTCATTTATTTTGAGAACATCATTATGCAATGAATTTCATACATCATGACATTGCATACAACTAAAACTTTACCTTTTCAGGTAAGATCAATCAACAGACCGATATCATCTAAATAGATTGTAGGCCAAGACAAGGAAAATACCTGCATGCTGAACACTCCTTGTAGACCCTTTTTCTTGCTCAAATTAAATCGACCAAATATTTATTCTGATACTTCTCTCAGTTAAAGATTTAAAGACATTTGTTGGCTCAGATTAAATCTACCAAAGATTTATTCTGATACTTCTCTCAATAGACCTTTTTATTTCCCAGATTAAATCAACCAAAGATTTATTCTGATACTTCTCCCAGTTTAATATTTAAAAATATTTGCTGGCTCAGATTAAATCGAACAAAGATTTATTTTGATACTTATCTCAGTAGACGTTTTTCTGGCTCAGATTAAATCAGCCAAAGATTTATTTTAATACTTCTCTCAATTAAATATTTTCAAACATCTGCAGGCTCAGATTAAACCGACCAAAGATTTATTCTGATACTTCTCTCAAGGGACCTTTTTCAGGCTCAAATTAAATCGACCAAAGATTTATTCTGATACTTCTCTCAGTTAAAGATTTAAAGACATATGTTGGCTCAAATTAAATTTACCAAAGATTTATTCTGATACTTCTCTCAATAGACCTTTTTCTGGCTCAGATTAAATCAACCAAAGATTTATTTTTATACTTCTCACAGTTAAAGATTTTCAAACATCTGTTGGCTCAGATTAAATCGACCAAAGATTTATTCTGATACTTCTCTCAGTAGACCTTTTTCAGGCTCAGATTAAATCGACCAGAGATTTTTTTTCATACTTCTCTCATTTAATGATTTAAAGACATCTGTTGGCTCAGATTAAATCTACCAAAGATTTACGCTGATACTTCTCTCAGTAGACCCTTTTCTGGCTCAGATTAGATCGACCAAATATTTATTCTGATACTTCTCTTGGTTAAAAATTTTCAAACATATGCTAGCTCAGATTAAATCGAACAAAGATTTATTCTGACCCTTCTCTCAGTAGACCTTTTTATAGTTCATATTAAATTTACCAAATATTTATTCTGATACTTCTCTCAGTAGATCTTTTTCTGACTCAGATTAAATCGAGCAAAGATTTATTATAATACTCCTCAGATACAGTCGAGCGTAGACTCATTATGATATTTCTATCAACATATACTTTGGATGGCATCTTTAAGCCCATATCCAACAACTCTCCATCATCTTTCCAAATGGCATCTTTAAGCTCATTCCCTGTATAATCAACAAACAGTTTTACTTCATGCACAAACGAGTGCAAATTTCTGGGCACTTAAGTGTTCAATCATCTTCCACCTTCAAGTCACGAATGACGGAAAAACCAATCTAACTCTTCAGGTTTAAGAAGATTGAACATGGGCAGATTTTGTACCCCAAAATTTTCCCTCTCTATTCTCAAGACGTTTCTCACAAAAAATCTCAAATACTCAAAAAGTTCCAAAAGTTTGATCAGACAAGCCTACACCTTAAGCATTGAGCCACAAATTAGGGTTTTGGTTTTATCAAGAAAATTGTACTTTTGATGCCTCAATAGACTTTCATGGTTCATTATATACTTATAAGAACTCTCATGCCAAGTTTCAAGTCTTTAATCTCAAAATTGCTCAGTCAATTGCTCAGATGACTGAAAATCAGTTGTATTAGGTAAAAACTCAATTATGGTCAATATATAGTCAAACTTCATGATATTTGGCCAACATGAACATTTTTAAGTAATATTTATCAATTGACCAAGTTTTGATCACAATACCTCAAGAAAAACACTCAAATCATCAAAGGGGAAAATTGTCAAAATTAGGGTTTTGATTGAGAATGACTGGTCATTGACTTTTGACCTAGTACATGACCTAATGGCTTAAGGCATAATCTCAAGGAATCAAAAACAACATGTTGACCTAATTTCATGGCTCAAATCATTTCTCAAGATCATTGGATTGATAGTTGAAATTTGATCAACTGATGAAAAGTCAACTGATACATAAAAAGTCAAACTTTTACCTTTTTGATCAATATTGAATTTAAAAAATTAAGATTCATCAAGACATTCAAAAATATCAAACTTGATCATCAAGAATCAAGGAAGTCAAAGAGTCAATAAAAAGACAAGATTTGTAAGACTTAGAAAATTTCTAAGTGTTTTTATACTTGATAAATTCATTACTTCATGACAATTTTTCAGCAAGATGCAACATGATACAAGGAAAACTTTCAACATGAAAGTTGTAGATCTTGATGAATTATACAGCTTTGAATAATAGGGTTGATGTCCCAAAAATGCTTAGATTTGAAAATATAGGCTCATGAAGTCATGATATTTTTCATAAAACACTTAGTGAAATTTTCAACAAGTTTATGCAAATTTTTTACCTAACTTCATGACAAATTTCACCTAGTTCCAGTTTGATTTTGTCTAAATGGTAAACGTGAATGTTGTAGACAATGTTTCAAGCTTTCAAAAATGTCCAAGAACATGAATATATCATTTTTGAGCTAGGAGAAAAGAAGAGAAGAAGTTGAGCATCCATTCTTGCATTTCAAGCCATTTTCATGAAGAACACTTGATCAAATCTCAAACCTATGCTGCATAATCTTGCTTTGCAGGATTCTAACTTGTAAATAACTCCATAATTAATTGTTTACACAATTTATTGAGGTATGATCCAAGTGATTAAGCCATTGTCCACATGAGTTTTCCATATATGGCACAAAGGCACCACTACCATTCTTGAAAAGTTGCTTTAATCACATAGTCAACTTGTCTTGAGCCTCTAACTTATTTCTTCTGCACACACTAAACCTACAAGACCACAAGAAGCATGTTTAAAGTGTTCAACAACTCTACAAGTCTTGTACTTCACATTTGGACTATATTTGTCAAGATTGCTTCAAAAACAAGTCAAAAAACCATAACTTGTGTTCTTTGTTTTCTGATCACTTCAAGCCCTCAAACTTTTCCCTATAAATAGAGGAGGCATTATTTTTCAAGTAAAACACGAACTCACAAGCCCTGAAACTCTCCCAAACTCCCTCAAATCAGAACTTGCACCAAACCACCATTTTTGTGGCATATTCCGACTTTGAATACCCATCTCAAAAGCCACTCGTGCATTTTCCATTTTAATCAATCACCAAGCTTCTATAACTCATATAAAAGCTATCCATACACCTGCAACACAACTATAACATCATCTTCCTCATCTTTCATAACCAAAAATAGAGCTCTGCACATTGACTTCTCCATAACAATACAACCACTCTCAATCCAAAGCAAGCATTGCATTATCTTCCCGGAGGTTCAGTAAAGCTATCCAGATCATCACAACATCTCAAGGAGTTCTCAATCATCAAACATGATTTTCCATTTTTGAAGTAAGTTTTCTCAACTTTGAACTCTCTCTACAAGCATCATTAATGGCTACTTTGTGAATAAATATTGTAGACATCATAGCCCTGAATCTAACCATGCCCATAGATTTCATTTATGTAGCCTGAGTGATGCGAATTTTAAGTTTGAACTTTCTATAAAAATTAAGTTTAATTTGGTACCATATAAAATTCATGCTCATCTTTGATTTTTAACTTAAGTTATTTACATGGTTGAAATCGTGGTTAAATTTCAAACAACTTTCATGTTTAAATTTTCCAATTTGGTTGAGAAATGAGGAAGTTACAGATTTCAAAAATGTTGATGAGCATTCTGGCGTGAGGAAGAAGATGAAGTTATAATCAAGACTGAGTTTGTAATATATTTATTAGTTTGTGTATTAAACACCGGATGTATAGCCACCCTAGTGATAGAGCGCGGTGTATAAGTCATAATTATGCCTTCTCCTGGGTTCGATCCAGGCGTGAGGCATTTTGCTTTTTTCTAACATTTACGTTACAGATCCTATGCAAGCAAGCGATGCGCGTGTATCAATTTCTCTCATCTCATCACCATTGGATCATTGTTTGATTGAATCTAACACATCACAAGGCAAGTGTATGATACACCTTCAAAAGCTAGCCACACATAATCAAAATAGGCGCTGGGTATTTGCTCTAGGCCTAGTCTGAATTTCTGATTCTTACCCCCCTTTTACTTTACAATACTCAAACCCATACCATTTTTATTCTTTTTTCTAATTGCCAACAAAAATTGTTTGCCCCATTTTGCTTTTTAACCGCCATTTTTCTTTTCAAAACCCCAACTAATTTATTTTATATTTTCATTATTTCTTATTTATATATTTATTTTATTAAAACTAAAAACAACAAAAATATATTTTTTTCTTAAAATAATTTAATTTAAATATTTTTTTATTAAATTAAATTCTATTATTTTCTTTTACATTGTAAAAACATTTTCCAAATCAATACTAACATTCAAATTATTTTCTAAATAAATTACTTAGATTTTAGGTTTTGATTAAATAATTAATTAATTTATTTTGTAATTAAATTCAGTTAACTTAATTAGGTTAACTATTAAATCTTTCTTTCAATCAAAAACCCTAAAATAAATTACTTCTTCATCTCTACATTTTGTGCATAATTATTGTTTTAATTCATATTCATTGGTTTGTAATAGTAATTAGGGCTTTATTGCTTTCCTCCCCCTATTCACAAACTTGTACCCCCCATCTCCAAAAGTATTATAATAGCGTGGGACGTTTAAATTCCGGAATTTATCGCTTTCCTTATTATTGCTAGTAGTTAGGGTTTGTATGGAAAGATCTTAAAATCAAAATTAGAAAAACCCTAATTCAAAGATAAATAATTGAAATCAAACACCTTGCACACTTGCACCTCTAAGGTAACCCACACTTGTTTCCTCATATTTAAACAGTCGTGCCCCTCGAACGTGGGATGTTTTAGCAAAGACCCTCGATTAAAAGATCATAGTCCCTCAATGACCCTTCAAATGTTGCTTCCGGTAAATGATATTAGTCCCTTATGAAAATTGCTAAAACATCTTACAAGTTGCCTTATATGACTGTACGATGGCCCACGTCTGTCCCTTCACATCCAATGATAAGGCTCTCTATCATTCAATGGTAGACAAGCATTATCTAAAGGAGGATAAAAAGAATAAAGACATTTTAAGTAGGTATATTTCTCGTAATTTCTTGCTCACAAACAAAACTATTTACACCTCACACTTTCAAAAACACTTTTCAAACAAACATTTTGTATACATTCTCAACAATACGAGAATCATTACAAAAATGGCCTTACATTGGCATATTTCAAACATCAATAGACAAGAATAGACACAGTTCAAAGCATCAACATACAATGCGAGCTTAGAACGAAATGGACTAGAATGCGTGGGGGCCAATTGTGGTCCCTCTGTTCCACTTATTTGACTCAATAGCAAACATAAATTAAAAGGGAAATGGGATGGAAGTGGTATTTGCCTCTTTTGAGGTCTTTTGCACACAAGAAAGCACAAACATGGCCTCATTTTGAGGACTTTGCACAAACACAAACAAAAATGCTTTCTAAAGCTCTTTAAAAAAAATTTCCACCTAAGGTAGGGACTCCAAGTCATGCATCTCTATTCCTACTTCTCATGGAAAAGAAAGCAGTAAAAGTTACAGTACAATAAACTAGAATCAATATAATACCAAACAAACAAGAGTTTGTAGCAAGCAAGCAAAAGCATAGAAACCCGGAAAACTTTGAGCAAGATAGCATCAACAACACAATAGTCAAAATCAATATCCAGTATAAGATTCAAATGTCGCAATAAGAAAATAAATTGCAAGCAATGAGTGTGTCACATCAAGCTAACATCCTGCACAAAACAATGCTACACAAGTAAAGTATAATCCAACCAAATATGTTGTGCGATGAATCGCCTTATGAAACTTAGCCAATTTCACAAAACAATCAACGTCACAACTCAAAATGACATATTATCATGAATGAAACAAAGTCGAACAAGTAATGAAATCACAAATTAATTCCTGGGAAGCATGTATATCATCTCATGAATTGCACAAAATAATCGCGTTAAAAGCGAGAAAACTCAATATCCATCGTCAATAATCAAATAATTAAGCACAAACATGCATTATATGAATATCAAATCACAATGTACATGTTAAAAGAAAAACCAGACAACATTGTTTCCAATCACGAAGTGCGCAAAAAGTTCTTTCAAACTCAATCGAAATTGATGCCAATGCTCCTCAAACATCTAATTAAATCCAGATGTGCATTAAGCGCGAATTAAAATCCAATCCAAGTGCATTTTCACAAACCGGACATCACCACACCATTTCATAAAATTGCACAAAAAATCATCTCGGAATTAGTAATTCTCATCACTAGTGATCAACAAATGCGCAAATAACCTCAAGTAAGCATCAAATGATATTTGAAATGCCATTTACAAGGAATTTGTATTTTCCTGGAAGCAATGCATACATGTATCGGTACCGAACAAAGATGAGTTTAAAAACTCATAAACGGGTACGCAAAATATTTACCGATTCATGTATCATTGCTAAGAAATTACAAACGCTTTGTAATGATTAAATCCGCATTCAAACAAAGATTCCAAGCCTTAAATCATATAATTCAAGTGTTAATGCAATTTATCGAATTTGGAGTTTTTATGTCGAAAAATCGAATTCATCAACAAATCGAATAGAAAATTGCATTAACTCATGAAAACACAATTAATTCTCCACAAGATTCCTAAATCAAACTCTTAGATCCAAAATTCGGTATTCAAAAATAAACATTAATTTTACCGATTAAACTAAAGATATAAACAATTGAAACATTATTCAACCAATTCCACATCTCTTCATCATCATCAATTCAAGAATCAAGTGTTTCGCACAATTCAAATGATATTCAACACATAAACAATCAAATATCTCAAGAATTCAACAAGTAACTTGTATCAAAAAAATTGAATCGAGTAGGAATGGTTGAAGATCTACCGAAATTAACGAAGAAGTTGATTGGAAGAATAATCTGGTAGGATGGAGGGAGAATCTACCCAGTGAGCAGAGAAGACGAAGGGACTTGCTCAGACCGGTGTTGGAAGCGCCTGGGTGCGGTGAGGCTGGAGGCGGGGGGGAGTTTGTCGGAGCTGTGGTATCCATAGGTTAGTGGTGGTGGTGCACGGTTTCTTGGAGGGAGGAGGGAGGTTTCGCAAGTTTGAAGGAGAAAGAGAGAGTGAAACTTGTTATTGTACTCTTGCTTTGAGTTCTTGAGGAAATTTGAAAGAAAATTGAGGCAATTTTTGATGTTTGATTTGTGAAATTGGGAATAATTAGTGTAATTGTGTTTGAAATTTGAATTTCAGAATATATAGTATTGGCTCCAAAGCCTTGTTTGGCTTGAAAATTTTGATTTTTCCGCTTATTTCATGTACAGTGTAAGATCAAATCATAAAATCATGACATTCGGTGCGAAATCCTTACACACGACTTGAAACAAAAATGTTGATAACAAAATTAATGACGTGACGCCGAAGAGAATTGTCCTGATACGATAAAATTGAGCAAGTTACGATGCTATGAACGATGAGAAACTTAGAATTAAAATTCACAGTGCAGATTTTTCAGCTTATTTTGTGTACGACACACAAACAAACCACAAGCTCGTGATGTTCGATGCAAAATTTTAACAAGAAACCTGAAACAAAATTGTCGGCGAAGAAATATATGACGTCATTCCGAAAGAATCACTATGATATAATAAAAATTGAGAAAGTTCTTGTTTTTCGAATGGCTAGAAACAATTAACTTATTTTGCCGTCTTGAAAATTTCAGCTTATTTTCATGCACACTTTAAGAAGCAAGCCATAAACCGAAGCCTTCGGAGCACAATCCGAACTCTGGAACTAAAGAAAAGTTGTAGCTGATAATATTTGTAATCTCACGCTTCAAGAATCGTCCTGATACGATAAAAATTCAGAGAGTTACGATTTTTACAATAACGAGAAAACAGTCCGGTAAAAAACCATTTTGGTGTTCAATTTTCTCTGGTAATTCACACTTTCGGAGATTTTCAGCAAAGAATTAACTTCTGACCTGAACATACGAATCAGAGATAAAATCAAGACGGAATTTTCTCCCAAAGAACCATCCAAAAACATCAAACTGGGCGAAAGTTATGAATTTTTGAACAACTGAAAAACAGCGGTTCAGCATACTATTTTCTCTATATTTTCACTGTATTTCTTTAGAGTACTTGCACATTCAGAGATCTTCCTCAATGAATTGGATTCCGAGCCGAATAAGAAAAATGAAGGAAATAACAAGACATTTACAATGATTTGAGAGCCACACAGAGATGATCTTCCAGATAGAATTTACGAATTTTTAAGCATCCAAAAACTAATAAACCAGCAAATCCACTATATAACGCATTTCAAGTATTTTGTGCTTTTTGAAAATCTTCCTCACAAAATTAGCCTTCGGCATGAATAGATGAACTGAAGAAGATCTCAAGATGGTTATAAATATTGAAGAATCATTCCCAAAACCATTTCCAATCTCAAGTTTTGAATTTTTGAGCTTGAAACGCACAATATTGAATTTTTGTCTGCAATGTCTTAAATCAATTGAAACACTTGACCTTCTGCACAATTTAGAACGTGTTGGAATGCATAAGAGCTTGAGATGATGATGACTTGATTAATTTCCGATTAGACAGCCTGGAGCACATGCGATATGTATTAACATGTGGAAAACCCTGAGTTTGCTTCATAATGTTGCTTAACGGAACAATCAACTTTTGTAACTCTTTCTTGCAGAGACATGCCTTGATTCCACGAGTATAGACCCTATGACATGTGTGTATGAATATGATGGTGAGGTATAAGCCAATTAGAGTTAAAATGAAGAGGTCGAATTTTGGTATGTATGAATATGTGTACGTTTTATCTCATTTCGATGTCATTAGCATATGCTTTCAAAGCCAATCCTACACATTCGAATTGGAAAATAGGCACTTGCTCTAACTGAGTATTCCTTAAATTATATGCCTTTAAAAGTGATGAAAGGACAAGTAGTATTAGACTTTATTGAAGACCGCACAATGGTCAAATTTCCTCATAACTATGTTAAACTAGAACCTTGGAAATTATTTTTCAATGATTCTACTCATAAAGATGGAACTTGTGTTGGAGTTTCGATTATTTCTCCTGAAAAAATTCCAACAAAATTCAAGTAAAGAATCAAAGCCCCCCCCCCCTTGTTCGAATAGAAAAGGTGAATATGTGGATTTGATATAAGGACTTGAAGTCTTGTTGGAATTAGTGGCAACTAGAGTCGAAATAAAAGGTGACTCTCAACTGGTGATTAAGCAGGTAACCAAGGAGTACAAGTGCATAAAGGAAAATTTGATAATGTACTTCGTCATTGCAAATAGGTTGCTTCAAAAATTTGAATATATGGATATCAACAACATTTCCATATTAAATAATCAGGAAGCCAACGACTTAGCACAAATAGCCTCAGGATACAAAGTACCGAAGGAGCAATTAGAGGATTTGATCCAAGTACGAGGAAAGGTAATGGCTACAAAACTTTCCCCTTTCAGATCTGGAAAATTCAAGTTTGGGATATGCAAATGAACAAAGTTTTTAAGTCTTAGCCATCAATAGTCTGGAAGATACAGATTGGTGGATTCCAATAATAAATTACTTAAAAAAATCCTTCACCAAATGTAGAAAGAAAGATTAAGTATCCTGCACTAAGTTACATATTGATGGGTAACGAACTATTCAAGAAAACACCAGAAGGTTTCTTACTCAAATGTTTAGGAGAAAGTGAAGCATACTTGGCATTGTCGAATGTGCATAGTGGGGCATGTGAGGAACATCAAGCAAGTTACAATATGAAGTGGATTTTGTTTCGATATGACATGTATTGGCCCACCATGTTCAAAGAGTGCATTGAATTTTCAAAGGGGTGCCAAGAATTCCAAATTCATGCAGGCTACCAACATGCTCCTGCAAGCGAACTACATTCGATAATTAAGCCAGGGCCCTTAAAACGTTAGGCACTAGACTTTGTTGGAGAAATTTGACCATCCTCGTCCAAAGGTTAGAGATACATTCTAGTGGGAATTAATTATTTTACAAAATCGATTGAGGCAATACATTTTGTGAATGTAGATTAAGAAACTATCGTTGAGTTTATCCAAAGGAAGATAATTTACAGATTTGGAGTCCCAGAAACCATTAAAACTAATCAAGGATAAGTTTTCACTGGTCGAAAATGCTGGAATTTGCTAAGGAAATGGGATTCAAATTTTAACATCTACGCCATATTATGCACAGGCAAACAGACAAGTTGAAGTTTCTAATAAGGTGATTATTGGTTTGATAAAAAGGCATGTTGGAAGAAAGCCACAGAATTGGCATAAGACATTGGATCAATATTTTAGGTTATTGTACCCCAAAATTTCCCCTCCCATTTTCTTCAAAACATTCTCCTAAGGTCCTCACATGCTCAAGATGGCTCAAGAACTGATCAGACAAATTCTTCTCCTAAGCAATGGTTCCACAACTAGGGTTTTGTATTTCTCAAGGAAGATTGGGTTTACAAGGTCTCAAGTGGTTTTCATGGTTTTTCATATGTCCTCAAGAATTCTCATGTCAAGTTTCTAGCCTTGCATCACAAGTTTGATTAGTCAATGGCTCAGATGACTAAAAATCAACTATATTGGGTAAAAAGTCAACTGTGGTCCACATATAGTCAAACTTCAAGATTTTTGGTCAACATCAACATTTGGAAGTTACATTCATCATTTGGTCAAGGGTTGATCATGATTCCTCAAGAAAAGCCCTCAAATCATCAAAAGTCAAAAGTTGTTAAATTAGGGTTTCCGTAGGTAAAGTCAACTGAACTTTGACCAAGCATAACTTTCACGTGCTTCATCAACTTTTACCTAACCAAAGACCAGTTTGAAGGAAATTCAATGCTCTAAAGCTTTGAATGTATATGTTCAAGTCCAAAAAGTGCTCCATTTGAGAGATATGAGTCAATATATTATAGGTCATTTCAAAAGTCAACAAAAAGACACATTTTGTCAAGGCAACTTACATCAAGATAAAGTCTCCAAATGAAAAAATGATCAAAAGAGAGATTGTAAAGGACAACTTGAGCTTTCCAAAAATTTAAAAGTTACCTTCAAAAGATGAAAATTGAGAGATTTATGACTATTACAAATTGGGAAATTTTGAGCAAGTACATGAAGTTCAAATTGAGCAAACTTGATGCTTTGGGATATTGGGCCATTGTTTAAGAGTCCAAAGTGCCCTATATTCCTTATACACCTCAGAACTCATTCATACACCCCTTGACCTTTTTTTATTTTTATTATTTTTTATTTATTCATTAATAATATAAATAAAATAAGATAAAGTCATATCTTTTTACTCAAGGTCCAAGTCCCCCTATCCTTGAACTAACTTTTCACTATATAATCTCAGAAATTCTCATACAAGACCACACGAAACCTTGCCTCACAAATTTGCCAAAAAATATCAAACTTTTTCAAGAACCCTAGAATTTCAAAATTCTTATTACAAACCCTTTTCACTATAAAATATAAACTCCATTCTCTTCCAACAAGCCTATAGAGTAAGTGTGGACCAAATTAGATGGTCAAGAACGCATGAAATATCCTTGCATGACATCTCCAATATCATAATGTTCATGATATTCATATCTTTATTTTTTTGTTTGCTTTAACATGTACTAACATCCCTAATGTGTTTATGAGGTTTGGTAGCGTAGGTTAGAACGGTCATGCTAGCAGCGATTTCACGCGTTTTCATAATGGCTATTGATCCCTTGCATTCTAGCCTGGACAAATACTCCCATTAGATTCGTATCCCTTGTTTTAGGGGAATAGGATATTTTTGGATCATTAACGCTTTTATTTTGTAGGATTTGAAAGAAATAGGTCAATGGAGAAGATGACCAGAGCTAGGGCTCCAGCGTCTCTCCGGTCAATACATTCTGATTTATATTATATATTAATTGACTCAATGATATAAACGGATGTATATCCGCCCATGCGGTAGAAGCACGTGCGATAAGGAATTATTGTCAAAGGGTCTGGGTTCGATCCAGCCTTTTGCCACTTTGTTTTCTAATATTTCATATTTTTGCAGGTTTGTTACAAAAAGCGCTGGATGCGTATCCTGACACCAATGCACGCTTGGCCTGGTGGTGAGCTTGTTGCTGAAAAGCCTTGAGGGCGTGGGTTCAACACCCACCCCTACTCATTTGGTCCTATTTTTTTCAATTCTCTATTCTCATTACTCTTTTACTTGTTTTTTCCTATTCTTTTACAAAACATTTTCTGAAAACCATTGTTTTTTTTTAAAAAAACCCTAATTTAATTTTAGGTTTTCATATAATAAAACTTAATTTAATTTTAGGTTTTTAATTTAATTAGGTTTTAATTTAATTTTTAGGTTTAATTAATTTAATCAATTTTAGGTTTTAATTAATCAACCCTAATTTAATTTTTTTAGGTTTTCTTATTTAAATTAAAATAAACCTAGATTTTAGGGTTTGCTTAATTTAATTACCTAATTTTTTAATCAATAAAAATCAATTAGACTTTAGGTTGATTATCAAAACTTTTTCATCAAACAATCGCCAAAACATTTTTTCCTTTTATATTCCATTTTTACCTCTTCGCGTATTATTTTCGTATAATTTTTCCCAATTATGTATCTCCTACAGTATGTAATAGTTAAATTAGGGTTTTACTTTCTTTTCCCCCCAATTTTATGGTTTGTACCCCACTCCCGATGCTTTGTAATAGCATAGGATTTTTATATCCCACACTTTAATTTCTACACCTATATTGTGTATGCATGTATGTATATATAACTGTATAGTAACTAGGCATGTATGGCAATATCTAAAACCAATCGTTAGAAAACCCTAAAAAAAAAAACTGAATTTAATCATTTGCACACTCTCAACTCTAGGATAATTTCACTTGTTTCCTTTAGAAACATGGTCATGTCCCTCGAACGTAGGGATACCCTTAGCAAAGACCCTCGGTTAAAATCATCATAAAGATCATAAAACTGCGATGTCCCTCGAGTTTCCTACGACAAATGATCATGTCCCTCGAGGTTTCCTACGAATATATGATGACGGTCCCTTCGAATTGCTAAGGTATCCCTATATGTTGCCTTATATGACCATTACAATGACCCGCGCATGTCCCTTCACAAACAACGATAGAGCTTCCTACCAACTAATGTTAGGATAGCACTATCTAAAGGAGGAGGAAAATAACACGAAAGATCTTTTAGTAAGTAGGAAACTATTAATCGCTTGCTTACACAAAACATCTTTTTTTCACAATCACACTTTTCTGAAATATTTTCAAAAACAAACACTTTGTACGCATTCTTAACCCATACAAGAATCACTACAAAGTTGACGCACTTAGGCATTTTTCAAAATATTTTCAAACATACACACACAAAGAATTTCAAAAAGTGAGCTAGCGTTTAAAAGACTGTAGATAACTACGAATGAAAAGGGTGCTAACACCTTCCCTTTTCATAACCTACCCCCCAAACTCAGAAAATTCTCAAAGGTATTTCCCGTTCTTTTCACCTTTCCTAAATATTGGATAAAAGAAAAGTTGGTGGTGACTCTTGCTATATGCAACATTTGCGATAAAATGCAAAACCAAGTCATTTTACCCACCGTATTACAGAATTGGAGACTCTGCTGGGGAGAACTAAAAAAAGTGGGGTTACCTTTAGAGTTAGATAACTTTTTATTGCTTTCTTTGTTTAATTTGTCTTCTTTACAATTCGGGGTTATTTGGGTTTATTTCATGTAAAGATCCTATACCCGGATCTGGGGGCATTTTAGGTAAGTAGCTATAGATCGTGGAAACTGTACGGCATAAACCGATATGGTTGATGCGATGGATACATTAGTGAGACACATTGATTTGTTTTAGTGTCCCTTGAGTCCGTCAAGGAGTATGCTGGGCTGCGGCATGGTGTTATAAACACTAACTGACCTTAGAACCATAATTGACCCAACTTAGCCATTAGAAGGTAGTGAGGTGGCCAGCTTTGGTGCAAACTAAAGTTGGTTGATACTCGATACAACACTCATTGAGATTAGACTCTCGGGATATTTCGGTTGCAAATCAGATGTGATGCTGAAACAATGCCTGAGAGAAAGATCGGTGATATGAGACTCCTAGAACCTGCTTACTTTTCTTAGGACATGTTGGTCCAACTAAAACTCAAGAGGGTACTTACCTTGAAACTCCACGCAAGCCTGAACCTAAGGCCTTGTATGCTTTTCTTGTGTTTGATTAATTGTTCAAACATGACATCATGACGTCATACCATAACATTTTTCACATATTATTTCAAGGATCTCGAGGGCATGTGATGCAGGTTATGATGCACCCACGTGTAGCAAGGGGCAAGAGGATTTATTTTCCTCTAACCAATTCCGTCAAAATCCGAAGTATGCTATCTTTAGTCAAAGGCTAGGACCCACTCGACAAGGTGAGCTTCATTCTTACAGAAGGAAATTCAACGACCCGGAGTTCTTCAGTCAAAGCTGCAGTCAAACTCAATTTCTAACATTTTATTTTGTTTATCCCGCGAGACCCTTGAAAAAATTGCATCTACATATCATGCATCATCACATAACAGGTTTTCCCATACAGGTTTTCTCATCTTCTTGATGTTTATTTCAGTAAAGGATGGCTCTAGAACAGACTCTTAAGGAACTCCAAGCTCAGCATGCCCAATTCCAGGAGAGTCTCTTGAAATTAGCACAAGGACAAAAGGATATGATGGTTCTCATCGCCAAAAAGAAGAATACTCAAAAACCAATTGTTATCCTCAACATGGGGAGCAGATTCAAAGGTCCCGTTAAACCGGTTCAAGCTACTGATATCTCCTCTGATGAAGACAACAACCAAGAGGAGGATGGTAGAATTGTCACGAATGAAGGTGGAAGTAACCAAGGTTCTGAGAAAATTCCTGATCATTAAAATTGTTCCAATTAACAGTACCCTCCTATGAATGATAGGTACAAGCAGTTAGAAGAACATCTTAAGGCTATGGAAATCTAGAAAGGGCCTGGATTGGATTTTGAAGAGATGGATCTTATTTCGGGGGTGATTATCTCTCACAAGTTCAAGGTCCTAGCTTTTTACAAATATGATGGTGTGTCTTGTCCGATGCTTCACCTGATATCTTATGTTCAGAAGATTCAACCCCATACTACTGACAGGAAATTATGGGTTCATTTATTTCAGGAAAGTTTGTCTGGTACACAACTTGAATGGTTCTATCAGTTGGAAGGAACCAACATTCGTACTTGGGAAGACCTGGTTGCTTCTTTTTACAAGCACTATCAATATAATTCCAACCTTGCACCGACTCTTGTGGAATTACAAAACATGACTATGGGCTCGAATGAAGGGTTCAAAGAGTATGCCCATAAGTGGATAGATTTGGCTAGAAGGGTGCAACCTCCCTTGTCTGACCGGGAGCTAGTTGATATGTTCATGGGCACTCTAACAAGTTCATTCTTTAGTCATTTGATTGGGAGTTCTTCATTTGGTTTCCTTGAGCTGATTCTGACTGGCGAACGAGTTGAAAGTTTTATCAAGAGTGGAAAGATTACAATAGTTGTGTCTTCGAGTGCTGTGAGGAAGACATGCAGTGGTAAGAATGAGACCAATGATGTTTATAGAAAGAAGGGTCGTGTTAAAAATGACCGCAATCAGTCTGTGGGAGCGGTATTAATTTCTAATCTTGCGCCTATTCAACAACAACAACAGGGCAATCAGCGTAGGTCAGACGCTCCGAGGAGGCAGTTTACCAAGATTAGTATGCCATTGTCTCAAGCATTAAAACACTTACTGAATGTGGAGTTGATAACATCGAGGGATCCTCTTTAGAACTCCAATACATCCTCTCCTCCCTACAACCAAAATGTGAAGTGTGCCTATCATTTCAACTGTCCTGGGCACGACACCAACAACTGTTGGACCCTGAAAAACAAAATTCAGGATATGATTGATAACAAAGAGATTGAGTTTGATCCTCTAGAGACTCCAAATATGATTACTGGTCCCATGCCTAAGAACGACAAAAGTGTGAATGTTATTGGTGTTGTTTCTACTATAGAAGATGCTGACAGTGATCATGACTTTGACAACTGGATTTTTCCCACTACCATCAACGGGCCCGACAATTGGAAGACCGAAGATGTTATCTCAATCTCCTTCAGACATGAGTAATTTCCATTTTCTGTTTTCTTGCCTTTCAAGTTTTGGTTATGTAATGTTTAAACAATGTCTTTAAACCTTGTGTCTTACCCGGGGCACAATGGTCCATTTATTAAGGGTTATCATTTCATAAACATATTTTCATTTAATAAAAGCATTGGACGTTTTGCATTCAAGTTTTGCACTCTTTGTCTTTATTTTACTTTATTGTACTTTCAAATAGCTATGTGTTCTCACACACACCCATACAATACATTTCAGATCTACATCCAAACTGAATCCTGTTGATCACAATTCTTCTATTGCCACCTATGACTTTGAAAATCCGATCTACCAAGCCGAGGAAGAAGGTGAGGAAGATTGTGAAATACTTGGAGAACTAGTCATACTCTTAATACAAGAAGAAAAGGCTATCCAAACGCATGAAGAGTCGGTCGATGGGGTAAACTTGGGTTCTGAGACAGACAGGAAAGAGGTTAAGATAGGTGCCAACTTAGAGAGCAGTGTCAAGAACAAGTTAATTCAGATGTTGCATGAATATGTTGAGATCTTTGCTTGGTCATACGAAGACATGCTAGGGCTCGATAGTGATATTGTGGTTCACCGCCTGCTGATGAAAGAGGGTTGTTCTCCAATAAAGCAGAAGGTTCGTCAAATACGTCTCGAGATGTCAGAGAAGATCAAGGTCGAGGTTATGAAGCAATTCAACGCATGTTTCTTAGTAGTGACATTGTATCCTCAATGGGTTGAAAATGTTGTTCTTGTACCAAAGAAAGACGACAAGGTGCATATGTGTGTAGATTACATGGATCTGAACAGGGAGATCCTCAAAGATGACTTCCCACTTCCATATATTGATGTTTTGGTTGACAACACCGTTCAGCACAAGGTATTCTCTTTCATGGATGGTTTCTCAGGATACAATCAGATCAAGATGGCACCTGAAGATATGGAGAAAACTACCTTCATCACACAGTGGGGCATTTTCTGTTACAAGGTTATGGCTTTTGGGTTGAAGAATGTCGGTGCAACTTATTAGTGTCCCATGGTAGCTTTATTCCATGATATGATTCATCACAAGATAGAGGTCTACGTCGATGATATGATAGCCAGATCTCAGATTTAATAGGAACATCTTGACCATTTACACGAGTTGTTTGAGAGACTGAAGAAGTACAAATTGAGGTTGAATCCGAGAAAGTGCACCTTTGGGGTGAGGTCTAGTAAACTCCTGGGTTTCTTTGTCAGTGGTAATGGTATTGAAGTTGATCCCGCCAAGGTAAAAGTTATTCAAGAAATGCCTGCTCCTCGTACTGAGAAGGAAGTCAGAGGTTTCTAAGGACGACTGAATTACATTGCCCGATTCATTTCTCATTTGACTGCTACTTGTGAACCAATCTTCAAGTTGCTGAAGAAAGATCAGGTAGTAAAATGGAACGATGATTTCCAGATAGCATTTGACAAGATCAAGGACCACCTACAAAAACCTATGATTATAATTCCACAAGTTGAAGGAAGACCTCTAATCATGTACCTAATAGTGCTAGAGAATTCAATGGGGTGTCTATTGGGCCAGCATGACGAGTCTGGTCGAAAAGAGCATGCAATATACTACCTTAGCGAAAACTTTACCAACTGTGAAACAAGATACTCACTGCTCGAGAAAAATTTCCACGCTTTGGTATGGGCTGCTCGCCGTCTAAGATAGTATATGTTGACTCATACTACTTTATTGATCTCTAAAATGGATCCCATTAAATACATATTCGAGAAGCCAACTCTCTCCGGAAGGATAGCCTGATGGAAAGTTGTCTTAACAGAATACAACATTCTGTACACCACTCAGAAAGAGATAAAACTAAGTGTACTGACAGACCAGTTGGCTAATCAAGATGTAGACGACTACCAATTTATGAACTTCGAATTCCCAGACGAGAACATCATGCTAGTTACAAATTAGGAAGAACTTGGACTGTATGAAGGAGCTAAGAAAGGATCTCGAAGGACTATGGTTTTCGACGAAGCTTCTAAAGCACCTGGCAACAGAATTGGTGTTGTAATTATCTCTCCTCAGGGTTTCCATACACCCTTCACCACCCGACTTTGCTTTGACTGTAATAACAACATGGATGAATATGAAGCTTGCATCATGGGTATTAAAGTTGCTATTGACCTGAGAATCAAGTTCTTAAGCGTATACGGGTATTCAGACCTGGTGATCATCCAGATTAAGGGAGAATGGGATACGAAGCATCCGAATCTCATTCCTTACCGAGAATATGTGTTGACCTTAATTCTGTACTTCGAGGAAATTAGTTTTGAGGATATCCCAAGAGAAGAGAATCAGTTGGCAGATGCACTGGCTACCGTGTCATATTTGGTCAAGGTCATGTGGGACAACGAGGCTCTCATAATTACCATTGAAAGGCTAGACGAACCGACACACTTCTACGAAGTTGACATTGATGGAGTAGAAGAGAAGCCTTGGTTTTATGAAGTGAAAAGATACCTTGGGGTTCAAGAGTACCCTAAAGGAGAATCTATCAATAACAAGAAATTCTTACGGAGGTTCTCAGTTAAGTTCTTCCTGAGCAACAAAATTTTAAACAAGCACAATCATGATTATACTCTGCTTCGTTGTATGGACAATAAAGAGGCGGAGAATATTATGGAAGATATGCATGAAGGTATATTTGGTACTCATTCCAGTGGACATACTATGGATAAGAAGATTCTAAGAGCGGGTTACTATTGGCCGACTATGGAAATTGATTGTCATCACCAATCCAGGACTTTTCACAAATGCCAAGTCTATGCTGACAAAGTACATATGCCACTGGTCCCTCTGAATGTATTGACTCCTCCTTGGTCGTGTGCAATATGGGGCATTGATATGATCGGAGAAATCAATCCTGCTTCTTCTAATGGACATTGCTTCATCCTCGTAGCCATTGATTACTTCACGAAGTAGGTTGAAGAAGCCTTGTTTGCCTTTGTTACTAAGAATGTTGTCGCCAAATTTATTAAGCATAACCTCATCGGCCCGTATGGAATCCCCGAGATAATTATCACTAATAACGGTACCAATCTCAATAACACTATAATCACGGAACTCTGCATGCATTTCAAGATCAAGAACCACAACACTTCTCCATATCAACCAAAGATGAATGGTGCAAAGGAAGCTGTCAATAAGAACATCAAGAAGATTATACAGAAGATGACGGTGACGTATAAAGATTGGCACGAGATGTTACAATTTGTTTTCATGGATATCACACCTCAGCATGAACATCAATTGGGGAAACCCCATTCTCTCTTGTCTACGGTATGGAGGTTGTCCTACATGTTGAAGTCTAAATTCCTTCTCTGAGAATCATGAAAAATGCAGATTTAGACGAAGACGAATGGATTCAGACTAGGCTGGACCAGCCGAATTTGATTGACGAGAAAAGGCTCGTGGTTGTTTGCCACGTTCAGATGTATCAGAAGCGTATGATCAAAGCCTTCAATAAAAAGATCAAACATCAGGTATATTAGGCTGGTGACTTGGTAATAAAGCGCATTATCCTAGCACAGGGTGATCCCATGGGAAAATGGACTCCCACCTATGAAGGGACATTATTAATCAAGAGGATATTTTCGGGTGGCGCCATGATACTTACCACCATAGACGGTGAATATTTTTTTGCATCCTACGAACATGGACATATTCAAAAGATACTATGCATGAAAACCTGCTAGGTTGAATGGCCTAGGAAAAAATATGGGCATCCCAATGAACCAAAAGGGTTCGGGCAAAAATTAGGGATATATATAAAGATTGTACACCCGACAAGTCGAAAACCTGAAAAGGGGGCTTGTGAAAAAAGGGTATCTCGGTGGATTGAAAACCCAAAAGGGCGGTCCAGGTAAAAATGAGGGATTAAAAGCATACGACTATGTCCCGTTGGATTACTTAAATTAAGCTTTATAACCAACATCAAGTTTGAATGGTACAGATCAATCCAGTCAACTTCTTCCGACATCAAGGGATGAGATACTCGAAGACATATGGGCAATAGCAGAGTTGGAACCCGACGATATTATTTCCACATAACTATATGCTTTAACTTTGTAATCTTTTCTTTATTTTCACGACGATTTCCTCTTACTAGGACTTCTGTCTCGTTGTACAACAATCTCCTGTTTATAAGCAAACTATCAATATAAATACACTTTTAAAATTCAAATTTTGATTTACTTTTTCTGTTTTGTTTGAAAAAACATCCAATGACTAAATTCAATGAACATGTGCATGTGAATATGATTGTTGTCAACAAATATAGCATAAATACATGAATAAGCATTCACTCAAGAATCCAGGAGGCGGGATAATGTTAAAGTCATCCAAAAGTCCCCACAGAACAACTTCCATGGGATTATCCCCACAGAGTCATCATCACAAGCTTATCTTCAACAAAGATACATACCCCACAAGTCTGAAATACCCTAATCATACTCACTAGTGGATCCCATTAGCGGATAAAGGATTGTGATCTTTTCCCCGACAATGTCGCCAACCTATGGAATCCCAATCCTCGTCAAAGATTATGTCATCAGCATAGTTCACAGGATTTCTCTTCCCCAACTGAGCTTATTTCTCTAGCAGTATAAAATCCCCTGCAGAATTCTCTTCCTACAACAAGGTTCATTTCCTCAGCAAAATATTCCTTAGTAGGGTATCTCCTTAACAGAGTATTTCTCCAGCAAGGTTTATTTCTCCAACAGGGTTTATTTTCCTAACAGGGTTTATTTCCCAAACAAAATCCAGTCTCACCAGGTTGAGTCTATTTATCTGACTACTACAAATCCCCGGAAAAATCCCTCTCTCCAGCAAAGGGTAGTCCAGACCACTATCCCTAGAGAGTTTCTACGGAATCCGAAATCAGAATAGATATCAGTTGACCTTATCCTCCCCAGACAAGTCGATATCCATACCGAAAACTCAGTCAGATAGCACCTCGAAAGGTTATCCATCTCTTTTATCTCCAATCAGGGTATATAAGAATCAAATTCCCTAGTAGAGCGGTGAAGGACCAATATTCTTGAACTCTTCTCCCCAACCGGAAATCAACATTCCCCAACGGAATTTCCTCAAACAGAAAAGAATAATTCTCAACAGAGACATTCTAAATAAGATTGAAGATTACAAATATTCTTCATCCCCAGCAACAGTCAAGGATTTATTTTCCCTAGTCAGAGATGTCATACAAAGCTACCAATACGCTTCAACAACATTTCACATTCATACATCATTTACAAACATTATATCATATGCATACAAAACGCATATAGCACACTGTGATTTACTTTGATAACATCATTACGCAATGCATTTCATACATCATGACATTGCATACATCTAACTATTTATCTTTTCAGGTAATGTCAACAAATAGACGAATATCATCAATAATTTTCAAACAGGTCGCAGATTAATTCCTGAAACAAGACAGGGAAACTATATGTATGATCAGATACATATTAATTCCTGAAACAAGACATGAGAACAATCTGTGAAAACAAATTGTAAATCAATTCCAAAAACATGACGGGGCGAATATCTACATAAACAGGTTAAAGATTAACTCTCGAAATAGGACGGGGAAACTATCTATACAACCGAGGAAAGATTAACTCCCGAAACAGGAAGGGGAAACTATATTTCTATCTTTATGGCCAGATGATGATCAATTCCTGAAACAAGACAGGGTGACTATCTTTATCACCAAGTGGTATGAACTCTCGAAACAGGACATGTTTACCAACAAACACAAACTGTAGATCAATTCCTCAAACAGAATAGGGCGACTATCTACACGACGAACACTTCCCTTCAGAGACTGAATTCTAAAGAGAATCTTCCTTCAGAAATTCATTTTGAAAAGCATTTCCTTCATAAATTTATTCTAAAAAGCATTTCCTTCAGATAGGATCAGATATATTCATTCTGAAAAGCATTCCTCCAATACAGTCAAGCAAAGACTCATTCTGATACATCTATCAAGAGTTGCTTTAGATGGCATCTATAAGCCCATCTTCGACGACTCTTCGTCACCTTTCCAAATGGAATATTTAATCTCATTCAAGCAAAATCACCTACCAACGGCGTTGCTTCTTGCACAGAAGAGTGCAAATTTCTGGGCACTTAAGTGTTCAATCATTTTCTACCTTTAAGTCACGAATGGCGGACATGCCAATCTAACTCTTCAGGTTTAAGAAAATTGAATAGGGGCAATTGTTGTACCCCAAACTTTTCCCTCCCATTTTCTTCAAAACATTCTCATAAGGTCCTCACATGCTCAAGATGGCTCAAGAATTAATCAGACAAATTCTTCTCCTGAGCAATGGGTCCCCAAATAGGATTTTTTGTTTCTCAAGGAAGATTGGGTTTACAAGGTCTCAAGTTGTTTTAATGGTTCTTCATATGTCCTCAAGAATTCTCATGTCAAGTTTCAAGCCTTGCATCACAAGTTTGATCAGTCAATGGCTCAGATGACTAAATATCAAATGTATTGGGTAAAAAGTCAATTATGGTCAACATACAATCAAACTTCAATATTTTTGGTCAACATCAACATTTTGAAGTCATATTCATCATTTGATCAAGGGTTGATCATGATTCCTCAAGAAAATCCCTAAAATCATCAAAAGTCAAAAGTTTCTAAATTAGGGTTTCCTTCGGAGAAGTCAAATGAACTTTGACCAAGCATAACATTCACATGCTTCATCATCTTTTCCCCAACCAAATACCATTTTGAAGGAAATTCAATTCTCCACAGCTTTGTAACTCTATGCTCAAGTCCAAAAAGTGCTTCATTTTAGAAATATGAGTCAATACATTACAGGTCATTTCAAAAGTCAACAGAAAGACACTTTTTGTCAAAGAAACTTACAACAAGATAAAGTCTCCAAATGCAAAAATGATCAAAAGAGAGATTATGGAGGACACCTATATCTTCCCAAAAAGTCAAATATTACTTCCAAAAGATGAAAACTGAGAGAGTTGTGACCATTTAAAGTTGGAAAAGTTTGAGCAAGTACTTAAAGTTCAAATTGAGCAAACATGATGTGTTGGGCTATTAGACCATTGTTTAAGAGTCCAAACATGCTCTATACTCCTTATACACCTCAGAACTCATTCATACACTCCTTGACCTTTTTTTATTTTAATTATTTTAATTATTTTTTATTTATTCATTAATAATATAAAATAAATAAGATGAAATCATATCTTTTTACATAAGGTCCAAGTCCACTTATCCTTGACCTTATTATTCACTATATAATTTCAGCAATTCTCATACAAGACCTCACAAAAACCTTGCCTAAAAAATTTCCAAAATAATATCAATCTTTTTTCAAGAACCCTAGAATTTCAAAATCCTTATTACAAACCCTTTCAACTACAAAACATCCACTTCATTCTCATCCAGCAAGCCTATAGAGTAAGTGTGGACCAAGTTGGATGGTCAAGAACGCATTAAATCTCCTTGCTTGACATCTCTGATTTCATAATGTTCATGATATTCATATCTTGATTTTTTTGTTTGCTTTAACATTTACTAATGTCCCTAATGTGTTTATGAGTTTTGGTAGCACAGGTTAGAACAGTAATGGAGGTCCCATGCATACTAAGTGACCTTATATAGAAGTCGCATCTATTTTGAGGTCGGTCAATAGCAATCTATGTACCAAATGTTTGGAGAAATGATATATAGATCATCCTCTAACAACATGTAGCACAAATGAGAAGGGGATAAGATGAAGAGGGAGGGTATATATTTGAAACAAAGATTTTAATCAAACTATCATTAAAATCATTCATCCATTTTGGTGGAGTTAAACTCAACACCCAATATCCAATGATGTTAATGAAGCTCATGATCAAAAATGACATAGCCAGAATATATTCAAAAATAAAATTGCATTTAATAAACAAAATAATATGAGAAAATGTTTTTTTAAAATTGTTCTTTAAATGAAAATAAAATGCAAAATAGCAAACTATATTCAAAGTATCAAATAAAAATTAAAAGAAAATATAGAAAAGTCAGAGATGATCTCAAATATCTTTACAATTTTTTTGGTAATTTTTTAAAGTAGAATAGTATTTTTAAACTTATTAAACTAACTAATATAAGTGAAAAAAAGATCAAAAATAGTAAAAAAATCAAAATAAAATTCTAATTTTATTCAGAAAGTCAGAAATAAAGAAAATGATCTTGATGAAATTTTTTATAATTAGAAGTATTTTTAAACAATTAAAAACAAGTCAAAACAAAGAAAAAAATCATTAAAAAAATCATTTTATGAAAATAAAACCATGAAAAAATAAAAATCAGAAAGAGAATATTTAAAAATATTTTTGTGAATTTTTTCATAACTTTTGAGTCAGAAAAGAATTTTCTAAGACTTTTTTGAATTTTGATCTAAAAAACATAAAATAAAATAAAGTTTAAAAAAATATGGACCATTGGATGAGAGTCAAAATGCTCTAGTAAGCACGTCCAAAGGATCAGGCACACTTTTCATATCATGGTCAGCTTTGAAAATTGCACCAGATCACCTTTTAATAATTAAAAACAACTAAAATTATGGCGCGTTCGATGGAGTCTGACTAATGGAAGTAATCAGATCCAAGGGATTCCAAAATGTGCATATGATAAAGAAAACACATTGGATTGGATTCAAAATATTACATGTCACGCCATCATTGGTTTAAGCACGACACATAGGTTGTCTTCAATCCTCGGACGCCCTAGATTGGAGTTTCTCAAACTGTAAAATTAGCCAACCAAACTGGTACAATTAGATCCGTCTCTTCAAGACAATTATAATGGTAATCTCGCGCTAAATTTATATAAAATGAGCAAGGCTTAAATTGATAAAAAGCATAAATAATAGAAAGCAATAAATTCTGGAATATCTCACTCAAATCTCAATAAAATCACAAATTGTAAGAAGCACGAGAATCAGAAGGATGAGGAGAGTAGATTAGTTTTTTATTTGGATTGATTTAACTAATAAATCTACCTTAAAGAAGTAGCAGAAAGTTTCTCTAGAACTGGACTTCTGTAGCTCAAAATAGGTCATAATTCTTGAAGGTAATAGTATGGTTAGCTTTAGAGAAGTTCAATGAAGCAAACTGAATGGAGATTTTAGTGTTTTGAGGTGAGAATGATAGAAATCAGAAATTTAAATTCAGAGTTCGTGTGGGATCTGAACAGGGGTCAATTAGCTATCAAAAGCTTGTGGAAATAGGTGGAATGTGCATCTTATTTATAGGAGAGGATGAGGCAATGCTTAAGCGTGCGAATGGGAGAGTAATTGAGTGAATTCGTGTGAATGTGAAACATGAGCAAGGTGTGATTTGCGTAGCATCAACACTCAACCAAAACCTGTGTTTCATGATGATAAATGCTTTTGGAAAGTTTATAAATATGATTAGAATAAAAAACGTGTTAAATATTTATGTTTAGAAGCTGGATTATGGATTTCAAATTCTAACTTAGAAGAAAAAATCAATTTTAAGTAGTTGACTTTGAACTCATGGTGTGCGTGATTTAGGGAACCTTAGGACTTGATTCTTGATACAATTGAAATATGAAGTAACACTCATCATAATGTGCCCATAGAGAAATCATTTTGACGCTTGAGCTAGAACTTGTGCTTGGTCAAAGTCAGGAAAAAAGTGCTTACTTTTATACTTAGAAAAAATTCTATATTTTTTCTTCAAATATGACCTAAAATGTTTTGACTCCAAACAAGGTCTTATTCCAAAAAAAAATCTTTGATCAATGATTCTAGCTTGAAGTGGACTCCTTAAATAGTATTGTGAAACATGTAACACTCAAAAATTCCAAGTATTGGACAAGTTATGATTCTTTGAATTTGATGAAAAACTACGAAGTGACCTATAATCTTTTGAGTTCTTAAGGCATCTTCCCACCATTTTCATGTTTTGCACATAAAAGAAGAGTTGAATTTCACACTCTTAAGATCATTGTGAAAAATGAATGGGCTCAAGGAGATACAAGTTGATCAAGTTATGACTTTTTGAAGTCTCATAAGGGAATAGGATGGCCTATTTAGAGGACTTATAATCTTTCCCAATCATTAGTGATCTTTCACACAAAATTTTCTTGAAACTTTTGAAGTAATTTGTTTATAAACATTTAAGGAGAAGCATGTATTTGAAATCACTCAAAAATCTCAAAAGATGGACAAGATATAGCTCTCAGAAGTTCAAAACCCTAACTCGTAGAGCATCAAAATGGCTTGGGAACCCCTTTCAATTTTGACAATATTTCTTGTACAAATACTTTTACTATATGAAAAGATGTTATTGTGGGTGATAATGAGAACCTATAGTGATAATAACAACTTCTAAATATTAAGAATTGAGAGAGTTATGCACTTGTGATCAAGGAATCAAGAACTTTTCCAATTAAGTCAAACTTCTTCAATCAATTCTTGCATCTTTTGACATCCTTTGGCAAATTGAGGCATGATAAATCATAGTTGACCTTATAATTATATTACTTTAAAGCACTCTCAATGATGAAACTTAAATCTCAATATAGATTTGTTGAGGAAGGCATGGAAATAAACTCATGAATCTATGAATCAACCTGATGAGATGTGTTGTGCCCTCACCTATAGTATCATCATTTAGAGAAAACGTTCATTGTATTTGTTATTTAAAAGTTAATCAACACGAGACATATATGATCACAATATACAAATCAAAGTGCTTGGTGATCCCTCGAGAGCAAACCTAGATATAGGGAGAACAACCAAACCCAAGTGTAATCATGATATGATTGAGTTGATATGAGATGATAGAGGAATCTAAGAGGAAAAATTGGGGTGTAACAACTGCCTTTATTTAAGTGTCTTCTATCTGGAGATATGAATATTAAAATCTTAGCGTCGACGCGGTTGAAGATACTTAAAGGTGACACAGGAGACCACTAGGGCAGTAGAAAATGAAGGATCAAAATAAAAATCCGACCAGGAAAATAAATCACTGGTGAGCAAAAGACTCGACTCTATTGGGGTAAAGCCCAAGGAGGAGATAAAGCATCGTCAACTCAAATATTGAGGAGAAAAGTAATGGATGACAACGATCGACAGATAAATGCGAACTATCCACTCACTGAGAAGATATCAAAAAAGTAATGTCGACTCACAAGAAATAGGAGATTAACACCCTGGAAGATGGAAAAAGGAAATGGTAAAATAATACCAGTAAATACCGATATTATGGTAGGCAACAAGTGATTGGCATCAATACTTATGACTGGAAACAAATGAACTTCTTTAGAAAAAAGTGAATCTCGACGAAGAACTATCTCCCATGATGACGAGACTACCATTCATCGAAGTAACAAATCTCAACAATAAACTATCCCCCATAATGAGACTACCTTTCATCGGAGTAACAAATCTCAACAACGAACTATCTCCCATAATGAAGAGACTAATATTCCTCGGAGTAACAAATCTCAACAACAAACTATCTCCCATAATGACGAGACTACCATTCATCGGAGTAACAAATATCAACAACGAACTATCTCCCATAATGACGAGACTACCATTCATCAGAGTAATAAATCTCAACAACAAACTATCTCCCATAATGACGAGACTAACATTCATCGGAGTAACAAATATCAACAACGAACTATCTCCCATAATGACGAGACTACCATTCATCAGAGTAACAAATTCAACAATGAACTATCTCCCATAATAACGAGACTACCATTCATTGGAGTAACAAATCTCAACAACGAACTATCTTCCATAATGACAAGACTACCATTCATCGGAGTAACAAATATCAACAACCACTATCTCTAATAATGACGAGACTACCGTTTATCGAAGTAACAAATCTCAAAAACAAACTATCTCCCATAATGACGAGACTACCATTCATCTGAGTAACAAAATTGAATCTTCTCGGGGGACTAACAGAATCAATGGGGAAGAACAGGTTGCTCAAATAAAGAGACAACCACTTGCTATTATGAGAAGGAAATTCAATAATGCTACTGGGAAATGAATCTTGGCTTCTCTGGGGAAATGCCAACACAGTCCTGCTGAGGAGATAAAGTCTTCTTGTGCAAAATAAATGCACATTCTTAAACTCGAGCTTAAAGCCTTCAGAAATCATAATAACAACATTGTCGGGGACTACAAATCTAAATTAAAAATAAACCGGAGTGAAACAATCAACCAAGACATCACCTAATGAGAAATAAACTCAAAAGGGGACTATGTTCCATTCAAATAATGATCTGAAGAGGAAGGCTAAAGCATAATTCTTCCACGAGAGATAACTCAGTGGGTAAATTGAAAGAATATACACTTTCTGCTTAAGGTTGACACTCTACTGGAGAGAGGGTAACATAACTCTACAAAATAAGAAACATGTCAACTAATTATATATGAATGCAAATGAGAAATGAATTTTGAATTCAACTATGCATGATATATGTATGAATGTATGAATGTTATCATGTATATGCTGACAAAACAAACATATAACACTGGGAATAACCCGACAAAACCAGCTTGGGTAAAGTTAATACTCGAATAAATCAAATCTAGAAGGAAAATTTCATAAGAAAGTAAGCACCAACTAAGGAAACAAATTCCTATTTCACGACTTAACTCCACTGGGAAGAAACATAGTTTTAAAAATAATCAAAGCATAATATGATAGCAAAAACCCAATACAGATGCAGGGATATAACATCTTTCTCCATACTTCATCGGGGAATATCACACAGGCTTCAATGAGGAAAGCAATTACTCATCGTCCAAACTTCCACTAGATATTATAATATTAACACTACCACATTGTCAAGACATCAACTGGGGATTTTATGCCGACTTCATCGGGGATTCCAAAACCACATCATGTAGTGGAGCCCAAAATATATTCATCAATATCAAGAGTGATGATTACACAAACTTCTCTCAGGAGAAATTATGAAACCACATAGGGTTAACAACTTTCAGAGAGAAACATTATCTCAACTTCACCTGGGGGGTCTAAGAAGTTAAACAATACATCAAGAAGTCAAAATTATGGGGATTTTAAATCAAACTCGGCACTTGGCGAGAGAAAACCCAAAAAGTCGACAATTGTCTCAACACTTCTTAGAAAAGATACTGCCCTTGTCTAGTTTCCTTGGAAACAAACAACAGCAATAATGACATCACTGTGAAGAGTGATGCTTTACAAATGATTCTTCCTCAACACACAAAGGGAGAAGGAACTTTGAGCGAAGACCTCAATGGGGAATCTGGGGTAGAGGTTTCAGACCATGAAAACTCGAAACCAAAATAATCAACCTAGAGAAAAAAAATGAACCAAGACTTGACTAAGGAAAATGGAATTACAAACCCAACATTGTACCATAGATCAATTGGTATAACTCTAACTATTTAAGAAACACAAGAAGATCATGCGCATATCAACAAGAGTGACCTGAGAGAACCTTCCTGGGGAATATACATTTCCAAAATTTCAGAGTTCGTCCTTCCTTAGGATCACAATTTTTTGTTTTTCTTGAATCAAAAAATCTAAAGTAAAAAGTATTTTTTAAATTATTTTCCAAAACAATTATATTGTTAAGTCTCTTTGTTTTGAAAATTACTATCAATAATAAATGGAAACTTTGCAAACAGAATAAAATAAGAATTATAAAGAGTTGGATAAAAGCTCAAACTTTATTAATAGAATGGTAGTCTGCGAATGGAGAGACCCCATGGATGATTACAAAATTTGGAAAATGGTAATATATTGGAAAAGATTCATTGAGATACAATGACCACTATTCTCCCTAACAACTTTGAATTCCTGAGTTGCAACTTCTGTTGAAGTATGGTGAGGATCTGATAAGATTGTTGCTTCAATGGTCAAGTCTTGTCTGGCACAATTACTTACCAAAAAAAACCCTAACTTTTGTCTAGGTTTCCCTTGTAGGTTTTTAACCTAGCAGGAAAATTTATTCTGTTTGTGTTTCTTATTTTTGCCTAGACCGTCCTTTCAGGTTTTCAGCCTACCGAGACGCTCTTTTTTGCCTAATCCGCCCTTTCTGGTTTTAGACTTAGCGAGATATTGTTTTATTTCTTTAGAGGAAGTATTTCTTGACTGTTTATCATTCATAGGACGTGGGAACTCCTCGCTATCCATAGTTTCAAGAATCAATGCACCACCAGAGAAGGCTTTCTTGACAACATATGGGCCTTCAAAATTGGGAGTCCACTTGCCCCTAGAACCAGTGTTAAAAGACATGAACTTTATGAGCATGAGGTCGCCTTCTCTGAATTCAAGAGGCATGGCCTTATTATCAAAAGCTTTCTTCATTCTCTTATGGTATAAATGACCATGACACAAGGCCGTCGTTCTCTTTTCTTCAATCAAATTCAATTGTTCAAACCTGTTGTGGACCCATTAAGCCCGTGTCAATTTGGTTTCCATTATCACACGTAAAGAGGGAATCTCAACCTCAACAGGGAGCATTGCTTCCATACCATACACAAGAGAGAACGGGGTTGCCCCTATTGAAGTGGGGACGAATGTACAGTACCCATGAAAAGCAAAAGGGAGCATCTCATGCCAATCTTTATAAGTAACAACTATCTTTTGGATGATATTCTTAATGATTTTATTAGCAGCTTCAATAATCCTATTCATATTTGGCATGTAAGGAGATGAATTATGATGTACAATCTTGAATTCTTACAAAGTTCTGTCATAATCTTGTTATTCATATTTGATCCATTGTCAATGATAATCCTTCTTGGCACACCACACCGACATATAAGATTGTTCTTGATAAAGAGTACTACCACCTGTTTAGTGACATTAGCATATGAAGACACTTCCACCCATTTGGTGAAGTTGTCTATTGCCACTAAGATGAAATGATGTCCATTCGACGCCTTGGGTTCAATTATTCCAATCATGTCAATACCCCCACATAGAGAAAGACCACGGGGAAGAAATAACATTGAGAAGCATCGGAGGCATATGAATTTTATTAGCATAAATTTAGAACTTGTTGTACCCCAAATTTTGACCTAAGATACCATCTCCCATCTGCATCATTACATTGCAAGGGTTTTGACCTATTTTTATCCATTTTCAAAGCAGATTTAAAATTCATAACTTTTTCAAGTCGAGAGCTGTTTATTTGTTGAACGCTAAGTTTATTAATTGATCAGACAATGTTTATTAATTATTTATTATCTTAAATTTAAATAATTGGAATTTATTTTTCAGTTATTATATAATTTAAAGATTTATAAATAATAAAGTAAATATTCGAAAAGAGGTATATTAATTGATCAGACAATGTTTATTAATTATTTATTATCTTAAATTGAAATAATTGGAATTTTCTTTTCAGTTATTATATAATTTAAAGATTTTAAATAATAAAATAAATATTTGAAAAGAAGGTTATTAATTGATCAAACGATGTTATTTAATTATTTATTGTTCTAGGTTTAAATAATTGAAATTTTATTTTCAGTTATTATAATTTAGAAGAATTATAAATAATGAAATAATTAATTGAAGAGAATTTAATTGATCAATGATGTTTGTTTAATTATTTATCATTCTAAATTTAAATAATTGGAATTTGATTTTCAGTTATTATATAATTTAAAGAATTATAAATGATAAAATAAATAATTGGAAAGAAGAAAATAATTAACTGGAAAATAATAGAATTTTATTCATTTTTATTCTAATTGTACAATTGTTGTGTAAATACTGTATTTATTTACAACGTATTTACAATAATAATTTTTACAAAGTTTAAAATGAAATAAAAGCTATCCTATTTTTTTCCTAAGTTCTAAATCTTCATCTTCTGTCCAATGCTTCTTTGTCTGCTCATTTAATTTTACCTGCAAAAGAATTAAAAGAAAAGTCAGAAACGAATATAATTAAAAGCAAAAAATTAATTTAGTGTTCATCATTAAAAGCAAACGGCTGGAATCAGTTTTACCCTTTTTGCAAATCACGGGATTTCTCCCGGTTCACAAAAAGGGGTGAATTTTTATTTTCAAAAATAAACTGCACAAGTTAAAAGATGCACAAATTCATTTTGTTTTCAAAACTGCATAATTAAAAAATCAATTACATTTTCAAAAGTCCACTGCATATTTCAAACAGCATATGCATAATCAAATTACATATGCAAGCAAGTGCAACGTAAACTATGCCAAGAGGTAAGAAGAAGTCAAAAAATAGGCTCCTCTACTGTTACATTGCAAGTCAAAGAGAAGCATGCAGTTTTAAAATCAAATGTGCAAGCAATGTATTTTCTATTCTCATCATTTTCCAGCCTATGCAATTTCAGAACAAGTACAGCATAACATCATTTTTATGTCAAGTTGTATTAAGGAGAGAGAAGAGAGAAAGAAGTATGGTTATACAGGTTTTGGTTTAGGTAGGAAAGAGATACAAAACAAACTGCAGCAGCATCTCATAAGAAAAAAGAAAGCATAAAAAAGGAATGTGGACAGAACTGATAAAACAGTATGGTGCAGAGTATCAAGAAAGATACCAATGCATACAACCTGTAACGTAAACCTTAGGGATAGGAAGGCCAAAATATATAACACAAAAAACTCCTTAAAACATTCAAGGGTGGATAACCTGCTTGAAGCCTCCAAAACCGAAAAACCTTCAAACACTAAAAGTTGTCCAACATATACAAACCAAGGCAAAAAGTCCCAAGTCCAATATCAAAAACCTATTCAATCTGATAAACCAAAACCAGTATACATAAAACCTGCATAAAACCAGTAAAAGCCATGGCTTAAACCATAAAACCTTTTCAAACTCTCCAACCTTATGTCCTAAACCATCAAACCAACATGGCCTAAACCATAAAGAACCTGCTATATCATAAACCACCAACCTGTTCCATAACCTGTTAAACACAACCTTATGGCCTAAAACCATTAACCTGCATAACCATCACCAAACCTGTACCATCCATAAAACCTTGGCCTAAACCATATCAAAACCTTAACCATGGCCTAAACCTGCGTAAACCAGTAACCATAAACCAGAACAACCTTAGGCCACAAACTAAATACCTGTCAAGCCTCACCAAACCAGTAAAGCCTTACAACCAAGAACACCTTCAACCTTAAACCAAAAGCAAAACACCAAAATTTGTTGAAGGCCTCAGATACATCATCATGGGCTAACACCAAAAGGCAACAAAATCACAGTAAAGAAGAAGGAAGAAGCAGTCAAGCATCAACATAGGAAAGCCAGTCAAAACAAATTTTTCAACGATGGCATTTTCAAGCACACGGAGAAGGCCTCAGAAGTAATCATCACAGGCCATTGATAAAGCGTACGAAATCACAGCAAAAGAAGAAGAGAGAAAAGTATTCGAAGGCCACAGGTTAAGCAAAGCAAGGTAAAGGCAGAAGAGAAGAACATATTGCACAAAAGTTTTCAGTTTTACTCATCATCAAACAAAAATAAGAACGAAATAACGGTAGTCTGAAGCGTGCATCACACGTGTCATCCCGCTCGCCCCGGCCTCCTAGATCGCCCCAACCTCCCTCCTCTGTCTCCAGGTAGCTTTTCCCCCTCTTTTTCTGTCATATGCCTCAAATCACAATAACAATTTGGAGTAAGAATCAAATAAACGAAAAAATCACAAACATGCAAAATCGTAACAAAACCCTTTTAAAATCCCTAACGAATAAGAAAACGAATTTATCGTAAGTCCGTTGCCCCCTAGCGTCCGGTTGGAGGGAAGAGGAAGGTGGAGAACCGGTGGCCGAGGCAGGAAGACTCAGAAGCGAATGCGAAAACGAAGAAGACTCAGAAGCGAACGCGAAAACTAAGAAGACTCAGAAGCGAACGCGAAAACGAAGAAGACGAAGAAGATGAGCAACAAGAGCGCCGCTTCTGTCTAACCCTTAAGCCCTTTACTAACCCTAACACAAATGAATAAAACTTTGTTTAACCCTAAAAAAAACAAATTAGGATATATGGACCTTAAACCCGTTTTCTGCCTTAAAGCCCAACGAATTCTTATGCACCCCCCCGTTTCTGGTTATTTGGTTTGGGCCCCCTTGGAACCCTTAAGCCCATAAATTGCTGATTCACCTCCCTTTTTAATTCTGGATGCTCTTTTTCTATTTTGTTTTATTTAGCCCTTTTTTAGAGTTTATTAATTTAGTTAATTAGACTTAATTAATAAGAGGTTTTTTTTAATAAAAACAATTTTGAATAATTGGATCAATTTTATTAGTTTAAACTTTAGGATTAATTTAATAAGTTTAGTATTCCCTTTATTAATAACTTTTAGGTTTTAATTTAGTCTAATTATTTAATAATTCTTAAATAATACTTTATATAAAAACTCTAAAAACATAAAAAATGCATGTTCACACACTTAGTCTTTTATTTAATTATTATATATATCATTATCTGCATAATTTTTCTGTTAATTATTTGGTCTTTATTTGTTCATTCCGTTTACGTCTAAATCCAAGGGAAAAACGATTAAATTTGTTGACTTCATGTCCTCAAGTCCGATCACGCGAATATTTTGCATTTCATTAAAGCTTAAGACAATTTTCCCCCCAAAACTCAATCTTTTCAAAACTTATACCTTTTGAGCCAAAACTTCGACATTAGGTCGTCGTACCTTCAAAAACCCGTCCGTATCCCTTTTCGGCCAAAACAATTTATTTCGATCAAACAAACGAACATTTTAATAAACAGATATTTCAAAAGGTTCCTATAGAGTACTATAGATACATTGGGTGCTAATACCTTCCCATTGTATAACCAACCCCCGAACCATAAATCTCTTTTCAAAACGCCTTGTATTTTTATTACTTTTAAAAAGTATTATTTTACATTGCATATTTAGGGTTTTATTTCGCTCTTTTCCCTTTTCCCTTGGAAATAATAAAGCGCGGTGGCGACTCTTGCTTTTGTGAGACGAATTAATCAATAATTCGATCTCTGATTTACCCCGCTACATTTTTTATCGCTACAGAATTGGCGACTCTGCTGGGGAAAGATTGACCTCTTGCTGGTCCATCCCTAAGTGGGTTAAGCCTAATTTGTCTTATCTGTTTTATTATATTTGATTTGTTTGATTATGTGTTTAAATTGGGGTTGTTTGGGTCTTTTTGCAAAGGACGAATCCTATACCCGGATTAAGTTACACTTAAGGAATAGGACGGGCGGTACAGTCATGTTAACTTTGAGGGAGTAATCCCGAAGAAGGAGGCATGAGATCCCCCACTCGATGGAAGGCCCTCTTGAACTTAATATTTGTTTACCGAGTAATCGGGAAGACATTATTATTTTCGACCTAGGAGCCAGAGAAATTGAGAACCGTAGAACCCTAACCCATCTTGGCCTTTTAGGTGTAGCGCGGAGACTATAACGGAGTAATTCAGAAGTAGTTGTTACGCGATGCTACACTCGGACGAGTTTCTCTTGAGAATATTGCTAATTATTGAGTAATCAAGACGTTGGTAATATCCGAAGGAGGAATGTAGACTCTGGGAACTTTTAGAACCTTGTCTTACAGGTGTGATTAAACCGTTAGTACATACCTTTGGGTGGGCTTTACCCTCGACTCCATGCTGAAATGTTGAACCTTTAAACCCCATGTTTGTGACCTTGCTTGTGGTTGTTGCATAGCCATGCATTCATGCATCCATAAAACCCTTTTCACTTGACTTTGAAGGAATTTGGAGGTCTTTCTTTGTAAACATCACAAGTTTCGTCAAGCTCAATGGATCTTGGGTGTTGATAAGGCGAAAACCCTAATCCACCAAAATGGATGATTGATCTTGATGATAACTTGATCAATGTTTGGAGCCAATTTAAAATTCATCTTCTATCTTCATACTTTGATGTTTACAACTTAATATCTCGAGTTCCTTGAAAATCAAATAAAAACTCTCTTTTGCATATCATGCATCATCCGATTCCACTTCACATGTTTTCTAAAACTGGATTTTTATAACGCATGGAGTGGCTTGCCAGAACTGGATTGCTGTTGATGTTCCTGTTGTGATGCACATTTCTGAGTAATGTTTTGTTTTATTTTTTTGAAAAATAATTCGCTCTGCCCAAGGCGAAAAGTATTTGTGTTGGGCTATGTTGAAAATAAATCCTTTTGCTCTGCCCAAGGCAAAAGAGAAATGTCTGGGCTCTTTGTTTCAAATGTTTCCCCTCAATAAATAAAAATGTTATTTTGTCCACTACTGTTTTATTTTTCACTTTTTCTGGGAAATAGTAATGAAAATTAATTGGTAGTAATAGGAAAATATAACAATATTTTGTTTCATTTGTACAACATTCATATTAATCAATTTCTAAAATAAAGCATAATGATATGTGCAGATTAATCCATGACTTAACCATTGAAAACAATGATCCTATGCCCTCTCCCAACTTTGAATTCCCTGTGTTCAGAGCCGAAGAAGAGGGTAGTGAAGAGATTCCTGTTGAAATTTCCCGTTTGCTTGAGCATGATGAAAAGATTATTCAGCCGTTTGAAGAGCCTATAGAGTTGGTCAATTTGGGTGATGAAGAAGATAAAAAGGAAGTCAAAGTCGGAGCATTGCTTATCCCAGAGGTTAAAGAGAAAATGTTGGAGCTTCTCAAAGAGTATGTTGATGTGTTTGCTTGGTCCTACCAAGATATGCCAGGTTTGGACAACGATATTGTGGAGCATCGTTTACCGTTGAGACCTGAATGTCCGTCGATTAAGCAGAAGTTGAGAAGCACTCGTCCCGATATGGCTGACAAGATCAAAGAAGAAGTTCAGAAGCAGATTAATGCAAGTTTCCTTGTTACATCGGTTTATCCTCAATGGTTAGCCAATATAGTGCCTGTTGCTAAGAAAGATGGCAAAGTTCGGACGTGTGTAGACTATAGAGATCTGAACAGAGCTAGCCCAAAGGAAGACTTTCCATTACCGCACATTGACGTATTGGTCGACAGTACCGCAAAGTTCAAAGTCTTTTCTTTCATGGATGGTTTCTCTGGTTACAATCAAATCAAGATGGCACCAGAAGATATGGAGAAGACAGCTTTCATTACACCTTGGGGAACATTTTGTTATCGGGTTATGCCGTTTGGTTTGAGGAATGCTGGTGCAACATACCAAAGGGCCATGACTGCTTTGTTCCATGACATGATGCATAAGGAGATAGAAGTGTATGTGGATGACATGATTGCCAAATCATAAACGGAAGAAGATCATTTGGAACATTTGTTGAAGTTATTCCAGCGCTTGAGAAAGTATAAACTCCATCTGAATCCCAACAAGTGCACTTTTGGTGTTCGTTCTGGAAGACTTCTGGGTTTCATTGTCAGTCAGAAAGGTATTGAGGTAGATCCTGATAAAGTCAAAGTTATTCGGGAAATGCCCGCACCCAAGACGGAAAAACAAGTAAGAGGATTCCTTGGGAGACTGAACTATATTTCTAGATTTATATCTCATATGACTGCTACCTGTGGGCCGATTTTCAAGCTTCTCCGAAAGAACCAAGGATGTGTGTGGACAGAAGATTGTCAAAGTGCTTTTGATAGCATCAAAGAATATTTGCTTGAACCTCCCATTTTGATTCCTCCGGTGGAAGGAAGACCTTTGATTATGTACCTGACTATATTGGAAGATTCCATGGGATGTGTGCTTGGTCAACAAGATGAGACCGGAAGAAAGGAACATGTCGTATATTATCTGAGTAAGAAATTCACAGACTGCGAGTCTCGATACTCAATGCTTGAGAAAACCTGTTGTGCTTTAGCTTGGGCTGCTCGCCGTCTGCGCCAGTATATGATTAACCACACCACTTGGTTGATCTCCAAAATGGATCCGATCAAGTATATCTTTGAGAAGCCCGCCTTATCTGGAAGAATAGCCCATTGGCAGATGTTGTTATCTGAATATGACATTGAGTATCACACTCAGAAAGCAATCAAAGGGAGTATTTTAGCCGATCATTTGGCTCACCAACCAATTGACGATTATCAATCCATCAAGTTTGATTTCCCAGATGAAGATGTTATGTGCTTGAAAGCTAAAGATTGTGAAGAGCCGTTACCTGAAGAAGGACCTGATCCCGAATCCCATTGGGGTTTAATTTTTGACGGAGCTGTGAATTCTTATGGAAATGGAATTGGGGCAATCATCGTCACTCCCCGAGGTACTCATATCCCGTTCACGGCGAGATTGAAGTTTGACTGCACGAACAACATGGCTGAATATGAGGCATGTATTATGGGTCTCGAAGAAGCAGTGGATCTAAGGATTAAGATTCTTGATATTTACGGAGATTCGACATTGGTAATTAATCAAATCAAAGGAGAATGGGAGACTCGTCATCCTGGTTTGATCCCTTACAGAGATTATGCTAGAAGATTGTTGACTTTCTTCAACAAAGTGGAATTACATCATATCCCTAGAGATGAGAACCAAATGGCTGATACTTTAGCTACTTTGTCTTTAATGTTTCAAGTGAATGGTTGGAACGATGTGCCTACAATTCGGGTTATGCGCCTCGACAGACCTGCTCATGTATTCTCAGTGGAAGAGGTTACCGACGACAAACCGTGGTTCTATGACATTAAACTTGTTCTTCAAACTCAAGAGTACCCGCCTGGGGCATCCAATAAAGATAGGAAGACATTGAGAATATTAGCAAGCAGTTTCTTCCTCAATGAAGAAGTTTTGTATAAGAGAAATTACGACATGGTCTTGCTCAGATGTGTAGACAGACGTGAAGCAGACATGCTGATGCAAGAAGTACATGAAGGATCTTTTGGCACTCATGCCAACGGACATGCAATGGCTAGAAAGATGTTGAGAGCTGGTTACTATTGGATGACCATGGAATCTGATTGCTGCAGATATGTGAAGAAATGTCATAAATGCCAGATTTATGCGGACAAGATGCGTGTGCCACCGACTCTCCTCAATGTTATCTCTTCACCTTGGCCTTTCTCTATGTGGGGCATTGATATGATTGGAATGATTGAACCCAAAGCTTCAAATGGTCATCGTTTCATCTTGGTAGTGATCGATTATTTTACTAAATGGGTGGAAGCAGCATCTTATGCTAATGTAACCAGACAGGTGGTAGTTAGATTTATCAAGAATCAGATCATTTGTCGATACGGTATCCCGAGCAAGATCATCACTGATAATGGTTCAAATTTGAATAACAAGATGATGAGAGAGCTTTGTGAAGAGTTCAAGATCGAACATCATAATTCTTCTCCTTACAGACCGAAGATGAATGGGGCTGTTGAAGCTGCTAACAAGAATATTAAGAAGATTGTCCAGAAGATGGTGGTAACTTATAAAGATTGGCATGAAATGCTTCCGTTTGCTTTACATGGATATCGTACTTCAGTTCAAACTTCAACAGGCGCAACCCCATTTTCCCTAGTTTATGGTATGGAAGCAGTACTCCCCGTGGAGGTTGAGATTCCGTATATGAGAGTGTTGATGGAAGATAAACTTTCTGAGGTTCAATGGTGTCAAAGTAGATATAATCAGTTGAATTTAATTGAAGAAAAGAGATTGACAGCTTTGTGTCACGGTCAATTATATCAGCAGAGAATGAAGAAGGCTTTTGATAAGAAGGTTCGACCGCGCGAGTTAAGAGAGGGTGACCTTGTGCTCAAGAAGATATTATCTTTCCAACCTGATTCTAGGGGCAAGTGGGCTCCGAATTATGAAGGACCGTATGTCGTTAAGAAAGTTTTCTCTGGAGGTGCTTTGATTCTCACCAATATGGACGGTGAAGAGCTCCCGCGTCCCATGAACGCCGATGCAGTCAAGAAGTATTTCGCTTAGGTTTGAGTTGACAGTTTGCTAAGTTGAAAACCCGAAGGGGCGGCTTAGGCAAGCTTTTGGTCAGGCCAGTCTTGGCATTTGAACACATTTCGGAATTCAAAGTTGTTAGGGAGAATAGTGATCATTGTTTTTGTGTAACCCTTTCTTTCATGTACTATTTCCCAAATTTTTGTAAACCGTTGGAGTCGCATTGTTAGCGAACTACCATCTTATTAATGAAATTTGAGCATTTACCTTTTGTGGGCAAAATTTTAATTTTTACAGAAATATTTGAAACAAAGTTATTTAAAATATTTTTATCTTAAAAATGTGTCGTGAATCATGAAAGGAATATTAACAGTTGTTCCGAGGATGGTCAAGCCCTGAAATGCAAAACGATATGGTAATTTATCCTTGCATGATGAACATGTTTCGTTGCAAAATCGTCATGAGGTGTTGGTTGTGTACACTTTTGTTTCTAGTGGTATTAAGTTTGTTGACTCCCCAACATTTCCAGTTAAGCTTTGTTTCAGTTACCTTTATTTGGGCAATTTCTGAAGTGTGGTACGCTTTGTCTCATGCCAATGGTCTATTGGTATTAGAAGATTTGGTTTTGAATGCTTTTCTCCTCAGAAGACTTGAACCTTGTGGCGTGTTACGCTCTGACGTTGCTTTGGGATTCCAATTCCAGTTATTTTCCGTTTTTTTTAAGATTGGCTGAGTATCTATCTTTTCGTGACATCTTATCGTCTTCAAGTTATTCCATTTGCTCGTTTCGTCAGCATAACATTTATTTATTCATTCACACTTATATCACGCATGCATACTCACATTTGCCGTTGATTTTGGGTTGTACTTTGTTTATTCATACAAGGTACAGTTTCTTTCCAAGTAGAAAGTTAGCTTAGGCAGAAAATGTGCTTCCTTTCTAAATTCCCCAACTGAGCTAATCCTCGTGGATGATTTTTGATCTAGCCTACCTTGTCCATTTCTGGATAGGATGATTCCCCAATCAAGTTACTTTATCATTGGTTGGAGCCTTGTTTGACTATTTTCTTCTCTGGTTTATTCCTGGATGAAGTTGTTGCCTCTTGCATAGGCTATCTCATGATTTTCCCCAGTGAAATCGCGACCTATACGAATGTTGCATTTATTTTTCACATTTAAGTATGTGATCTCCTCGGGAAGGACTGATTCATGATTCTCTTTGACGAAGATTTTTATTCTCTGCCAGTGTCATCGCAATTTCCTTCTGAATTATTTTTGGAAAACGGCAAGCGGCAGCTCTTCACGAGCAACTTGTACGTTATAGACATTATTGGAAAACGACAAGCGGCAGCTCTTCACGAGCAACTTGTGCGTTATTATTATCTTCGGAAAACGACAAGCGGCAGCTCTTCACGAGCAACTTGTGCGTTATTATTATTGGAAAACGACAAGCGGCGGTCTCTTTATGAGCAACTTGTACGTTATAGACATTATTGGAAAACGACAAGCGGCAACTCTTCACGAGCAACTTGTGCGTTATTATTATTTTCGGAAAACGACAAGCGGCAGCTCTTCACGAGCAACTTGTGCGTTATTATTATCTTTGGAAAACGACAAGCGGCAGCTCTTCACGAGCAACTTGTGCGTTATTATTATTTTTGGAAAACGACAAGCAGCAGCCCTTCACGAGCAACTTGTACGTTATTATTATCTTTGGAAAACGACAAGCGGCATCTCTTCACGAGCAACTTGTGCGTTATTATTATTTTTGGAAAACGACAAGCGGCAGCTCTTCACGAGCAACTTGTGCGTTATTTTTATCTTCGGAAAACGACAAGCGGCAGCTCTTCACGAGCAGTTTGTACGTTATTATTATTTTGGGAAAACGGAAAGCGGCAGTCTCTTTATTTGAGCAACTTGTACGTTATTTTTCTTCTGGAATACAGCAAGCGGCAGCTTCTTTATTTGAGCAGCTTGTATGTTATGGGTATTTTCTTGGAAAACAGCAAGTGGCGGCTTCTTTATTTGAGCAGCTTGTATGTTATTGACATCCCTGGACGACAGCAAGTGGCAACCTCTTTATTTGAGCAACTTGTATGTCATAATATTTTTGGAGGACAGCAAGTGACAGCTTCTTTATTTGAGCAGCTTGTTTATCTACAACCATATTATATCTCAGCATTAACTGGTATATCTCGGGAAATCTCGCAGAGAAGTTTGTTATGAATCTTTACCTTCAGAAGTTGGTAATCCATCATCAGCAAAATTGATACATCGTTCGCCTATCTTTGACCTTGAGTTGCGAACTCACTGTTATTTTGGGTCAATAATCTATTTTATGGCCTATGCAAGACGCCTTCTTTGTTAGGTTCAGAGGTCGTATTCCTTCAATTTTATTCACCGTCAAGAGTCTGTCATTTGAAGTCGATGGCTCGTTTCCCCAGTAGTGTATAATCCATGTCTCTGTGTTTTACTGGTGTTTGATTCCTCCAGCATTGTCTTGTCTCATACAAATCTTTCTCTGTGAATTCAATCACTACATTCATATCAAACATAATGGCGGTATCTTAGGGCAAAAATTTGCGTATTATGTATTTAAGTACCTTCAATCTCGTCGACATGAAGATTTTAATCTTCATATCTCCGGATAGAAGAAACTTAAATAGGGGCAGCTGTTGTACCCCAAATTTTGACCTAAGATACCATCTCCCATCTGCATCATTACATTGCAAGGGTTTTGACCTATTTTTATCAATTTTCAAAGCAGATTTAAAATTCATAACTTTTTCAAGTCGAGAGCTGTTTATTTGTTGAACGCTAAGTTTATTAATTGATCAGACAATGTTTATTAATTATTTATTATCTTAAATTTAAATAATTGGAATTTATTTTTCAGTTATTATATAATTTAAAGATTTATAAATAATAAAGTAAATATTCGAAAAGAGGTATATTAATTGATCAGACAATGTTTATTAATTAATTATTATCTTAAATTGAAATAATTGGAATTTTCTTTTCAGTTATTATATAATTTAAAGATTTTAAATAATAAAATAAATATTTGAAAAGAAGGTTATTAATTGATCAAACGATGTTATTTAATTATTTATTGTTCTAGGTTTAAATAATTGAAATTTTATTTTCAGTTATTATAATTTAGAAGAATTATAAATAATGAAATAATTAATTGAAGAGAATTTAATTGATCAATGATGTTTGTTTAATTATTTATCATTCTAAATTTAAATAATTGGAATTTGATTTTCAGTTATTATATAATTTAAAGAATTATAAATGATAAAATAAATAATTGGAAAGAAGAAAATAATTAACTGGAAAATAATAGAATTTTATTCATTTTATTCTAATTGTACAATTGTTGTGTAAATACTGTATTTATTTACAACGTATTTACAATAATAATTTTTACAAAGTTTAAAATGAAATAAAAGCTATCCTATTTTTTTCCTAAGTTCTAAATCTTCATCTTCTGTCCAATGCTTCTTTGTCTGATCATTTAATTTTACCTGCAAAAGAATTAAAAGAAAAGTCAGAAACGAATATAATTAAAAGCAAAAAAATTAATTTAGTGTTCATCATTAAAAGCAAACAGCTGGAATCAGTTTTACCCTTTTTGCAAATCACGGGATTTCTCCCGGTTCACAAAAAGGGGTGAATTTTTATTTTCAAAAATAAACTGCACAAGTTAAAAGATGCACAAATTCATTTTGTTTTCAAAACTGCATAATTAAAAAATCAATTGCATTTTCAAAAGTCCACTGCATATTTCAAACAGCATATGCATAATCAAATTACATATGCAAGCAAGTGCAACGTAAACTATGCCAAGAGGTAAGAAGAAGTCAAAAAATAGGCTCCTCTACTGTTACATTGCAAGTCAAAGAGAAGCATGCAGTTTTAAAATCAAATGTGCAAGCAATGTATTTTCTATTCTCATCATTTTCCAGCCTATGCAATTTCAGAACAAGTACAGCATAACATCATTTTTATGTCAAGTTGTATTGAGGAGAGAGAAAAGAGAAAGAAGTATGGTTTTACAGGTTTTGGTTTAGGCAGGAAAGAGATACAAAACAAACTGCAGCAGCATCTCATAAGAAAAAAGAAAGCATAAAAAAGGAATGTGGACAGAACTGATAAAACAGTATGGTGCAGAGTATCAAGAAAGATACCAATGCATACAACCTGTAACATAAACCTTAGGGATAGGAAGGCCAAAATATATAACACAAAAAACTCCTTAAAACATTCAAGGGTGGATAACCTGCTTGAAGCCTCCAAAACCGAAAAACCTTCAAACACTAAAAGCTGTCCAACATATACAAACCAAGGCAAAAAGTCCTAAGTCCAATATCAAAAACCTATTCAATCTGATAAACCAAAACCAGTATACATAAAACCTGCATAAAACCAGTAAAAGTCATGGCTTAAACCATAAAACCTTTTCAAACTCTCCAACCTTATGTCCTAAACCATCAAACCAACATGGCATAAACCATAAAGAACCTGCTATCTCATAAACCACCAACCTGTTCCATAACCTGTTAAACACAACCTTATGGCCTAAAACCATTAACCTGCATACCCATCACCAAACCTGTACCATCCATAAAACCTTGGCCTAAACCATATCAAAACCTTAACCATGGCCTAAACCTACGTAAACCAGTAACCATAAACCAGAACAACCTTAGGCCACAAACTAAAAACCTGTCAAGCCTCACCAAACCAGTAAAGCCTTACAACCAAGAACACCTTCAACCTTAAACCAAAAGCAAAAAACCAGAATTTGTTGAAGGCCTCAGATACATCATCATGGGCTAACACCAAAAGGCAACAAAATCACAGTAAAGAAGAAGGAAGAAGCAGTCAAGCATCAACATAGGAAAGCCAGTCAAAACAAATTTTTCAACGATGGCATTTTCAAGCACACGGAGAAGGCCTCAGAAGTAATCATCACAGGCCATTGATAAAGCGTATGAAATCACAGCAAAAGAAGAAGAGAGAAAAGTATTCGAAGGCCACAGGTTAAGCAAAGCAAGGTAAAGGCAGAAGAGAAGAACATATTGCACAAAAGTTTTCAGTTTTACTCATCATCAAACAAAAATAAGAACGAAATACCGGTAGTCCGAAGCGTGCATCACGCGTGTCATCCCGCTCGCCCCGGCCTCCTAGCTCGCCCCAACCTCCCTCCTCCGTCTCCAGGTAGCTTTTCCCCCTCTTTTTCTGTCATATGCCTCAAATCACAATAACAATTTGGAGTAAGAATAAAATAAACGAAAAAATCACAAACATGCAAAATCGTAACAAAACCCTTTTAAAATCCCTAACGAATAAGAAAACGAATTTACCGTAAGTCCGTTGCCCCCTAGCGTCCGGTTGGAGGGAAGAGGAAGGTGGAGAACCGGTGGCCGAGGCAGGAAGACTCAGAAGCGAACGCGAAAACAAAGAAGACTCAGAAGCGAACGCGAAAACGAAGAAGACTCAGAAGCGAACGCGAAAACGAAGAAGACGAAGAAGATGAGCAACAAGAGCGTCGCTTCTGTCTAACCCTTAAGCCCTTTACTAACCTTAACACAAATGAATAAAACTTTGTTTAACCCTAAAAAAAACAAATTAGGATATATGGACCTTAAACCCGTTTTCTGCCTTAAAGCCCAACGAATTCTTATGCACCCCCCCGTTTCTGGTTATTTGGTTTGGGCCCCCTTGGAACCCTTAAGCCCATAAATTGCTGATTCACCTCCCTTTTTAATTCTGGATGCTCTTTTTCTATTTTTTTTTATTTATCCCTTTTTTAGAGTTTATTAATTTAGTTAATTAGACTTAATTAATAAGAGGTTTTTTTTAATTAAAACAATTTTGAATAATTGGATCAGTTTTATTAGTTTAAACTTTAGGATTAATTTAATAAGTTTAGTATTCCCTTTATTAATAACTTTTAGGTTTTAATTTAGTCTAATTATTTAATAATTCTTAAATAATACTTTATATAAAAACTATAAAAACATAAAAAATGCATGTTCACACACTTAGTCTTTTATTTAATTATTATATATCATTATCTGCATAATTTTTCTGTTAATTATTTGGTCTTTATTTGTTCATTCTGTTTACGTCTAAATCCAAGGGAAAAACGATTAAATTTGTTGACTTCATGTCCTCAAGTCCGATCACGCGAATATTTTGCATTTCATTAAAGCTTAAGACAATTTTCCCCCCAAAACTCAATCTTTTCAAAACTTATACCTTTTGAGCCAAAACTTCGACATTAGGTCGTCGTACCTTCAAAAACCCGTCCGTATCCCTTTTCGGCCAAAACAATTTATTTCGATCAAACAAACGAACATTTTAATAAACAGATATTTCAAAAGGTTCCTATAGAGTACTATAGATACATTGGGTGCTAATACCTTCCCATTGTATAACCAACCCCCGAACCATAGATCTCTTTTCAAAACGCCTTGTATTTTTATTACTTTTAAAAAGTATTATTTTACATTGCATATTTAGGGTTTTATTTCGCTCTTTTCCCTTTTTCCTTGGAAATAATAAAGCGCGGTGGCGACTCTTGCTTTTGTGAGACGAATTAATCAATAATTCGATCTCCGATTTACCCCGTTACATTTTTTATCGCTAAAGAACTTATGGAAATTCTTTGCAAATTTGTAACCGTCAGATTCCATTGTCATCCAAAGTAACCTTCCCTAAGCATCTTCTTTTCCATCGAATGTCCATTGGGATGTGTACCAAAGGAACCTTCATGGATTTCGTACATCAACATGTCTGCTTCGTGTCTATCCACGCATCTGAGCAAGACCATGTCATAATTTCTTTTGTATAGCACATCTTCATTGAGGAAAAAGCTACATGCCAACCTTCTCAATGTCTTTCTATATTTCTTTGATGCACCATTCGGTTATTCCTGAGTCTGGAGAAAATTCTTGATATCGTGATACCAAGGTTTTTCGTCTGACGTTCCCTATGTTGCAAACACATGAGCTTGTCTATCCAAATGTCGAACTATAATACGAGGCACATTGTTCAAAGTATTTACTTGATACATAAAAGCCAAAGTGGCTAAAGCATATGCCATATGATTCTCATCTCTAGGAATATGATGGAATTCAACTTTATTAAAGAAGGGTAATAATCTTCTAGCATAGTCTTTGTAGGGAACTAACCCAATGTGACGAGTATCCCGTTCTCCTTTAATCATGGTTATTACCAAAGCTGAATCGCCATATACATCTAGAATTTTGGTTCTAGATCTATAGCCTCTTCGAGACCCATAATACAAGCTTCATACTCTTCCATATTATTAGTACAATCAAATTCCAATCTTGCAGTAAAAGGGATATGTGATCCATGAGGAGTGATAATCACAGCACTGATTCCTTTCCCATAAGCATTTAGAGCTCTATCAAACACCATACCCCACCGTGATTCAGGATCAGGACCTTCCCTAGGAAAAGGTTCATTATAATCTTTTACTTTCAAAAACATCACATCCTCATCAGGGAAATCATATTTAACAGACTAATAATCATCATTTGGTTGGTGAGCAAGATAGTCTGCTAACACAATGCTTTATATAACCTTCTGAGTACAATATTCAATATCATATTCAGACAACAGCATTTTCCAATAGGAAATTCTTCCAGTAAGAGCAGGCTTTTCAAAAATATACTTAATTGGATCCATTTTAGAAATCAACCAAGTAGTATGATTCAACATATATTGCGGCAACCGCTTTGCCGCCCAGGCCAAAGCACAACATGTTTTTTCCAGCATAGAATACCGCGACTCACATTCAGTAAACTTCTTGCTGAGATGATAAATGGAGTATTCTTTTCTTCCCTTTTTATCTTGTTGTCCCAAAATACATCCCATAGAATTATCTAACATAGTCAGATACATAATCAATGGTTTTCCTTCAATAGGAGGGAGAAAGATAGGAGGTTCAAGCATATACTCTTTAATGATTTCAAATTCCCTTTGGCAATCATCTGCCCACACAACCTTGATCTTTCTTTAATAGCTTAAAGATCGGTTCACACGTTGTAGTCATATGGGAAATAAATATGAAAATGTAATTCAAACTCCCAAGGAAGCCTCTACCTTGCTTTTCAGTTCTTGGTGCAGGAATTTCATGAATTTCCTTAACTTTATCAGGGTCAACTTCAATTCTTTCTGACTGACAATAAAACCTAACAATTTTCCTGATCGAACACAAAAGGTGAATTTCTTTTGGATTCAAGAGGAGACAATACTTCCTCAAACGCTGAAATAATTTCAATAAAACTTCTATATGCCCTTCTTTAGTCTGAGATTTAGTAATCATATCATCAACATATACCTCAATTTCCTTATGCATCAGATCATGGAATAGGGTTGTCATAGCCCTCTGGTACATTGCACCAATGTTCTTCAACTCGAATGGCATCACACTGTAACAGAATGTTCCCCAGGGTATGATAAAAGTTGTTTTTTCCATGTCCTCAAGAGTCGTTCTGATTTGATTGTATCCAGAAAATCCGTCCATGAACGAAAATACTTTGAATTTTGTTGTAGTGTCAACCAACATATCAATATGTGGTAATGGAAAGTCATCTTTTGGAATAGCTTTGTTTAAATCTCTATAATCAACGCACATGCAAACTTTTCTGTATTTCTTTGGTACTGGGACAATATTGGCGATCCACTGACGGTACACTGATGTCATAAGAAAACCGGCATTGATTTGTTTTAAAACTTCTTCTATAATATTCACTGCCATATCAGGGTGAGTTATTTGCAACTTCTGCTTGGTTGGTAGGCATTCTGGCTTTAGCGGAAAACGATGTTCCATAATATTAGTATCCAACCTCGGCATGTCTTGATAAGACCAAGCAAATATATCCATATACTGTTTCAATAATTCAATCAATCTACTCTTTACATCGAAATGAAGCAATGCTCCAATCTTGACTTCTTTTGGATCTTCCTCTGAACCTAAATTGATTGTCTCCAACGACTCTTTATATGGTTGAATGGTACTTTCCTCTCGCTCAAGAAACCGTGAAACCTCCTTTAGGATTTCATCATATTCTTCTTCTTTGGTCACTTACACAGGATATTCAAAGTTCAGAGAGGGTGCAGGGTCATTGTACTCAACGAGTTTTTTAATTAATCTGCATATATAATTTATGATTGCTTTTAGAAACTCACACATATAGAAAGTGATTATGCATATTTATTTACAATTATTGTTTACTTGGAAAGGATTTTTCTGATTACCATTTTCCAAGAAAAAGCAAAGAATAAAGACACAATTTGGGAATCAAAAACAACTTTTATTAATGATTTTAAAGATTAAAACAACAGATATGCCCGTACAATATCAATACTTTCTCTTTGGGCAGAGTGAAATATTTTTGAAAAGATTAACAAAATAAAATTTTGAAATGTGAATGCAAGAAGGAACATCAATAGTGATCCAATTTTGGACTCTGACTCCATGCGTCACATAGTTCGGTATCTCTTGCTCTGATTCACCTTCCAGAATAACATTAATCTTAGGAATAGTTGGATGAAGATAACCTCCACTGTGAAAGATGTCTTGGTATTTTCCATAAGTGGACTTCAGCTTCATGATTTCACCTTTATTATTCTTCACGGAGAAACCTAAACCACCTCTATTCTTATTCACAGGTGGATCAACAATATGTCCCCACGCCTTACTAGGGCCATTATGTACTACCTGTTGAGCATCCTTAAATGAGACTATAGAATTCTCATTTTTCCTTACATTATCAATGGATAAAGCTTGGAACTGAGTTCCAATAGCAGCTTCATCAGCTTCCACAACACTGGAAGAGAACAAATTAAATATTAATAAAGCCTTCTCTCCATTCACGATTACCACCTTTCCTTCACGAATGAATTTCAGCTTCTGGTGCAAAGTTGACGTAACATCTCCTGCTTCGTGGATCCATGGTCGTCCCAATAAACAGCTGTAGGCGGGAACAATATCCATAACCTGCAAGGTAATTTGAAATAAGTGCAGACCTATGTGAATAGGAAAATCCACTTCTCCGGTGATAGACTTCCTCGAACCGTCAAAAGCTTTCATAATTATGCCACTCGGGTGCATGGGAGTTCCATGGTACTTTAGCTTCATGAGTGTACTCCTCGGTATGACATTCAAAGCAGACCCATTGTCAATCAACACATTAGACAACGAGTCATTCATACAACTCATGGAGATATGGAGATCCAGGTTATGGTTCCTTCCTTCATCGGGCAATTCGTCATCACAAAAGCTCAGATTATTACAAGATGTAATATTCCCCACAACACTGTTGAACTGGTCTGAAGAGATATCACTTTCCATAAAATATTGATCCAACACTCTCATCAAAGATTCCCGATAGGAAGAATAGTTCATTAGCAAGGCTATAATGGATATCTTGGATGAAGTTTGCAACAATTGATCCACGATTTTGTAGTCACTCATCTTGATAATCTTCAACAAGTTGTCCACATCCTTTTCCAAAGCAGTGCTACTAGATTCTCCCACCACTTTCTTAGGTTTGGTAGTTTCAATAACCCTTTTATCAGAATTAACATTCCCTCGAATGACAGGGGCGAAAACCCGACCATTACGTGTCACTCGGCTGGCTTCGGCAATATTCTTAACACCAGACAACGGCTGGATAGTAATTTACACACCATCTTCCAGGATAGTCGCATTGCATTTATATGGCACGACTTTGTCTGATTTATATGGGACAGGGCCAGGCATGCAAATAACTACAGGAGCAACAATTGGCTTTCTATGGTACTCAATCTCTATAGGAGCGGGAACACCAAAACACGACACAATAACATTCACCCCTTCTTCAAAATACTTAGACATCACAAAATCTTTGTTGGAGAACATATCTTCATCAGTTGAAAATAACTCATTTGCAGAAATATATTCATCATCTGACATGATCTTGACCGAGAAATCTTCAATTATATTAACCCCGTTGTAATCATCTCTATTTCCTGAGACCTTGATATTACCATTATCTAACAACAATTAAACACCCTTTCTCACAATGGAGCAACCACGAGAATCCCTGCAGCAAACCTGGAAAGACCCATAAGGGTGTTCTTCTTGACCATCCATGTTACAGAATGTAGTGTGCACCTATACCAAGTCATCATTCATATAATCCAGATCAAAAATCCAGAATTCACCAGGACATCCATAGACCATATTCACACCTTCTTCGTACACTGCCCTTGGCCTAGTTATATGAGTGAGACCTCCGTCCATCATTTCTTGAAGACCGGCTTTTATTTTATCACATCCATGGATATTTTTACTGCAAATAGTACAACCATCATGGTCGTGCGTATAATAGCTGAATTCACAGAGGTCAACATTCATCTTCACCAGATCCCCTCTAACTAGGTTGATATCAAAAATTCGGAAGTCCCCAGGATAACAAGCAACCATATTTACAGCATTTTCACCCCCATGTTTAGGCAAAGGATTATCTTTCTCGTTAGGGACAACATATTTAAAGGATAGGAGGCTAGATCTCACCATCTTTTGTACTTCAGATTTCAAGGGGTAACAATTTTTGATGTTGTGTCGCGGGGATCCTTGATGGAAAGCATAGGTATGATCTTCCTTATAATACAAGGGTAAAGGTGAAGGTATAGCAGGGGGAGTCCTGGTCTGATCCAAATTCTTCTTAATCAAAGCCATAAATAACTCTGCATAGCTCATTGGAATGGAGTCGAAAGCTTCTGTCTTCTAACTTTTCCCTTGATTACCCTGAGGAGGTGGTCTTTGATAGGTAACAATAATTGGAGCTACATTGACACCTGGAGTTACAGAAGAAACTTGTTGTTGGTACCGATAAAGTCTTTTAGGTGTTCTAATCTTCTTCTCCCTGATGACATCATTCATTTCACTTTCTTTCTTTCTTGAAAACCCGTAAGATGACTTCTTTGTCCCTTCATCTTTTGTCAAGCGTCCTTCTCTGAAAGCTTCTTCTAGACGAACACCCATGCTCACCATTTCAGTGAAATCACTTGGCGCACTGGCAACCATCCTTTCATAATAAAATGATCTAAGGGTTTTCAGGAAGACCTTGGTAATTTCTTATTCTCCCATAGGTGGTACCACCCGGGAAGCTATCTTGCACCAATGTTGCGCATATTCTTTGAACGATTGCTTGTCTCTCTGAGCCATCGCCCTCAATTGGTCACGGTCAGGCACCATGAACATATTGTACTTATACTGTTCAATAAAGGCTTCCCCTAGATCATTGAAGGTGCGGATATTGCTACTGTTCAAACTCATATACCACTTCAAAACGGCATCGTGTAAACTATTCTAGAAGAAATAAATAAGAAAATGTTGATCATTAGTAGGGGTAGACATCTTTCTGATATACATCACCAGGTGGTCAAGAGGACAAGAGTTGCCCTTGTACCTCCCAAATTCTGGAACTTTAAACTTCGTTGGCACCTAAAAATTAGGAACTAAGTAGAGTTCACTGGTGTTATGTCCGAATAATTCGTTTTCCTTAAAGAGCCTTCATTTCCTTCTGTATCTCATTGAAATGATCCTTAAAATCATCTAATCGGTCATAGAAACCCACACTTTCCCTCGGTGGAGGAACGAGATGATAAACTACATCGTTAGAAAATGACATAGCATTCACCGTAGGAGGTGCAGTAAAATGGATCTCATTTCTAGCCACAGGAGTAACATGTACCACAGGAGGTGTAGGAGTAGCAGCAACTTGAGCAACTGTAGCAACTTGTGCATCAATATTGTAACCTTTTGGCATGAAATTTTCAGGCATTCCCCATGGGTAACCCTGAGGAACAAGGTTCTGAGCAGCAGTAACTAGAGTAACGGAAATGGGAATTGTTAGAGCTTCAGAAGTAACCGTTGTTTGTTGTGGCTGAGCAGACGGAGGAACAAGTGGTGGCTGATCTGAGCAGCCACCAACGATTCCATCAATGCAGTCAGATTGGCCATACCAGCCTTCAAAGCAGTAACATCTTCGCGCAGCTCGCGATTCTCTTGTTCAAGGTTTTCCATCTTCTTCCTGGACTAAGCTCGAGTATTGCATTGACGCGATAACTTAACTTTTTAAGATGAAGAGCAGAGCATAAGACTCCAGGAAACTCTCTAAATCAAGACAGAAGTGAGAATGATGCAAGTTAGGCAATGTAAATTATTTTTTAAAAGTTTTAAAACATGTTTTCGAAGAACTCTGGAACATTATAAATGAATTACAAACATCAATTAAAAGACACAATTGAGACAACTGAAAAACGCATTTCATTAATATTGGAAGGATTACATTTTAAGTACAAAACTTCAATAATCCTATACATAAGAAAGAGAAAGCTAAACCCTCAGTGTTGTACCCCAAAATTTTCCCTCTAATTTTATTCAAAGCACACTCCTAGAGGTCCTCAAATGCTCAAGGTTGACCTAGAATTGACCAGAAAAATTCTCCTCCTAAGCAATGGATTTCCAACTAGGGTTTCACTTTTCATAAAGAAGTTTAGGTTTCAAAGGCCTCAAGGGATTTCCATGGTTCCTAATATGTCCTCAAGAATGTCCATGCCAAGTTTCATGCCTTGCATCACAAGTTTGTTGTTGTTAATATGCAGCCAAACGTCAAGATTTTTGGTCAACGTAAACATTTTGAAGTGATATTCATTATTTGATCAAGGGTTGATCATGATTCCTCAAGGAATTCTCTCAAATTATCAAGAATCAAAATTGCTAAATTAGGGATTCCTAGAGAAAGTCAACTGAACTTTGACCAGGCATAACTTTTACATACTTCATCCATTTTTCCCCAACCAAATCTCATTGTGAAGAAAATTCAATTCCCTACAACTATTCTTTTGTCATTAAGTTAAAAAAACCCATCATTGGAAAGATATGAGCCAATACATTACAGGTCTTTTTGAAAGTCAACAAAAAGGAATTTTTTGTCAAGGCAAGTTACATCAAGCCAAATTCTCCAAATGCAAAAATGGTCAACATAGAGATTGTAAAGGACATCTTGAGCTTTCTAAAAAGTCTGAGATCATCTTCAAAAGATTAAAATTGGGAATGTTATGACCAGTGCGAAATGGGGAAATTGGGGAAAATGCAAGAAGTCAACTTTGAGAAAAAAAATGCATTTTTAAGTTCATGGACCTATTTTTTGGGATTCAAGCATGTTTACGACTTGCTCAAGACCCCTAAACTTACTCATGCACCATTGTGATTTTTATTTTTATTAATTTGAATACCATTTAAATTAAAATAAAATGAAAAGTAGGATGTAAGGCGTGTGGTCTTTGTTTGTTTGTCAAATTGAAGCCCAAGAAGCCTAACAAGGCTGTCAAAACGTCCAGAAATAGAATGGGAAAGGAAATCATCAAAAATAGCATGTTTTGATACAAAATTGAAAACTCATATTTTGTCATCAAGCCACAAGAGATTTGGTACGAATTTGTTAACCTAATTGCTAACACATATAATTAGAAGAGATTCAGAGCAATGGCACATGCGCTTCCAGCCTAAAAAGAACCCTAAAAAACTTTCAAAATTTCAAAGAATATTGAAAATCTATATTTCGTGATCCAGCCGCTTCCAGACCAAACCAAGTGTCATATCCATCCCCTGAAGGTCCTAGGAAGCCATATCAACCCTTATTCGCGCTTGAAGCAGCCTGAAACCGGCCAACCGAATCACCTCCTTTTGGTAAAAAATTTCATATTCGAATCTCTTAATACACACGATTTAAATTAATCTAATGCATATATTCATGATCCTTTTGATCTATTCTAACGTGTTACATGAGAGGTTGGATACAGAAACAAGGATTTTCCATGTTTAGGGCACAATCTGGATCTTGATTAGAATTGGATGATTTATCCATGATCAGTTAAAACCAAGGCTAGATTCAGATTTAGGAGCCAATTTTGTGTGGAATAAGCCCTTTGTTCTGGATTAAAAGCTCGTAAAATCGCAGACCCCATTTTGGTATGGTCGGAGAAGACGGCGGGAGATATGCTCTAACGCCTTTGACCTGTGTTGACTCCGGTGGGAGTTTGCGTGGTAAGATCTCATGTTTTGATTGGCTCATTTTAATGTTACAGTGTGCACGTTTTTCTTACTGGGATTTTTTGCATGACTTCATTATATTTTTATTGATCTATTATATTAACAATTGAGTTGATTGGTCCAGCAGTGAAAGTAGTAGATGTTAAGGCGTTGCAAAGGGCAAGGGAAGGGGTTCGATCCCTGCCTCTTTCCATATTATTTTTCTAAATTCTATTTGCAGATCCAGTACTCTAGGGCCAAACGCGCACACCATGCGCTATCACCTTATCATCTTTGGACCCGTCCAATAGCAAATCTAAACGCCCCAGATTGGAGTATCCACGTTGGACCCTCAAAGAGTCAGCAACATTGAAGCATGCAGGACCCTAGGCTCTCTCTTGTTGGGCCTAAACAAAATTTCAACTCATACCCCCTACTCAGCTGTATATCAGGCCCATTTTTTATCTTTATTTTAAGTTTAATTATCTAATTGTTTTATATTTACTTTTTTAAAACCATTTTTATTTTATGATAAAATCAGAAAAGTCACAAAAAATAGATTTAGGTTTTTCCCAATTAAATTAAATTTTTGAAAATTAATTAATTAATTAATTAAATTATTTTGATTAATTTAAAAACCATTTAGGACTAAGTTTATTTGTTTCAATTTTTTTTCAAATAAAAATACAAAAATGTTAGAACTATTTTTCTCTCTTGATTAGATTTAATTGCATTTTTTTATCACTTTTTTAATTTAATTAAGATTAGTTTTTATTTCAATTTAAGTATTTTCTTAATAGAAAAACAAAAAATTTCCTACGCGTTTAGGAGTTTTAGGGTTTCACTTCGCTTTCCGTGTTCGCGTACTTATTTTAAATTTCACATTTTTATATTGATGTAACTGCAAAAAAGGATGAAATAGTTGTAAACTTAGGACTTTTACTTTTTACTTCCCCATTTTGGATTTGTAATTCCCCCTCCCTGAAGCCCTGTAATAGTGTAGCTTTAATTTATGCATGTTATTTCGCATTTATATCAACTGTTAGATGTATGCATAATAGGGATGCATGATAAGATTAAAAGCGAAGGCTAGAAAAATTAACATCTCAAGATAAATAACAGAAACACAACGCACTCGCACATGCACACCTCTAAGTTACCTCCACTTGTTGCCTTCGAAAAACAGTCATGTCCCTCGAACGTAGGACACTTTAGCAAAGACCCTCGGTTAAAAAGATCGTAGTCCCTCGATGACCCTTCGATGCTTCCTTCGAAAAACAATCTAGTCCCTTACGATAAAATTGCTAAAGTGCCCTATGAGTTGCCTTTATGACTGTACGATAACCCTTACCCGTCCCTCAAACATCCAACGATATGGATACCTACTTACTAATAGTAGGATAGCACTGTCTAAAGAAAAATAGGAAAATAACAAACCTTTCGAGTAGGTAGATAGCTCCTAGTTGCTTGCTCATAAAAACAATAAAAAAACAATTTTTTCACACATACAAAAACTCTTTTCTAAATATTTTCAAAGAAAAAAAACACTTTGTATACGTTCTTTCCGAAACGAGGAACATTACAAAGTTCACCGCACTAAGGCGTATTTTCAAAATATCTTCAAAACACACTTACACAAAAAAGCATTTTCAAAGTGAGATAGCAACTAAGAGCCCGTAGATAATTACGGATGGAAAGGGTGCTAACACCTTCCCTTTCCATAACCTACCCCCATTACTCAAAATAATATCGAAAGGTCTTTCCTGTTCTTTTCACCCCTTCCTTTGTTGGATAAAAGAAAAGTCGGTGGTGACTCTTGCTAACCGCAACATTGCCATAAAATGCAAAACCAGTAAAAGTCAGTTCTCCCACCGTATTACAAAACTGGCGACTCTACTGCGGATGTTAAAAAGTAGGGTTACCTTAGGGCTAGAACATATTTAACTTGATTATTTGATTTTTGTGCTTTATCTTTCGGGCTTATCTTTGGGTTATTGTTAAAGATCCTATACCCGGAACTAGGGTACCTTTTTAGGTAAGTAGCAATAAATCATGGAGGTTGTACAGCGTAGACGGATATGGACGATATGATAGCTACGTTAGGGTGATACTCTGGATTGTACTAATGTTCCTTGAGTCAGTCAAGGATAACATTAAGCTTCCCCATTGTGTCATTAAATTCCAACTGACCTTTAGAACCTTAAATTGATTCATCTTAGCCATTAGAAAGTAGTATGATGGGCGGCTTTGGTGCAAACTAAAGTTGGTTGATACTCGATGCTACACCCATTGAGATTGGACTTTCAGGATATTTCGGTCGCAATTCAGATGCTTGAGATGAAACAATGCCTGAGAGAAAGATCAGTGATATGAGATCCCTAGAACCCGGTTACTATTGCTAGGAAAGGTTGAGCCAACTTAAATTCAAAAGGGTACTCACCTATGGACCCCATGCAAGCCTTTAAACCTAAGGTTTTTATGTGAATTGTTTGTGTTTTCTATTTTTTGTTTTAAGCATGAACATAACATCATGGACATCATAACATATCATTTTCACTAACCATTTGAAGGACTTGTGGATTTATCTCTTCTCTATTTTGTAGGTTATGGATTCTGCTCGCAAAAATACCATCCAAATCAACTTTGTTGGAATACCTTCTAAGCTTAGGGAATTGGTCTTAAAGGTTCCTGCTAGTTCACAATTCAACAGAAGGAATGGTTACTTGCTCAGTTTGGTTACTACCGGTTTTGATGAGGGTATGATGAGCATCCTATTCCAGTTCTTTGATCCTAAGCATAATTGCTTCATGTTCCCCAATTATCAACTGGTCCCCATGTTGGAAGAATTCTATAAAATACTCGGAGTGCCTATATTGGAGCATATACCCTTCACAGGTTTAGAATAGGATCCAAAGTCTGAAGATGTTGCCACAGCCATGCACTTGAAGCCATCTAACATTGAATCCAATTGGGAAAGGAGAAGTGGGGTTAAAGGTCTTCCTCCAAAGTTTTTGATAGATAAAGATCAAGTATTCCTAGACGCTATGAGTTTCCATGCTTTTGAGGATATCTTGGCCCTCATGATCTATGTTGGTGTTGTTCCCTAATCCGGACCAACTTATAGATGTGAGTGCTATCAATATTTTCCTTACTCACAATCCAGTGCCTACATTGCTCGGGGATATCATCCATTCTCTCCACACCCGTACTACAAAGAAATGAGGATCTCTTATGTGTTATATACCTTTGCTCTAGAGGTGGTTTATTTCGCACCTTCCTCGGTCGGTAATGAAGAATGATCTAGGCTTAAGATGGTCTTAAATGTTAATGTATCTCTCTCACTCTGATATCTATTGGTGTTCCCGCTCTCAAGAAGACGTTTCTATTATTGATCGCTGCGGAGAGTTTCCTAATGTGCCACTCTGTGTAATTAAAGGAGGCATCACTTACAACCCTTCTTTATCCTTGCATCAGTTTGGTTATGCACGAAGAGATGGTCCTCATGATATGCTAATCCAAGGTATTATGTTCAAATATGACAAGGATCTGAAAGGTTATCGTCAGAGGTTCATACGCGCTTGGTGCATGGTTAAGAAGACTGATGGGTAGGACTTTAGGACACAAGAATTTCATCCCTTTGGAACCTTACCTTAAATGGGTGCGAGCTCATGCTCAAAGTATTGGGATGCCATATCTTGCCATCTTATCAGTGATCTTAGAGCCCATTGCTCAAGGGGACGAGGCTCACATCATTCTTCATCCTGACATGCCAACAAACTTTGAAGAATTGCAAGGGTATTGGATCCAAATCAAGGAAGAACAAGATACCTTTGAGGCTCAATTATATGCCTGTGAGAAGAAAGTGTTGGAACTGACAAAGCAGCTTCACGAGGAACAAAGCCTTAATGCCGATATCAACACCAAAAGGAAGCGTCCATGGGAAACCTAGAAGTTTTAGAAGTTTTTAATTTTATTTCTTTGTAAAATTTTTGTTTCATTTGAACTTACTAATAAAAAGTCTTTGTTTATGTCTTGTTTAGAAGAGTTTAAATCCCACGAGGTCCTTAAAAATGTTGCATAAGCAGGTCATACATATCATTACATAAGCAGGTATTTCAAGACAGGTTCCTTATCTTTTTGTTATTTATTTCAGCAAAAAGAAATGGCTCTGGAACAAACTGTTAAGGATCTTTAAGCAAAGAACACTCATTTCCAACAGATGTTCCTGGCTCTGGCTAAAGGACAGGAAGATCTAAAAGCTCTCATTTTTAAAGAGAAGACAAAGAAGGCAAAGAAACTGGTTGGTATCCTGAACATGGGGAGAAGGTTTAGAGGACCAGCCAAGTGAGCTCTTGAATTCATAACCCCATCAAATGAAGGGAATAATCAGGAATAGGAAAAAAAGAAGACAACAGAAGAAGAGAACGACCCAGGGTGTGATGAAGAAGTAGAAGACTATTCTGAAGAACAATATCCTCCTATTGATGACAAATATAAACAACTAGAGGATCATCTCAATGATATGGAGATTCATAGGGTACCTGGTTTGGACTTTGAAGAGCTAGGGTTGGTCTCAGGAGTGGTCATCTCACAAAAGTTTAAGGTTCACACCTTTGAAAAATATGATGGGGTTTCATGTCCCAAGCTTCATCTAAGGTCTTACGTCAGGAAGATCCAACTCTATACATCTGATAGGAAGTTATGGGTTCACTTCTTTCAGGAAAGTTTTTCAGGGACGCAGTTAGTGTGGTTCTATGAATTGGAAGGAACCAACATCCGCAATTGAGAATATTTGGCTGCTTCTTTTTATAAGCAGTATCAATACTATGTTGACCTCGCTCCAACCTGTACGCAACTCCAAAGCATGTCTATAGGTTCTAGTGAGGGTTTCAACGATTATGCCTAAAAGTGGAGGGATCTTGTAGGTAGAGTCCAACCTCCCATGTCTGATAGGGAGTTTGTGGATATGTTCTTGGTAACTCTAACATTCCCATTTTCAACCATTTGATTAGAAGTTCTTCAGCCAGATTCACCGAGCTGATCTTGACAAGAGAACGAGTGGAAGCTGGTATCAAGAGTGGTACAATCCAAGGGGCTGCATCTTCGAGTACTATGAAGAAGCTGTTCAGTGGAAAGAAGGAGATTAGTGTTGCTTATGGTCAAATAAATCATGGTAAAGTTAACATTGTCCAACGGTAGAAGCTGTAATGATCTCCAACCCTGCTCCAGCTCAAGGACAAAATAACCAGGGCAGGCGGGATGCGCCTAGAAGACAATTCCCCATAATTAACATGCCTTTGTCTCAGGCATTGCAGCATTTGGTGAAGGCTGACTTGGTAACTGTGAAGGATCCTTCCCAAAACCCAAACACTTCCTCTCCCCGCTACAATCCAAATGCACGATGTGCTTACCACTCTAACAGTCCGGGGCATGACACGAACAATTTTTGGGCCCTGAAGAATAAAGTTGAAGGCCTTATTGATGCAAAGGAGATTGAATTTGACCCTCCTAAGACCCCCAATGTAATAACTGCACCGATGCCCAAGTATGTCAAGGGTATCAATGATGTTGATGATGTTTTGTTTATTGCTTTTGTCGATGAATAAACTACTCCCCTTCTAGTTGTTAAGAATAATCTCTTACGAGCCAGTTTATTTCTGGGTTATGGTAAAGGTTTCCACATTTGTATGTCTCAGCCTAATGGTTTTTTGTTGTTGGAGATGGGTGTTCAGCGTTTGATAGTCGATTGGGAGATCCTCTTTGAGAAGGTTCCCTCTGCAAAAAGTTTGTGTGAAGATGTATCAATTATTACCATCTCTAATAATCCTGCAAGGATCTCCTCTAAAGGTCTTGTGAGGATTACCACCAACCCTAAAGTTTCTTCCCTAATCATCACCTCTCAAGGGCCAATACCATATTCCTCCGACAAAGTTGTTCCTTGGAACTATGGAGCTGACGTTTATTACCATGGCGTCAAGCAAGACCTTTTGGCTATCAAGAATGAGGTTTCTGAAGATATTGATCCTAAGATTGACAATATTGTTGGGACCAGTAAGGTTACCAGCAGCGGAAGGATTTTATCTCTTGAAATCTCTCCTAAGACTGTTGCTACTCCTATTGATATTCCTGCTTCTAAGTCGATTGAGGCTCGGGGAAAGGAAGTACTAAGCAAGTCTTCCCGGATGGAGGCACCGAAAGAAGCTATTCCTGAGGTCTCCAAATAAGAAATGGAGGAAATTTTGAAGATCCTACGGAAAAGCGATTATAATGTTGTGGAGCAATTAGGGCAGACCCCCTCAAATATTTCCACGCTAGCTTTGTTGTTATGCTCTGAGTCCCATGCTAAGGCTCTGGTGAAGTTCCTAAAGTCTTCTCATGTTTTACAAGAGACTTCTGTCGACCAATTTGAGAATTGTGTTGCAAGTATGACTGCCAACAATGGACTAGGCTTCTCTGATGTAGATTTAACTCCTAAGGGAAGAAAACTCAATGATGCCCTGCATGTCTATGTTGAATGAAGAGGCACTACTTTGGCTCATGTATTAGTTGATACGGGTTCGTCTCTGAATGTTCTACCCAAGGGTTATTTAAAAAGATTAGATTGTGATGGACTTACATTGAAACCCAGCAATATTGTGGTGAGGGCTTTTGATGGTTCCAAAAGAATGGTACACGGGGAGGTGGACATTCCAATTAAGTTTGGTTCTCAAACTTTTGACTCCACTTTCTATGTGATAGAAATTCGCCCGTCTTACTCCTGCTTACTAGGACGCCCTTGGATTTATGGGGTTGGCGCTGTGACTTTCACTTTGCATCAGATGTTAAAATATATGGTTAATGGAAATATTGTTACAGTCTATAGCGAAGAAGAGTATAAGGTAAGCCACCTGAATTCTTTTAGATATGTTGAGATGGACGGAAAGTTCATTGAAACCTCCTGTCAAAATTTTGAAGAGGTTCCTCAAACGATCGTTGTTACCAAAATTTCTACTGTTGTTCTAAAGTTTGCCAGGCCTTCACTAAAGATGGCTTCTCTGAAGGACACCAACATTATGATTTAAGAAGGTGGGTTTACTATTTGGAGCCAACTCCTTGACATCCCTTATAAGTCTGACAAATATGGTTTGGGTTTCACTTCAGGTGCTCAAAAAGCTGTTTGTCGTGCTCGTGTTGGAGGACCACCACTATGCATCAACAACCATGAAGTCAATACGGTGGAAGATGCTGACAGTGACTATGACCTGGAAAATTGGATCTTCCTACTATCAACGGTGGACTCAATAATTGGATGGCTGGAGACTTCGTGTCTATCTCTTTTATCCAGGAGTAATTGTTTTTCTGTTTTTTGAGGATATGTAATTTTTGAACAATTTAAACTCTAAAACCTTGTGTCTTACCTGAGGCACAACTGTATGTTTGTGAGGGTTATCACACTTCATTTTCATATTTCATTAATAAATAATTAGATGTTTTGCATTCAAATGTTACGCTCTTTGTCTTTCTTTTTACTTTATTTTGTCAAAATAGTTACGCGCTCTTACACACCCACATATCAAATTGTAGATCCACATCCACCCTGGATCCCATTGATAACAATTCTGCTATTACTAGTTATGAATTTGAAAATATGATCTACCAAGCGGAGGACGAAGATGAGGAAGATTGTGAAATACCGGGAGAACTTGCTAGACTATTACAGCAAGAAGAAAGAGTAATATAGCCTCATGAAGAGCCGATCGAGGCGATAAACTTGGGTACTGAGGAGGATAAAAAGTAAGTCAAGATAGGTTCCAACTTAGCGGATGGTTTTAAAGAACGGTTAATGTAAGTGTTTATTGGTAGAAATTTTGGTAAAACAAAGACTTGTTAATGTTATTCTAAATGTCTTAACATTTGGAGCAAAACTGTTTTGAATGATGTCAAAGAAGATGTCTTGACATATGCCTACTAAACTGATCTCAGCCCAAAATCAGTTAAGTCTTTTGTTTCCTGATTTGCAACACTCTATAACTCAGGATTTGTGAACTACAGGTTGCGAAAAATATGGAGGAATATTTTTCAAATTGCATAATTATATCTTAGCCTGTTTTTATGGAAATATTCAAAAGATTTGAATATTTGTTTTCAAGCCCAAGCCCAAAGCTGCACATATATAAGGACTCACTACCTTATTCCAAGACATGCAATTTTAAAAAGAAGAATAATTTCTTTCTAATTATATGTTTAGGATTTTTATTTGTAATACACTCTAAGTATTAGTTTAAGCACTTGAGTTGTTATTTGGGTTGTTACTTTTGTATCATTCATAAGATTTTAGCATTGAATGATTGAAGTGTTCCAAACTTATTAATTCTTTAAGTGATTGAAGGGATTTGAGGATGGAATCATGCCTAGGTGAGTCTTAGGTAGAAGTTTAGCTTGGGTAGTGATTAAGTAATTAGATCGTAAACTGGTTTTTTACCGAGGGTCTATGAATTGATACTATTTAGTGAACTTGTCCCTGGCTTGGTAGCCCCCAGAGTAGGTGTTGTTGTACATTGAACTGGGTGACCAATCTCTTGTGTTTTTACTGCACCTTACTTGCAAACAAATATTTGTGTCGTGACATCTCTTTCAACATCACATATCTGATACCAGAATTTAAATTGGTATCAGAGCAGGCATCCTGCTCTTTATCTGGGTGAGATCCAGGGGAGAAACATTCTGGATGGAAGCAATTATGACTACTGGAAACCACATAAGGTTTGCCTTTTTAAAGTCTTTAGACAGCAGGGCCTGGAAAGTTTTTTTAAGAGGATGGAAACACCATATCAATTTGGGAGAGAATGGAGAACCTATTACTGAACTTAAACCTGAAGAAGAAGTGTCTAAGGAAGAAGATGAAATTTCCCTTGGAAATTCTAAAGCCTAGAATGCTATATTCAATGGAATTGACAAAAATATTTTCAGATTGGTGAATACTTGTGAAGTTGCTAAGGATGCATCGGGAATTCTTCAATCTACTCATGAAGGCACATCCAAAGTTAAGATGTCAAGACTACAACTGTTCACCACAAAATTTGAGAAGTTAAGGATGAAAGATGATGAAAGTATAAATGACTTCCATATGAACATCCTTGAAATTGCTAATGCCTCCAGTTCTCCAGGGGAGAAAATACTTGAAGACAAATTGGTGATAAAGATGCTCAGGTCTCTTCCCAAGAGATTTGATATGAAGGTAACTACTATAGATGAAGCCCAAGACATTGACAAAATGAAAGTGGGTGAACTTATTGGATCCCTTCTAACATTTTAATTGAGCATAAACGAAAGATCTAAGAAGAAAAACAAAAGCATGGCCTTTGTATCCAATACTGAAGATGAAGAGGAGGACTGTGATCTGGATTCAGATGGTGGAATATCAAATGCCCTAGCTATACTTGGAAGGAATTTTAATATAGTGATAAAAAGAATGGACACGAATCAAAGGTCAAATGTCAAGAACATCTCATCTGACATGGGAATAAAAAGGTCTGAAGAAAAAACTTCTCAAGGGAAGGGAATACAATGTCATGAATGTGAAGGATTTGGTCATATTAGAGCTGAATGTCCTACATATCTAAAGAAACAGAAGAAGAATCTATATGTTACTTGGTCTAAAAAGGGCTCGTAGAGTGATCTTGAAGAATCTGCCAAATATGTGAAAGCATTGACAGGCAAATATGTATCAGATGAAGAGTCTAGTTATGGGGAACTAACCTTTGATGAGTTAGCTGCTTCATACAAAGAATTATGTCTTATAAGTGTAGAAGTATGTCTTGAAGGGGAGAAACAGAAATCCCTTATAACTCAGCTAAAGGAGGAAAGGGAAGAGTATCTTAAAACTATTTCTGATCTGGAAAGTGTACTATCCTTTCTAAATTCAAATCTTGATAGAATGGTCAAATCTCTCAAGATGATGAATAATGTGTCTGACACATTAGATGAAATTCTCCAAGCAGGAAGAGTGACAGGAGCTAACAATGGTTTAGGTTTCAATGATAAAAAGGAACCTAACTCAGAAGAGCCTTCATTTGTTTCTACTCATGCTAGGCCTAGACCAAAGATGTCGAATCAAATGTCTCAACATCATGGTAAGAAAGGACATCCTTGCAGACATCATATAAAGAATGAACATCATGACAAACATCCTGCATCTATTACCATACATGCCAAGGCTTAGACATATAAGGCCCTTCTATTTCAAGCTGCATGGGTATCCTAAAAATTCCCCTCCTCCCAAAAATAATAAGATTCCCCAAAATAGTAAAAAGAAGAAACAGTGGGTTCCCAAGTCCAATGTTAGAAGTCTCATTGCTCACACCTCTCTCAGAGTATCAACCAAATATGACTTGTACTTTGACAATGGTTGTTCTAGACACATGAGAGGTGTCAAGAATCTGTTGGTGGATGTCAAATCTCATTCCACTGGTTATGTAACTTTTGGTCATGGAGATAAAGGAAAAATCAAAGGTGTTGGCAAGCTTGACTTTTCAGAAGTTCCTAAACTTGATAATGTGTTACTTGTAAAAGGGCTAACAGTTACCCTGATAAGTATAAGCCAACTATGTGATCAAGGATTCAAAGTTAACTTCTCCAAAGAAGAATGTCTTATGTGCAATGAAAAGAATGGTGTTGTCATGAAAGGAATCAGATCTAAAAACAATTGTTATCTATGGGTTCCTCAAGAGTTAAACCTCTCCTTAACATGTGTTTCAACCAAAGAGAATGATGTTAAACTATGGCATCAAAAATTGGGGCACTTGCATCTAAAAGGTATGAAGATAATTATATCTGGAGAAGCGGTGAGAGGGATTCCTAAGCTCAAGATATAAGAAGGAAGGGTATGTGGTGACTATCAAATTGGAAAGCAGACTAAGATGTCACATCAGAATACTCAACATCTTACTACATCAAAAGCATTGGAACTTCTTCACGTGGACTTGATGGGACCTATGCAAGTTGAAAGTCTTGGTGGTAAGAAGTATGCATATGTTGTTGTAGATGACTTTTCTAGATACACATGGATAAGCTTTATTAGAGAAAAATCGGAAACTTTTGAAGTGTTCAAAGATCTTTGTCAAAGACTCCAATGGGAAAAGGAAAGTCATGTCATAAGAATCAAGAGTGATCATGGAAAATAATTTGAGAACAACAAATTTGCTGAGTTTTTCTCCTCTGAAGGAATAAGCCATGAATTATCTTCTCCCATTACTCCTCAACATAATGGGATTGTAGAATTCAAGAACAGGACTCTCCAAGAATCTGCCAAAGCCATGATTCATGCTAAGAAACTACCCTACCATTTATGGGCTGAAGCTATGAATACTTCATGCTATATTCATAATAGAGTCACTTTAAGGAAAGGCACTTCACCTACTTTGTATGAAACATGGAGGGGAATAAAACCAACTGTAAAATACTTTCATGTTTTTGGAAGTAAATGTTACATCTTAGCTGATCGTGAACAAAGGAGGAAGATATATCCTAAGAGTGATGAAGGAATATTCCTAGGATACACCACAAACAGCAGAGCATACATAGTGTTTAACTCCAGAACCCAAGTAATGATGGATTCAATAAATGTTACTATTGATGATAGAGGATGGAATATTGAAGGATATGTCTTAGAATATGTTGGAACATATTTGCATGATAGTCCAACTAAATCAAATGTCACAAGTGTTTATTTTAATCCTCATAAAGAAGATCCCCAGCCTAGTCAGCTTAATAAAGGACTTTCAATCAGAACTCAGAAAGATCATCCTAAGGAGCTCATCATAAGAGATCCAAACAAAGGATTTACTACCAAATCAAGAGAAGGGATTTCAAACTCTTGATTTGTATAAAAAATTGAGCCTAAGAATGTCAAAGAGGCCCTAACTGATGAGTCCTGGATTAATGCTATGCAAGAGGAGCTGGAACAATTAAGTAGGAATGAAGTTTGAGATCTGGTCCCAAGACCTGAAGGGACAAATGTGATTGGCACTAAATGGGTATACAAGAATAAATCTGATGAAAATGGGGTGGTCACTAGAAATAAGGCAAGGGTAGTTGCTCAAGGATACACTCAAATTGAAGGAGTGGATTTTGATGAAACCTTTGCTCCTATAGCCATACTTGAATCAATCATACTACTGTTAGGATTTGCTTGCATCTTGAAGTTTAAATTGTTTCAAATGGATGTAAAAAGTGCCTTCTTGAATGGATACCTGAATGAAGAAGTTTTTGTTGAACAACCAAAAGGATTTGTTGATACAAGTTATCCTAAACATGTCTATAAACTGAAGAAAGCTTTGTATGGTTTGAAGCAAGCTCCTAGAGCTTGGTATGAGAGACTGACAATATTCCTTGGGGAGAATCGATATAGGAAATGTGGTATAGACAAGAAGCTCTTTGTCAAAGAAGAAGGAGGGAAGATTATGATTGCTAAAATTTATGTTGATGATATTGTATTTGGTAGGATGTGAATGAGATGGTTCAACATTTTGTCAAGCAGATGCAGTGTGAATTTGAGATAGGCCTTGTTGGTGAATTAACCCGTTTTCTTGGTCTACAAGTTAAACAAATGGAAGACTTCATATTTTTACCTCAGAGCAAGTATGCTAGGAATATAGTAAAGAAGTTTGGGATGGAGAATAAAAGTCCAAAAAGAACCCCTGCTCCCACACATATGAAGTTGACTCAATATGAAAAAGGAATAAGTGTAGATCAAAGTCTCTACAGAAGCATGATAGGTAGTCTTTTATATCTCATAGCTAGAATACCAGACATTGCCTTTGTTATAAGGGTGTGTTCAAGATATCAAGTTGATCCCAAAGTTAGTCATGCAAAGCATGTAAAGAGGATTTTCAAGTATGTGAGTGGGACAAGTGACTATGGTATGCTGTACTCTCATGGATCAAATTCTACCTTAACTGGCTTTTGTGATGTTGATTGGGAAGGGAGTGTTGTTGATAGAAAGAGTACATCAGGAGGATGCTTCTTTTTTGGAGATAACCTCATATCTTGATTCAGCAAGAAGCAAAATTGTGTGCCTGTATCCACTGCTGAATCTGAGTACATTGTTACAGGAAGCAGTTGTTCTCAATTGGTGTGGATGAAACAAATGTTAACAGAATACAATGTCAAACAAGATGCCATGACATTATTCTGTGACAATTTAAGCGCCATAAACATTTAAAAGAATCCTATTCAATATAGCAGGACCAAGCATATTGACATATGTCATCACTTCATAAGAGAGCTTGTTGAAGAAAAGATTGTGGCCTTAGAACATGTAGCCACTGAATTGCAACTGGCGGACATCTTCACAAAGGCTTTGGATGCTAATAAATTTGATAATTTAAGAGGAAAATTAGGGATATGTTTATATGATGGTTTGTAGCAATTAAAAGTGTGTGGGAATATCATTAAAGTGATATTATATTGTTTGTGTTTCCAATAAATAAATTTTAGAAAACAATCATTACAAGAATGCCTAAAATTATTTCCCACACGCTACTACATCTCTTCTCTCTACTTTCACAAACTCTTCATTCTCCTTAACAGAAGAAGAACCCTTGCCATTCCTCACCTCCTTGCCAGAAATTTTTCAAACATGTCTCAACATCACACATCATCTTCCTCAAAATATGCAAATGAAAATATTTCTCTTGACAGATTACTAGATGTTACTCCTCTATCAATGATCCCTCTTCTTGATAAAAAGGTCAAGAAACCTATATCATCACCAGCTAAGAAATCTAAAGATGATAAAGGAAACGCCTCTTCTTCTACTGACAATAGAACTGAAGAAGAAATTATCAATGTTGATAGAAGCGTCAGAAGACTTGTGGATAGAGTTTTAAATGAAGGATTTACTGTTCCTGGGATTTCTACTCCCCTTGCTCGCATGCCCCCTCTAGTTGACAAAGGAAGTAATCCTAAGAATGATGTTGTTGAATCATCCAAAAATGATGTTGCTGAATCATCCAAGAATGATGTTGCTGGTAGCAAACTTGAGAAGCTTGCTACCTTTGCCCTAAAAGATGTGGAAGAAAAAATGTTGATCAAGATGTTGAGGAAAATGTTAATCAAAATGTTGAAGAAAATGTTGTTGCCTCCAAGGATGGATAATGTCACAATGTTGTGGATGTTGTCAATGTTTAGGAGATCTCTGACAATGAGCTCATCACTAATGTTGTACCTGGTATTGCTAAAAGGCTAAAGTCCAGGAGAGTGAAAGATGCAAGCATCACACCCCTTCCCAAGACAATCAAGAAAAAAACCATGTATGGACCCTAAAAAACAGGAAGTAAAGTGGTCCCTCCTTCTAGCAAGAGAAAAGATAGACCTTTTACCTCTGCTGATGATGATGAGGATGCTGTAAAACGGTCCAAGAGTAAGAAGAAAGTTGTTCTAGTTGAAGAGAATGACTCTGAGTATGATGTCGAGCAAGATGTCCAGGACATCTCTCCTATCAAAAAGTCTACAAATAAGAAATTATTTGTTAGGGTTCCTTATGCTCCACTTGACAATATCTCCTTTCACTCCGTTGGGAATGCTGAAAAGTGGAAGTTCGTGTATCAAGAAGGATTTCCCTGGAGAGAGAATTAGGAGCTGGAGCTTTGAAATCTAAGAAAATCATGGAGCTGGTCTCCTATGCTGGATAGATGAAAACAGTTACCAGGTTTGCAAATTGATATGAAACTCTTGTTAAGGAGTTTATTATTAATATTCATGTTGACTGTGCTGCCCATAAGAGTAAGGAATATAGAATGGTTTTTGTTAGAGGAAAGTATGTTGAATTTTCTCCTGCCATTATAAACAAATTCCTAGATAGGTCTGAAGATGTATGTTATGAGCTTGAAGTTACAGACAATCAAGTATGTAGAGCCATTACTACCAATCAAGTGAGTGGCCAATGAAAAACAAACTTGTTGTCGGCAAACTAAGTGTGAAATATGCAATTTTACATAGGATTGGAGCTGTAAATTGGGTTCCCACTAATCACACCTCGACCATCTCCATTGGTTTAGGAAATTTCATTTATGCTATTGGAAACCAAAAACTTTTTTATTATGGGACTTATATCTTTGATCAGACCATCAAACATGCAGGAACTTGTCCCATTAAAATGCCAATTGCTTTTCCTCCCCTCCTATGTGGAATTATCCTAAATTAGCACTCTGAAATCCTAAGAGGAAATGATGTTGTATGTAAGAGGTAGTCTTCCTTGACCCTCCACTTTAATCTCTTTTCAGGAAAACATGTCCCAGACATTGTTTTAACATCTGCTCCTACTGACAAGACCTCCACTGAGGATGAAATAATCAATGAACTAAAGGAAGCTTGCAAGGAATTAGATGATGTGATCAGAATGACCTCAACTAGGAAGCTATTCTTTGAAAAGATGATCAAGTACCTGCAAAAGGATAGCAACCTTGATGATGCAGTGAGCTCTGAAGGTGAATATTCCAGTGAGCTCTGAAGGATAGCAACCTTGATGATGCAGTGAGCTCTGAAGCTACATGAAGCACTATGGGCCTACAAAACAACTTTTAAAACCCCTATTGGAACAACCCCTTACCAATTAGTCTATGTAAAATCTTGATATTTACCCTTCGATTTAGAGCATAAAGCCCATTGGGCCATTAAAACCGTGAATTTGGAATATTTGACTGCTGGGGGAAAGCGCATCCTTGACATTCATAAATTGGAGGAATTCCGCCAGTTTTCCTATGAGAATGCTATAATATATAAAGAAAGAACCAAAACTTGGCATGACAGAAGAATTATAAAGAAAGATTTCAATATAGGCAAACTTGTTCTCCTTTTCAATTCCATGTTGCGACTTTTTCCTGGCAAGCTACGTTCAAGATGGACTGGTCCTTTTGAGGTCTCTAGAATCCTAAGATCTGGAGAAGTCGAGATCAAGAACAATTCTTGTAGCCCATTCATCGTCAATAGGCAGAGGTTGAAGCACTACGAAGGAGGTGACATTCCCACCAACTACTCCAACCACACTCTGATTGATCCACCAGTACCAGTTTCCGATATATGAAGTTTACTCGTCAAGCTAACGACGTTAAACAAGCGCTGCATGGGAGGAAACCCATGGGTTTATTTTTATTTTTTGCTTATTTACTTTTTACTTTATCAAATTTTTATTTTTATCTTTATACTAACAGTTGCAAAATTTATGCTTTTAGGAATCACCTGCTAGCCATCTTTGCTAACTACATTTTTCAAGATGGAGCATTTCGATGACATGCATGTTTCCTTCCGAGATGACACTCAGAGAAAACGCTATGCAGTCCTTTCACAATGACCCATGGCACCGACCAGATTTGCATGGAAGCTTTTGGCTTTGAAGCCAATATCAAGTATCTATGCAACCAGCTAAAGTGGGACGAGTGTGCAGATGACCTAAATGTGACCTACAAGAACCTCACCTTAGAATTCCTCAGTTCATTTGAGTTTGAGCCCTATAATGGCCAGGATGGATATCTCACTTTCAGACTATTCGGGATAGAATATTGTTTTACCCAGAGGGAGTTTGGAAACTTTCTAGGCTTCCAGACCACACCCGATGCTATACCTGAGCTACCAGTTGGCTATTTCATGACTAGGGACATAGAGAAATTCTGGAGAGATATTACTACTGAAGGGAGCCTTGATCCTTCCACTCAGTTATCCCCTGTTATTCACAACCCCGCTTTCAGGTATTTTCAGATGGTTATTGCTCACACTTTCCTAGGGAAGGCCGATACTAATACCCATGTTAGCGAGGAGGAGATCTTTTTCCTCTACTGTGCGACCCAGTCTCGCCCTGTAGCCTGTGGAAATTTTCTGCGTGGAATCTAATTATGACTTCTAAGTCTGCTGAAGGTATCCTCCATGTGGGAGGGACAGTGACTCAGATTGCTTCTACTTTGGGTCATACAAGTAACTTATCTCAGCTTACCTCATACTGTGCATATACTACAATGGACATTGATTTCTGTTTGGATCGTGGGCTGATGATAAGAGTTTACTTTAATCCCTACCAGTATCGACTCCTGATTGATAATGAAACCATTCACTATTTTACCTTGCCCTATCCCATGATGACCAATGTCCATAACCCTGCCAATGGGACATATTCCTTAGAAGGTCTTGGTTAGACCGTGGACGAGTGAAAATCACCTCCGGTACCTGAGTATCATCCATGTCCATCGCCAGAAAGGACCATTGTATTCTCTAATAATTTCTCTTTACATAAACCCGACATCTATGCATAGGTTGCTGAGCTGCATAGAGAGGTAGCCCAACTTCTTCATACAGTTGAAGACCTCTCTCTTCAGGTTATGGTTTCCGATGCTACTCACTCTACTGAGGTTGACCTCCTACAACAAGAAATTGATGATCTTCGCAGTAAGTTAGCTGCAGCTCATGGTTCTGAGTTGACCAAGGACCCTACTACTTCTTGATGATCTTGATTCATATTTGCACTGTTTTTTTTTTGTTTCTTTTATCTTGTTGTTTCCTTTTTCAGACATATATATTTTTATGCCTAACTCTTGCATTCTACTTTTTTTTTCGTGGCTTACCATAATTAAGTATATTTCTATTTTATCTTTTTTGCTCTTTAATTAATTGTTTATTTTATTTTTATGAGTTTATTAGTTTTAAGTTATAAACATAAAAGAAAAAAATTCAATACACCAATCCTTGGAAGCACCAAATGAAGAATTGTTGTTTGCACCTATGAGAAAAAATTGTAATAAGAAGCCCAAACCAACAAAACAAAGAAATTTGAGCCCAGCCCAAATTCCAAGCATGGCGCCCTCCACCAAGACCATGGCGTCCGCCATGGGGTTTGGGACTATAACGGGCAGATTTTCAAAAACCTCACACTTTCTCCATTTTCAACCCCAAAACCACCCAAAAACTCTCATTTTATCAACCACCTACTACCCCATTAACCACTCCAACTTCCATTTTTCTAACCTTCATAAAAATTCAAACTTCCTCCTCCCAATCTCCAACACCCATTTTAAAACCTTTTTTTTCAATTTTCTTCCAAAGGAGCAACAATGGAGTTCAACGGATACGTTCTTCGTGAAGGAAAACCCAGAGACCAACAATGGAAATTCCTTGAAAAATCGCAAGGACAGGAAATTGTCTCAACCAGGTATGTCGATGAAGACTGTCTGTATACTTTAGGACTTTATCATAGTTTTTTTTATTTAGCTGACATCCTAGGATTGCACGAGATTTTTACTAGAAAAGAGCCCACCTTTGAGAGGCTAACTCGGGAATTCTTAAGTTCCCTAATTTATTTGGTTAACCCCAACACTACTAGTAACGTCGGTACGGTTAAATTCCGTCTGTTTAATGTTGAATATGAATATAGCACCGACGAACTAGCAGCTCTGATGGCGCTATTTGTGAGACCCCTTTGGATTCTGAATGGTCCACTGATGCATTTTCCTTCTGTCGTCAATTGTCAAACTCTTCTATAAATTCTTTTGAAGGAATTTTAGCATCATTGATCCATAACCCGGCTATTCGAATTTTTCGATATATGCTCGCCTGTACTATTTTTGGCTGGGAGAATTCAAACAAGGTAAATGCTAGAGAACTTCTATTTTTGCAAGGTGGTCTAACTAATAGAAGAATTAATTCAGTCCCGTTTATGATTGCTCACATGATTGCTGTCCTGAGACACACAGGGACCATAGCTTTTGGAGGACTAGTTACATCTATTGCTAGAACTCTACACCTCGACCCTGAGATAGCTACCCTAGCACCCCTGCCTCCCCGCACAATTAATTTGAAATTTCTAAAAGATATGAAATTGTGCAAGGTGAGGAGAGCGGGTGGCTTTGAACTTATGGTTCGGGGTGTCACTATCCCATCAGTCGTTCTTCCTTGCACCAGGCGTACTGATGTACGAATTACGAGGAACTGGACCTACGATCTAGATGCTCCACCTTTTATGGGTCCATTACCTCCTTATGTTCCACTCAGGGACGGACACGAGACTGATGAAGAGCACCAGCAGAGGGATGAACCTCATGCCCCACCTGTGTCCCCCCACTATGCTTCACCCGCACACACTGCACCTTCTACTTCTAACACTTTTTCAGGTACGGCTCTTGGCTTCTACATTACTGAAGAGATGTGGCGTAACCAGCTAGCCCGGAAGGAGAGAAGAGATGGTTTACTTTCTGCCATCCAACAGCAGCTGGTAGATAACATGAGTTTTATGGAGGCGTCACGACAGCAGACGGACCGCTCTTTTCAAAATCTTATGGAATCTCAATTGGCGATATCCCGCGAGCAACATAGGCAACATGCCCAGTTTCAGAGGCACTCCACCCTCATGGAGGCCACTCAAGGTTCCATTTTATGAAACCTTCGTGAGATTCAGAGTTCACAGATTGCCTTGTCTGCCAGATTCGACTAGTTCGAGGCTACTCAGAGCAGTCTTCAGGTATTTCAATTTTCCAGAGCTCCCCTGAAGAAATGAAGGAAAACAGGCTGAAAAACATGAGCTTAGGTCAAATTTGCACTCATGGCGTCCACCATGGCGCCAACCATAGGGTAGGCCATGACATGGACCACCTCCTTCTGACCTCAACTACCACATTCCCCACTTCCTTTCATTTACACTCATGGCGGGCGCCATGGCCTCCATGGCGGGCGCCACCTTTGGACGATGTTTTCCCCCCCAAAAGGAGTTGGGGGGCATCCCTGTGATTTCCTGCATTCTTCATCCTCTATAAATAGAAGTTCCTGATTTAAATGCTTTTCAACTTGGTCAAGTACTTTATTTCTTAAAAATAGGTTTATTACTTTAACACAATGCGCTCCTTTTTATAAGTGACGATAAGAAGGTCTGATTAGAGAGTAAACTCGATTCTGATTATGCGAAAGCGAAATTTCCTGTTAAATTAGTTCTTTTATTTAGTAGAAAATATTTCCCTATAAGTAGTCCTATTCCGAAGCATTGCGAATGTCATTTGACTATGTGAATTACATTCGACCCTGCTTTTATATCTGAAGTTTATTTCGCTGCACTTTTCTTTCTTGCATGCCCAATTCCCTGTTTAATATTGACTTAGATAATCACCGTAACAATGGGAAATAATAGATTGACGATTGGTCTCTGTGAATCGATAATCTTTTATATTACTCTGACGCGATTCGTACACTTGCGAATACACCACATCAATTATTCCTATGTATAATATGTTTTTGAATTTGATTATTTATATGTTTTGTTAATGAATTATTGCATTATTGTGATAGTGTTATGTTATGATAACTTTTTATGATGATGAAGTTGATGTTGTTGTTATGGGTTGATGTGATGACATTGTTGTTGCATGTTGTAAATCATACGTCCATGTTTCAGAACTTCGGTTCTAATTATGTTGTGGCCTCGATCATATAGTGATAGTTCAAGTGCAAACAACTAATTCCTATGTCTTAGAATTAGTGAAATATTACCTTTGATGGTGGTAACGATGGTTGTTGTACTCCAGTTCAATAGTGAAATAGATCCTATGTTGGTGGACCTTGAATCCTATGATGGTGGAACAAGGAATAAAATGAACCATGAGAGTTCATTTTTTTGTACCAAGTGCATTTTAGAGTCGGTTGTTAGATACATTGCATCCTTGTTGCATTTGTATGTTTGTTATTAATGACCTTGTTGAATGTTGTTGACGGTTGATTTTGGGCATGAAAATTACGGTAAGCTGTTATGAATGATTATGTTGAGTGTAATCTATCTTTCATGTTACGCCTTTTATAATTGATTATGATTTCTCACCCTTTCAGTTTGAATGTTGCCTCAACGTGATTAACATGCAGATACTCAGGAGTAGGCCCATGGACGTAAGTGGAAGCTAGCCTTGGAGTTTACTTATATTTCATCATTTTATATAGTTGGATTCTGCTCTAATTCATGTATCAATGGGTTGGGGTTGATCGGTTTTTTATGAATTATTATGTCGTTTATTTTGTAGTTAAGTATTACTTATGTTGTTGAGATGTTTCATGATATTATAAATTAATGAATTTCCTTTTTATTAATTGATGAGGATTCTGCTGCAGTATATTTAGTCAAGCTCCGAAGTTGTGTAAACTTTGTAGATTTAAATATTATTTGATTATAATTTATGTGTGGTAACCCGTGTTACAGGAGCGTGAGCTGTATGTTTTCATTAAGTGTGACACCCTTGTGTTAAGTTTTAATTAATTTATTCATTAATTATATGTGGGGTTTAGAAAGGTGTTACAATAACCATGATTATTGGGTGAATGTTTATATTCAATTATTCTATGGAATAATGGGAATGGAAGAGTTTATGGATTGACATATTAATGTTGACAAATACTTTGTAGTCATGGGCATCCTTGAGAACAAGAAAGTTAAGAAAGTGGTGGTCAGACTTAAGAGTACTGCTATTGTCTGGTGGGATAAGATTATTGTTCATAAGCATAGGCAAAGAAAAGACCGGTCAAATCTTGGCGAAGAATGAAATAACTGATGATGAAGAGGTCTTTACCGGAGGATTATGAGCATATTCTCTATAAGATGTATATTTAGTGTGTTCATGGAAAGAGAACTATATCAGAATACACAATTGATATTACGCATTTCCCTGAGTGTAATTATATGGGAGTATCAGAAAACCAAAAGGTAGCTCATACATTAGTGGCCTAAACGGATCCTTGCAGGAGATGGCGGATTTACCGACTGTACGGGTCATAGCTAAGGCACCTAGTCTAGCTTTGAATGAATAAATAATGGAGAAATCCCCTCAAAATTTCTCAACTCTTAAGTATTATCCCTATAATAACTTTGAATGAACATGTGATTAGGAAAGGAGTGCAACTGTAATACGGTGGGAGAACTGACTTGGGATGTTTTGCATTTGATCGCAATTGTTGTGGTTAGAAAGAGTGACCATCGAATTTTCTTTTATCCAAAACGGAAAGCATGAAAAGAATAGGAAAGACCTTTTAGATTGTTTCTTGAGTTCGGGGGGTAGATTATGAAAAGGTAAGGTATTAGCACCCTTTTCATCCATAGTTATCTATGGGCTCTTAGTTGCTTGCTAGATCACTTTCTTTGTTTTAAAGTGTTCTCTGTGGTGGTTTTTGAAAGTACTTTTGAAAGGCGCCTTCGTTTAGGAGAACTTTGTAATGGTCCTAGTTTTGTAAGAACATATACAAAGTGTTGGAATTTTGTAAATATTTCATGTTTTGAAAGCGTTTAGTGTTTGTTTTGAAAGTGAGCGCTTGTTGGAACTGAGCGTTTTGAGCTTGGAGATCTTTAACTGTTTGCTCTAGAGCCATCTCTACTGAAATAAACAGTAAGCGGATAAGGAAACTTGTATGAGAAAACTTATTATGATGACATGGATGATATGTGGGTGCAATGTTTTCAAGGATCTCGCGGGGTAAACACAAGAAGATGTTAGAATTTTAACATTGATCAACAACTTTGATTGGAGACCTTTGTATCTATGGATGTATTTCCACGAGAATCAAGCTCACCATGTCAAGTGGGTCATAGCCCTTGACTCAATTTACTTTATTTTGGTCTTTGAAGACGTTTGATTAGAGAATGAATCCTTTTGCCCATTGATAGGCACCTGGTTCAACATGACCCTACATCATAGGCCCTTTGAGATCCTTGAAATGGTTATTGAAAATGCTATGTAATGATGTTATGATATTATGTACAAATATGAAAAGCAAGTTGTTATGTACAAATAGTCATATACACACAAAGCAGACAAATCCTTAGGTTTAGGCTTGCATGGAGTTTGTAGGTAAGTATCCTCTTGAAGTTTAGCCGGCTCAACCAGTCCTAGTTAATAGTAGGCCGGTTCTAAAGGCTCTCAATATCACTGACCTTTATTTTAAGCATTGTCTCAGCTCAATCAATCTTTTCTTGCAGCCGAGATATCCCAAAAGTCCGGTCTCAATGATTGTAGCATCGAGTATCAACCAATTTTCAGCTTTCCACTGAAACCCGTTATCTCACTACGTCCTAATGGCCATGTTTGTTCGATTAAGGTTCTAAAGTCAGTTATTGCTTCATGAAGCCACTCAGCGGCCCCGTATTCTCCTCGATTCAACACAAGGGATACCGGTACCCATAAATGTGTCACACTAACATAGCCATTGTTTAAACCATATCGGTCTACGTTGTACAATTTCCACAATCTATTGCTACTTACCTAAAAAGGTGTCCCAAATCTGGGTAGAGGATCAAAGCAAGCCCAAACAAGGAACCATAATGTAAAGAAAACAAGTCAAACAATGAAAGCAAGTAAAGGTGATCTAGACCTAAGGTAACCCCACTTTTTATTCATCCCAGCAGAGTCGCCAGTTCTGTAATACGATGGGAGAACTGACTTGGGATGTTTTGCGTTTGATCATAATTGTTGCGGTTATCAAGAGTCGCCAACAATTTTTATTTTATCCAAAAAGGAAAGGCTGAAAAGAACAGGAAAGACCTTTCAGATTCTTTCTTGAGTTCGGGGGGTAGATTATGAAAATGGAAGGTATTAGCACCCTTTTCATCCATAGTTATCTATGGCCTCTTAGTTGCTTTCTATATCACTTGCTTTGTTTGAAAGTGTGCTTTGTGGTGGTTTTTGAAAGTATTTTTGAAAGGCGCCTTCATTTAGGAGAACTTTGTAATGGTTCTCGTTTCGTAAGAACGTATACGAAGTGTTGGACTTTTGAAAATATTTCATGTTTTGAAAGCGTTTGGTGTTTGTTTTGAAAATGAGAAATGATGTTTGTTTTGAAAGTGAGCAAGCAACTAAGAAAATTTCTACCTACTCAAAAGTCTTTTGTTCATTTCTTCCTTTCCTTTGATATTGCTATCTTACCATTAATTGGTAAGAAGCCTTATCTTTGGATGTAAAGGGACGGGAGTGGGTCATCGTATAGCCATGATAACAATGTTCTGAGATATCTTAGCATTTCTCTTTGAGGGAATAAGATCATTTGAAAGGCAACATTCGTAGCGTCATCGAGGGACTATGATCTTGTATTTTGATTGTTTTTGCTAAGACATCCCACATGCATAACATGACCATTTTTTAAGCAACAAGTGGAAGTAACCCTAGGGGTGCATGTCTGAATAGTGTGTTTGAATTGCATGCATTTATTCTTTTATTAAGGGTTGTCTACTTGTTGATTTTATCTTCCCATACAAATCCTAATTACTAGTATTTATATGAAAGCGATAATTTGCGGAAAATAAATATTCTACGCTATTACAATCATTAGGGGGATGGGGTGTACAAATTTACAAATGGGGATTGCAAGAAATTAAAGTCCTAATTATCTATTACAACCATATTGAAATAATGTACAAGAAATGTAAAATGGACTTGTTTTGTTTTTGTTAAGAAAAGAAATAAGTTTGCTTAAGAAAATATTTTTGATCTTTCGGTTTTAATAGAAAATAAAGTATATGAACATAAAAATATTTTTGGTGTTTTTGATTATTAAAGATAAAATAAATAATAAGAGGAAAAGGGGTCAGAATCAGCACGTTGTTGAAATAAGAGGGAATAAAAGTTCCGACTTTGATATACTGCATGTCAGAAAGAAACTGTTAGCAGAAAAGGGGAAAGTTAGAAGTTCTGGGTCCGTTGGGAACAAAGAGAAGTCTAGAAGTTCTTATTGCTGAGGGAATCTAGAAGTTCTAATGTCACTGGTAGGTCAAAAGTTCTGGTTGTTGAGGGAGTCTAGAAGTTCTGGTTGTTGAGAGAGTGAGGCGATAATGCTGTTGGGTGAGGATATCTAGAAATTCTGGTCTAGGAATATTGTTTGACAGATAAATGGGTAAAAATGTCAATAAATAAACCTAAAGATATGCTTCTGGGGATAGAACCCAGGACCCTTAGCACTAATGTCTTATGCGCATGCTTTCTACCACTGGGGTGGCTGTATATCCGTTATTAGAAGAAAAACATAAACATGTATCATAAAGTAAACTCTGATGATGAACTTAATCCCCTTATCCATGCTAATTAGAACATCTACATCTTAGTCATTTCTCAACGAAACAGAAAATGCGCACATAGCAGTTATGGAAGGTTTCATCATGTTTCATAAATATAAGATATCAGAACTATAAATCAGAAGCAAGCATGAATTTTGCTAATCCTAATTTCTTTAAGAACTTATGAACTAAAGTTCTCTCTTCTCAGACAAAAATACATGAAATCTATGAATATGTACAGAATCAGAATCAACATGTCTACATTGTATTTTTGAACATGCAAGTCTAACAATTCTTAAGTAATATGATAAGAGTCAGCAGAAGCTTACCTTTCAGCTGGAAAATGTTCTGTGAACTAGAGCTTGGCTCTGACTTCTTGTGATGTTCTGATCAGCTTCCTCACGTGCTTAACAGGCTGAAACAATCTTTAACTTGGGCTATGAATGGTTAGAAAATTCTGGAACAGCCAAGAAGCAAAGTTCTGACTTTTTGAGGTGGAGATTGATGGAGAACATTTTACAGTCTGAAAACAGAAGTTAGGATGTCCTCTAAATGTATATTAGAAGCTGTATGGATGATTTGGTCAAGAAACACTAGAGGAAAATTTTAGTATAAATGTAAAATTCAAAAACTAGCAGGTTTTGTATTTGTGTTTGCAGTTTCGGATTCCTGGAATTTTTAGCAAAGTTTCAAGGCTTTTTCTTTTCAATTTTTCGACCTCTTTAAAGTTGCAAATGAAGTTCAATTTATAGGCAATGTATTTTGTAGCTTGGAGAAGTCAAGAGTACAACCATCATATGCTAGAGCACTGACTTTTTCTTGAACCAAATAAGGCACAAAGTAAGGTGGTTGGCAGCTTTTAGCCATGCCTAATCTAAATTTGTAAGCATGAATTATGGAAAAGTACCCTCAGAAGCAAAAGCAAAGCATGCGCCTAGCATAAACTTTGTACAAAAGTTTGCTTTTCAAGGACAACAATGGTACTTCTATGTCACATGTGGGGAAATCCTTTGGATAAAGACTCAAAAGTGGGTGTGAGTATTAAATCATGATGAGATTTATCAAAACAAAAAACCTACAATATGAGATTATGTATCATAGCTTAATCTGGATCAGAAGTTCAGCATCAGGGTAACTTAGAACGAACATCCAACTTCTGATCTTTGAATCTTCCTGCTCCAGCATGTTCTGAATGAGTTCTCAAACATTCCAGAAAGCTTGTAACACACTTTGTAGATCTTCTTTGAATTACTCTTGCAAATTCTGATTGAACCTACATGAAAACTGGCCCAGAAGTTCTGACCAAATTCTGTCTTGGAAATGCCCAGAATTTATTAAGTGCTGCAGTTTCATGGACGTGTCTTTGAAGATTTATAACTTGAAATCCCAGCATTGTAGGAGAAGTTATGTTCTGCCATGTTTGAGATCTTGTTGAGGTCTAAAATTCTTGGGTCAGAAGTTCTTCCAGAATCATCTTGCATCATGGTGAAAATCTGGCCAGAAGTTCTAAACTTATCATCTTTCCTAAACACTTAGAAAAATTTCTAAGTATTTAGCATTTTGACATTTCCCACAATTTTGACTTTTGATTTTCTTAATGAACCAAACCTTATATTTTAACATGTCTTGATGAAATGTGATTCTTGAGACTTGATTTTGATCCAAAAGTCAAAGTTTGACTTTTCAGCATGCAATTGACCATTTTTCCTATGTGCCAATTCCAAACCTAAATTGATGTGTTAATGCTGCAAACTTGATGTCATGGAAAATCTTGTGAGAAAATCCCTTGAGAAATGAGAGGTCAAATTTTGGGGTACAACAGCTGCCCCTGTTCAATCTTCTTGAACCTGAAGAGTTAGATTGGCGAGTCTGCCATTCGTGACTTGAAGGTGGAAGATGATTGAACACTAGAGTGCCCATAAATTTGCACTCGATGATGTGTTAGTCGACTGTGTAGGGAATGGGCTTAAAGATGCCATTTGGAAAAATGATGGAGTTTTCGGAGATGGGCTTATAGATGCCATCCAGCGTGACTGGGGAAAGTATTAGGATAAATCTTTTGGTTGATTTATACTAAAATAGTATATGTCTTTTTGCCTGTTTTTGAATCTGGAAGAGATAAGTCTAACCAGAAGAGGACTTTGTTTGTCTGTTATCTATAATGAGTCGATGTAGGGATGCTTTTAGGAGACATATGAGAGGAAGTCTGGGTAGGGTAACTTCATGATGAGTCCGTGTAAAACTTCATCTGAAAATTTATGAGAAGGAACTTGAGTAGGGTAACTTCATGATGAGTTCGTGTAAAAACTGCATCTGGTAGTAAGAAGGAACCTGGGTAGGGTAACTTCATGATGAGTCCGTGTAAAACTTCATTTGGAAATGTACGAGAAGGAACCTTGGTAGGGTAACTTCATGATGAGTCTGTGTAAAACTTCATCTGGAAATGTATGAGAAGGAACCTGTGTAGGGTAACTTCATGATGAGTCCGTGTAAAACTTCATCTGGAAATGTATGAGAAGGAACCTGTGTAGGGTAATTTCATGATGAGTCCGGGTAAAACTTCATCTGGAAATGTATGAGAAGGAACCTCTGTAGGGTAACTTCATGATGAGTCAGTGTAAAACTTCATTTGGAAATGTATGAGAAGGAACCTGTGTAGGGTAACTTCATGATTAGTCCGTGTAAAACTTCATCTGGAAATGTATGAGAAGGAACCTATCTAGGGTAACTTCAGCTGGTCGTGCAAATAATTGTCTTGTTTGGTTTCAGGTATTAATCTCTGACCTGAGAAAGAAAGATAGTTTTACTAGCTTGTTACAGGTGTTAATCTTCAATCTCTTCATGTAGATAGTTTTCCTGGCTTTTTACAGGTGTTAATCTTCAATCTCTTCATGTAGATAGTTTTCCTGGCTTGTTACATGTATTAATCTATAATTAGTCGTCCACAGATAGTTTTCCTGGCTTGTTACAGGTATTAATCTGGAACTTGAAAAGGTTAGCTTTAATGATAAACATAAGTTTCATATACCATCATATCCTCACATCTCTGAGTAATCAATGTTCTGAAGCAATTGTAGCATGCAAGATTCTAAGATTCTGAAGCGTTACTATTCAATCAAAACAGAATCATATGCAACGGCTTCTTTCAGACAAGAATCTTCTCAATATGGAAACAACATTGAATGTCCATTATCACGCTTTATGTTGGACAGGATTTCTATGCCTATACAAACAAGCTAATAGGACAAATCGTTTATGATTTTGAATATGACTGCAGTACATCTCAAAAACGCTGCAAGCTTACATATTCTTTTTACGCTCAAAATTGTGTAAAATATTACAGTTGTGATACTGTTTTTGTTAAGAAAAACAACCATACATAGAATACCTTTTATCTTGATTAAGATAGTTTTCCTTGAGATTAACCTGGTTGTAGTTGTACTCAAGAGGACTTTGGCATTTGTCAAAGTAGTAATTGTAATCAGTTTTTGATTAGTGGATTAAGTCCTCGTTGGAGAGAGGCGAAATCACCTTAACGGGTGGACTGGAGTAGTTTGAGATCAAACGAACCAGGATAAAAATATCGTGTATATTGTGCATTTGTTTTTAAGTTTTCAATTCAACCCCCCCTTCTTGTGTTTTTCACTTCTTCACATGTTGCATTGGTATTGTAGTTAGGAGAAGAAGTTTTGGGGTTTGGATGAGGTCCTATCAATGTAATCAGGTTCATCCTCAACAAGTGTTGTAGTGCTTAAGACAACAACATTTTGATATTGGTAAACAATCTTTTGGGCTCGTCTGGCCTTCGTTGATTTCCCCTTTGTTGTTATCGCTGCGACGCAGGACCGGAGATCAGGACTGCCCCCACATGTTGGTCTTGATTGCTCTTGTTAAGACACTTTTGACCATACACATCATTGGACTCTTTCTTCCTGTTGTATGGCTTTTTCTAAGTATCAGAGGGTGTAGCCCCTTGGATCTTTCCACTTTTGATGCCAGATTCGACCCTTTTGCCAGTCAATATTATCTCGGTCAACCCGGTTGAGGAGCTTCTGATTAGGTGATTGAAGAAAGGTCTTGTCAAAGTTCCCATGAAGATGTCAATCAGCTCCCTGTCAGTTAATGGGGGCTGCACCATACCAGCCAAATCTCTCTACTTTTGGGTGTATTCTTTGAAGCCCTCATTGGAACGCATGGTCATGTTCTACAACTGCACACAAGTTGGTGCAAGATCAGCATTGTATTGGTATTGCTTGTAAAAAGCAGCGGCTAGATCTTCCCAAGTGTGAATGTGGGAACTCTCCAATTGATATAACCACTCAAGTTATGTCCCAGCTAAACTCTCTTGGAAGAAATGGATCCAATGCTTTTGATCAGTTGTGTATGGTTGAATCTTACGGACATAAGACTTTAGATGCAACTTAGGACAAGAGACTCCATCATACGGGGAAAAGGTAGGGACTTTGAGCTTCGGTAGGATGACCACTCCAGAAACTAAACCCATGTCTCCAAAGTCCAAACCAAGCACAACTTGGATCTCCACAACTTTTAGTTTATCCACAAGTTGTTTGTACTTTTCATCTACTGCTGGATACTGCTCCTCATAAGAGTCATCTGCATCAGTAGCTATGTTGGCTCTAATACTTCCAGATTCCTCTTCTTGACTGTCTTTAGAAGAAGCATCTTCTTTTTGATCTAGCTGGGCATGCCCCTTGGACCTTCTCCTTACGTTGAGGATGACAAACTTTTTCTTCTTCTTGCTCTCTTTGGTGAAGAGTGTTTTCAGATCTTCTCACCCAAGGGCTAAGTTCATGAGCGCTTGTTAGAACTGAGCATTTTAAGCTTGGAGATCTTTCACTGTTTGCTCTAGAGCCACCTCTACTGAAATAAACAGTAAGCGGATAAGGAAACATGTACGAGAAAACCTGTTATGATGACATGCATGATATGTGGATGTAATGTTTTCAAGGATCTCGCGGGGTAAACATAAGAAGATGTTAGAATTTGAACATTAATAAACAAATTTTATTGGAGACCTTTGTATCAGTGGATGTCTTTCTACGAGAATGAAGCTCACCGTGTCAAGTGGGTCATAGCCCTTGACTCAATTTACTGTATTTTGGTCTTTGATGATGTTTGATTAGAGAATGAATCCTTTTGCCCATTGATAGGCGTCTGGTTCAACATGACCATGCATCATAGGCCCTTTGAGATCCTTGAAATGGTTATTAAAAATGCTATGGTATGATGTTATGATATTATGTACAAATATTCAAAGCAAGTTGTTATATACAAATAGTCATATACACAAAAAGTAGACAAGTCCTTAGGTTTAGGCTTGCATGGAGTTTGTAGGTAAGTACCCTCTTGAAGTTTAACAGGCTCAACATGTCCTAGTTAATAGTAGTCGGGTTCTAAAGGCTCTCAATATCACTGACCTTTATTTTAAGCATTGTCTCAGCTCAATCAATCTTTTCTTGTGGTCGAGATATCCCAAAAGTCCGGTCTCAATGAGTGTAGCATCGAGTATCAACCAATTTTCATCTTTCCACCGAAACTGGTTATCTCACTACGTCCTAATGGCCAAGTTTGTTCAATTAAGGTTCTAAAGTCAGTTATTACTTCATGATGCCACTTAGAGGCCCCGCATTCTCCTCGATTCAACATAAGGGATACCGGTACCCACAAATGCGTCACACTAACGTAGCCATTATTTCAACCATATCGGTCTATGTTGTACAGTTTCCACAATCTATTGCTACTTACTAAAAAGGTGTCCCAAATCCGGGTAGAGGATCAAAGAAAGCCCAAACAAGGAACCATAATGTAAAGCAAACAAGTCAAACAATGAAAGCAAGTAAAGGTGATTCTAGCCCTAAGTTAACCCCAATTTTTATTCATCCCAGCAGAGTTTCCAGTTCTGTAATACGGTGGGAGAACTGACTTGGGATGTTTTGCGTTTGATCGCAATTTTTGCAGTTATCAAGAGTCTCCATCGACTTTTCTTTTATCCAAAAAGGAAAGGCTGAAAAGAACAGGAAAGACCTTTGAGATTGTTTCTTGAGTTCGGGGGGTAGATTATGAAAAGGGAAAGTATTAGAACCCTTTTCATCCATAGTTATCTATGGGCTCTTAGTTGCTTTCTAGATCACTTTCTTTGTTTGAAAGTGTGCTTTGTGGTGGTTTTTGAAAGTATTTTTGAAAGGTGCCTTCGTTTAGGCAAACTTTGTAATGGTTCTCATTTCGTAAGAACGCATACAAATTGTTGGACTTTTGAAAATATTTCATGTTTTGAAAGTGTTTGGTGTTTGTTTTGAAAGTGAGCAAGGATGTTTGTTTTGAAATTGAGCAAGCAACTAAGAACTTTTCTACCTACTCAAAAGTCTTTTGTTCATTTCTTCCTTTCCTTTGATATTGCTATCTTACCATTGATTGGTAGGAAGCCTTATCTTTGGATGTAAAGGGACGGGTGTGGGTCATCGTATAGACATGATAGCAATGTTGTGAGATATCTTAGAATTTCTCTTTGAGGGACTAAGATCATTTGAAAGGCAACATTCGTATTGTCATCGAGGGATTGTGTTCTTCTATTTTGATTGTTTTTGCTAAGACATCCCACATCATAACATGACACTTTTTTAGGCAACAAGTGGAAGTAACCCTAGGGGTGCATGTGTGAATAGTGTGTTTGAATTGCATTCACTTAATCTTTTATTAAGGGTTGTCTACTTGTTTATTTTATCTTTCCATACAAATCCTAATTACTAGCATTTATATGAAAGCGATAATTTGGGGAAAATAAATATTCTACGCTATTAAAATCATTAGGGGGATGGGGTGTACAAATTTACAAATGGGGATTGCAAGAAATTAAAGTCCTAATTATCTATTACAACCATATTTAAATAATGTACAAGAAATATAAAATGGACTTGTTTTGGTTTTGTTAAGAAAAGAAATAAGTTTGCTTAAGAAAATATTTTTGATCTTTTGGTTTTAAAAGAAAATAAAGTATATTAACATAAAAATATTTTTGGTGTTTTTGATTATTAAAGATAAAATAAAATGATAAGAGGAAAAGGGGTCAGAATCAGCACGTTCTGAAATAAAAGGGAATAGAAGTTCCGACTTCGATACACTGCATGTCAGAAAGAAAATGTTAGTTGAAAAGGGGAAAGTTAGAAGTTCTGGGTCTGCTGGGAACAAAGGGGAGTCTAGAAGTTCTGATTGCTGAGGGAATCTAGAAGTTCCAATGTCACTGGCAGGTCAGAAGTTTTGGTCGTTGAGGGATTCTAGAAGTTCTGATTGTTGAGAGAGTGAGGTGATAATGCTATTGGGTGAGGATATCTAGAAATTATTATCTAGGAATATTGTCTGACAGATAAATGGGTAAAAATGTCAATAAATAAAAGTTGTATATTAGAAGCTATATGGATGATATGGTTAAGAAACACTTGACGAAAATTGGAGTTTGAATGTAAAAATAAAAAACTAGCAGGTTTGTATTTGTATTTGCAGTTTTGGATTCCTGGAATTTTTAGCAAGGTTTCAAGGCTTTATCTTTGAATCATCCTGCTCCAGCGTGTTTTGAAGGAGTTCTCAGACTTTCCAGAAAGCTTGTAACATGATTTTTAGATCTTCTTTGAATTACTCTTGCAAATTCTCATTAAACCTACATGAAAACTGGCCCAGAAGTTCTGACTAAATTCTGTCTTGGAAATGCCCATAATTTACTAAGTGTTGTAGTTTTCATGGACGTGTCTTTGAAGATTTATAACTTGAAATCCTAGAATTTCTAGGATAAATTCTATTCTTCCATGTTTGGAATCTTGTTGAGGTCTACAATTCTTGCGTCAGAAGTTCTTCAAGAATCAGCTTGCATAATGGTGAAAATTTGGCCAGAAGTTCTGAACTTATCATCTTTCCTAAACACTTAGAAAAATTTCTAAGTATTTAGCATTTTGACTTCTCCAACAATTTTGACTTTTGATTTTCTTAATGAATCAAACTTTATATTTTAACATGTCTTTATGAAATGTGATTCTTGAGACTTAATTTTGATCTAAAAGTCAAAGTTTGACTTTTCAGCATGCAATTAACCATTTCGCCCTTGTGCCAATTCCAAACCTAAATTGATGTGTTTGTGCTGCAAAATTGATATCATGGAAAATCTTGTGAGAAAATCCTTGAGAAATGAGAGGGCAAATTTTGGGGTACAACAGCAACAACCAGGGATTCCAACCGTAAGAATAAGAGGACTAGCAACTTTAGTGGTGTGCATGAGGGTAAAGAACCTGTCCAGAGGCAGAACAATCCATATGTTAAACCCACTGGAAACACATATTATTTTTGTAATGAAGAGGTCACATATCAAATGTTTGTCCAACAAGGAGAGTCGTTGTTATTACAAAAGAAAGGGAAAAGGAATAGGAAAAAGAAGGACATGTAGTTGAGAACAAAGAATATGCAAAGGTTGAGATTGCAGAGGAATAATCTCATTAGAGGGTAAATTTTATGTTGTAGATAATTTTACTAGCATCGAAGATGAAGGGCGGTGCAATAATTATTTTAAAACACAACGTTCTATCAAGAACAAGGTGTGTAATCTGATTGTGGATAGTGGCAAGATGGAGAATCTGGTGTCACAGAAATTAGTAGATTATTTGAAATTGTCCATGGAGCCCCATGAGAAGCCATAAACCCTTATTTATGTAAGCAAGGGCTCCAAAGTTTGAGTAACACTAGCCTGTAGAGTTTCTTTCTCTGTCAAAAAGCATTATAGAGAAGAGGTACTTTATGATGTTCTTGATATAGATGTTTGTTATATTTTACTTGGTAGGCATTGAAAGTTTGATAATGATATCACTTATCAAGGACGGGATGACGTGATGATGTTTACATGGGGCGCACATAAAATTTCTATGGATCCTTATTGTAAGAATCTAGAAGAAAAGAAGTTTAGTTTCTTGGTTATGATACATAGTGAAAAGGAACTAGAAGAGGCTGTTAAATAAACTGAATTTTTCTGTTAATTGGTGAGTAAAAGGATGATGAGTGTTGTAAAGGAGGAAACAACAATAACAAAATAAATGTTAGGGATCCTATAGAATTTCATGGAATTGAGCCCATATGAGCTACCAAGTAATTTGCCTCTTATGCGAGATGAACGCGGAAAAGTTTAAGCTTTCAATATGGCAGGCGATGTGATGGTGTTTTTGCATAAGGAAGGGTTTACATTTGGTACTTACAACAAGCTGCAGCCACATCAATATAACCTGTTCACAATGACCCTAAATATAAATTATAATGCTTACGTGGTAGCTCTGCCGAATTTCATGAATATATCCAATACTTTCAATGTTTATGGCATTCATGAATATCAACTAGGTGAGACTTTTTTTATAAAGAATAGAACTTAGGGTTAAGTTCTTCAGAGGGGGAGGAGACTGATGTAGGAAGTCTTTTTAAGTCATCGGAGTTTGTTTCAGGCCCAAAAACATCATTTTAATAATTTTTGCAATTTTTTTATTTTATTTCTTTTTTGGATTAGAAGTACATTAGGGTTTATTTTTCTATTTTATTTATGTTTTGGATTAGAATCTCATTAGATTTTCTTTTTTTATATTTAAACACCTTTGGGTGTGGTTGTCAAGGTTATCTTTGATATGATGAAATTTAGTATTTTTTTTCTATCTGGTGGATTCCAGAGTTTATCTGATAGGTTTTGTACTTGCAATCATGTGTTTTCATTCTAGGATTAGCCTTTTTTGATCCCTTATGATTTTAACTATATCATATCTATATAACATCAATAACACCTTTTGACATTAGTAATCCTCTAGTTGCAGTACCAAGAAATAATTTTGGTTGATGTTGTAAGCTATTTCTGAATATGTGGATCTAGTGATTTCATCAAATCCATGGTTTAAGAACTTTCTCAACATAAACTTGTAAAGTTCCCATGTTTCATATGTTGATATGATGTGTAAATGTTAATTTTAATTTGAAAATAAGCTTGTTTGTTTTATTAAATTAAATAACCTAAAAAGGAATATATTTTTTGTATTTTTGTATTAAATAACCTAAATTGATTTTATAAGTGAGAAAAAGATGATAAATATAAATTAATCAACTAATTAAATTTAAAAAGTTAAATACTTTTTGTGTTTTTTATAAATAAAAAAAAACAAAACAAATTAACTAATATAAAAAATAAGCTAAATTAATTAATTAAAATAAAATAAAAAGAACAAAATCATAGGTGTGTAAAAAAGAATTGGATGGTGTAGATAGAAGAAAGACAAAGCCCAAGTGCCATCAGGCCCATCAAAAGATCAAACAAAAAGAAAATTCTCAAGGAGGTGCGTATGGAAAGCTTATGTGGATACTACTGTGCAAGAGTACTAGGGTCAGCGCTAAAGTATTCTAGTCCTATGGCAGAGAGAGAGAGAGAGAGAGAGAGAGAGAGAGAGAGAGAGAGAGAGAGAGAGAGAGTTGGAGCTCACCAGACGCGGGGAGGGAAGGGTACTTAAACGGTCTCCCACGTTGATGCCCCTCATTTCCCAACTCTCTTTCTCTCTCTTCTATCATTCTTCTGACCCCCTCTCTCTAACACTCAAAATGCTATGACATCTCTCTAGTTTTCCATAACAACCAAAACCCTCGCCATCCTTAGTTTGCCCTAGGATCACTATAACACCACCCTACAAACCACCACTTTCATCATGTTCATCATGAAATGATGAACTCCTACCCAAAAACATGAACACCTTCAAGCAACCTACCCAGAATGATGAAAATTAATTGTGTTCATCATGAAAATGTTGAATGTTCATCTTCAACCTTCACATTGTCATACACTCCTAACCCATAAAGCCCATAACCTTCACATTTTCATCATGTTCATCATGACCATGATGAACTTCATCTCTAACCTTCAACCCAAACCCTAAATCAACCCAAAAAAATCTCAAAACATCATCAAATGAACCCAAAACAACTTCAAACCAACTCTAAACACATCATAAACAACAATCATACACCAAAAACACAAGATCAAACAAAAAATCCGAACCCCCGGAAAAACCATAGATCCACTACTGTTTGACCTAAACACCAATGATCCAACCTTTTACACAACCTACATAAACCTAAACATAAATGTAAACAGATACTAACCCTAAAACACAAGTATAAACACCAAACCCGAACATCCCAATCAAGCCCTAACCTATAAAAGTAAAATTGATCCACATTCAAACATTTAACCATAATCATCAAAGAAAGATTCAAACAACATAAATAAAATGCAAAAAAATAAATAACAAGATGGAAAAGATAACTATATGAATTTTCTTGGATGTGAAGACCCCTTGGGTAACTTTGTCTTCTAATTTTCTTGTTTTTCCTTGTTTATTTTCTTTTTATCTTTTGATTTCTTCTAACCTCCACTTCTTTCTACTTTGTTGTGAGGTTTCTCTGGGTTGATTATATGGAGGCTAAGCTTAGGACCTTTATAACTTCGAGGTGAATCCCTAAGGGTCTATGGAAGGAGCTTTGGAGAGGGCTGAGGAAATTGCAGGGCTGCAAATTTTAGGGTTCTCGGTCATTTCTCTGAGAACTTTTTCTGTCAATTTCTTTTCGTCCCTTCCATTATAAATCATATGGTTTTTAAAGGTAATAACTAGGGTTAAAGTTTATGTTTGACTAATATATTCTTGGAAGGATTGTTGTATTTTGGGATGACTTATCTGATTTGCATCAGATTTAATCCTTAAGGCGCAAGTTTGTGCAATTTTAGAATGTATCCATGGGCCTGCATCTTTGAATATGATTAGAATGTATCCATGGGCCCGCAAGTTTTGTGTTTTCCTATTTTTCGGACTTTGTTGACTTATGTTTGACTCTGACAAAATACAAATAAAAATAATATAAATAATAATAATTAATAATAAAATAGAATAGATATAATAATACTAAAACTAATAATATTTGTTGTGTGGATGGCTTATCTTGGAAGGCTGGCAACCAAGGACATGTTGAATAGGTTTGGGATCAATATTGATGGTATTTGTGTTTATTGTGGTTTGCAGGAAAGTATCCAACATTTGTGCTTTGACTGTGATATTGTGAAAATTATATGGAGCCAAATGTTAGATTGGATAGAGATACACAAGAGACCCATAAATGGAATTTATATTTCGAGTGGATTATTAATATGACAAAGAGGAAATCTTTGCAATGCAAGCAGATTAAGGTGATTTTTGCATAAACCTTGTATAGCATTTGGATAACCCGAAACCTCATTATCTTTCAGAATCACACTAAAGATAATTTGAGAAGTGAAGACATCAAAGAGAAGGTTAATGCCTGCAAGGAGAAGTACAAGAAGAAGCCGCACAATTGAGTTTAGCTTTTGTTGAGCTTGCTTAGTTTTATTTTTTTTGTCCTCATAGTTGAGGTGCCTGGATTTGCGGGTCGGCCTTGTATTGACACTATTTTTGGATATATATATATATATATATATATATATATATATATATATATATATATATATATATATATATATATATATATATATATATATATATATATATATATATATATATATATATATATATATATATATATATATATATATATATATATATATATATATATATATATATTCTATTTTCTCCAAAAAAAATATATTAATGTTATATTATTAACGCAAAAATAAATAGTAATAAAATATGAAAACAATAATAATAATATGGTTAAAAGAAGAAAAAAAGAAAAAATTATCAAAATTCAAAAAGATCCCCTTTACTTTTAGTCAATTAGGTTGACTTCTTTTTGAACTTAGACCAAAGACCCTTAAACTTGTCCAATGACTTAGATGAACTTCCATTGAGTCAGATGAAATCCTAAGTTTTGGACAAATACAAAGACTCAGATGAAATGGATTGACTTAGCTAAATAAGTAACCATGCATCAGACAAACTACAATGACCTAATTGAAAACCTAGGGATTTAAATAAATGCAATGACTCAGATGAATTAAAATGAATGACTTAAAAAAATGGTGGAGAATATTAACAAGTAAGTATTTTATATTCTTCATTTATATTTATTGTAAGTTATAATTTCTAATGATGTTATTTTCTAACAACTATTATTATTTGAAATTATATGTGTTTAAAGTCAAGACACCTAGAGACAAGACACCATGACAACAAGACACCATTATTTGATGTAATGATGCGTATATTGTAGGTTGTTTTGTGCTATTTTAGTTTTGGTGTAATATACATTTTTTAGTTCCTAATGGAATTGTGTCATTGATGTAATACAATTTTTTGTCTAATTCAACTAACAAATGGGTGTATTGTTATTTATGGTATGATATGGTTCAAAAATATTCAGGTTAAAAATTGGGGAATTCTGTAAAATTGAAAAATATATATTAAAAAAACAAATAATATCACAACGTTATTTAATTCTACTGTTGTTATAAGTAGAGCGCTATCCATAATAATACAACCCAAAAATGGCGTTGCTGGGATTCGAACCCAGGACCTATAAATTATTTCAAACAATTTTGTTCTTCAACCGTAGTTATAAGTAGCATTTTGCCTAACTTATAATCACGATCACACGCACGTTGTGGAAACCAACATACATGCAATCACATGCTACATAACAACGGACGTGCTACCATCATTATATATGTTTCACAACCGTCATTATATGTGTTTTATGTAGTAGTGAGGATATATTTAGTGTGTTTGAAGGATTTTAATTATGTTTATTATTCTTTTGAGAATATTGGGGATGATGGCACTACTACTCCCTCTAAGAACGTTCATTACACGACCTTTAACAACTTTATTTCCCAATTGGATTTGATTGTCCTTCCCTTATTAGGGAGGAGTTTTACTTGGTTCCAATATAATGGAAGGTATTGTAGGCTCGATTAGATTCTTGTGTTTGATGGTTAGTGGAATTTTTGGGGGATGGCTTGTCAATCGTCCTTTCCTAGAAATGTTTCCAATCATTTCCTGATCATTCTTAAATATTACAATCAGTTATGGAGTCTCCTTACATTTATATTAAGTAACTTATGGATTATGCATTATAATTTGTAAGAGGTTGTCCCTTTTAGTTGGGTTTCTTCTTCGTCTTGAAGGAAATATTTTGTTCTTAAAGAGAAGCACAAGTCCCTCCAAGGAATTTTGAAAGTGTGAAATAAACATGTGTTTGGTAATCACAACCTATGAATAGACTTTTTAAGAGAAATAAGTAAGTAATTTTGATTTTAATACTACTTGTTAATTAATAATGTGTGATGTCACATGCAAGTATACATATATGTTTTAAGTAGCAAGTGATAAAATAGAAGGATGTCGAACCCAATTGAACTGGAAAGTAACTTAAATTGATTTTATAAAGAACTATCTTTTGTAAATGAGAATGAGAAAGATAAAAATAGTTTATGGTTGTCAAATGTTCAATTTTAGTAGCAAACACAATTAAAAACAGTGCCAAGAAGGTAAGTGAGTTCAATAATAGAGAATATGTTTGGCAATGATCCATTAATATAAATTGTAATTTATGGATACATGATATGTTGTGTCATGCTAGGAAAGGTCACAAAATGATCTAATGGTGTATCTCTACAATATTAAGAGCATATAAATCAATGCAAGATGATAAATATTTAAGCCTCACTTGTAACCCTAATGCATGTCTGGTTTTATTTTGAGTGTTCTTTATGACTGTAACTCTTTATCTCTAAAGTAGCTAATCTAGTGAATATCTCTATCTTAGTATTTTTAATCACTTTTACCATGAAATATGCTTGTTTTTGGATCTCTCACAATAACAAGCTTGTATCTTTTCCTGAGTTGATCAATCAAAGAAACAAATTTATAACAACTTAACACATGATAAAACAAAGCATTAACAACACATTATTTAACATAAAAACTTTATTATAATAACTTCTCATTATTCAACATAAAAGGTTTACCTTATAATGAGCTGAGTACATATAAAAACACTACTTTTTTAGCTAATCATTCTCAAATGCACACTGAAAATGAAATAACAAACTAAAAGAAACTTCTTTGTTTTATTGCAAGGGTTAGTCACCAAGAGACGAATTATATCATTCCATGTATGAGCAATAGGCACTTGAAGGGACGAGAAGAATAATCTCCCTTCTCATTTAACTTTCTCTCTTCGCTGGTGTTTTTAAGTGTTTTCTATTTCTCCAATTATTGAACTCCTCCTCATTTCTTCAAGAGTTTCTTTTATAGTTCCTTCAACTAGGGTTTTATGCATTGTCATAGATCTCGGGCTTGAGGATAATTGTCAAATCAGGTACAAAGAAAATCAACATTATTCCCTCAATTTGTTTCGATTTGTACAAAAGTAAAATCAGGTACATGCAACAATGGGGGGAAAACTGTAGTGTTTCATTCTGGTGTCGTAGACACGCAGGCGAAATTATCCTTGTAGTAACATGACACATTAGTGGATGTACTATGATACCTACTTTTGTCTTCTAGAGCCTCGTTCTCATCCTTTCACATCAACTCTCCTTCCAAATGCATATTGTTTCCACATGTGTCCTGGAAGTGTAGTTGATGTTTCTCCTTTTTCTCCGCTGCTTCCAGCTTTCCACTTTCCTTTTGGTACAAGTTGTTGACTCATGCTGACGTGCTAGACTGCATCTAAAGCTAATCCTACACAAGCAACAAACACATAAAAATAACAAAAGAGAGCACCTATTGTTCTCTTTATAAACAACTCTGTTGCACCCCAAAATTTACCCTCTTGATTTCAGAATTTCTTAGGCTTATGTTTCATCATAAACATCATATTTCATTGCATTCATGCATTATGTAGGGATCAAAGTATTTTGTTTATCAAACCGCCCTCAAGCACTAGAAGGTTGATTATATTGACAAGTTGCTCAAGGAGGGCCTTATCATCTATAACCTCTATATCTTTTGATCCCAAAGGTACCACATGTCTCAAGATGTCTTATCCACCTTATTGGATCATCAGAACATTGAGTATTGTGTTGTTATAAGGAGAATCACTTTCTTTTGATTCATCAGTCAAAACTAGGGTTTGAGTTTTAATTATGGATTCTTTAGAATTTTTGATTGGAAACTCCTTCCATAGCCTTTATGTGTTTGGAATATCATATGTTTGAAGTTTTGGTCATCAATTTTGAAGAGAAGTGGTTAAATTGAATCAAAGGGAAAAACATTCATTTTACTCAAAGTCAACAAAGTCAAAGTTGACCAAGTGGGCTTTTGGTGAACATGAATCATTTGACATGTATTTTCATGTGGGATGATCATTGATGATTGATTTTGATGAGAATTGCAAGTTTGAGAGGTTACTTGGATTTGAAGTTATCTTGGTGATTGAAATTTTCACTAAGTGTTCTTGATTTAGGCCTGACTTTACAAGGGCATAACTTTATCATTTTTCAGGGGATTTTTGTGGTTCTTTCTGCCAATTGAAGAGGGGAAGAAGGTCTACAAGGCTCCATATAGGACAAAAACACACTTCTTACTCAAAATCAAAAGTTATTAGCCTTTGAAGTTTAGGGAAAGTTGGGCATTTGTTGAGGCACCTTGGGCGTCTGGCACGGCAAGGCAAGGCATTTGGCCTAGGTAATTCACCAAACAGTTGGTAACATGCCTATATATTTTGGTTCAAGGCATAACTCAAAAATGTGCCTCGTGCATTTTGAAGAGGACTATGAAAGCTTCTCTTTGAACTTGGAATCAATCAATTTGATTTAAATTCGAAAGAGTTGTTGTTTAAGGAAGTTGGGTTCTGAAACTGGATTTGAGTGGCTCTCTTTGATTTCCTTTAGCTTGGAGCATTCGATTTGGCTTTATGTGCTGGTCGAAGCCCCCTCGTGCTCCCTTTGATTTTCCTCAGTGTGGACCATTCGAAGTGTGATTTTGTGAACTGGTCGAAGCCTCATTTTCTATCTCTTTGATTTGAACTAATTGAAGTGTACTTCTTGTGAGTTGGTCGAAGCTTATTTCTTCTTACTTCAGTTTGGACCATTCGAAGTGGCTTTGAGGGCTGGTTGAAGCCTCTTGCTCTCTAATTTTCTATTCTTCAGTTTAGACATTTGAAGTGTTGTCTTGAGGGTTGGTCGAAACCTCTTTCTTATTACTTTGACCTCTCTTCGTTTGGACATTCAAAGTGTTACCTTGTGGGTTGGTTGAATCCCAATTATTATTTCTTCGTTTGGACATTCAAAGTGTCACCTTATAGGCTGGTCGAAGCTTCCTTTTTCCCTCTTCGTTTTCTCTCAATTTGGACATTCGAATTGATCTTCAAGGTTGGTCGAAGACTCATTCTTCTTTCTTCGTTTGGACATTCAAAGTGTCACCTTATGAGCTGGTCGAAGCTTCATTCTTCTTGCTTCAGTTTGGACCATTCGAAGTGGCTTTGAAGGCTGGTCTAAGCCTCTTGTTTCCTACTTTGGTCTTTTTCAATCTGGACCATTTGAAGTGACCTTGGGCTAGTTGAAGTATCATTTTTTCTCCCTTCATTCTCTCTCATTTTAGACCAATTAAAGTGTTATATTGAGCAGGCCAGTGCGCACACAGTCTTGCGAAAGTTGGCTTAAGTTGCCCAAGAATTCTAAGCCTCATATCTTGCTCATCCCTCCATCATTTCTTTCGAAACTCAGCTTGTTTTGAAGCTTAGAATATGTTCTTTAATTGGCTCGGGGGAAATTTGAGAACGCACAAGCCAATTTCCTATGGCCTCATTTAGAAATCAACTGACTCTTGGCGCACGCGTGGGTCATGCAAGTTGCAAGTTTTATTACATCCTTTGATTCTGACTTTTGGTGCACGTGTGATTCATACAAGTTGTAGATTTTATACATCCTTCGATTCTGTCTGGTTTCAGGGCAATATTGCACATTTTTGGCATGAACCACACACTTTGTTTCTTACTCCTTTTGGCCAAACAATCACACTTTCCTTGCCTCCCCACGCTTTATGCATATTTTCCAAAATTGGTAACTTTCATCACAAGAAAATCAGTCCCATGTGTAATCCTTCCAACCTCACCCCCTCACGCTTTATTTTCCTCACTCATACAACTCATAGCTCATCAAAACGCAGCATAAAAAGCCAAGTAAATAAACAAAACGCAAGCACATGATCTCACATTTCCATTTGTCTGTTTTGGCCAAATTGCCCCCCAACGGATTTATATGAGTTATGACCCTATTTCCCTCACTCTAAACACTCTATATAGACACTACATTGTTCATTCAAAAAAAGGAGGAAGGAGGAGGAGGAGAGTAACGAAAGGCTGGAGGAAGTTCAGATCTGAAGTTACTTTTTTCTCTCAAAAATCCATTTCTTCGATTCTCCAAGTTTGCTTGTGCGTTTTGAGTGATTCTTCTTGCATTCTCTTCTCCAAGTGCTAAGGATTGTAGATCGAGGCTTGGTTTGCAGTTGGAGTGAAGGAGTCCGTAGATTTCTTTTTCCTTGAGGTTTGTTTTTTATGGACTTCGATTCTTATGATTAAGCTTTAATTGATGATGTAAATCGTGTGTATTATGGTTTAGCTGGCCAGACTTTAGGTCTGATGTATATTTGATGCCTTATTGAAGCTTGAATCGTGCATTAAAGATCTCTACAACTTATGTGTTTCAGTAGTTTGTGTTGTTTTCTCATGCTTATTTCTCTCTGATCTTGGATCTATATGAAAATTTGTGAACATCATGATATAGCTTGTTAATTCAGCTTTAATTTGTGTTTGATTTGGTGAAAAACGATTGAGAAATGAGTATGTAGTGATAATCTGAACATTGAGCCCTAGCTTCATCATTTCCCGCGCTCCTGGCTAAGGATGGAGGTTGAAGATGATGTGGTGGCGCAATTCCATCGGTCCTTTTGAATTTTGAATTATTTGAATCTTGTTTTATAACTTGATCTTCCCTGATTTTATTTCTTGATCAAAACTTGATGCAAAATTCTGAAAAAATTCATGAAACCTAGAAGTAATATTTCTGACCTTCTGCATTTTTTTCAGAATTTTTGAAAATGTTTTGATTGGTTTTAAAAATCTTGTGATCAATTAATTGTTTGTTTAATTTTCAATTTTATTTTGACATTTCCTTTACTCCAAAAATTCAACAAAAAATCATAGAAGCTTATTTTTAATTATAAATATTTGAATATAATTTTTGTTGAATATTTTTCTGACTTTTGATTAGAATTTTGTTTTAAAATGTGAATATTTGTTTAATTGTTTAATGGTTTAAATTTTGATTTTATTTCCGACTTTTCCTTAATGTAAAAAATATGGAAAAATAAGTTTTCTGATCTATGGAGTTTTATTTATTTGTGTATGATTTTAGTTTTAATTATTTAGAATTGGAACTTCATTAATCAATAATTATGTTTAATTTCTAAATAATTAGGGTTTTGATAATCCTCTTATTTGATTTAATTCCAAAAACCAATATTGTTTAAGTTTCAATTGAATTCAGCTCCTATTTAAAGTTCATAGATGGATTGAGGATCTCAAAAATAATTTTCTTGAATTAATTGATGAGTTTTGGTATTTTCCACTAATTTGTCTTGAAAACTTGTCTAGATTGATGGTTTTACCAACTAGTTTTGATGTTTGAAGCTTATTCGATCCTTTCCTCAACCATTAATGAACTTGAGAATTACATTATGACTTCTATACATTTTAAATATGCTAAGAAAATTTTTGTTTGAATTATGGAAGTCTATTTCTTTTTTTGATGAATTTTCAAAGTGAAAGTGCCCAAGGGATGTTTCATATCTTGTTGCAATTTTTTTGATGGCTAATGAACTTGTGTGAGGTCTATAATTTGGCACTTAATGATCCTGTTGCTACTGTTTTCCTCACACCAATTCAAATTAATCCATTTGACTCCCCATAATTAGTTGATGAGCCCTTTTGATTCATGTCCCTTAACTAATGTTATTTTCTTGTTTTTGCTTTGAACTTTAAACTTTTGGCTTGAGTTTTAGGTCATCAAATGACCAATGATAACATGTTGAGGAATGATACATCAAGGATAGTCTCATAAATACTTGATATCACTTAACCTTTAATGCTTGAACCAACTTCATTCATATATGAATTTGATGTTCATTTCTCCTTTCCTTTTAAATCCTTGAGGTATATTGAATGCCCTTGTGCAACATGCTTTAGAATCAAAATTTTGAACTCTTGATCATATCCTCATAGCATGTTAGAATCTTGATTTCAAGTCTTTGAATGGTTTAACTTTTCTAACTTTATCTTTGTTTGAATTCTTTTCCTTGTTAACTTGTGATCCAAACTTTATGATACATTTTATTGTACCCTTTTTTTATCATGCTTGTGAACCCTAATTGAAATGGATAAGTATGAATGTGAAGGATTTACTACTGAATTCAAAAGCCTTTGATTGAATTCTTCTCTTTCTCCTTTGATCCTTGATTGATATTTACTTGTCAATTCAACATGGTGACAGGAAAGGAGCCATAGTTCTTTAGTTTTGACCTAGTTGTTGTTTGAGTTTGCTTGATTCTTCTTACATCTACTACTTTTGATGTTTTCCATCATGTTTATTTTACACTCTAATGATTATATCATCATCCATCCTTTATCGGTTCATCATTTCTCTTTAGAATCACTAATTTGACTGTTGAATGTACGAGGTACTATGAGGAAAGTTTTTCCATTTAGACTTGGTACTATAGTGTTCCACTTTATTTGTGGAACACAATTGGTTGTGTTTACACCATTCCTGTGATTTGTATATTTGTCATTCTTTTGCAGGATATATATATATATATATATATATATATATATATATATATATATATATATATATATATATATATATATATATATATATATATATATATATATATATATATATATATATATATATATATATATATATATATATATATATATATATATTATGTGTGTGTGATTGTGACTGCTATAGTCCTGCTCTTGAGGCCTCAGTGCATCTATTTGATGGCGTGATTTCTGACTTGAATTGTTTACTGATGCTAGCTTGCTTGAATTTCTTTGGGTTTCTTTTTCTTGATCATTTGCTATGGATAGTTATTTGTTTGGTATTGCACTATTTCCCTTTTACTGTTTCCACTCCTTATTGCTTTCTATTGCATGATGGGACCTCCGTTGTTGATATATGTCAGGAGTCCCTCTGATTTATTTAAAGACCTGTTTAAGGAAATTCTGCATATGTACCTTGCTTACTACTCATGTTCAAACACCTATTTGTTTACTTGTTTGGTATTTACCATGCTCCCTTAGGATTGCTCGTGCAGGGTTAGTCCTCGAGCTAGACCTTAAGAGAGGAATCTATGTATGCTAACATAAGGTAGGGACTTCCCTCTTTCATCTTTAACCTTAGGATCAATCATTGTATGATAACATTAGGGCTAGAGATTAGGATAGTCTCCCTTAGTTATTTTCTTTTCCTTTGCATTCTTGCATTTCTAAAACTAAAACTTCTTCTTGGAAAATCATAAAATACCTCTAATGAACTTAAACCCTTCTTTAAGGTAAAAAATACAAACCAATCTTATTTGTTTATGCTCCTCTTGGATTTGATTTAAATCTTGTCAAATTGATGTTTTGCCATCTTTGCCATGACTTTTTTTATCTTTTAGCCGATGTTTCACCATCGCACATTATTTTAGTCGGTGTTTCGCCATCGCACATGTTTGTTACCCTACCTTGATTCTCAATATCATTGTTAGGTGTGATATTTTGTTCTTTGGTTTATTGATGTTTCGCTATCTTTTCCATGTTATCTTCCTATCTTTTAGCCGATGTTTCGCTATCGCACATTCTTTTAGCCGATGTTTCGCCATTGCACATGTTTATTATCCTACCTTGTTTCTCAATATCATTGTTAGGTGTGATGTTTTGTTCTTTGGTTTATTGATATTTTTCCATCTTTGCCATGTTATCTTGCTACCTCTTAGCCGATGTTTCGCCATCGCACATTCTTTTAGCCGATGTTTCTCCATCGTACATGTTTGTTACCCTACCTTGATTCTCAATATCATTGTTAGGTGTGATGTTTTGTTCTTTGGTTTACTGATGTTTCGCTATCTTTGCCATGTTATCTTCCTTTTTCATATCCGATGTTTCGCCATCACACATTCTTTTAGCCGATGTTTCTCAATTGCACATGTTTGTTATCCTACTTTGATTCTTAATATCATTGTTAGGTGTGATGTTTTATCATCTGGATTATTGATGTTTCTCCATCTTTGCCATTTTATCTTTCCATATTTTAGACGATGTTTCGCCATCACATATTCTTTTCGCTGATGTTTCGCCATCGCATATTCTTCTAGCCGATGTTTCGCCATCACATATTCTTTTGCCGATGTTTCGCCATCGCACATTCTTTTAGCCGATGTTTTGCCTTCGCACATGTTTGTTATCCTACTTTGATTCTCAATATCATTGTTAGGTGTGATGTTTTGTCCTCTGGTTTATTGATGTTTCGCCATCATTGTCATGTTATCTTCTTATCTCTTAGCCAATGTTTCGCCATCGCACATTCTTTTAGTCGATGTTTTTCCATCGCACATGTTTGTCATCCTACTTTGACTTTCACTATCATTGTTAGGTGTAATGTTTCATCGTCTTTTTGCTATCATGTTGGCGTTTTACCAACTTATCTGAGTTTTTGTTACCATGCGATGTCTTGTCATCTCTTTTTGCAATTTTATCATCATTGTTGACATTTTTGTTGTTCTATCTGATGTTTTGCCATCTTGATTGTTGCTTTTCCTTAACTAAAAAACACAAACCAACCAAAATATATCAGCCGAACTACGGCTTCTATGATTCCTTAAAAGGGATACGTAGGCATTAGTGTAGGTCCCGAGCGAGCACAACTTTTATTTTCCCTACATTCTTTTCTCCTTTCTTTTGCATGCATTCCCTATACAGCCTAGATATAGATTTTTACACACCCTTAGATTAGAACAGCAAGAGTGGATACCATAGATTACTACTGGCGTATGGGGTGCTAATACCTTCCCCTTGCGTAATAGACTCCCTTACCCGATCTCTCGGTCGCAAGACCGTGATTTCTACCTCTTCAGGTTTTCTCGATGTTTACCTTTCCCTCTCGGCAGGATAAAAGACGTTCAGTGGCGACTTCATTGATTTCATTATCAGATGACGGTTCGGTCGGTTATTTCAAACTCTAAAACAACAAATTGTAATTAATTAAACTACTAAATGATGAAAATAGAAAGATAGAATCAAGTATTAAGTCTTGTAATAACTCACAAAATGTGATTTATCACTACTAATAGAGGTCTTTTTGAGGTTTAGATTAAGGCTATGGATGAAGTCAAAACTTATTGGACTAAGGAGGGTGATGCTAATACAATATTTTTCATGCTTGTGTTAAAAACGGGAGTATGAAGAATAACATTTTAGCTCTCAGAGCAGTTGATGGCTAAATTGAAGGGTGTTTGAGATTTGACAAGACATTGTCAATCATTTTTCCAATCACCTCAAAGAACCTCTTGCTGATATGCCCCCATCTTGATGGAGTTGATTTTTTCTTTCTTGAAAATGAGGAAAATTATATCTTTTCTTCCCTATTTCTGCTCCCTGAGTTAGATTGGGCGATTTTTCAAAGCGATGGAAGTAAGTGTCCTGATCCTAATGAGCTTAATTTCTAATTTCTAAGAAGATTTTAGTATATTATTAGGAATGATTTTGGAAGTATGTTTAATAAGTTTCATTGTTTTACCTCATTTCCTCATAACATTTCTTCTTATTTTGTGATTTTGATCCCTAAGGTCGAGTCCCAAATCACCTTGGTGACTTTTGTCCTATCTCTATAGAGGGGTTTATGAATAAGTTAGTTGTGAAAGTGTTGGATGAAAGATTTAATAAGGGGATGGATAAGTTTATTTTCTCTAATCAACTGATTTTCTTTTAAGGGAGGTTGTTGGTGGATGGTGTGGTGGCGGTGAATTAGCTGATTTACTTGGCTAAGAAAACCAAAAAATATTGTCTCCTTTTAAAGTTGTATTTTGAGAAAATGTATGATTCAAGTAGGTGGAGTTTTATGGATTATATGCTTAGCATATTTGCTTTTAATGTCAAATGGAGATCTTGGATGTATACGTGTGTGTTTACTGGGAATCGTTCAATGTTGGTTAATAGTTTCTCCACTCAAGAGATTAACATCCATAAGGATTTTAAACAAGGTATTCCTCTATCTTTTTTTCTTTTCCTGCTCGTTGTAGAAGGTATAAGTGGGTTGTTTAATATGGGGTTGATTTGGATATTTTCTCGAGCTTTAGGGTGTAAGACTGATTAGTGAAATTTTTCTGCACTCAATTAGTGAAATTTTCCAGTGTAAGACTGATACCCGCTTTTAGATATATTAGTTTACCTGTGGCGAAAACCCCCCTTATTGAGTCTACTTGGGATCTAATGGCTAATATGTTAACTAAGCTTCTTCTCCTATGAAAGCATAGGTATATTGTTAGTTTGGGATGGAAAACGGTCTTTCTAAATTATGTGCTTAACAATATTCCTATTTTCTTTTTGAGTTTCATGAAAATTTATTTTAAGGTTGGAAGAAGTTAGTTATGATTCATAGAATATTTTCTGGGGTGGAGTGAAGGGTGATGTTAATATTTCTTGGGTTTAGTGGTATGATGTTTGCAAACCTAAGTGTAAAGGTGGTATGGGAGTGAGAGATCATTGGTTGCTTAATTTGACCTTTTTGGCCAAGCAGGAGTGGAGGTTGATCTATGATATTATTAGTCTTTGTTATGATATCCTTTTGGCTAGAAATATAACTATTGGTGTCTCCTTCTTCAGAAGAGGATTCAGGTTTCCGTGCTACATCCTCGAGGTGGAAAGAAGGGTCTCTTCTTGGTTCAAAAGAAGATGACTCCTCTAACTGATATATTAACATTGTTAGTAAGAGAGTGGTGTTGGGTCTTCACATTTCCTTCTATGATGACTATTGTTTTCAGATTTTGAAAGATTTTCCACCAAAGAAATTACCAGGTTGAGTTGGGGACTAGGTCTCTCTCTTTAAGAAGTTTCATGACACTGCTCAAAATTATACAAAACAGTCGAACTACCATGCCGCCTCCAGGATAAAACAACCCAGTTTTATAATGTACGATTACTACTTACATGGCAGATAATCAGTCTAGTAATACACCCTCTGATGGTACAAGACCATTTAAATATGGTATCAACACCACTCGTAGTATCTAGTACAAAGACCAGTCATAATAATTTCTCAAACAAGAAAAAAGAAACTCAAATAATTCTCCAAAGAGAAATTAATAATGGTCATTTGACCACTCATAATAATTTCTCCAACAAAGAGAAATTCAAATAATTCTCCAAAGAGAATCCAAAAAATTAAACTTGAAAATTTCTCAACTCAAATGAGGAGAAATTAACATAATTCTCTAAAGAGAATTCAAGAAAATACTTGGAAAATTCAACGAGTAGGAAGAAAGGGGAAGAAGATGATAGTTCGACAATTCGAGAGACACAGAGTTATGAGAGTGAGAAATGGAAAACTAATAGAATAGTTTTTGGTGTGATTTGGAATGAAACATGTGCACTCCTTATATAGTGAAGTAAGGTAGTTAACATTTCTCACATGAGCAATGTGGGACTAAATGATTTTTTTCAACCAAAAAGATATTCTAACAATATGGGACTTGAGAAATTTTTAAATTCAACATATTGGAACATGGACATGTTCCAACAATCAACCACTTGAATTTAAAAAATTTATTTTAGAAGTAACATCAAACGTTTCTAAGATTGTGCATAAACAAAGGTGTCTACAACTTGAAACTTTACATAACAAGTAGGATTCCAATTCAACAAGAGTGATACAAATGTCTTGAAGTCTATCTCAGACATCAAACCCGCACACAACCTTTTCTTAAGGTGTATTCTAATAGCCCGTGCTTTAATGGCCCTGCACGTGTATCCCAATTTAATGAAGGCTCTAGGAATCTGTCTCAAAATTCCATAGGAACCGACCTAAGTTCCACAATCACAAAAGTGAGTCTATCAAGAGTACTCTTGTAGCCTAGGTACTCCCTCATACAGAGTATAGATATCATTAAGAGTTTCTATCATCTCATTCTCTTATTACTTTAGGATTCATGCTTTACTTGCATGATCATCTCATATTACTCACATCTTGTTATTACCCATTGAACCAATTTCTTGGTATCTCTAGTCATTTAGGTTCGGTTACCATCATAAGAAACTTAGTTTCCTATAATAATTAGTCCCATCATATATGATCTATTATAGACTTTCTCTCTAGCTAATCCTTTCGTCAAAGGATTTTCTAAATTTTCATCAGTGCGCACATGATCCACTCTAACAGCTCCTTTAGAGATACAATTGAAAGAACAAGTTTAGTTCTGACCTATCTCAAGAGTTTTGATGATAACTAAATTATATTTAATATAATTTATGCTCTGATGAATGTGTTTTGAATGTCTTAGTTAGTGTTCTAACAGAAAACATTCTAAAGTACTAAGCAAAGATTATGAAAAAGTTCTTTGATAAAAGAACCTGTTGTTCAAACGCATCTGCTGACTCTGGTAAGAACCTTTATTTGTTAAATATATCTTCTAACTTCTAGCGGGCTCCTTGATTCAGAAGATAACTTAAAAGAAACCGTTGTTCAAAGTTCTTAGCAAGCAACGCTCTTCCCAGAAGTTGAATGAAGCATGTTCTGACTTAAAGACATTGGAAGCAAATTCTGAAACAACGTTTAAACCAACTTGTCTTGTCAAAGCAAAGGAAACACGTTCTTACATTTTGACATTTGCTCATTAATGCAAAGACGGATGAAAGCACTCAAGTGCCTACAACTAGTTTCTTGGAAAATGGAATATTGCAAGGATACACGCAAAGCATTTAATGCTCTCCATCTTTTCTGAAGGCAGCAACGGTCTTATTGTTCCTACTATAAATAGAAGGACATTTATTTCAAGCCAAGAACTTTTGAAGTGAACCAAGAAAACAAATCAAATTTTCAAAAGAAGCAAGAAACTACGTGAAAGATCCAAAAGCTCAAAAACTCATTGTTCATACAATTTATGTATTAGATTCTAAGTGAAAAATCACAGTTGTGATATAGCTTGATAAGAAGCAAACTCTATTTCATTATCTGTAAAGATTAAACTCTTGTATTTTGTTCCTTGAGAGACCAAGCTTGGTCAAATTTCTCAAGCAGACTAGGACTAGATTTAAGTCTTAGTGGTGTTAGTCACTTGTAAGTTTACATGTGCATTGTTAGTCACAACAGTTGTTGTATGATTGTAATCAGTTGATTATAGTGGATTAAGTCCTTGTTGAGAAAGGCGAAATCACCTTGGCGGGTGGACTGGAGTAGTTTGAGTTCAAACGAACCAGGATAAAAATAATTGTGTTATTCCATTATTGTTTGAGCTTTGTTTTTGATAAACTCAAAAAGAGTCACTTATTCAACCCCCCTTATAAGTGTTTTCTTACCCCTTCAATTGGTATCAGAGCCTGGTTCTGAGCACAACACTTAACCGTGTCAGGAAAAGATCCAGAAGAAAACACAATGGCCGCTGAACAAAACAATCATAGTTATAATAAACTTCCAGTGTTTGATGGAGAAGATTTTGAGTACTGGAAAGATAGACTAGAAAGTTTCTTTCTAGGTCATGATAGTGATCTTTGGGATATAGTCCTGGATGGTTACAAACATCCTACAGATTCAGAAGGAAACAAAGTGGATAGAAAAAATATGGATAGACAACAAAAAGCTGATTTAAAAATCATTAGAGCTAGAAATATTTTTTTGAATGCTATCTCTAAAGTAGAATATGAAAAAATCACTAATAGAGATACATCACATGATATGTTTGAGTCTCTCAAAATGACTCATGAAGGAAACACTCAAGTTAAGGAGTCTAAAGCTCTGGCTTTAGTTCAGAAGTATGAAGCCTTCAAAGTTGAAGAGAGTAAGTCTATAGAAGCAATGTTCTCTAGGTTTCAAACTCTGATAGCTGGTCTGAGAGTTTTGAACAAAGGATATACCAAAGCAGATCATGTGAAAAAGATCATCAGAAGCTTACCCAGAAGATGGGCACCAATGGTCACTGCCTTCAAGGTGTCAAAAGATCTGAACAATGTGTCGCTGGAGGAACTCATCAGCGCTCTCAGAAGTCATGAGATTGAATTGGATGAGCATGAGCCTCAGAATAAAGGTAAGTCTCTAGCCCTTAAATCAATTAAGAAATTTGATACTAACGCTTTTTAGGCTGAAGAAGAAAACTCTGAAGAATCAGCTTCAGAAGAAGACGAACTAACTTTCCTCTCTAAAAGGATTAATCATTTGTGGAAGCACAGACAAAAGAAGTTCAGGAACTTCAAGAAGTTAGAAGATAAACCAGAATCTTCTGGACACAAAAAGTCAAACAGAAGAGAGATCATCTGTTATGAATGCAAAGAACCTAGTCACTTCAAAAGTGATTGTCCAAAGTTTCAAAAAGAAAAACCAAAGAAGAGATTTGGAAAGAAGAAAGGAATGATGACAACCTGGGATGACTCAGATTCTTCTGAAGATGAATCTGGTTCTGAAGATGAAAATGCCAACCTAGCTCTGATGGCTATCACAGAAGATGACTCAGACTGTGAGTCAGAACAAAGAGAGGTATTTTCTGAATTTTCTAGAGAAGAACTTGCTGATAGTTTATCAGAACTTCTGGAAAACTATAGTAAGCTCAAAATCAAATACAAGAAACTCAAGAAGAGTCTTGCATCTGATTTTGAGAAACTTGAAACAGAAAAATCTGAACTTTTAGAAAACAATTTTAAACTTAAAAAGGAAATTCAAATTGTTCAAAAGAATCTTAGTTCAGAGTCTGTATCTAGTTCAAAAAATATTCTGAAAGAATATGACTATAGCTTTCAATCTTTTCTTGCTAAAGGCATAGATAGAAGCAAAATGGCATCAATGATCTATGGAGTAAGTGGGAAAAACAGAAGAGGAATTGGATATGAACCTCCCAAAGGAAAGGAGACATACATTCCAAAATCTGTTGCAAAAATGACCTTCACTTACAAACCTCTGAATAAGCAATTCAAGTTTGGACACTCACATGATATAAAATATACATCATATTCTGGAAACTCTTATGCTAACCCAAAAGGACCCAAAAATATATGGGTACCTAAGGATAAAATAATATTTGTTGCAGATGTCCTTAACAGCTCAATTGAAACACCAGTCATGGTACCTGGACTCTGGGTGCTCACAACACATGACAGGAAAAAGGTCTATGTTCCAAAGCCTGGAACTTAAAGATGGAGGAGATGTGAAGTTTGGAGGTAATCAGAAAGGGAAGATTATTGGTTCTGGAACCATAGGAAACGGTAACCTTCCTTCTATCTCAAATGTTTTATTAGTATAAGGATTAGCTCATAATCTATTGTCCACAAGTCAATTAAGTGACAATGGCTATGACATTATCTTCAATCAAAACTCCTGTAAAGCTGTAAGTCAAAAGGATGGATCAATCCTCTTTTCTTACAAGAGAAAGAACAACATTTACAAAATTGATTTATCAGATCTTAAATCTCAAAACATCAAATGTCTTTTGTCTGTTAGCAATGAGCAATGGGTATGGCACAGAAGATTGGGACATGTCAGTCTTAGAAAAATCTCTCAACTAAATAAATTAAATTTAGTCAGAGGACTTCCCAATCTGAAGTACAACTCAGAAGCTCTGTGCGAAGCATGTCAAAAAAGAAAATTTTCAAAACCTTCCTTTAAATCTAAAAGTGTTGTCTCTTCCTCTAAGCCATTAGAGTTACTTCATATTGATCTGTTTGGGCCATTTAAAACTGCATCCATCAGAGGCAAGAAGTATGGATTGGTCATCGTTGATGACTTCAGCAGATGGATATGGGTGAAGTTTTTAAAACAGAAGGATGAGTCACATTCTATATTCATTGACTTCTGTACTCAAGTGCAAAATGAAAAAGATTTTAAAATCACAAAAGTTAGAAGTGATCATGGTGGTGAATTTGAAAATCATTATTTTGAAAAATATTTTAAAGAAAATGGTATTGTTCATAATTTTTCTTGTCCTAGAACTCCCCAGCAAAATGGAGTTGTAGAAAGAAAGAATAGAACATTACAAGAGATAGCCAGAACCATGATCAATGAAACAAATATGGCTAAGCACTTTTGGGCAAAAGCTGTGAACACAGCGTGTTACATTCAGAATAGAATCTCTATAAGACCTATTCTTGAAAAGACTCCCTATGAATTGTGGAAAAACAGAAAGCCCAACATTTCTTATTTCCATCCTTTTGGATGTACTTGTTTTATTCTAAACACCAAAGAAACTCTGAATAAGTTTGATTCCAAAGCACAAAAGTGTTTCCTGCTTGGATACTCTGAACGCTCAAAAGGCTATAGAGTATACAACATATAAACTCTGATTGTTGAAGAATCAATCAAAGTCAGGTTTGATGATAAGCTTGGCCAGCAACAGCCAAAGCAAATTGATTTTTCTGTAGGTACAGAAGATCATCCCTCAAACTCTGAAAGTTCAGAAGCAAAAGAAGACGTAGCAGACCATCTTCTTGACAATGCTCTGAACAATCTCAGAATCTCTGACCAACCCACACAGAAAAGGTTTCCTAGAATATCTTCAGCTCACAAAGAAGATGTAATCATTGGAAGAAAAGAAGATTCCATCAGAACAAGATCCTCTCTCAGAATCAATGAAGAATCTTTTTTTGGTTTAGTCTCTCTGATTGAGCCAACTACCATTGATGAAGCTCTGGAAGATAATGATTGGATCTTAGCAATGCAAGAAGAACTAAATCAATTCTCCAAGAATGGTGTATGGAATCTAGTTCTAAGACCCAAAGGATTCAATGTTATAGGAACCAAATGGGTTTTCAGAAACAAATTGAACGAACAAGGAGAAGTAATCAGAAACAAAGCACGACTGGTTGCACAGGGTTATAGTCAACAAGAAAGAATTGATTATAATGAAACCTTTGCCCCAGTCGCCAGGTTAGAATCTATAAGAGTATTAATTTCTTTTGTTGTACAAAATAACATTTCATTATATCAAATGGATGTTAAAAGTGTATTTCTAAATGGTTATATTGAAGAAGAAGTATATGTCCATAAACCTCCTGGATTTAATGATTCAAAGCATCCAGAACATGTTTTTAAACTAAAAAAGTCTTTGTACGGTTTAAAACAAGCTCCCAGAGCTTGGTATGATCGTCTGAGTAATTTTCTATTAGAAAAAGATTTTACCAGAGGGAAAGTGGACACAACTCATTTCAGAAAAACATTTAAAAATGATATTTTAATTTTTCAAATTTACGTTGATGATATAATTTTTGGAACCTCTAATATCTCCCTTGGAAAAGAATTTGCTAAGACCATGCAGGCAGAATTTGAAATGAGCATGATGGGTGAATTGAAATTCTTTCTTGAAAATTTCTCAACTCAAATGGGGAGAAATTAACATAATTCTCTAAAGAGAATTCAAGAAAATACTCGGAAAATTCAACGAGTAAGAAGAAAGTGGAAGAAGATGGCGCTTTGACAATTCGAGAGGCGCAAAGTTATGAGAGTGAGGAAGAGAAAAATAATAGAATAGTTTTTGGTATGATTTGGAATGAAACATGTGCACTCCTTATATAGTGAAGTAGGGTAGTTAATATTTCTCACATGAATAATGTGAGACTAAATTATTTTTTCAACCAAAAAGATATTCTAACAATGTGGGACTTAATTTTTTTTTAAATTCAACATATTAAAACATGGACATGTTACAACAATGACCCTTAGGTTATAGGTCAATTCCCATTAAAGGTAAGTTCCTTAGACTATTTATTATCTCTGAGCAAAAAAAAAAAATAGTTAGTGGTTTAGGTTGGTTGATTGGTTAATGGTGTTCACATTTGAGATCTTAGGTGGAGGAGATCTTTTTTTGTTTATGAACTTAAGTGGGTTGCTAACCTTATTTATGTTATCTAGGGAATGATTCTCACCTTAGATAGAGATGGATGTTGGTGGAAGTATCATTTTAGAGATGGTGTGTTTCGGTAGCTTCGACTTTCTTTGCAAAGCTAGAGCTAGTTACCCTTTATGTTCCTTTCTCCCTCTTTGAGAACTCGGTCCTCCTTCTCATCTAGGCTAGCTGGATTCATCTAAAGTGTATTGGAAATAAGACCTTTTATGTTAAGGAGAAGTGTGTGGGAATATTGAAGGTTTGAATGTAAATTTGATAAGTAGGATAATTCTTTATGGAGGAGAAGAACTTTATATTTTTGCTTGATGAAAATGTGTGGGATTACATCTCTATTTATAGTACTCTAAGGAGAACTCTAGACACACTAATTCTAGAGAGTTCTCAACTCTAGAGATCCAAAGACCATTCTAGAAAATATTACAATTATAAGAAATATCTAGAGATTCCATATATTACAAGAATTCTCTAGAAAACTACTTAAAGCCCAAAATAACTAAGCCCAAAAACCAATTAATAAATTTAGGCCCAAATCAAGTTTAATATTTTCAACATCCCCCCTTAAACTTGATTTGTGACACCAAGCATACTCCTTAGCTTCACAAAAGTTTCCAACTTTAGTGGCTTGGTGAAAATGTCGATAGCTTGATCTTGAGACATTACATACTTCAACTTCACCTCTTTTTCTCAATGCATTCTCTTATGAAGTTGTAACGGGTGTCGATGTGCTTACTTCTTTCATGAAAGACTAGATTCTTTGTCAAAGCATATGTTGATTTATTATCAACACATATTTCCATTGGATCTTCTTGTGGCATTTTTAACTCTTTCAACAAGTTTCTTAGCCAAATTGCATGACAAACGCATGATGTGGCAGCGACATACTCGACTTCACAAGTTATAGTGTGACTATTGGTTGATTCTTTGACATCCAAGTGAAAGCAGTATCTCTCAAAAAGAACACATAACCAGTAGTGCTCTTCCTATCATCCAAGTCTCCACTCCAATCGCTATCACTATAGCCAACAATCTTATAACTATTAGAAGAGTAATAGTGCAAGCCAAAGTTAGTTGTACCTTTAATGTATCTAAGGATTCTCTTTGCCGCCTTGAAGTGAGTTATTGTTGGAGCTTCCATGTATCGGCTTACAACTCCTACAATATAGAGAATATATGGCCTTGTACTTGTTAAGTAACATAGACTTCCAACCAAACTTTTGTAAAGAGTTGGATCCATATTCTCCCCGTTTTCGTGCTTGCTTAACTTTCTACCACATTCCATCGGGGTGCCAACTGGATTGGCATCATTCATCTTGAACTTCTTAATGACTTCTTTGGCGTAGCCTTCTTGGGTGATGAAAATTCCTTTGTCTTCTTGCTTTACTTTGATGCCAAGATAATATGCCATGAACCCCATATATGTCATCTCAAATTCATTTGACATGTCTTTCTTGAACTCTTCGAACATGCTTGGATTGTTCCCTGTGAAAATCAAGTCATCTACATACAAGCACACAATTAATATATCTCCACTTTATGCTTTGATATAGAGTGCATGCTTATATGGGCACTTGATGAAGTTCTTGTCTTGAAAGTACTTGTCGATTCGAACATTCCAAGCTCTTGGTGCTTTCTTGGGACTGTACAATGCCTTCTTCAACTTTAAGACTTTTTCTTCTTGCCCTTTTACTTCATAGCCTAGTGGTTGCTCGATATAAACTTCTTCTTCGAGAAAACCATTCAAGAAGGCTGATTTCACATCCATTTGATAGATCTTCCATTCATTTTGGGATGCCAAGGAAATGATCAGTCTAATAGTTTCAAGACGAGCAACAGGAGAAAATACCTCATCATAGTCAATTCCTTGTCTTTGACTATAGCCTTTTGCCACCAATCTTGCTTTGTATCTCTCGACATCTCCTATTGCATTCTTCTTTTCCTTGTACACCCATCTTACTCAAATTTCTTTATGTCCTTGTGGAAGTGTAGTAAGTTCCCATGTATCATTCTTCGTGATAGACTTGATTTCTTCGTCCATGGCATCTCTCCACTTTATGTTTTCTACCGCTTCTTGATAGCTTAGAGGCTCACAATCACCAAAAAGACAAAAGAGGTTAATGTCATTTTGGTTTTCGGTTACCTCACAAAGCTCTTCAATGCTCCTTAGTCGTGATGTCTTCTCACTTGAACTTGTTTCATCCAACCTTGGTGTCGGTGAGGAAGGTGGTGTAATATGTTCCTTTATCATTGGTTGTTCCATTTCTTCTTCTTCTTCTTCTTCTTCTTCAAAGTAAGGAATAAAATCATACTTGTCTTCTTGAGAACTCCAATCCCAATAATCTTTTTTGTTAAATTCCACATCACGACTTATGATGATCTTTTTACTATTTGGGTTATAAAGCTTGTACCCTTTAGAGCTTGAGTCATAACCCACAAAAACATACTTCTCACTTTTATCATCGAGCTTTGTTCTTCTTTCATCTGGAACATGGGTATAGGCAATGCTTCCAAATACTTTAAGGTGAGAGATCCCAGGTTTCCTTCCACTTCATACTTCTTGGGGTGTCTTTTCATGCACACTTCTTGTTGGGGAACGATTTGTCAAGTAAACTGCACATGCCACTACTTCGGCCCAAAACTCCTTCGGAATCTTCTTACTCTTGAGCATGCTTCGTACCATGTTAAGTATAGTCCTATTCTTTCTCTCTGCTATTCCATTTTGTTGAGGCGATCTTGGAACAGTCAGTGGGCTACGAATTCCATGGTCTTCACAATATTTGTTGAACTCATTTGAAGTGAACTCTTCTCTTCGGTCAGATCTCATGGCCTTGATGGAAAGACCACTTTCTTTCTCCACAAGGACTTTGAACTTCTTAAAGTTGTCAAATACTTCTGACTTCTCCTTCAAGAAATAAACCCATATTTTTCTGGAATAATCATCAACAAAGAGGAGAAAGTATTTATTCTTACCAAACGAGTTGGGTTTGATTGGTCCACAGACATCCGTGTGTATGAGCTCTAGTGGCTTTGTCGCTCTTGACGTTGATTCCTTTGGAAAACTTTTTCGGAATTGCTTCCCAGTTAGACATCCTTCACAGAGTTGGTCTGGGTGGTTGATCCTAGGCAAGCCTCTCACCATCTCTTTCTTCGACAAACATTCTAAACCATCGAAGTTGAGATACCCGAATCGTAGATGCCATATCCATGAAAAATCAGTATAGCAAGCCTTGAGACACTTTGCTATGTCATTTTGAATGTTCAAGAGGAACATTCTATTTTTTGACATAGACACCTTAGCAGTCAAGTTATGACTACAATCTCTTAATAAAAGACTATGTTCTTTTAAGTGGATGTCATAGCCTTTCTCTAATAATTGTCCCAAACTCAAAATATTATTCTTCATGTTAGGCACATAATAGTCATTGGATATAAATTGATGACTCTCATTATTCAAGCATATGAGAATTTTACCTTTGCCTTTGATCGGTATCTTTGAGTCATCTCCAAATGATACATCACCAGTTGCCGCTTCATTGATCTCTACGAACATGCTTCGATCGCCACACATGTGGTTGCTTGCGCCAGTGTCCAAGTACCACTTATTTCTTTTCTCTTCAACTTCGTTTTGACATGCGAGTAGCAAAGTTTCTTCTTCTCCACCTTTTTCTTCTACAAAATTAGCTTTCTCTTCCACCTTCTTCGAGAATCTATACTCGGTTGCATAATGACCAATCTTGTTGCAGTTGAAACATTTAACTTGTGATTTATTGCTCCTCGACCATGAGTTTCCTCTTCCACGACCTCTTGTTACTTGTGGATTCCAACTTCTTTCTCCATTGTTGAAGTTTTTGGAGTAGTTATTGTAACCGCCTCTTCCTTCTCCTCCATGTCCTCGTCCACGTCCATGATATTGGCCACGACCTCGTCCTCTTTGGCTCTTGTAATTCGCATAGTGTGCTTCCTTTATGTTGAGTTGTAGTAATTGCTCCATAGCCTCCTTTTGTTTAATTTTTCTCTTTTGTTTTTCTTCGTATGCTTGTAAGGAACTCATGAGTTGCTCAATAGTTATGGTCTTTAGATCCTTATTTTCTTCAATGTTGGTAACAATGAAGTCAAAACTTGGATTTAAAGTGCGAAGTATTTTCTCTATGACTTTCACATCATCACCATTTCTCTTAAGTTGATTGACTACAGCCAATACTCGAGAAAAATAATCTGAAATTGACTCGGACTCCTCCATAAATAAACGTTCAAAGTCACCTCTAAGAGTTTGAAGACAAATCTTTTTTACCTGCTCAACTCCTTTGTTGTAAGTTTGAAGCTTGTCCCATGCTTCTTTGGTCGTTGTTGTGTTGGATATCTTCTCAAACGTATCTTCATCCACCGATTGATAAATGAGAAAGAGAGTTTTCTTGTCTCTCTTTTTTGACTCCTTCAATGTCTCTCTTACACCTTGGCTTAGCGAGGATTCATCTTGATCCTTGAAACCTTTCTCAACAATATCCCACACATCTTGAGCTCCTAGTAGCGCCTTCATCTTGATACTCCAATTATCATAGTTGTTCTTTGTGAGCATCGACATTTGGAAAGGGAAACCATCATTCACCATTTTGTGGATCTTGAAGCTCTGGTACCACTTTGTTGGAAATAAGACCTTGTATGTTAAGGAGAAGTGTGTGGAAATATTGAAGGTTTGACTATAAATTTGATAAGTAGGATAATTCTTTATGGAGGAGAAGAACTTTATATTTTTTGCTTGATACAAATGTGTGGGATTACATCTCTATTTATAGTACTCTAAGGAGAACTCTAAACACACTAATTCTAGAGAGTTCTCAACTCTAGAGATCTAAAGACCATTCTAGAAAATATTACAATTATAAGAAATATCTAGAGATTCCATATATTACAAGAATTCTCTAGAAAACTACTTAAGCCCAAAATAACTAAGCCCAAAAACCAATTAATAAATTTAGGCCCAAATCAAGTTTAATATTTTCAACAAAGTGACGATCGTTACTTGGAAACTTCTACAAGAAAAGATTCCTACTAGAAAGAATTGTTTAATCGTAAGGTTATTCTTGATCCATACAAGATTTCTTGTCCTGTGTATGGGGGTTTATTGAATTGTTTCCCCATCTTTTCTTTACTTGTGAGATCAATTCTTCGGTGTGGTATAGGAACATTAAGTGGTTGAAGTGATCAGTGGTCCTTCCTTGTAATCCTGGATTTTTTTTTTCTCGCTCGATGGTAGGTCGAGAGTGGATTGCTATGATTTGACATTCTATTGTTTGGCTGATCTGGAGTTCTTAAACTAATATTCTTTTTCAGGATCATTAACAAATGTGAAGAATGCTGAAGAAAAGAATATTTTCGTGGCTTGAAATGGTATCTTGGTAGTTCTGTGACCAACTCTTAAACTTTCGCTTCCTTTTCGGAGCTCTATTGTTTGTTTCAACCAATAGCAATTTGAGAGGTTTTGATCTTGTTCCGGTTGTGGAGTGTTCTTGATACTTATCTTGAAAGGCTGTTTTTGTAGATGGTGGTTCGGAGTGGTTGAGTTCTAACCTTTGTTTGTTTTATTTCTTCTGTTTGCCTGATTGTTTTCTAGAGTTTTTGTGTTTTTTAATTGGTACTTCTCATACCGATAGATAACACTTTTCTTTATACTTTGTTGGGTTTTTGTCTATTATTTATGTTATATTATATTTGCCATCAAGAAAAACTGGTTAATTAGTTCTTTGTTGTACAAGGTCATATAATGTGAAACCAAATGGTGGTTTATTATATATTTGAGAATGGAAATTGATAAACATGAGCATCACCAGCATGTTAAACATACCTAATTAAACTAGCTTTAAAGAAGGAATTGTGCAAAGTAGATTTTTCTTGTTGTGACTGAATATGCACAGTAGCTGTTAGCTAGATTAACTTTGTGGTGGAAAAGAAGAGAATAAAAATAAAAGCAAGATGGAAAAAGGTAAGGAATGTAATACCATCCTTTATTGTGGTTAAAGTTGAAGAATCTATTAAACCATAAAATAACAGAATTTTTTCATCAACTTTTGAACATGTGGCAATGACAAGCAACAGATGAAATTTTTTATGCCAGCATAATATCTTTCTTTTTCTATGTACCTTTGAATTATATATCCTTTCCTTAAACCAATTTACAATGCTACGAGAGTATGAAATATGATATTTATAAGTGTAAAAATAAATCTCTTTACAAATTGATTTTATATGTTTGATTTTGGGCAAACCTAAATTTTGAGAATTTAGGTATATGACATGATAATTGATTTTGACACATACAATACATAAACAGATTGAGAAGAGAGCATCTTGGTTTTTGGTAGAATATTTCTTTACAAGATGTAGAGTGGAAGGTGGAAATACTTTCAAAAAATTTACTAACATAATTTGAAGATATTTTGGTACACTTAAAATCTTATATTATTTCATAGTCTACTAGAAATAGTTTATAACCAAAAATCAAACTATTCTATTTATTAAAATATATTTTATAAAATTTCATTAAGTTAGTTTATTTAATAATTATACAAGAATATTCGATTTATTAAAATATATTTTATAAAATTTCATTAAGTTAATTTAGTTAATAATTATACAAGAATATTCGATTTAAAATATATATAGAATCGAATTCGCGATATCTCACTTATTCATCTTTAAAAGATGAAATTTTATTCATTAAACTAATGAACTAGAGAATTTATGCAAGACTAAAACAAACAATATCTATTAAACGCAGAATTGTAGATGTGAGATCGAAATATTGATATGATAGATAGAAGTCTAAGTCACATATTGTTTAGCCTCTTAATCTTGATTAATGATAGTTTATAAGCAATGGAGTTTTATTTAAAACCCTAGTCAGCATTATGAAAATAGCTATTTATAGACTGAAAACAACATAATCCAATTTCTGGACCACTAATACAAAAATACACAAATCAAACTTGGTTAAAAATATTAATTATGTGACTACCACATAATTATTAAAATGCTTGAAAGCACTTTCATACATAAAACACTACATAACTATCAATACTAAGATCACTACTAACAAGCCAGTTTATTCTTCCAGCAACAAAGTATCAATATTCAAGAACAAGACTGGTATGGTTTCAACAACTGAGTGAGTGAACCACTTAGGTGAAGTGACATGATTTCATTAGTGGAACCTTTCAGTTTCCCTCCAATGAACACAGCAGGAACAGGTGCAGTGCAACCTAACCTCATCAAAGCTTTCTCCATTTCCCTTCCATCTGGATCCTGATCTATTTCATAAACCATAGGCCTAATCCCTAGTTCTTTAAACAAAATGTTAACTGCGTAGCATAGACAGCAAGAGCTTTTTGTGAAAATCACCACACCTTTCTCAGATGCCAACCTCATCACTTTGTCCATCTCGAGGACGAAGTTATTGTTCTTCTGAGTTAGAGATAATATGTGTTTAGGCTATTACCTTATAATTATTTAGAACGTACAAACCATCAGATCGAATCAAAACTGAATTCGATCTGATGGTTGTAACGGGTTTAGAAGTTTATGTAAGAGAGATAGAAAGTTATATATGAAGGTTGTTGAGGTTATTTTGAAATGATGGTAAATGAGAGTATTTATAGGAACTATGATGTTATATGCTTTTTAGATACCAAATAAATTGTGTGATTTTATTCGATAGAGCAAGTTGGGAGACATATTTACAAGCATATACTTCAACTATAGTAGACTAAGACTAGGTATGAGACCATAACTATTTGTCTATGGAGATTTTTGTTCAACAAAAGTGAATGAAAACGGTATTTTAGTTACAGTAATTAATGTTGAAGGTGGCCAAGATTATGAAGAAAGATAGAGATCGAGAATTTGAAAAAAGATTATGAAAAAAATGAGAGAAATACGTATCGTGATAAGTCACCATGGAAGCCCCTTTCCCGTCTTCAATAGCTTCGTCAAGACATGCTCTCGAGAGATGGGTCCTGTGGAATAAAAATACTCCACGTGCTTCAAGACTTTCTCATAAGAGTACTGAGCGAAACCTAAGAGGCAGAAGCTCCCCCAGTAGACGGTGTATTCGAGGTACCCACACTTTATTGTTTGGGAACCTTCTGCTGCATTGTTTTCTCACACTTTATTGCATGTGCATAACCAATAGGAGACACAACATAAAGAAGATTATTCCAAGAATGGAAAGTTTTTTATAACTGTTACCAAAAATAACCTTCATATCCTTCTCATTGCTAGTGTTCACTAGCAAGCGGTGTCAACAAAATGTTTCAACTACTTCCTTGACGTTGCATCAGAAGGAATGATGTTGTTGAAATGACCAAGCTCCTTGTAAAAGGCCACCGGTTGCCCTTCAAATATACCTCTTCTTGTGATAAGTCCTCCTCGTAAATATAAGATTTGTTCCTCCTTAAGAAATGACTGTGACACCAAAACTTGTGGAATAAATCTATACATACGTATGGGGCTTATGTTCTATTTTATATATCTTTACATGAGCTTCTTCGTTGAGGAAAATGATCAAGAAAGTTTGATCCTTGAAATACTTCATACTGTCATAATACGTCTCAAAGAATTTGGAGATTTGCCTTAAAGAAATTAGACCTAGGCATCATGCATGGTTGGTTGTATTGTTTTGGATCTTGAAGAGATGAAAGAATAATATCACGGTTGGTACAATCCCTTATATTATTGGAAATCATTGACAAACACCTAATTCACTAGATGTAATTGCAAAGGAGTGATCATTAGGTGATTCATAACAATAGTCTCAAAGTCGTTGAATGGACGACGAAATCTCAGGAAAAAGAATAAGCACTCATGGAAGGAAATGCCACATTTATTATATTTGCTGCATATTCTCATTTCTTCATCTAGTGGAAACACTCCCTAGTCGGATGAAGGTCCCACCACAGTAAAAGCATGGTACAGGTCACCCTCATGGAAAAAAGCAGAGATGGAGAATTGAGTGACTTTGGATGTCACCATTGTTGATGAATCTAAGGAAGGATCTATTGCAAAAAATAGTTGATGTTTCAAGGAAGAAAATCGAGGAACAAATATCCAAACTTCTAAGGGAGAAGATATGGATTTCTTAATTAAAGGAGATTTGGATGTGGGAATATGCGAGAATGATACTTTGATTCCCACAGACGGTGTCATTGTTGCATGGTGGAACTGTAATTTTGTGGCAAATGATGAGGTAATGCTTTTCTACGGAGGACTTAAGCTCCAGGTGCAGTGAAAAGGGGGTTGACCTGAAAGATCAACACTCGAACGTCCAAGTAAGTGAGAGAATGATATAATTGATAGGAGAGTGAAAATTAATTTAAATACCTGAGAATGACAAGTTTTTCAAATGAAATAGTAGGAACAATTTTAACTAAAAGTTGAGAGTGAGACATATATCGTGGTCAACCGTCTAATTGATCTAGTTGGTTAGCAGTGCTCTTGAATGTAACGTTATCTACTTCAGCGAGAATAGATGATTACATATTCTCCGTACTTGTTTTCTTTTCTTTATTGTTGGATCTTTCGTCTTGGTCTTTAAGAGCAACCCATAACATAAAGCTTTAAGAGTAACATTTCTGATGTGGCTTTATTTTATTAAATCTCAATTGCTGACGAGACTTTATTTTATTTAACTTCTAATTGGTGATATGGATTTTCTCTATTGCCCCCTCCCCCCCCCCCCCCCCCCCCCCAAAATATCAAATAGTATTTCACATAAAGTTCTTGTAATTAGGATTGAAAAAATTTGAGACTCAAATGGAGGAGATTGAGGGAGACAAATGGAGATTGTCACTGAGGTGATTGTGGAAAATGAAGGGATATTTTCATGGAGGAGATTATGGGGAACAAAGGGATATTTTCATGGAGGCGATTGTGAGAGATGAAGAGAGATTGTCACGGAGGCGGTTGAGGGAAATGAAGGGAAATCTTCAAGATTTCAACTTTTCTTCAACAGTGGTAGACGAAGAAAGCTATTGACTAAGGAAATTTCCAATATCCTTTATTGGTGTTTGTTCGTGAATATCAAACATGAAAGTTCAAAGATGAGTTTTAGTTTGAATTTTTATTATGGGGGTATATTTGTTAGGGACTTTGTATTCTATTATAAAGTGGGACATGAACATGCAGTAAAGGACATTGATCCTGATAAGTGAAGCTAAGTTGAAGCTACTAGAATTTTTAAAGACATTTATGATCTTGATTAAAAATAAAGGTTATGGTGCATAAAAATGATGAGTGCTAAATTATTGTGAATTTTAGTGTGAATAATCAGCATTCAACGACTTAATTCATTTTCTTTTCGTTAATAAACCTCAACTTTAGTGTATATTCAATATAGGTTACGTTATAGTATATACAATGTGTTATCGTGTAAATATCATTGAGTTAAATTATTTTTATCTCATTTTTGTAGGTATTCAAGCAATTGTTTTTAGGCATGGTTAGATAGAGCATTGATTAAGCTTTCCAATGCTTCCGATCGTACGTAAGTCAGAGTTACAATTCTCAAGTTATGGAAAAAACAAGTGCTGGTATTCAATCAAACGAACGTGAATTCAACCTAAATGCAGTCTTTTTACTGATTAAATCAAACAATGCGAATCCAACCCAAATCTCGGAATAACTTGCAAAGTGCTGTAGAATTTAGATCTTTTTGAGAACGCGTGCACAAAACCCTAATTCCTGATTAAATACCAAAGAGCATTCGCCTGATCAAAGTTGAACCAAAATCAACCAAAACCCTAAGCCAACTGTTTGAAGCATTCCAGAGCCCTGAAAATCAATAAAACCCTAATTGTGTCCTGACTGGCGAGAAAAGTCTGTTTGACCGATTCTTGAGCCAATTTGAAAAATCAGGAAAAGCCTGAAGTTGTTATTTCATGTGGAAAAAATGCGAGGGAAAATTTTGGGGTACAACACTCCCCATTTCGACTTGAGCAACCAGATGTCCTGACTTGTCCTTTAAATGCAGGCTTCGATCTTCCATGAGAATCGAATAGCCCTTTTCAGTGAGTTGTCCCAGACTCAAAATATTTGCTTTGAGGTTTGGTACGTAGTACACGTCTTGGATTGATCCTATCAAATCATTCTTCTGCAAGAAACAAATTGTTTCTTTTCCTTCAACTCTTGCTTTCGACGCATCTCCAAACAAAACATGACCGTCTTTGATTTTTTTATATGTTTGAACAAATGCTTATGACCATACATATGGTTTCTTTCTCCTGATTCCAAGTACCACATAGTGTCATTTTCTGCTTCTTCTTCCTTTTGAGTCATTAACAGAAATCCTTAATTCAATTATGTTTCTAGGGCAAGGTTTTTTGTTTCTTCTACCTTTCTTCTAGATCGACAGTCTTTTGAAAGATGTCCCATTTTACCACAGTTTTAGCAACTGTAGAAGTTGCAATATTTCTAATAGTGCCCTTGTTGGTTGTATTTGTAACATTCGATGTTGTTGTAATTCGATCTACCACCTCTCTGGCCACCTCCTCTGCCACGCCAGTTTTGTTGGCTTGATTGTCCTCTGTCGAAGTTGTTATTTTGGTAACTTCGACCACCATTATGTCCTCCACGACCATGTCCTCTCCCACTCCAATTTTGAGAGAAAAGTTCCTTTCATCTCTGTTGGATTCTGCATCCTCAAGTGCCTCTTTCTTCTTCTTTATTTTGCGTTGTTCATGTGCCTCAAGCGAACCAGCGACTTCTTCGACAGTGATTGTTTAAAGTTCCTTCGCCTCTTCTATTGCGCATATTATATTTTCAAACTTGCCTGTCAAAGATCTCAGAATCTTTTCGACAATACGAGCATTATGTGTTGCTTCTCCATTTTGATTGAGTTGATTTTCCACTGTCTGCACACGAGTAATGTAGTCAGATACAGACTCTGTCTCCTTCATCTTCATTTTCTTCATTTCTCCTCGAAGAGTTTGCAAGCGAACTTGCTTGACTCTATCAGCTCCTCTGAAGGCATTTTCAAGTGTGTCCCATGCCTCCTTCGACGTAGTCGGACCAGCAATATTTTTGAAGTCTGATTCATCAACTGCTCTAACAGCATGTACAATGTTGTTTTGTCCCTTGCTCGTGTTTCTTTCAATGCCTTATTCTGAGCAGTTATGTATGTCGTCGTATTTGATGGTTCTTCAAACTCATCGTTAGTCACTTCCCATACATCTAACCATTCTAGCAGCGTCTTCATCTGAATGCTCCAGTTTTCATAGTTCGACTTTGAAAGTCGTGGCAGTGGCATCTGACCCATCATATTTGTCATGCGCTCTGATACCAATTTGAAGAAGTATGAGAGAATGAGAGTGGATTGTTAACTGTCTTTTCTTTATAGATTTTGTCCAACTAAATTTTACAATGAGATACAATGTGATTTATATAGAGTCACATGATAGAATATTAAGAGTTATAGCAATAACTATGTCTAGGTCCCTAATGGAATAAATTTTCCCATTACCCAAGGGAATCTGACTTTTGATTTTCTCAAGACTGATTTGAATTTAACCAACAATTGTCTCCCCATCTTTTCCTTACTTGTGAGATGAATTCTTCTGTGTGGTATAAGATCTTTAAGTGGTTGAAGTGATTAGTGGTCCTTTCTTGTAATCCTAGGTCTCTTTTATTTTCTCGCTCGATGGTAAGTCGAGAGTTAGTTGCTATGATTTGACATTCTGTTGTTTGGCCGATCTGGAGTTCTTAAATTGATATTATTTTTCAGGATCATTAACAAATGTGAAGAATGTAGAAGAAAAAAATATTTTCGTGGCTTAAAATGGTATCTTTGTAGTTCTGTAACCAACTCTTATACTTTCGCTTCCTTTTTGGAGAACTCTATTGTTTGTTTGAACCAATAGCGATTTGAGAGGTTTTGATCTTGTTCCGGTTGTGGAGTGTTCTTGATACTTCTCTTGGAAGGCTGTTTTTGTAGATGGTGGTTCGGAGTGGTTGAGTTCTAACCTTTGTTTGTTTTATTTCTTCTGTTTGCCTGATTGTTTTCTAGAGTTTTTGTGTTTTTTAATTGGTACTTCTCATACCGATAGATAACACTTTTCTTTATACTTTGTTGGGTTTTTGTCTATTGTTTATGTTATATTATATTTGCCATCAAGAATAACTGGTTAATTAGTTCTTTGTTGTACAAGGTCATATAATGTGATAACGTTGCTCTTGAATGTAACGTTATCTACTTCAGCGAGAATAGATGATTACATATTCTCCGTACTTGTTTTCTTTTCTTTATTGTTGGATCTTTCGTCTTGGTCTTTAAGAGCAACCCATAACATAAAGCTTTAAGAGTAACATTTCTGATGTGGCTTTATTTTATCAAATCTCAATTGCTGACGAGACTTTATTTTATTTAACTTCTAATTGGTGATATGGATTTTCTCTATTGCCCCTCCCCCCCCCCCCCCCCCCCAAATATCAAATAGTATTTCACATATAGTTCCTGTAATTAGGATTGAAAAAATTTGAGACTCAAATGGAGGAGATTGTGGGAGACAAAGGGAGATTGTCACTGAGGTGATTGTGGGAAATGAAGGGATATTTTCATGGAGGAGATTATGGGGAACGAAGGGATATTTTCATGGAGGCGATTGTGAGAGATGAAGAGAGATTGTCACGGAGGCGGTTGAGGGAAATGAAGGGAAATCTTCAAGATTTCAACTTTTCTTCAACAGTGGTAGACGAAGAAAGCTATTGACTAAGGAAATTTCCAATATCCTTTATTGGTGTTTGTTTGTGAATATCAAACATGAAAGTTCAAAGATGAGTTTTAGTTTGAATTTTTTTTATGGGGGTAGATTTGTTAGGGACTTTGTATTCTATTATAAAGTGGGACATGAACATGCAGTAGAGGACATTGATCCTGATAAGTGGAGCTAAGTTGAAGCTACTAGAATTTTTAAAGACATTTATGATCTTGATTAAAAATAAAGGTTATGGTGGATAAAAATGATGAGGATTGTTCTGGACTGGCCTAATGTCTAGGCACGACTGATGAGTGCTAAATTATTGTGAATTTTAGTGTGAATAATTAGCATTCAATGGCTTAATTCATTTTCTTTTCGTTAATAAACCTCAACTTTAGTGTATATTCAATATAGGTTACATTATAGTGTATAAAATGTGTTATCGTGTAAATATCATTGAGTTTAATTATTTTTATCTCATTTTTGTAGGTATTTAAGCAATTGTATTTAGGCATGGTTAGATAGAGCATTGAATCAACTTTCCAATGCTTTCGATCGTACATAAGCCAGAGTTACAATTCTCAAGTTATGGAAAAAGTAAGTGCTGGTTTTTTCATGACAGCACAGAACACGCGCTAAGCGTCTGATTTAGGGCTAAGTGCGGTCTGCGATTTTCAGACTCATTAATTATAGGTAAAAAAAATACATTTTTAGGTTGTGGTTTGGGTATTTTTGATTCCCAACACTGTAACACCCCAGTTTCAATTAATTGATTTATTTAAATTTGGGAATTTATTTTATTAGAATTAATAAAATAAAAAGAATTATTTATTTTGGAGTATTTGAGGAAAATAAAAGAAATAAGGAATATTGGGATTTTTATGTTATTGGGCTTAGATGTTGTTAGTAAAGAGTGGGGGGTGCAGAGAAATAAAGTTATGTTTGGGACTTAGGCCATTTTCTCATTTTTGGTTTTCACGTAAGAACAGAAGTTGGAATTTGGGAAAATAGAGCTCTGAAGAACGGAGAACGAAGAACATCGCCCAAGAACTCAAAGCTGCTAATTGATAAGGTAAGGGGGGTTTATACTCGATTTATATTTGTTTATGGGTTTATGTACGGTTGATTCGGGTAATCGTAGGAAATCCCAATTGTTAGATGTTTCTAGGGATCGATAACCGTAGGACTGAACCTTGTTAGGAAAGGGTTAGGTTCCTAATTTTTATGAATCGATTAAGAGTTTTAGGTCCCAAATGAGGAATTGGGAGTATATATCATGATCGTGAATTTACCTTGGAAGTTGTAGGGATAACCTCAGTGTCAGTAGAATTCCCCAAAAGGACGGTTAATCCCCGATTAAGGTTATTATAATAATTGTTGGTAACTTGGATATTGTGGTGTTGTTGTGAATTGTACAAACTCGATGCGTTAGGTACTAAAATGCGCGTTTTGGCGGACGTTTTCCGCGTTTGGACTGCTGTTTCTGAGCTGCTGCAGGTTCAGGAAAATCCTGTACGCGCTCAGCAACACGGGCCGTGTTGCACAACACGGGTGCCCGTGTTGCTCTTCTGTGTTGGAAGAGGGTGTGCTTCTGGTTGCACGACACGGGCCGTGTTGCACAACACGGGTGCCCGTGTCAGATCCCCTGTACTGATAAAAATAAAATGTGCGTTTTCTGGACGTGCTGCACAACACGGGCCGTGTTGCACAACACGGGTGCCCGTGTTGCTCTGCTGTGATGATTTTTCTGAATTTTGGTTTCAGTGTTTTGATGCTGGATTTTTATTGCCATGCTTTTGGATAATGTTATCGAGCATGAACTATGATATAATTTAATGTGATTGATTGATGTTTAGATAGTATGCTGAGTGATTATATGCTATCCGTAACTTAATATGATTGATGTTTAAATAGTATGCTGAGTGGTTACATGCTATTTCATATCATGTTATGTTTGATATTGTTGATGTGCATGATATGTTGATCGATGTTCATAGTATGCTGAGTGTTACATACTTACATATCATGTTGCATTTGTTAATTCCCATTGTGTGGAATTAACATGGTGGCCAATATACGTGTCCGCGATTTAATGGAACGTTGAGGTGGTAGCCGTGTCCGCGATATAATGGAACGGTGAGTTATCCGTGACCCGAGATCTAATGGGGCGGGAAGTGGTACCACATGCATGGGTGTGTTGCATTAACTTGAATATAACATGAATGGATGATTTTTCCAATGTTATATTTGATTGTTTGTATGCACGTGTGATTGATAAATGGTTGATGATGTTTGATGAATATTTGTAAATATGAAAGGCAATATGTCATGGATATATGAATTGTAAGGGTTGTGTAAATTATGAAATATGCTAGTTATTGGGTAATGCTTATGATTTCATGAATTGATTGTTATGAACGTATAACCAAATGTATATTTGAGAAGCTCACCCTTACTGTTGAATATTTCAGATTGAGGAGCTTCGCTCAGGTGCTTGGCGAAGGCTTATCGTGTCTAGTTTAGTTTCGTTTTAGTATGTCCGGGTCATGCTCTGATAGTTGTAACTCCGGGAACGTTTGGTTGTCGAGCTGCTTTAGTCAGACTCGTTTATTTTCTTTTAATTGTTATAATATGATGTTGATATATTCCAGGTGTTAATCCCTGATGATTGAGAATATTATAACATTGGTTTTATTAATTAAATTATTCCGCTGTGTAAACATGTATGAGTTACCACTAAGATTATGCATGACAGGAATTTATTTTATTAAAAGAGAATTGTAGCATTCCTCGATGATACATGTACTCTGAGTTTATAATTTTAATTAATCGCGAAAATTATATGCGGGGTTTAGAGGGTGTTACAATAGTGGTATCAGAGCATAGTCGGTCGTTGTGACCAGAGTCTTGAGTCGGTCATTCCTTTTCGTATGCGACTAGTGCAAGGTAACACTGTCGATACTGTATTCTAATGTGGAGTATGTTTTAATTCTCAGGAATATGGCGGGAGGTAACGGACGAAATGATGCTGCACTCGCTGAGGCTTTGGGGATGTTAGCTGGTGTACTTGCTGGAAACCCAACTGGAGGCGTGATTGGTGCTGATAGGCAATTGGGAAATTTCCAAAGGAACAATCCTCCGTTGTTCAAAGGTACACACGACCCTGAAGGTGCTCAGAAGTGGCTGAAGGAAATCGAAAGGATTTTCCGTGTGATTGATTGTGCTGAAGATCTGAAAGTCAGATATGGTACGCATATGTTGGCAGAAGAGGCCGACGACTGGTGGGTTGCCACAAGGACTGAAATGGTTCAAGATGGAGAGGCATTGACTTGGGCTAACTTCAGAAGGGCTTTTTCTGAGGAGGTACTTTCCTGAAGATGTTCGGGGAAGAAAGGAAATTGAATTTTTGGAGCTTAAGCAGGGCAATCTGACTGTTAGTGAGTATGCTACTAAGTTCACTGAGCTGGCAAAGTATTATGCACACTACAACAATGATGAGGCTGGAGAATTCTCTAAGTGTATCAAATTTGAGAATGGTCTCCGAGATGAGATTAAACAGGGAATCAGGTACCAGCGTATTCGTAGATTTTCTGATCTGGTGGATTGTAGCAGGATCTTGGAAGAAGATATTACCAAGAATAGGTCGTCTCACTCTCGTGGGGCTGTTGATAAAAAGGGAAAGCAACATATGGACCGTGGCAAGCCATATGGTAGAGATCACCAGAGATCAGGCGGTTGGAAAAGGCCTAGTGGGGGAGATTCTAAGGCTCCTATCAGATGCTACAGGTGTGGTGAGTTTGGTCATCATATTCGAGATTGCAAGAGTGATGAGAAGAAGTGCTATAAATGTGGAAAGGCTGGTCATTTGTCTATTGATTGCAAAGGGAAGTCTGTTACTTGTTACAATTGTGGCGAAGAAGGTCACATTCGTCCGCAGTGTCCTAAGCCTAGGAAGGATCAGTCAGGTGGAAAAGTGTTCGCTTTGTCTGGATCTGAGACTACTCCAGAGGATCGATTGATTAAAGGTACGTGTTTTATTCATGGCACACCTTTAGTTGCAATTATTGATACTGGTGCAACTCATTCTTTCATTTCTTTGGATTGTGCTGAGAGGTTGAAACTGGACATATCTGGTATGCAAGGTAGCATGATTGTTGATACTCCTGCATCGGGTTCAGTGACAACTTCACTTGTATGTAGGAATTGTCCTATTGAGATTTTTGGTAGAGGTTTCGGTATGGATTTAGTGTGCCTACCGCTTGAACAAATTGATATTATCCTTGGGATGAACTGGTTGGAATTCAACCGGGTTCATCTGAACTGCTTTGCGAAGACGGTGATTTTCCCAGAAGCAGTTGGTGTCGAGAACTTGACTATGACTGCTAGGCAGGTACAAGAAGCAATGAAGGACGGTGCTAATGTGTTTATGTTACTTGCTTCGTTAGATGCAACAGGAAAGGTCAGGAGTGTGGAATTGCCAGTGGTGTGTGATTTTCCAGAAGTCTTTCCGGATGATGTTGGTGAGTTACCTCCTGAGAGAGAAGTGGAATTCTCTATAGATTTGATTCCTGGTACGAGACCGGTGTCAATGGCGCCATATCGTATGTCTGCGTCTGAGTTGGCTGAATTGAAGAGTCAGTTGGAAGATTTACTGGAGAAGAAGTTTATTCGTCCAAGTGTTTCGCCTTGGGGTGCTCCGGTATTGTTGGTTAAGAAGAAAGAAGGTTCTATGAGACTGTGTGTTGATTACAGGCAATTGAACAAGGTAACCATTAAGAATCGGTACCCGTTACCGAGGATTGATGATTTAATGGATCAGTTAATTGGAGCCAGTGTATTCAGTAAGATTGATTTGAGATCTGGATATCATCAGATTCGTGTGAAAGCGGAAGATATTCAAAAGACTGCTTTTCGAACGAGGTATGGGCATTATGAATATTCTGTTATGCCGTTCGGAGTTACTAATGCACCTGGTGTTTTCATGGAATATATGAACAGGATTTTTCATCCGTATCTGGATAAGTTTGTTGTGGTTTTTATTGATGACATTCTGATTTATTCCAAGAACGACAAAGAACATGCGGAACATCTCAGAATTGTGTTAGAGTTGTTGAAAGATAAGAAGTTGTATGCAAAGTTGTCCAAATGTGAGTTTTGGCTGAATGAAGTTAGTTTTCTTGGACATGTGATTTCTAAGAATGGTATTGCAGTGGATCCTACGAAAGTAGAAGCGGTATCTCAGTGGGAAGTGCCGAAGACTGTTTCGGAAATCAGAAGTTTTCTTGGTCTTGCAGGTTATTACAGAAAGTTTATCGAAGGATTCTCAAAGTTAGCATTGCCGTTGACGAAATTGACTCGTAAAGGACAAGCGTTTATTTGGGATTCTGATTGTGAGAAAGGTTTCCAAGAATTGAAGCGGAGATTGACTAGTGCTCCTATTCTGATTTTGCCGAATCCGGTGGAATCTTTTGTGGTCTATTGTGATGCATCTCTGATGGGATTAGGTGGTGTTTTAATGCAGAATCAACAGGTAGTTGCGTATGCTTCGAGACAGCTGAAGGTTCATGAAAGGAACTACCCTACTCATGACTTAGAGTTGGCAGCAGTTGTGTTTGTCTTGAAATTGTGGAGACATTATCTGTATGGTTCGAGATTTGAAGTGTATAGTGATCATAAGAGTTTGAAGTATCTTTTCGATCAGAAAGAGCTCAATATGAGGCAAAGAAGGTGGTTGGAATTTCTCAAAGATTATGATTTTGGTTTGAATTACCATCCTGGTAAGGCAAATGTGGTTGCGGATGCTTTGAGCAGGAAATCCTTGCATATGTCTATGATGATGGTTCGTGAATTGGATTTAATTGAACAATTCCGAGATTTGAGTTTAGTTTGTGAAAGTACTCCGAAGTGTGTTCGTTTGGGTATGTTGAAACTTACTAGCGGTATTCTGGAAGAGATCAGGATCGGGCAGAAATCTGATGTTAATTTAGTCGATAAATTGACATTGATCAACCAAGGTCAAGGTGGTGAGTTTAGAATTGATGAAAATGATGTTATGAGATTTGGCGATAGAGTTTGTGTTCCTGATGTCGCAGAAATCAAGAAGAGTATATTAGAGGAAGGACATCGCAGTGGAATGAGTATTCATCCGGGTGCCACGAAAATGTATCATGATTTAAAGAAATTGTTTTGGTGGCCGGGAATGAAAAAGAAAATAGCTGAATTTGTGTATGCATGTTTAATCTGTCAGAAATCGAAGATTGAGCATCAGAAGCCGTCTGGATTTATGCAACCAATGTTTATTCCAGAATGGAAGTGGGATAGTATTTCTATGGATTTTGTATCTGGGTTGCCGAGGACTCCTATGAATTGTGAAGCAATATGGGTCGTTGTGGATAGGTTGACTAAGTCTGCTCATTTTATACCGGTGCGAATGGATTACTCAATGGAGAGATTGGCACAGTTATATATTGAGAAAATAGTGAGTTTGCATGGAGTTCCTTCTAGTATTGTGTCAGATAGAGATCCGAGGTTCACTTCGAAATTTTGGGAAGGATTGCAGAAGGCTTTGGGTACTAAATTGAGGTTGAGTTCAGCTTACCATCCTCAGACTGATGGACAGACGGAGAGGACGATTCAATCGTTAGAAGATTTATTGCGTGCTTGTGTTTTAGAGAAGGGTGGAGCTTGGGATAGCTTGGGGAGGTCCAGCAGATGGAAATATCACTTGGGAGCTGGAGAGCCAGATGAAAGAGGCTTATCCGGAACTGTTCGTCTAAGGTATGTTTTCGAGGACGAAAACTCTTTTAGTAGGGGAGAGTTGTAACACCCCAGTTTCAATTAATTGATTTATTTAAATTTGGGAATTTATTTTATTAGAATTAATAAAATAAAAAGAATTATTTATTTTGGAGTATTTGAGGAAAATAAAAGAAATAAGGAATATTGGGATTTTTATGTTATTGGGCTTAGATGTTGTTAGTAAAGAGTGGGGGGTGCAGAGAAATAAAGTTATGTTTGGGACTTAGGCCATTTTCTCATTTTTGGTTTTCACGTAAGAACAGAAGTTGGAATTTGGGAAAATAGAGCTCTGAAGAACGGAGAACGAAGAACATCGCCCAAGAACTCAAAGCTGCTAATTGATAAGGTAAGGGGGGTTTATACTCGATTTATATTTGTTTATGGGTTTATGTACGGTTGATTCGGGTAATCGTAGGAAATCCCAATTGTTAGATGTTTCTAGGGATCGATAACCGTAGGACTGAACCTTGTTAGGAAAGGGTTAGGTTCCTAATTTTTATGAATCGATTAAGAGTTTTAGGTCCCAAATGAGGAATTGGGAGTATATATCATGATCGTGAATTTACCTTGGAAGTTGTAGGGATAACCTCAGTGTCAGTAGAATTCCCCAAAAGGACGGTTAATCCCCGATTAAGGTTATTATAATAATTGTTGGTAACTTGGATATTGTGGTGTTGTTGTGAATTGTACAAACTCGATGCGTTAGGTACTAAAATGCGCGTTTTGGCGGACGTTTTCCGCGTTTGGACTGCTGTTTCTGAGCTGCTGCAGGTTCAGGAAAATCCTGTACGCGCTCAGCAACACGGGCCGTGTTGCACAACACGGGTGCCCGTGTTGCTCTTCTGTGTTGGAAGAGGGTGTGCTTCTGGTTGCACGACACGGGCCGTGTTGCACAACACGGGTGCCCGTGTCAGATCCCCTGTACTGATAAAAATAAAATGTGCGTTTTCTGGACGTGCTGCACAACACGGGCCGTGTTGCACAACACGGGTGCCCGTGTTGCTCTGCTGTGATGATTTTTCTGAATTTTGGTTTCAGTGTTTTGATGCTGGATTTTTATTGCCATGCTTTTGGATAATGTTATCGAGCATGAACTATGATATAATTTAATGTGATTGATTGATGTTTAGATAGTATGCTGAGTGATTATATGCTATCCGTAACTTGATATGATTGATGTTTAAATAGTATGCTGAGTGGTTACATGCTATTTCATATCATGTTATGTTTGATATTGTTGATGTGCATGATATGTTGATCGATGTTCATAGTATGCTGAGTGTTACATACTTACATATCATGTTGCATTTGTTAATTCCCATTGTGTGGAATTAACATGGTGGCCAATATACGTGTCCGCGATTTAATGGAACGTTGAGGTGGTAGCCGTGTCCGCGATATAATGGAACGGTGAGTTATCCGTGACCCGAGATCTAATGGGGCGGGAAGTGGTACCACATGCATGGGTGTGTTGCATTAACTTGAATATAACATGAATGGATGATTTTTCCAATGTTATATTTGATTGTTTGTATGCACGTGTGATTGATAAATGGTTGATGATGTTTGATGAATATTTGTAAATATGAAAGGCAATATGTCATGGATATATGAATTGTAAGGGTTGTGTAAATTATGAAATATGCTAGTTATTGGGTAATGCTTATGATTTCATGAATTGATTGTTATGAACGTATAACCAAATGTATATTTGAGAAGCTCACCCTTACTGTTGAATATTTCAGATTGAGGAGCTTCGCTCAGGTGCTTGGCGAAGGCTTATCGTGTCTAGTTTAGTTTCGTTTTAGTATGTCCGGGTCATGCTCTGATAGTTGTAACTCCGGGAACGTTTGGTTGTCGAGCTGCTTTAGTCAGACTCGTTTATTTTCTTTTAATTGTTATAATATGATGTTGATATATTCCAGGTGTTAATCCCTGATGATTGAGAATATTATAACATTGGTTTTATTAATTAAATTATTCCGCTGTGTAAACATGTATGAGTTACCACTAAGATTATGCATGACAGGAATTTATTTTATTAAAAGAGAATTGTAGCATTCCTCGATGATACATGTACTCTGAGTTTATAATTTTAATTAATCGCGAAAATTATATGCGGGGTTTAGAGGGTGTTACAAACACCATCACCTTAATTTTTTGGTAGAGTGGCTTAGAAACAACATTTGGAGGTTGCAATCCGATGATTCGGGGTCAAATTTCGCATCGATTAGTGTTGATAAACCAAAAAATGTTTAGTTCCTTTTCTTTTCTTATCTTTGTAATCTTTAATTCTTGGAGTTTGTATGTATATTTACTTTGATTTAATGTATATTTATTGATTATGGTGTTGTATAAAATCTATTTCTCAAATCTTTATCGGTGATTATCCTTGATTTTTGATTTCTGCTTGGGGTTTGGGTTGCTATAGACATATATTTCTCAAATATTTATCTAGGATGATTATCTATTAGTTTCTGGATTCTAGAGATAGATTTAGAGCTAATAATCACTATGGGTATCAAATCTTAATGCCTTCGTGTTGTTGGTATTGCGTGAGAGATTGTCGGCGCGAGTAATATGGTAGTCTCCAACTTTGTGTTAGACATAACCTCTATTATGGAATACTTAGAGCGATACTTGATGATTTTGATGAGTGATTTGGATCGAGTGCAACTGATCAATAGGTTTAAGTAGTTGATAGGTGGATGTAATGCAAACCTGTCGGGTTTTCTCGGATCCAAAGAATGTATTCTTTTATGTTCATATCTTTTAATTTCCGCATTTACTTTAAACACACTCTAACACCAATTTCATAAATGAGAGACTTATTGAACGACGATTTGATAATCACCAATCCCTGTGGAGGCAATATGATAAAACTATAAAAATATTTACTTTTTCTTGACGCTTTACTGCTTAAGCAAAATGGCATCGTTGTCAAGGATTGGTGTTTTCATTGGATCGCATTGCGATAGTTTCTTTGTTTTTAAGTTTTGCGCATAATGTCCATATTGTATAAATTATTGTTTTATAGTTATTTTCTATACTTGTGAATTTGTATGCATTTTCTTTACTTGTGAATATCGTATACTTGTTTGGTTCCTTTCATGTTTGCTTGTGTGTTTTGGTTAGGAATAGTTAGGAGAAAGCAACTTGGAGGAATGTTCATAAATATAGGCGTCGAGCTAACGACGTAAAATAAGAATCTTTTATTGTTTTTTATTGTTTTTTACTATAGGTAGTGTGGTGAAATTGACTAAACAAATTTAAATTGGACTAACTCTGAAAATTTCAAATCTTCACTTTTAAATTCATTTATCAATTTTCATCCGGTCCGTTAGTATGTTTATAATTGTTGTTTAATGTGTTTTTCTTTGTTTTGTCTGTCCAAGAGCTTGTTTTGAGTAGCTTTAGGAAATTTTTGAATATTTTCCAAGTTTGATCGTTTCAACTTGTGGATGTATGGTAATGATATTTGTTTGAAGTTGGTACACACAAGGTACGTATTTATCGCTTTCTAGAACATATCATGTTTAAGAGACTTTTCTTTTGTACAAAATTCCATGTCATTAATTCTTTTACCATACTTGTTAATTATTGAATCACTTTAAGACAAAACACTTTTTGTGAGGTTGCTTCCATTGTTTACTATATGCAAGAGACCAAATTTCTTTGTAACTCGGTTTTATTATGCTTAATCTTTTATTTGTGTTGACTATATGAAAGCATGAAAAGGATCAATACATTTTTGTTTCATTTTGAGCACAACTACCTAGCCAAATAGTCAATTCACCTTGTGAGTGTGTGATAATTTGTAACCCCTTTGAGCCTTTGGTAATATGAAAGCATCATGTTGTTTGAACTTGATGCTTGTCTATGAGTATCAAATTCACTTTTTGTATGGACTTTGATTGTTATTTTTTCTTGAACCCTCAACTTTGTTTTGTTGTATGAATTTTTACCTTGCCTTAGAAAGTAGGAAGTATTCACACGATGGCGTTGGTTAAATTCAATTTAGGGAGAGAATGATTGTTCACTTATTGGTTAATTGCTATGAGGTTGAAAAAAAAGAAGAAAAAAATATGAAAAAGAAAAGCAAAGAAAAAAGAAAGAAAGAAAAAATTGAAAAAGCATTGAAAAAGAAAAACAAAAAAGAGTTCAAATGATTGTGCAAATAAGTATGGTGTTTCAATGTGATAAATTGGAAATGCGGAAGAAGTTTGATTAAAATTGTGTTGCTTGAGTCTTTGGTGAATTGATCACTCCCTTAGTTTTAGGCAAGTTTTTGTTTCAATTACCTTTAGATATTTCCTCTTGTTTGTTAACTAAGCCACATTATAACCTTGAAACCCCTTGTGATTCTTGCTTTTATATTTTCAATGTGAATTTTAGGATGAATTCATAATTTAACTTGTTGTTAACTTGATTGTTTGGTGAGATTAAAAGCACCCATTGTTTTTTTATTCATCTACCAATGAATTGAGTGCTAGGTGTGATTCATTTTTGAACTTTGTATTGTTTTAGAATCTTTGGCATGTGTTTGTATTTAGGAGATATTTCGTTTTCATGATATCGTTATAGTTTAGTGGTAAGTATTTTCTTTTCTTGTGCATTTTGAATTTGAACCATACATTTGTTTTCCATTTTCAAAAGTTGTTGATTTGTGATTCTTCGATTTTTACTTTTGTTTCTTTGAGTTGGTTAATTCTTGTTTAGGGACAAACAAGTCTAAGTTAGGGAGAGTTTGATCAGTTCTAAATTGATGTGAATTTGAGTGTGAATAATTATCACTCATCGGCTTAATTCATTTGTTTTTCGTCAATAAACCTCAACTTTAGTGTATATTCGGTATAGTTTACATTATAGTGTATATAGTGTGTTATCGATTAAATATCATTGAGTTTAATTATTTGTATCTCATTTTTGTAGGTATTCAAGCAATTTTATTTTGTCACGGTTAGATAAAGAATTAAATAAGCTTTCCAATGCTTCCGGACGTGCGTAAATCGGAGTTACGATTCTCAAGTTATGGTGAAAATAAGTGTTATTTTTTTCATGACACTACAGAGCGCGCTAAGTGCCCGATTTAGGGCTAAGCACGGTCTACGATTTTCAGACTCATTAAATAGGAGAAAAAACTCATTTTAGGTTATGGGTTGGGTACTTTTGAGTCCTAACACCATCACCTTCAGTTTTTGGTAGAGAGAGACTTAGAAACAACATTTGGAGGTTGCAATCGGATGATGCGGAGTCAAATTTCTGATCGATTGGTGTTGACAAACCAAGAAATATTTGGTTCCTTTTCTTCTCTTCTTTTTGTAATCTTTAATGTTGTAGTTTATATGTATATTTACTTTAATTCTATGTATATTTATTTATTATGGTGTTGTATAAAATTTATTTTTCAAATCTTTATTAGTGATTATCCTTCATTTTTGCTTTCTGCTTGAGGTTTGGGTTGCTATAGACATACACTTCTCGATTCTTTATCTAGGATGATTATCTATTAGTTTCTGGATTCTAGAGATAGAATTAGAGCTAATAATCATTGTGGGTATCGGAGCTTAATGTCTCCATGTTGTTGGTGTTGCGCGAGAGATTTCCGACGCAAGCAATATGGTTGTCTCCAACTTTACGTTAGACATAACCTCTATTGTGGAATACTTCGAGCGATACTTGATGATTTTGATGAGTGATTTTGGTGGAGTGAAACTGACCAATAGGTTTAAGTAGTTGATAGGTGGATGTATTGCAAACCCTTCCGTTTTTTTCGGATCCAAAGAATGTATTCTTTTATGTTCACATCTTTTAATTCCCGTATTTACTTTAAACTCATTCTAAAACCAAACTCATAAACGAGAGACTTATCGAATGGATATTTGATAATCACTAATCCTTGTGGAGACGATATGATACAACTATAAAAAAATACTTACTTTTTCTTGTCGTTTTACCACTTTAACAAAATGACGTTGTTGTCGGGGATTGGTGTTTTTATTGGATCACATTGTGATAGTTTCTCTGTTTTTAAGTTTTGCACATAATGTCCATATTGTATAAATTCTTGTTTTATAGTTATTTTCCATACTTGTGAATTTATATGTATTTTTTTTACTTATGAATATCGTATACATGTTTGGTTCCTTTCACGTTTTCTTGTGTGTTTTGGTTAGGAATAGCCAAACGGAAGTAACTTGGAGGAATGTGTTATTACCAGTTTTATAATGAGAGTTGTCACCCTTAATTTTTATCTTTAGGAAGGGAATATAAAGGATAATCCTAATTTTTATAATGTGTTGTTACAAATTTTTTCGCCGCAACTTTATAGAAAGATAGGATAAAAATGGAAACGCTACTAAGAACGAACTTAATGAGGGTAATACGACCTATAAAACTAAGGAAATGACTCCTCAAATTAAAAGTCAATTCCATAACTTATAGAGTAAAGGTTGCCACGAAGAAATCCTCCTCAGATTTGCACCATTAGGGATACCAAGGAAAGTGAAGACTTTGTCTTCCATCCTACACAACAAAAAATTAGTTGCCGCCTCCATAAAAAATGGACTAATATTAATACCAATGAGCTTACTTTTGTGAAAATTAATACCGATCCCTGACACTAACTCGAAGCCTCTTAAAACCTACTTTACCGCCCAAACATGTTTCCAAATACCATCTCCCACCAATAGTATTATTGGAGAATTGAAGAATATCAATGTTGCAAACACCATTAATATTGAACCCCACAAATTCACCAAGATCCAAAGATGTTCTAACCAAAAACGATAAAACTTTCGCCACAATTACAAAAAGAAAAAGGATATAATATATCTCCTTGTCTCAACCCCCCTCTCTACCACAAACTACCTAGTGGGACTATCATTAACCAAAACTGACATTTCCCTTGAAAACACGATCACTTCCGTCCAACTCAACCATAAATCACCAAACCCCATCTTACGAAGCATGAACCTAAGAAAACTCCAACTAAATTTGTCATAGGCTTTCTCGAAATCAACCTTAAAAATCATACAATCCCTCTTCTTCTTACTCGCGTAATCCACTAAATCATTATCCACGATAACACCATCGAGTAAATGTCTTCCCGACACAAAAGAACTTTTGAATGAAGAAACTATAGAATTCAAGACCATTTTCAATCTAGCCGCTAGTAATTTTGACAAAGCCTTATAAAGGCAACCAACGAGGCAAATTAGAATAGAATCATCCAAACCTTGTTGGAAATCCACCAAAACCTATGATGAATTTCTATCAATCTTGATGCTCAAGATTGATATCACCACACAATGACAATGAAATATAAAAGATGAAGGAAGAAAGAAATTATTTTTCTGCAGAGTTTCTCTCTTCCCACAAACTGTCCAAAACTTTATTATTCACTTGCAACTGTAAATTCTGTGAATGAATGAATTGATTACAAAAAATAGGGGTTACTCCCTAGTTATAGATTTAGGTTAACTTGATCCCTAAGTCAAATCCCAAAACTATAAAGGTCCAAAATACCTATTTTTGAACTAAATCCAATCTATATTTTTTAGATCTAAATCAAATCTATCTAAATCTAAAATTAAATTAAATTTGTGTGTAAAAAAATGTTTCCACACTTCTAAATCAAATCAAATCTTTTTGACATTCCCTTGTCTTTGTCTAGGAAATTGCTCCAACACATAATTACTTTCAACACACCACCTAATTCATTGTGTCTAAGCTATCTATATTCATCATAGCTCTTAGTCTTCAAAATACTTCTACCTGCACTCCCTTTGTGATGATGTATGCAATCTGATTCTCAGTTCTGCAGTGTTCCAAGTTTATCTTCCCTTCTGCTACCTGCTATCGAAGATGATGAAACCTCATTTCGATGTGCTTTCTTCGACCGTGAGCTATTGGGTTCTTCTCCAGATTGATAGTTGACATGTTGTCGATCTTTATAGTAATTGCTCCATGATCTTCACCTGTAATCTCTTCGTCCAAGTTCACCATTCATGTTGCTTAACATGCACAAAGATAAGAAGCTATGTACTCTGCTTCGCATGATGATAATGCCACTACTGGTTCCTTTCTCAAACTCCAAGAAAATGGTGCACAATCTAGCATAAACACATATCCTACTGTGGATTTTTGATCCTCAGCATCACTACACCAACTCAAATTAGTGTATCCCACTAACTTGCATTCTTTTCCCTTATCAACTAAAGAAAACAAAACACCATAGTTGAGAGTTCCTTTGAGATACCTTAGTATCCTTTTCGCCGTTGCTAGATGTGATACCTTTGGCTTATGCATGAATCTACTTACCATACCTACATTGTAGGCTAAGTCGGGCCTTGTGTGACAAAGTTATCTTAATGACCCAATGATTCTTCTGTATTGGGTTTGGTCGACATTATCTTCTTCTACATCTTTCGACAGTTGTAACCTTGGTTCTGCAGGTGTCGAAGTCGAGTTGCATTCTTTCATCTCAAATATCTTGAGAAGTTCTCCTGTATATCTTCTTTGATGCATCATCAAAACTCTACTACTCTTATAGAATTTGATGCCAAGGAAATATGAAATGTCCCCCATATCAAACATTTCAAATTCCTTGTTGGGATCACTTTTGAAGTCTTCGATCTCCTTCTTACAACTACCTGTTATTAACAATTCAACGACATATGGACATAGTATAAGCAATTTACTATTGCTTCTTCTTACATATTCTCTATGTTCAATTGTGCACTTCACAAATTCCTTATCCCTTAGAAAACTGTCAATTTTCTTATTCCAAGCTCTTGGAGCTTGTTTCAATCCGTACATGACTTTATGCAGCCTGTACACCTTTTTATCTTCGTCATGTTTCAAAAACCCAACTGGTTGTTTAACATAGACTTCTTCATCTAAGGGTCCATTCAGGAAAGCACACTTCACATCCATCTGACATATGTTCCAAATGTTTATTTCTGCTAGACCAAAAACCAACATGATTCTTTCTATTCTATCCACAGGTGCAAAAACTTCATCAAAGCCTATTCCTTCTTTCTGGAGAAATCCTTTCGCCACGAGCCTTACTCTGTGTCGAGTTAGTTCCCTTTGGGATTCATCTTTACTTTTTATGCCCACTTGACATCAATTTCCTTCTTTCCTTGAGGAAATTTGACAAGTGACCAAGTGTTGTTGTCTTAGATGGGCATCACTTCTTCGTTAATTTCTTTCACCCACTTCGAATCCTTTAATGCTTCAGCTGCATTGAATGGTTCAACATCTGTATAGAAAGCATAATTCACCAGCTCACCTTCGTTATCAACCACATCATATAATGTAATCACACAATCTTGTAACCTTGCAAGCATGTGTCTTATTCTCTAAGGTCTGCTTGTTCCTGGTTTATCTATAACTGATGGTTCCTCTTGTCGAACTTCTCTTTTTACTTCAATTGTTGGTTCTTCAAATAATATTCTTAATGAGTCTTTCTTGACATTTTTTTTTCCAATCTCATTCCTTAAGCTCATCTATGATCACGTCCCTGCTGATCACAATATGTTTGTTCACTGGGTCGAACAACTTGTAACCTCCTGTCGAATGTTATCCAACTAGGATCATTTGACTCGACTTGTCATCAAGTTTTCTTCCCAACTGCTCTGGCACATGTCTATGTACAATAGATCCAAATATCTTCAGATGACTTAAGCTAGGCTTCACACCAGACCAACAGTATTTTGGAGTAATTCCTTCTAGCTTCTTCGTAGGACATCTGTTCAAAATATATGTTGCAGTCGACACAAATTCACCCCAAAACTCTTTAGGTAAGTGATTGCCTTTCAACATACTTCTCACCATATTCATGATGATTCAATTCTTCCTTTCTGCAGTTTCATTTTGTTGTGGAGTGTAGGGTGGCACCACCTCATGCACAATCCCTTCTTTCTCACATAACTTGTCGAAGTCTTTCGACACATATTCTCCACTACCATCAGTTCTCAAAACTTTTAAATTTCTACCACTTTGTCTTTCGACCATAGATTTAAACTTGGTAAATACCTTGATTACTTCACTTTTCTTCTTGATCAGGTAAGTCCATAATTTATGACTGAAATCATATATGAACATGACAACGTATTTGTTACCTCAAAACGAATCAACCTGGATTGGTCCACATACATCAAAGTATATGACTTCAAGAATAGCCTCCAACCTGTTTCTTGCATCTTTGCTGAAGCTATTATTGTGTTGCTTCACCTGCACGTATTCCTCACACACCTCATTATGAATGTTAATTTCTGGCAATCCTAAAACCATGTTTCTTCTCTTCAAATCTCTGATGTCTATGAACTTTAGATGGCCTAATTGATAATGCTATATCCACTCATCTCTTCTAGTTGCAGTCGAAAGGCACTAGTGCTCCATCACATTAAGTTTGGTCTTGAAGGTTCTATTCTGAGACATAGGAGCCTTCAAGATTAACCTTCCATTCGCATTGACCACTCTCATCATCTTGTCTTTGACCAAAACTTCGTAATTCTTTTCGACCAACTGCCCTATATTGAACAAATTGCTCTTCATGCCTGATATGTACAACACATTGGAAATTACTGATCTTTTGCCATCTTTCCTTATAATCAAAACATCTCGAATACCTTCTGCTGCTAGAGTATTGTCGTTTGTGAATTTCACCATGTTCTTTGTTAAAGGTTTTAAGTTGACAAACTAATATTTCCTTCCAAAAATGTGTAATGAGCATCCTGAATCCAAGTACCATTGGTCCTTGAATCTATCTTCATCTCTTGTTGTGACCATTAGCATCATCTCTTATTCTTCATGTTTTGCAAAATTTGCATCACTTTCTTGACTCTTTTGCTTTTCTGGACAATCACTCGAATAATGACCATACTTTTGACAATTGTAACATTGAATGTGAATCTTGTCAGGTTTTTGACCACCACATCTTCCTCTATTCTCAACACCACCTCTTTGGTTGTCTTGGTATGGTCTTCTCTGATTCGACACATCATCTTTGTGCTGATTTCCTCTACCAGTCGAATTGTTGTAGCCACCTTTACCTTTATTATCAAACCACTTTCCTTTTCCTTTCTTGTCTCTTGTTGACTACGCCTACAAAGCCACATCACTCTTCGACTTGCCTGCAACCCTTTTAGCCATTCTTTGTTCATGAGATTTAAGTGTCCTTTGAATCTATTCCTTCGAAAAAGATGACATGTCCTTTGACTCTTCTATGGCAACTACCAGATGGTCGAACTTCGGAGCCAAAGATCTCAAGATCTTTGAAACAACCGCCCTTGTTGTTAATGTCTCTCCAAAAGTCTTGATTAGATTCACTAGTTTCATAACCCTAGTGAAGAAATAAGATATGCTCTCACTATCTTCCATCTGGAGCAATTTATACGTTCTTTTGTGAGTTTGTAACCTCACCTCTTTCACCTTCTCAACGCCTCCAAATGATTTCTTCAGGATTTCCCAGGCTTATTTTACAGATTCAAAATCACTAACCTATTTGAAATTGTCTAGGCTGACACATTGGTGAATTATAAAGAGAGATTTATAATTCTTCTTCTTTGGTTCTTTGTATTCTTCTTCTTTTTCTTCTTCTTCTTCTGAAGCGTCTCCAACAAACGCTTCTAATCCATGTTTCACAAGATCCCAAAGACCTTGAAAACAAAATATAACCTTCATGTGTTTGCACCAATTCTCATAGTTATCACCTTTAAGAATTGGGAGAATTGGCAGATCTGTGAATAAATGAATTGATTACAAAAAATAGGGTTTACTCCCTATTTATAGATTTAGGTTAGCTAGCTCCCTAAGCCAAAGCCCAAAACTATAAATTTCCAAAATACCTATTTTGGAAACTAAATCAAATCTATCTATTTTAGATCTAAATGAAATCTATCTAAATCTAAAATTAAATTAAATATGTGTGCAACAAACTGTTTACGTACTTCTAAATTAAATCAAATCTTTTCGATATTCCCTTGTCTCTGTCGAGCAAACTGCTTTAACACAAAAAATTACTTTCAACAAACCTAACAGATTAGAAGATTTCAAGATAAGCGTTAAGAAAGACTAAGTAATAGCCTTTGACAAAACAATCCCTTCATGAAAATCCCTGAAAAATCGGCCAAAATCTTCTTTAAGGAAGAACCAATAATTACTAAAGAATAAGAAAGAGAAACTATCCGGACCCGGGCTTGTCAAACCATCACACCCCCAAACCACCTCTTTATCTCTTCATCCATAAACGGAGCTTCAAGAAAACTCCTTTCGGAATAAGAAATCTGCTTCACAAAATCAACTTCAATTTTTGGTCTATTCATAGCGGGTTAACGAAACTTGAAAGCAAAATGGTTAAAAACATCCTCCTTAATCTCCTACCTGTTTTCAGCAAACCTCTCTTAGAATTAATCGAACCGATGAAATTTTACCTTCTCCTATCCTTCATGACACTATGAAAAAACCTATTGCTTGTATCCCCTTCATTAAGCCATCTTAATCTTTATTTTTAAATAAGCATATTCCCTTTGATCTTTAGATTCAATCAAAAACTACTTGTGGCCTCCCTTATCCTAACAATAATGTGCTCTAACTCCGATATCATATCATTCTCCAACAAATCTTCACCTTCATTGATTCCCGTAACTCCTTCCTCCACCTCCAAATTATATTTCCCAAAGACTTCTGTATTCCACCATTTAAGCCTACCTTTCATGATTCAGCTTCTCCTTAAACACGAAATCACTTATCCCTTATATCATAATTCATTTCCATTCCTTCTCCACGAAGGGTAAAAACTTCTTATTGCCAAACCATTCATTAATTAATTTGAACGGTTTAGGACCCAAATCCGCCCCATCCACTACCAACCAGATCGGACAATGATCTGAAATGTCTCTCAAACCAATGAATTGACCAACTACCCCATCTGTAAATTATACTTTCAGAAACTAGAAAGCAGTCAATCCTACTTCTAGACCTCCCGTCACCACTTACCCAAATAAAAGACATCCCCTTACAAGGAACGGTACAAGCTCAGAATCGTCAATGAACTTCGCAAAACCCCTCCATTCAGCCCCCCTACTCGAGAATGATCTTCCCTTGCAGTGTTGTATACGTGAGATCGAAATATTAACTACATAGGTAGAAGTCTAAGTCACATGTCGTTTAACCTCTTAACCTTGATTAGTGGTAGTTTATAAACAATCTCACACCCCTCTATTCATCTATCCACATTTTACAAAGATCAAAATTGTAAAGTCTTATACACTAGACCTTAATAAAACAAAATTTTAAAAATGTGACAATGTTAACTTCGATTTGAAGAAAAAAATCATAAAAAAATTAGTTTGTAAAATAAAAATCACATGTTTATGTGTCATATCTCATTAGATATGAGACACTTAACACATCTCTTCACGTCTAACATTATTGAACTTTTCGTAAATATAAAGGGTGAGTGTGGTCCAATATCTGAAACTTAATATTTTGGTTAAACTTTTATATCATTTTAAAACAGTGATTAGATCTAACTCAATCTTATAATAATTATTTATAGACTGAAAATAGCATAATCAGATTTCTGGACCACTAGTACAAAAATACACAAATCAAACTTGGTTAAAAATATTAATTATGTGATTACAACATAGTTAATAAAATGCTTGAAAGCAATTTCATACATAAAACACTACATAGACTTTCAATACTAAGATCCCTACTAACAAGCCAATTTATTTTCCAGCAACAAAGTATCAATATTCAAGAACAAGACTGGTATGGTTTCAACAACTGAGTGAGTGAACCACTTAGGTGAAGTGACATGATTTCATTAGTGGAACCTTTCAGTTTCCCTCCAATGAACACAGCAGGAACAGGTGCAGTGCAACCTAACCTCATCAAAGCTTTCTCCATTTCCCTTCCATCTGGATCCTGATCTATTTCATAAACCATAGGCCTAATCCCTAGTTCTTTAAACAAAATGTTAACTGCGTAGCATAGACAGCAAGAGCTTTTTGTGAAAATCACCACACCTTTCTCGGATGCCAACCTCATCACTTTGTCCATCTCGAGGACGAAGTTATTGTTCTTCTGAAAATATATACTCACAAAGAGAAAGTCTAAGTTAGAGATAATATGTGTTTAGGCTATTACCTTATAATTATTTAGAACGTACAAACCATCAGATCGAATCAAAACTGAATTCGATCTGATGGTTGTAATGGGTTTAGAAGTTTATGTAAGAGAGATAGAAAGTTATATATGAAGGTTGTTGAGGTTATTTTGAAATGATGGTAAATGAGAGTATTTATAGGAACTATGATGTTATATTATTTTTAGATACCAAATAAATTGTGTGATTTTATTCGATAGAGCAAGTTGGGAGACATATTTACAAGCATATGCTTCAATTATAGTAGACTAAGACTAGGTATGAGACCATAACTATTTGTGTATGGAGATTTTTGTTCAACAAAAGTGAATGAAAACAGTATTTTAGTTACAGTGATTAATATTGAAGGTGGCCAAGATTATGAACAAAGATTGAAATTGAGAATCTGATATATTGCTTTCGGTGGTAGCAAGATTCTGTTTGTTGCACCCACTAAACTTGTTTGATTCTTTCTTCTCCATGGAATTCATGATTAGAGTGAAATTAATTGACTATTGTTTTTTGAAAAGAAGTGAGAATGGAATCAATATAAGCTTGTAACATCTAAGAATCCATCATCATCGTGTACCTTACGATATATGACATAAACATAAATTTATTTATAAGTAGGGACAACCCTCACTTTACAAAACGGTTTTATAAGATTGAGTTATATGATTTCAGAGTTTGATTTAAGGTCTAATCGATTACTTGCTATTAGGGTTTTACTATTAGGTGACCGACGCCCATCAAGCTTAATTGTGTTGGACCAGGTTCATGCTCAACGTGTTGAGGTAGATTTGTCAAGAAGCTCGATAGGGTTGCACTAGGTTTCCAATTACGCTATATGGTGTGAACATATTGCATAACAAAATTTGACTTCTTTCGATTATATTTTTATTGAATGCAAGTGTGAGTGGTTAAGTTTCAGACACATATGATTGATGGAATTTGAATTTATAAGAAATGAACCATATATTTGATGCCTTAAGATTTTAGATGGAGATGAAGCGTCTACATTTCTCGTAAACCTGAAACATTGATATCCTTGATGCTCGTGACTTCCCCGGTCTCTCCAACAATTTTTAATTGCGACATTGATTTAAAAACCTTGCTTTACACTCTATTGAGTTGTGTGTATGGGATGTGAAGGAATAATAAAGGAGAGAATACATAATAAGTGGTAGCATAAACTTTTTGTGTTGGCGCCATGCAAGTTTCACACTACATATTTTGAATATATCTCTACATCAAAGTGATTCTCCCACTTGAGATATCCCTATTCCCTAGCACCAGGTCCCTATTTCAGTGGCTGGGAATCAACACACATGGTTGTCCTCTACACACTTATTGGAATAACATATATTCATCTTAGTTGGCTTCCAGCAACTAGGGAAAATTCCTTTTTCCTAACCCAATCATTTTCATTTCAATGGAAAACTACCTTGCGAACTTTATTCTAAACTAAACTTGCCTACAATGGTGTGAATTGATGACATTTAGTATACTCTTAAAATAGAAAAATTCTACAATTATTATTATTAGTATCAGTTCCTTACACCAACTGCACTAAAGAGTTATAACCAAATGGCTTTTGCATCCATAAGCATTTGTTTGAGAGATCCATCAACATGTAGAGATATAACATCTTTTGAAGATCCTACAAATTTTCCACCTATAAACACTGCTGGAACTGAAGGGTTACATCCAAAATTACCCTTCAAAGCCCTTTCCATTTCCTTACCATATGATGAATCATTGTCCAGTTCATATACTGCAGGACTTGCTCCAAGCTCATAGAAAAGTTGCTTGATGCTATGACACATGTAACACGAACTCTTTGTAAATATAACCGCCGCTTTCTTTGATGATAAATCATTTACCCTATCCATTACTATATGAAGATTGAAAATATTCAAATATTTTTAGCTAAGGCTTTTCAATATGTTTTGTCTTGTGAAATTTGAGATTTCTTCAAGTCTTATTTATAGTGGCTGGTGAGGAAAGTGGATTGGATTGTATAAAATATAGAAAAGTAGAAAATGAAATTAATTATAGTTAAATTGGATAGGAAAGAGAGTGTAAAAGATCTTTGATCAGATATTTTTTTGGATAAGGGAAATGCTCATTGATCATTTGGTAGATGGTGACACTGTTAATGCAATGTAATGCCATGATGAACAAGTTGGATTAAGCATCATTCTGTATATGATAATTGATAATTCAAATCTCTCAATGCTGGAAATGGAATAAGAACATATTGTTTATTTTATTAGCTTATAGAAGAAAAGAAGACTCTTCTGGTCCCATTTTTAGCATCATGAACATTATTATAATAATGTGAATCTATCTAAACAACTTCTCTTAGGTAGATATGGCTATTAATGCTGTTCTATGGAAAAGATCTTTCCACGGAATGTAATCAAATGGATTTGGATCGTGCATGCAGTCGAGACATCGTTAGTGATTGTTCGATTAAGATTAGATGGTTTTATTTATTTTTTAAATGTCGTGTTAATCGAACAACTACTCATGTGTCAATCGACTGCATGAATATATGCCGTTCGATCATTGCATGCAATCCAAATTCGTCGTCTGCATGGTAATCTTATCAATATGGTAGTTCATACGTACTTTACTTTCGTTTTTTGACTGCATGAATATGTGCATCTTGATGGATCATTGCATGCAATCCAAATCTGTCATCTGCATGGCAATCTCATCAATATGATCAAGCTAATAATTTTACCAAATTTGTAACATGATTTTTATTTGGTTATGTTTATGAGTGATGATAGGTCTTGAGGCTAATGTGGAGAAAGATAAGAGTTTATCCATTTCCTTTGAATTCCACTTTTTCACTTAGGTCCATGCCACAGAATCATGGAATACAAAAACAGTTGGGAAGTTGGGTATAGGTATGGGAAGAGATTCTTCCAAATTCTGTGTCATGAAAATTCCAATGTTCATTATTATTTGATTCAATAAAATATGATTCAATCTTTTGGTATATAAAGATTCTTTTGTTGAATGATCATGTTCTCTTTTTTGAGAATTATTGCATATTATATATCCACCGACCAAAAGATGTGGGATTCTTCATCAATTTGTAGTATCAACTCAAGGGTAAAGAGAATGTCAACTTCAAGCTGAATTTTGTTTGAAGGATAAGATGTAATTAGAGGGTAGGCTGCTCTTTGTTTATATATGTCCAATGGTAGACTAGGTTAGAGAACGGCAGTTTTTTTAGATATCAGATATTATGATGTTATCTATAGAGTATGTAGAGATTCACTGAATTAGGTGAGATTACAATCTGTCAAAGTTGTTTAAGCAAATACTATATTTAGGGTCAGTTTGGTTGAAGGTAAGCGAAGGAGAGGCAACATTTATAATGTGTTTGGTTTAATTTTTAGGAGGGAAAACGAATATGGATTGATACTGAAATTAACCGAGTGATATTTGTGATGTGTTTAATATGCATTTATGCTATTGGAGATTGTTCAAAGTCTCCATTGTTTATGTTTTCAGACGGATGAGTGTATAGATATGTGAGAGCAACTTCACCCTTTAAGCTAACTTTTAGGGTTGATATTCAATCATATTTAACATGATATCGAAATCGGGTTAATGAGATTGTTAAACATATAAATATGTGAGGACAATTTCATCTTTTGAGTTGACTTTTAGGGTTGAGATCCAATCATATTTAATATGATGGAAATAAGAGTTCTAATTTTGATGGGTTCAATTTCTCTTTTTAGAAGAGATTATAGTCTCTCCTTGGAAAAGATCTAGGACTTTTGTTTGGACAGTTTCATTTGCATGACATCTTTCCCTTACAGTTTTTCCTCATTTTTGTCACCTTTATTCTCAAAATTGAGTCTCCCTCTAGCGTGGGAGATTTTTTATCTATCTCTTAGGTCTGATCTCTCTACAAGCTAGTGGTGAAAGTGTTGGTCGTTAGATTAGCCAAGATTAAGGATAACGCATATCATCAAACCAATATGTTTTTAAAAAAGGAGGCTTTTGGCCGTTGAGGTAGTTGACGCGAATGAATTGGTTGAGTTGACTAAGAGAACTAAGAAAGAGTGTCACATTTTAAAGTTAGATTCTAAAAAGGCTTATGACTCTATTAGTTGGGTTTTTTGGGTTACATGCTTGCTAAGTTTGATTTTAATATTAAGTGGTTTTCCTGGATGCGTGCATGTGTTTTGTAGGAAATCTAGCTATCCTACTTAATAGGTGTCCAACTTGGCCCAATTTATCTCTATATTAGTTGTGGGATGACTTAGTGGTCTTCTTAGTTAGGTTGTGAAGCTAGATATCTTCACTAGTTTTAGGGTTGGTTCTTTTGACTTAACCATCTCTCACATGTCGTATGTCAATGATACTCTAATCTTAGCAGAGGCTTTGATAAAAAAATATGTGGATTATTAAAGTTATCCTCATGGGTTTTGAGATTGCTTCTAACCTCCATACTAATCTTAATAAGAGTGGTCTTATTGGAGTTAATGTAGACCATACATTTTTGGACTTAGCAAGTGACTTTCTTAATTACTAACATCAAACTCTTCCCTTCAAATACCTTGGCTTGCTGGTGGTGGAGAACCTTCGTCTAGAGGCCACTTAGGAACCTTTAATTACTTTGCTTTATAGACATTTTCTCTCTTAGAGTCACAAATATGTTATCTTGGGGGATATAGTGATTCTTCTTTATTTAGTGTTGAATGCAATTCTCATTTTCTTCACATCTTTTTAAAGATATTTATTAATGTTTGGAAGAGGATGGTTAATATTCAAATGACCTTTTTGTGGGATGGAATGAATGGTAATGTTGAGACTAGGTTAGATATGTTGGAAATCCACCAAAATATAAGGAGAATTTCTATCAATTTTAATGAACAAAATTATTACCAATACACAACAACAATGAATGAAAGAATTAGGGTTTGACGAAATTGGGGAAGAAGATGATGATTTTCTACAGAGTTTCTCTCTGTCCATAAACTATAAAAAAAATCTTATTCACTTTGCAACTACAAAATTCTGTGAATACTCAATGTTTACAATATAAGCAATGCCCGTCCCACTGGAGTATGTGAAGATGTCCTTGTTTTAGTTAATGACTTAATTTTTCCTGCAGATTTTTATATTCTAAACATGGAAGGAGAAACTAAGTCAAGAAGGACTCCCATCATTTTAGGCAAACCGTTCATGAAAACAGCGAAAACAAAAATTGATGTTGACGATGGAACCCTGTCCATGGAATTTGGTGACATTGTCGCAAAATTTAACATTTTCGATGCTATGAAACATCCCTTGGAAGAGCATTTCATTTTTCCTATTAAATTTATCTCTGAGTTGGTTGATGAAACTTGTTCTGAATTGTTTTCACTTGATTTTCCATCTTTATTGGGTTTTGAGGATGTTTACTCATGTGACGATTATACTGACACCAACCTTTGTGTTGTATGTGATGAGTTGATGCTGCCTTGTGTAACACCCTTCTAAAATCCCATAATTTTCACGAATATATTTAATTAATAAATAAACGTAAAACAACAGCAAGGATGTCACATCTTCATATAAACATCATTTCACAAATAATCCTTCTCCGTAACACGGGTTGCAAAGAAAACACTTAAATATAATCTTTAGTATCACAACGAATGTTAGAACAATATTTGGTTCTGCAGTTATATCTGAGTTTTAATGATAACAACGAGTATGTTTGTATGAACAATTTTGGTACTCTAATGTTTGTTATTTTTAGTATTTAATTAACAGGTTCTGATTCTGATGAAAGGCATTGTCAAGTCATTAGAAGAGACCAAGTTCCGCTTCTGCGCTACACAAGTTATAATAAACAGTAGCAAACCACTTCAGAAGGCTCTGAAGCTTGGACTCTGATACGCGGTCAAAGAAACCAAGTTCTGAAGATCTGAAGACAGAAGTTCTGGCGAACAGTCTGAATGCTGAAGACTTATGTTTCTGAAGACAAAGGGTTCTTAAGACCAAGTGCTGAAGACTCTGAAGACGAAGTTGTGAAGACTCTGAAGATGAAGTTCTGAAGACTCTGAAAACATGAAATTCTGATGACCCAAGTTTTATTTTCTTTCTTCTAACTCATGCTTAATCAAAAGCCTCTGAAGTCAAGAAGATAAGAAGATAAGGTTACGTGGTAAAATCGTACATGGTACAAACAAACGTTTCTCTCCACTACCATGAAAGGACGAACGCGTTGTATGATCTTGTCCCCCATGTAGAATCAAGCTTCCATCTTTCTGGAAATTCCATAAATACCCTCCAACGGATATATTATTTTATTATATATATATATATATATTTGAAAACTAATGGAAAAGGATTCTAGTTCACACGTTCTATCACAAGACTGTTCATAAGCATTCCTTTATTTTCTTAAGTCTATTTGTTCTTGAAATACTATTTACTATCAGCTTGTGTAGAAGCAAATCTATTATAAACAAATCTTTTTCAAATTGTTGTTTGATTGTGCCTTAAGAGACCAGTTGGTCAGAATCCTTGAGAAGTCTAAGATTAGTGTGTCTTAGAGGTTTTACGTGAGTCACTTGTAGTTAGCTTGTGCATTGTAATAATATGTGAGATTATTGTATTAAAACCTTGTTTGATAAGGTGAAATCACCTTGGCGGGTGGACTGGATTAGCTTGATAATTTTCAAGTAAACTAGTATAAACATAACTTATTCTTTCGTTGTTGCCTGTTTAGCTTTATTATCAAGAGTGAATAAAAATTGTTTTAGTTAAAGAGGATTTTTAAAGATAATTTTTTGATTTAAAACCCAATTCAATCCCCCCTTTCTTGTGGTTTTCATACCTTCAATTAGCATCAGAGCTCCATTTCTGAGTGGAAAAAAGTTTGAATTTTTATCAAGCACTTAATAGTGTTTAGTATTGATCCCGACTGTGTGAAAACAATGTCTAACAACATTGTCAATGTTGATAATAAGGATATAGACCATTATGTTGTAAAACCTCCTATCTTTGATGTAGAAAAGTTTGACTATTGGAAGGAAAGAATGGAAAATTATTTTTTGGGATTTGACTTAGATCTATGGGATCTAGTAGTTGATGGCTACAATTATCCAATAGATGCAAAAGGTAAAAAGATTTCCAGAAGTGCAACGTCAGATGCTCAGAAAAAGGCTTACAAGAACCACTACAAAGCTAGAACAATTATGTTGGGTGCTATTTCTTACAATGAGTATGATAAGACCACAAATAGAGAGACTGCAAAGTCTATTTTTAATTCTCTTCAGATGACTCATGAAGGAAAAGCTCAAGTTAAGGAGACAAAGGCTCTTGCCCTAATTCATAAATATGAAGCCTTCAGAATGGAAGAGAATGAATCTGTGTAAACTATGTTTTCAATATTCCAGACGCTTGTTGTAGGACTCAAGGTTCTTGAACAAAGGATATTCTACTGCAAATCATGTCAAGAAAATTATCAGAAGTCTGCCTAAGAAATGGAGACCAATGGTAATTGCCTTGAAGTTATCGAAGGATCTGAACAATACTATTCTTGAGGAGCTAATCGGTTCTTTAAGAAGTCATGAGATTGAACTTCAAGAAGATGAACCTCACAGAAGAGGTAAATATGTGGCTCTGATGTCTAAGTCTGAAAAGACAAGGGATTTTCAAGCTGAAGAAGAATCAGAAGAATCAGAAAAAGATTCAGATTCAGATGAACTTTCTCTAATATCCAGAAGGATAACCTGCTATGGAAACATAGACAGAGCAATTTTAGAGGACCAAGAAGAACAAAAAGGTAGATCTGAATCTACATCTGGTCAAAAGAAAACTTTTGGACAAGAAATGAATGTCCAAAGCTCGGAAAAGACAAGAAACCAAATAAGGTTTTCAAAGCAAAGAAAGGTCTCATAGAAACATGGGATGATTTAGAGTCAAAAGAGGAAGACTTTGATGAAGAACATGCTAACATGGCACTCATGTCAAAAATAAGTACAAGTGAAGTTATCTTAGAGTGTGAGCTGACAACTAATGATGAGTCAGACTCTAACGATGAAACAAAGGTATTTTATTCTCTCTCTCATACTGAACTTTAGTCTTGTTTATCAGAAGTAATAGAAAAATATCAACTTCTTCTGAGTAAACACAAAACTCTGAAAAATACTTTTGTAGTTACTTCTGAGAATTTTACTAAGAGTGAGCAAAAAAGTTATGTTTTAAATGAAAAGAAATTTGCCTTGGAAAAATCAAATCTTGCTCTTAAAAGTAAAGTCTCAAAGTTGGAAGAAGAGATCACTTATAGCACATTTATTACCGATGAAGTAATCAGGTGTGGTAGAGCTTTCCAGTACTTCTTAGCTAAAAGCATAGATACAAGCAAGATGGCTTCAATTATATATGGAGTTAGCAGAAACAGAAGGAGAGACTTAGGATACACAGGACGATCAAAAATAATTGATGAGACTCTGATTGTCAAACCAAAACCTCTTTCTGAACAATTTGTGCTTGCTGGCACTGAACTGAAATGTTCTGAACAAGAAGGTTCTAATTATATTAAATTATAACCACATACACATAAGGAAACTTCTAAGCCCAAATATCATGCATAAATTCCACTTGGTCATCCGGTTGCACAAGAATTCAAAGGTGTCAGAACCTCTGGGACTGCTAACAAGAAAGGACCTAGAAAATGGGTACCTAAGGATAAGATAATCTATATTGCAGATATCCTTGATGGCTCCACTGAGACACCATTCTTGGTATATGGACAGTGGATGCTGGCGACACATGACGGGCGAAAGGCGTATGCTCCAAGATTTGGAACTTAAGTCTGGAGGCGTGTTTGTCTTTGGAGGCAATCAGAAAGGAAAGGTCATTGGCTCTGGAACTGTTAGTAATGGTAAACTTCCTTCTATTAGTAACTTTATTTTAGTTGAGGGTATGATGCATAACTTATTGTCAACCAGTCAACTAAGTGACAATGTTTATGACGTCATCTTTAATCAAACGTCCTTTAAGGATGTAAGTCAGAAGGATGGCTCAATTCTGTTTAATGGTAAGAGGAAGAACAACATTTATAAAATCAGCTTATCAGATTTGAAAAACCATCATGTAAAATGTCTTTTGTCTGTCAATGAAGAGCAGTGGGTCTGACACATACATCTAGGCCATGTTAGCTTGAGAAAGATATCTCAACTAAATAAACTTGGATTAGTCAGAGGCTTGCCCAATCTGAAGTATTCTTCAGATGACTTTTGTGAAGCATGTCAGAAGGGCGAATTTTCAAAAACTTCTTTCAAAGCTGAAAAGGTTGTTTCTACCTTTAGGCCATTAGAACTTCTTCATATTAATTTGTTTGGACCATTGAAAACTGCTTCTGTCAATGGAAAGAAATATGGACTAGTCATCGTTGATGATTATAGCAGATGGACATGGGTAAAATTCTTAAGACATAAGGATGAGTCACATTATGTGTTTGCTTCCTTCTGCTCTCAAGTGCAAAACGAAAAGAGTTGCAAAATAGTCAGAGTCTAAAGTGATCATGGTGGAGAATTTGAAAAAAAATATTTTGAAAAGCTTTTTGATTCTTGTGGTATATCCCATGATTTCTCATTCCCTAAAAATCCACAACAAAATGGGTTTGTATAGAGGAAGAATAGGATATTGCAAGAAATGGCTCGCACCATGAATTAAGAGACTGAAATGGCTAAGCACTTTTGGGCAGAAGCAGTAAATACAACTTGTTACATGAATAGGATCTCTATAAGACCTATTTTAGGTAAGACTCCATATGAACTATGGAAGAATAGAAAGCCCAACATTCTTATTTCCATCCTTTTGGATGTATATATTTTATGTTGAACACTAAAGATAATCTAGGAAAGTTTGATTCCAAAGCACAGAAGTGTATGTTGTTAGGATATTCTGAACACTCAAAAGGCTTCAGGGTCTATAAAACAGAATCACAAATTATGGAAGAATCAATTCATGTCAAATTCGATGATAAGCATGACTCTGAAAAGTCAAAGCTAGTTAAAAATTTAGCAGATTTAGAGATAACCTTTTTAGAACCTGAGGAGAAGGTACAAGATGTCAAAGAATCAGAAGTTCCTACGTATGATATTGTTGCTTCTCCTTCTTATCCCCTGATCACGAATTTAGGAGTTTGTTGGAATTACTGACTGCAAGTGCACAGTCTAATCACGTAGTTTTAAAAATATATCGAACCCACAAGGACTATTAATCAAACTAATGCTATCTAATGTTACTATGTAATCTAAGGCTGAATATTTATCTTAGGTTTTTGAGGGAAATAGGGAGTAAATTCAAGTTTAATAAAACATTTGAAATAAAGGATACCGATATGTAATTTGTCCGACTTCAGGGATTTGACTAACCATTGATTTTGTTTTTCTTAAAAACACTTTTCAGTAGAAAATATTAGTTTTAAAATCCTTATCTCACACTCTCGTGTTTATTGACTTAGACTGTATTCTTAAATATAAATGTTTGCTCTCGCTGTCTCATTTGAATTTAAAAACACTTTTTGGAAACCAATAAAATCTAATTGATCCTAAAGCTCTTCCGTTGTATTTAGAATTAATATTCAGTTACTACTATCCGATTAAAAATATCAAACTCCCATTGTATTGATTTTAAAATTTGTTGTCTTTTACTCTCGTAACAAAAACAATTTTATTAATTTAATTAGAAACCAAAACCAGGAAAGAAGTTTATAAATATTTAGGCCAATAGGTTTTCGAATCCCTTCAGTTAGATTATGTTACATATTGGTATCTAAGGGAATTAGTCAGATATATTTTTAAATAGAGACATGTTATAACAATAATTAATCATAAAATAGAACGTCATTTCGATAACGTAAATATAAATAAATCTTATATTAGAAACCTGTAAATAATCTCTAGTACAAAGAGAATTGACTGCAACCTGAAAATTAATCTTCACGATCCTCCACAAATTTCGGTAAGATTCAATTTCAAAAGTATAGAATTGAAAAAACTAAAATGTAAATCTAAACTAGTGTTGCAATAGCTCCCCGATGTGGAAAGCTATTACTTTAAAGTGGTTATTTTTCTGCTTAGAATCTAGAAGGAACACGTGCTCTGGACAATGAAAATTCTTTGACCCTGTAATTTTCAATCCTTGCTCCTTTTATAGATTGTTGTATTCACATAACTCCCTCGAGAAAAATCTGGAACAACTTCGTACGTGGAGATATTTTCGTCATGCCTGGTCTTGCAGAGAGAAAATAGGAAAAGTGATGGACTTGTGGCTCTGACGTGGGAGAAAAGATGGCTCTGTTATAAAATAACATGTTGCGGTGGCCACAGGAAGCATGGCGAGGGCCACAGTCTTAACATGTGTGGTGAGTGCCAAAACCTTATGTGTGCATGTAATACGGTGGGAGAAATGACTTTTTGGATTTATCCAAATATACGAATAGCTAGAGTCTCCACCGACTTTTTTTAACCAATATTTAGAAAAGGTGAAAAGAATAGGAAAAACATTTCATAGATTTTGAGTTCGGGGGGTAACTTATGAAAAGGGAAAGTGTTAGAACCCTTTTCATCCATAGTTATCTACGAGCTCTTAATTGTTTAGATCACTTTTGAAAATCTTGCTTTCTGTGTGTGATTTTTTTGAAAATATTTTGAAATCGCCAATGTAAGGCTTACTTTGTAATGATTCTTGTATCATTCCTCAAGAATGTATACAAAGTGTTATTTTTGAAAATATTTGTTTGAAAGTGTAGTGTGAAAAAAGTTTTGAGAAAAGTTGTGAGCAAACAATTAAAAGGTTCTTACCCACTAAAGTCTTTCTTATTATTTTCCTTCTCCTTTAGAGATAGTATTATCCATACCATTAGTTGGTAGGTAGCCCTATCTATTGGATTTGAAGGGACAGGTGTATGGTCATCGTATAGTCATCAAAGGAAACAAGTAAGGATACTTTAGCAATTGTATCGAAGGGACTATCATCATTTTATAGTCAACTTGAAGGGACTAGATTATTTTATAGGAAGCTCGTAGGGTCATCGAGGGATTATGTTCTTTATTCGAAAGGGACATGATGATTTGATCGAGGGTATTCTGCTAAAGTATCCCCATTTTCGAGGGACGTGACCAATATCATAAGGCAACAAGAGAGGTTACCCTAGAGGTGCAAATGTGTGAAGTATATTGATTCAGTTATTTATCTTGAATATTAGGGTCTAGATTATTCTTAGTCTTGCCACCCAAACCCTAGTAACTAGAAATTAAATATGTACAGATAAATAAATTGCATAATGTAAAGTCCTAAGCTATTACATGGCTATTGGAAATGTACATAAGTGTTGTACCCCAAAATTTGCCCTCCCATATTCTTCAAAGTTTGGCAAGCATCATCTCAAGTTGCTCAAGTCTACTCAAGGGTTGCACAGTCAAACCATCCTCCTAAGCCAGTCAAAATTAGGGTTTTGGTTCCTTCAAGGAAGTTGAGGTTTTCAAGGGCTCATTCAAATCCCATATGCTCATATACATTGTCAAGCACCTACATGTCAAGTTTCAAGGCTCACAAGGTCAAGTTGCACAGTCAAAAACCCTAATTACTTCACAATCAACTGTAGGGGCAAAATGGTCATTTGGCAGTCAAAAGTCAAAATTTTTGGTCAACATCTTATTTTGAAGCCACAATCATCATTTGATCAAGTATTGATCATGATTTCACAAGAATGGCTCAAAAATCATCAAGGTGTCAAAAGTTTCTATTTTTGGACATATGAAAAGTCAACTGTAACTTGACCAAGGCATAAATTTTTCATGGTTCATCAGAAAAATCACATCCAATGCTCATTTTGAAGGGGATGACATTTCCTACAGCTCATCTTCACATTCCAAATCCAAGAAATGCTCTCACAAAAAGTTATCAATTTCAACATTATAGGTCATTTTCAAAAGTCAACAAAAAGGCACTTTAAGTCAAAGACCATAACTTGAGATTGGTAAATCAAAATGCCATGGGACCAAAGGCATTGGTTAGAGGACTTCAAGACCTTTCCAAAATGTTCAATAACATGTTCATATGATCAAAATTGAGAAAGATATGTATTGGAGAAGTTGGGAAATATTTGTGAAATGGCAAAAGTCAACTATCCTTGAAACTTCAATTTTTGACAAAAGGGCCCACTTTTTCCACTTGATTCATCCTTGTCATGCCACCCACGTGTCCCATGATTTATTTCAAGATTAAAAATTATTTTTTCTATTTTTATTTAATTTTATTGATTTAATTCATTTTAAATCCTTAAAATTCAAATAAAAATCAAAAAAATTAATCAAAGGATATCTTGTGGTTTGAATGGCCTTGATACATCATAATACACATGCCAAATTCGTGTAAAGTCCATTTCAAGCATAAAAATTCAAATTTGGACAAAAATGGCAAGTTTCTTTAATGGTGGTTATGGCAAAATCCAAAACTTCATTGCAAGGGTTAAAGGCTCACATTATTGCTTGATTCTCATTCAAAGACATATATGCAAGCCTCTCATACCATTTACACGACCTAGAAACCTCAGAGAGAGAAAATCAAATTCTAAAAAAAATTAAGAAAAGTTTAAAACTGTAATCAGTCTTCCAGGAGAATTCAAAGCCTCTTTTTGATTCAAACACCTTGCCTGAGTCTCCAGGAACCTGTTGCCATCAAGAACAAGCCCTAACACCATCAGAATCGTTCACCACAAGTCATTCGGTTTGCATTATATTCCATAAATGCATATCATAATCCATGCGCTTTTAATCCATTTTCTTGGTTGATTTATGTTAACAGGAACCTTCTGAAGCGATTGGTATAATCCAATTTGATTATAGCATTCTGAATCAAAAACTACCATGGAAGAACATTAGGGTTTCGAAGCTTTTAATTTAGGGCTTTGCACATAAGGAAACATTGGACTGTGAAACGTGCATGGTTGAATTTGTCAAGGCCAGACGAATTCAACCCAACCCTCGCGCCCTTTTTATATTGCTTGTGTGCTTAATCGCTATTTTTGATGTTTCCAGTTTGTGGGGGTTTAAAACCCCTGCTATCTGCTTTATATTTTTACAGGAAACAAAGAAGATGAAGGACGTGCCCCCATATGGTTGGCCAGTTCAAATAATATGCGCGCTTTTTCTCTTTCCAAGCATAATTGGCATTTTCCTATATTATTTTCATTATCCAATATGTTTACAAACAAACGCAGATGGTGTAGTGGCTGGAGACGTGGCTTGCAATCGTTGGGACCTGGGTTCGATTCCCAGGTCCCCCATATAATTGTTGATCTTTTTTCTAACACGTTCCAATGCAGCGCTTGTCAATGATCTACCATGAACCTTCAGTACTCCATGTGCCAAGTGGCTGTGACTATCAATCCAATGGCTGCAAGGGAAGGAGCATCATGTGCTCAGGTCAAAGCAGGCATATGCGATCATGAAAGTCAATAAGGCTCAGAGCATTGTTGGGCCATAATTTCTCAAAATAAAACTCCCAATTCTGGCCCATACCCCCCCCCCCCTTGGGTTTGCAATTTCATTTTGTCATTTTATGTTTTATTTGTCTTATTTTTATTTTTTCCCTTTTCTTAACAATTAACATAATTAACATTTTTATATAAAAATCAAAAAAGAACTAACATTATTATTATTATTAATTTCATTTTATTTTTTTTTGTAAATAAAAAAAACTAACAAATAAAATAGTTTAATTAGGTCAATTTTAATTTCTTTTTTCTTTACAATAAATAAAAATAATTTAGAATTAGGTTAACTTTTAATTTTAATTCTTTTATTTTATTTTCATTAAAAAAACATAAAAATACAAAAATCTTTTCTTTTAATAAATTAATCAATTAGTAATTAGGCTTTATTTAATTAATTGCATTTAATCACAAATAGATAAAAAATTCATTTCTTTTCTTAAAAGGGTCAAAACCCTTAAGACATTCCCGATTAATTTTTATTCGCGCGCATTTATTTTATTTTGATTATTATGTAACTGCTTCAAGAATGTAATAATAATTAGGTTTATTGCTTTCTTTACTTTCCGCACTTTATCAAAACGGGTCTTTGTTTTTTTGGCGATGTATAGACCCGCGCCTTGTAATAGCGTAGCTTTACATTCCCGCACTTTAATTTTCCGCACTCCTAACTGTTAAATGCATGGAAGAATGTATGTGAATAAAATTAATCCGTAACTCACAAATAACATGTACAAAGACAATTAACTGAAAAAACAACACACAAAGCACATGCCACTCCTAGGGTACGCTTCACTCGTTGCCTCGAAACGTGGTCATCAAGTATAGGATGTTTTAGAGGTCACCCTTTGTCTAAAGATCCAGTTGCCTCGAAACGGTTGCCTCAGATAAAAGGATATAGGACATTAGGGTTACTTCTAAGGTGTCCTACCATTGCTTCGGTGACCACACTGTCCGGATAATCGAATTGACCCGAACAACTCCAACGATGGTGCTACCTACCTCTCAATGGTGGGATAGCACTATCTAAAGGACTCTTACACAGCTTAATTCCTTAGGGTAGGTAGATGACTCATGGGTACTTGCTCTTTTCAAAACAAAACAAAAACATCTTTTCACACCTCACACTTTCTAAAAGTTTTCAAACAAATTTTTCATACACTCTTGAGGACAGATACAAGAGTTACTTAGAAATTTTTTAAAACGAAATTTTTTCAAAACCCACACACACTTGAAAAGCAAACAATTTTTGAAAACATAAGAGCAAGTACCTAAGAGCCCGTGGATAACCACGGATAGAAAGGGTGCTAACACCTTCCCTTTCTATAAATCTACCTCCCGAACCGAGAAACATTCTAGAATAAGGAATTTTGCTGTGCTTTTGTCCTTTCCATGTTGGAGAACATAAAAGACGGTGGCGACTCTTGCTTACCGCGACATTTCGCGAACCTGCTTAAAAAACAGTCAGTTCTATTTCCACCGATCACAGAACTGGCGACTCTGCTGGGGACTCAATAAAGTGAGGTGTACCTTAGGAATAGTTCATCATCATGTTTTCAATTGCTTGATTTGTTTGCTTTAAAATTGCGGGCCTGTTTTGGGAGTTTCATAGATCCTAACCCATATCTGGGGGATACCTCTTAGAAAGTAGCAACAAACTGTGAGGGAACTGTGCGGGGTATACCGACACGATTGAAGCAGTTTGCTACGTTGATGTGGCACTTTGGTGAGTACCGGTAACCCTTGAGTCAAGTCAAGGAGAGTACGGGGCCGCCGCGTGGTGTCGTGAAGCATCAACTGACCTTAGGAACCTTAATTGAACCATCCTGGCCTCTTTAGGGGTAGTGAGATAACTGACTTTGGTGCAGTCCGAAGTTGGTTGATACTCGATACTACACTCATTGAGGGTTGTTTTCTTGGAATATTTTGATCGCCAGTTCAGTGGCTAAATCAAAATAATGAACACAGAAAACAACCCAATGATATTGAGCTCCTTAGAACCCGGTTACTTTTGATAGGACAGGTTTTTGAGCCCACCAACTTCAAGAGGGTAGTACCCCAAACTTCATGCTGGCCTAAACTCTAAGGGCTGTGGTGTGACTTGTGTGCCCTATCATGTTTGCTTTTTGTGAATACTTGTGGTGTGCCTTATCATAGCATCATAACATCATATAGCATCATATGCATTGACTAACCACTTCAGGGGTTCGAATCTTCATCTTTGTTCTTGTTTTGTAGGACATGGAAACTATCCGCAGAAAGACAATTCAGGTCAACCTTGTAAGGGTCCCTCCTCAGCTTAAGGAACTTACCTCCAGGATTCCCGAGAACTCTTCATTCAGTGAAAGGCATGGTAGACTCATCAGCTTGGTCAATACCAACATTGAAGAGGATATGGTGAAAGTGTTGTTCCAGTTCTTTGACCCTCTGCACCACTGTTTTACTTTCCCAGATTATCAGTTGGTGCCTACTTTGGAAGAGTTTTCTCAGCTTCTGAAGATTCCTATCCTTAGTCAACTACCCTACAACGGTACAGAAAAGGAACCAAAACTTGAAGAGGTTGCTAAAGCATTATGCCTACAACCATCTGACATCAAGGGACATTGGGAAGTTAGAAGTGGTATCAAAGGGTTCTTGGCCAAGTTCCTGTTTGAGAAAGCACGGGAATGTTGGAACTCCCTTGACCTACAAGCTTTTGAAGAAGTTGTGGCACTCCTCGTCTATGGGTTGGTATTGTTCCCTAATCCAGATCAGCTCATAGATATCAATGCTGTCAAGATCTTCATGTCCAGGAATCCTATACCTACGTTGCTTGGGGACATCCTTCACTCATGTTACACTCGAACCATGAGAAAAAGAGGTGTTCTCATGTTATGCACTCCTCTCCTGGCAAGGTGGTTTATTTTGCACCTTCCGCAATCAGTTTTAAAGAACGAGCAGGGTTTGAGATGGTCACAACGATTGATGACTCTTACACATGCTGATATACATTGGTGTTCTCGCTCCAGAGAGAATGTCACTATCATCGATCGTTGCGGGGAGTTTCCTAATGTTCCTTTACTTGGAATCAGAGGAGGTATTACTTACAACCCATGTCTGGCTTTGAGACAGTTTGGTTATGCTCGGAGGGATGGCCCTCATGACATGTTAATTCCTGGCATAGTTTTTGACTTCGATAACGATGCACAAGGACTTCGCCCGAGATTCATCAGAGCTTAGAGGATGCCCAACAGGGTAGATAGCAAGACACTGGGGCACAAGAACTCCATTCCCCTGGAGCCTTATCTCAAGTGGGTACGAGCCTGCTCCCAGAAGCTGTTGATGCCATATCCTCATGTTCTCCCCGTGATCAAAGAGCCAGTTGTGGAAGGAGAGGTGCCCTACACCATTCAACATCCTGACATGCCTACATCCTGGGAAGAAATGCAAAAGAGCTGGATCCAACTCAAGGAAGAACGAAATTCTCTTGAAACCAGTCTACATGCCAGTGAGAAAAAGGTCTTGGAGCTCACCCGTCTACTCCACGAGGAAAAGAATCTCAACACCTACATTGCTCCAAAGAGGATGCGCAGTGTCTTTTGGGATTAATTATTTTGTGATGTTTTGCCCATGAGGCCCTGATGTACCGAACAAATTATTTCCTAATAAAAAGTGTGTTTTTTTGGCTACAATGAATTTGAACTTTCGAACCCTTGAATGCATTGCATAAATAGTATATCATGCATCATGTGCATAACACGTACTCTTTTTTCTACAGGTTGCTTAATCTTCTTCGCTGTTTATTTCAGCACTCAATCATCATGAATCCTGAACCAACTACCGAGCAAGCTATCAAGGCCCTCCAGGCCCAGAACGCCCAGTTTCAGGAGATGGTCATGAACTTGGCCCAAGGACAACAAGAGCTGAAGGCTTTGCTCCTGAAGAAGAAAAAGAAGAAGAGGACTGTGCTATTCAACATTGGACGCAGACTCGGGAATACACTGCAGAATGAAGCTGAGAGGACTACTCCATCTGTTGGGGAAGGCAGTCACCAAGGGAGAGAGGTTCCTAGTCCTGTGGTCTCTGACACCGAGACAGATTTCAACGATGAACAGTACCCTCCTGCTGAGGACCGGTACAAACAGCTGGAGGACAGGTTAAATGCTATGGAGATCCAACGAGTGCCTGGGTTGGATTTTGGAGACTTAGGATTATCTTCTGGGGTGGTGATCCCACACAAGTTCAAGGCGCCTGCCTTTGTGAAGTATGACGGGGCTTCCTGTCCTAAGATGCACCTCCGCTCTTATGTAAGGAAGATCCAGCCTTACACTGCAGACAAGAACCTATGGATCCATTTCTTCCAGGAGAGTCTTTCAGGGACTCATCTCGAATGGTTCTATCAGCTGGATGGAACCAATATTCGTAACTGGGAGGATTTGGCTACTGCTTTTTATAAGCAGTATCAGTACAATTCCGCCCTTGCTCCCACGCGTACCCAACTCCAGGGTATGTCACTTGGAACGGGTGAAGGTTTTAAGGAGTACGCACCAAAATGGAGAGACCTGGCTGGCAGGGTGCAGCCACCGTTGACGGATCGTGAACTAGTGGACATGTTCTTGGGGACCCTATCTGGTCCATTCTTCAACCATCTCATTGGTAATTCCTCTGCTGGGTTTACAGTCCTGATCCTGACTGGTGAGAGGATCGAAGTTGGTATCAAATCGGGGAAGATACAGAAGGGTGCCTCCTCAAATACTGAAAAGAAGCCCTTCAAGAAGGAAGCTAGTGTTGTGTATGGTCCCAGGAGACAGAACAAACCGGAACGCCGCCAAGCTGTCAACGTGGTGGTAATCTCAAAGCCTGCTGCTGCTCCTCAGCAATACAACCAGCCAAGAGCTGAGAGGCCCAAAAGGCAGTACACTCGGCTCAGCATGACTCTCTCTCAGATCCTGCCGCAACTGCTGTCAACCAGCCTGGTAACTGTCAAGGAAGCTCCGAAGGTGGTGAACACAGCATCTCCGAAGTACAACCCCAACGCCCGTTGCGCTTATCACTCTGATAGCCCGGGACATTCTACTGATGATTGTTGGGCCCTAAGGAATACGGTTCAGGACCTTATTGATGCTAAGGAAATACAATTCGAGGCGCCCGAAAGGCCAAATGTTGTGACCGTTCCCATGCCCCAGCATGGAGTGAATGCTGTTGAGGAGGATCTATATGTAGCCTTTGTGGATGATGTTGCTACTCCGCTGCTGACCGTCAAGAGGAACCTGTTGCTAGCCGGTTTATTTCCAGGATGTAGTAAAGGTTGCTATTTATGTGCTGATTCACCTTCCGGTTGTCCTTTTCCGAAGTCAGGCATCCAAAATCTGATGGATAGCAAAGTGATCTTGTTCAAGAAAATTGCCGTTCCTGCTTCCCCTGTTGAAGAAGTGTCAATTGTCACCATTTTCAACAACCCCCCTAAGGCTCCCTCAAAGAAGCCTGTCAAAATTATGCCTGTTCACAAGATTGCTCCTATAACCATTACTGTCCCGGGGCCCATCCCCTACAAGTCTGATAAAGCTGTCCCGTGGCACTATGGGGCAGATGTTTATGTTCTAGGAGTGAAACAAGAGTTCAATACTAGTACCAGTGTCACCAACATCACCGGGCCTGCTAAAGTCACTCGTAGTGGAAGACTGTTCTCACCAGACATTGCACCTCCAGCAATTCAGAGACCTCTTGTCATCACACCTTCCAGTGTGCCTGTTTCCCCTCCTGATCAAGTTCCTACTCCTGCTGCCGAGTCATCTGACGCTCGGGGAAAGGGGATTGCTACTGATGTGCCTGCCCGGACGGAGGCACCGAAGACCACTGTTGAGGCTTCCAAGCAAGAGATGGAAGAGATCCTCAAAATTATCAAGAAGAGTGATTTCAACGTCGTTGAACAGCTGGGGCACACCCCCTCTAAAATCTCTATGCTATCACTGTTGCTGTGTTCAGAGGCCTATGCCAAGGCCCCGATCGCTTTCCTGAAGACAGCCCACGTGCCACAAGAAACGTCTACTGATCAATTCACCGACTGTGTGGCCAACTTAACTACTGATAATGGCCTGGGTTTCTCTGACGCTGATCTGACGGCCAAGGGGAAGAACCATAATGATGCCCTGCATGTCTCCATTGAATGCAGGGGCACTACTCTTGATCATGTGCTGGTTGACACTGGTTCTTCACTAAACGTACTACCCAAGAAAGCTCTAGACAGGCTGGACTGTGAGGGTTTAGAGCTCAAACTAAGTAACATTGTTGTCCGGGCCTTTGACGGGTCCAAAAGGATGGTACATGGTGAGGTTGACATCCCAATCAGGGTTGGTTCACAAGTCTTTGATTCAAAATTCTATGTGATGGATATCCGACCGTCCTACTCTTGTTTGCTGGGTCGTCCTTGGATCCACAAGGCAGGAGCTGTGACCTCCACGTTGCATCAGAAGCTTAAGTACCCGGTCAGGGGGAAGATCGTAACAGTGCAAGGGGAAGAGGAATACATGGTCAGCCACCTCAACTCGTTCTGGTACGTAGAAATGGATGGGGAATTCATTGAGACCCCTTTCCAACAATTCGAAGAGGTGCCTCAGACATTGGCAGCAGCAGAGACAGTGACTGAAGAAAGTTCTCCTTTGAAGATGGCTTCCTTGAAGGATGCCCGGGCTGTGGTTGAGAAGGGTGAGTGTGCAAACTGGGGCAGACTTCCTGATTTCACTCCAAAGAATGACAAATTTGGCTTGGGTTTCACTGCAGAAGCTCAGAAGGCTGTGCGCAAGGCAAGGATTGGAAGACCTCTTGTGTTCATCACCAACCCGGGAGTGAATGCTATTGAGGACGACGTGGAGGAATCCGAATTTGACAGCTGGATCTACCCAACGACCAACGGTGGACCTAGCAACTGGACTGCAAAAGTCTTTACCCCTATTACTTTTGTCACTCAGTAATGAACTCTTTTGTTTTAAAGTTGTAACAAACAATATTACTAAACTCTATGGCCCGGTGTCTTACCCGGGGCACCGTGGCGTCATTTGTGAGGGCTATTGTTTGTCACTTTCATATATCATGAATAAAAGCATTGGACGTTTTTCACATTTAAAATCTTGCGCCCCCTTTCTTTCTTTATATATTGCAAAACAGCTATATTTACACACACTCACTTATACAGGTTCCAATCCACTCTGGATCTCACTGGTAACGACTCTGCTACTGCCAGTTATGACTTCGAAAATCCGATTAACTTAGCCGAAGACGAAGGTGAAGATGATTGTGAAGTGCCTGGTGAGCTTGCAAGACTGCTACTCCAGGAAGAGAGGGCCATTCAGCCACATGAAGAGCCAGTGGAAACGGTAAATCTGGGTACTGAGACAGACAGAAAGGAAGTCAAGATTGGTGCCAATCTAGAGCTTAGTGTGAAACAACGGTTGATCCAGATGCTGCGTGACCATGTGGAAATATTTTCCTGGTCTTACGAAGACATGCCTGGGTTGGATACCGACATTGTGGTTCATCACCTGCCTACCAAGGAAGACTGCCCTCCGGTTAAACAGAAGGTCCGCCGCATGCGTCCAGAAATGTCCGAGATAATCAAAGTTGAGGTTATGAAATAATTCGATGCTGGTTTTCTTGCAGTAACTTCTTACCCTCGGTGGGTTGCCAACGTGGTTCCAGTGCCAAAGAAAGATGGTTAGGTCAGAATGTGTGTTGATTACAGGGATTTGAATAGGGCCAGCCCTAAGGATGATTTCCCTCTGCCTCATATCGACGTTCTGGTTGATAATACTGCTCAGCATAAGGTATTCTCCTTCATGGACGGCTTCTCCGGTTATAATCAGATCAAGATGGCTCTTGAAGATATGGAAAAGACTACTTTTGTTACTCAGTGGGGCACCTTTTGTTACAAGGTCATGCCATTTGGGTTGAAAAATGCTGGGGCAACCTACCAACGTGCCATGGTTGCTTTATTTCATGACATGATCCACCATGAGATTGAAGTATACGTCGATGATATGATTGCAAGGTCTCAAACTGAGGAGGAACACCTTGACCATCTACAGAAGCTGTTTGACTGTCTGAAGTTGTACAAGCTGAGGTTGAACCCAAACAAGTGCACCTTCGGGGTGAGGTCTGGAAAACTACTAGGTTTCGTCATGAGCGACAAAGGTATTCAAGTGGACCCTGCCAAAGTGAAAGCCATACAAGATATGCCAACTCCCAAGACAGAAAAAGAAGTCAGAGGCTTTCTAGGACGGCTGAACTACATTGCCCGATTCATCTCGCATCTAACTGCTACCTGTGAACCAATCTTCAAGCTAGTGAAGAAAGATCAAGTAGTACGTTGGAACGATGAATGTCAGGCCGCTTTCTAAAGAATCAAAGAGTATCTCCAAGAACCACCCATTCTTATGCCACCGGTTGAAGGGAGACCTCTAATCTTATACTTGACAGTACTTGACAGCTCAATGGGGTGTGTGTTGGGGCAGCATGACGAGTCTGGCCAAAAAGAGCACGCTATTTATTACCTTAGCAAAAAGTTTACCGACTGTGAGACCCGATACTCACTGCTCGAGAAAACTTACTGCGCTTTGGTATGGGCTGCTCGCCGGCTGAGACAGTATATGTTGACTCACACTACTCTGTTGATTTCAAAAATGGATCCAATCAAATACATATTCGAAAAGCCCGCCTTGTCCGGAAGAATAGCAAGATGGCAGATGATCTTGACGGAATACGACATCCAGTACACGACTCAGAAAGCAATCAAGGGAAGTGTATTGGCAGACCATTTGGCACACCAGGCAGTGGACGACTACCAATCTATGAACTTTGAATTTCCAGACGAGGATATCATGGTAGTAACTGATTGTGAAGTACCTGGACCAGATGAAGGACCTGAGGAAGGATCCCGATGGTATATGCACTTTGACGGAGCCTCAAATGCTTTGGGTAACGGTATTGGCGCTGTGATCATATCCCCAAAAGGCACTCATACTCCACTCACTGCCCGGCTATGTTTCAACTACACCAACAACATGGCGGAGTATGAGGCATGTATCATGGGTCTTCAAGCTGCAATTGACTTAAGGATCAAGTTTCTGAGTGTCTTCGGAGATTCCGCTCTCGTGATCAATCAGATCAAAGGCGAGTGGGATACGAAACACCCAAACCTTATTCCTTACAAAGAGTACGTGTTGACATTGCTCCCCCACTTCGAGGAGATAACTTTTGAACACTTCCCAAGAGAGGAGAATCAGTTGGCGGACGCGCTGGCTACGATGTCTTCTATGTTCAAAGTCAAATGGGACAACGAGGCTCCCCGGATCATTATCTGGAAACTGGATGAACCTGCACATTGCTGTGACCTTGAGGCTGAAGAGGTAACAGAAAAACCTTGGTATCATGAAGTGAAGAGGTACTTGGAAGCTCAAGAATACCCTGAAGGCACATCTGTTAACGATAAGAAGTTTCTGAGAAGATTCGCAGCAAAGTTCTTCCTCAGCAATGGCATTCTATATAAGCGAAACCATGATTCAACCCTACTGCGTTGTATGGATAAAACTGAAGCAGAAAAGATCATGGCAGAACTACATGAAGGTACCTTCGGAACACACTCCAGTGGACACACCATGGCAAAGAAAATCCTTCGGGCAGGATATTTCTGGTCCACGATGGAAGCCGACTGTTATCAACATTCTCGGACGTGTCACAAATGCTAGTCTATGCAGATAAGGTACATATCCCTCCAGTACCTCTGAACGTCTTGACAACACCTTGGCCTTTTGCAATGTGGGGCATTGATATGATCGGCGAGATCAGACCTACGGCATCCAACGGGCATCGCTTCATCCTGGTAGCGATTGATTACTTCACAAAGTGGGTTGAAGCAGCTTCCTATGTTACCGTAACCAAGAACGTCGTGGCACGGTTCATCCGGCATAACTTGATCTGTCGGTACGGCATCCCGGAAAGGATCATTACGGACAATGGTACCAATCTTAACAACAAGATGATCACTGAGCTCTGCGAACAATTCAAGATACAACACCACAACTCTTCTCCTTACCGGCCGAAGATGAACGGGGCTGTAGAAGCAACTAATAAGAACATTAAGAAGATTGTGCAGAAGATGACAATGACCTACAAGGATTGACACGAGATGTTACCGTTTTCTCTTCATGGGTACCGTACCTCAGCACGGACGTCAACAGGGGCAACTCCCTTTTCTTTGGTCTATGGCATGGAGGCAGTCTTGCCTATTGAAGTCCAGATACCCTCTCTCCGGATAATGAAGGATGCAGGTTTGAGCGAAGATGACTGGATCCAGACTCGACTTGATTAGTTAAACCTAATTGACGAAAAGAGACTCACTGCTATTTGTCATGGTCAAATGTATCAAAAACGGATGATCAGGGCGTTTAACAAGAAAGTAGACCACAAGAGTATCAAGTTGGGGACTTGGTAATCAAGCGCATCATTCTTCCTCAAAGTGATCCCAGGCGCAAATGGACCCCTACGTATGAAGGGCCATTTGTGGTTAAGAATATCTTCTCAGGAGGAGCGATGATTCTAACCACCATGGATGGTGACGACCTTCCTCACCCCGCCAATGCTGACATAGTAAAAAGATACTAAGCATGAACTAAAGACCCGCTAGGTTGACACACCTAGGCAAAAATAAGGGCTTCCCGGCGAACCAAAAGGGTTCGGGAAAAAATAAGGGTTGAAACGAAATATCTGTACACCCGGCAAGTCGAAAACCTGAAAAGGCGGCTTGGGCAAAAATGGGTATCCCGGTGGACTGAAAACCCGAAAGGGCGGTCCAGGAAAAAGTTAGGGATAAAGCGTAATACTATGTCTCATTGGATCACCCTGCATCCAGAATCCGATATCAACTATCAGGTTCAGACGACATCGATCAATCAGCTTCATCTTCAACTAAGCAGCCAAGTGATGAGATGCTTGAAGACATAAAGGCGATAGCAGAGTTGAAACCCCGTGGGACTTTTCACATAGCTGTTTTGTTTTCCTTTGTACAAATTGTATAAACTCTCTTGTTCGGCGGCGTTCTCTTACTAGGACGTCAGCCTCTTGTACATAAACGCCTATTTACAGGCAAATTCAAAAATCAATACAAATTCACATTTCCAGACAAGTTGCCAATTATTTTTCCTTTTTCTGTTTTGTCTTGTGAAGAACGTCCAATATTCATTTTGATATATGCATTTGACACTAATTGCTAACTCATAAATATTTGCATGCGAAACAAAGGATTAATTACAGGTGACATCAGAAACAGGGGCAATAATGAATTGTCTAAGCGATCTATTTGCTCTGTCCACCAAGGTACCAAGGTAGGTTCAGCTGAAGAACATAACCAAGTTACCTCCACTCCACGCAGAGTTAGACCAGATTTTAGCAATACTCTCCTCAAGCAGATTTGGTCTCTCATAAGCCCTGACAAGGCACAATATCTCCAGCAAGTCAGCAACACTCTCCCCAAGCAGAGTTAGCCTACAGTCAGCCTTATGGAAGTTGGGTATCCCCAGAAAATCTCAATATTCCCCAGCGGAGTATACAGATGTTCCTCTACAAGCATCCCCGGAAGTCTTAATCTAAGATTGTTCCCCGGCGGAATAGCATACACCCTTGTGGAGCCACCCCCCAGTAAAGTCTCAAAAAGTCTCCCCAGGAGAGTTGATCAATCTCCTCAGTAGGAAGCTTATCCCCAGTAGATTCTGGAAGCTTATCACTTGCAGAGCACGAACGCGTCTCCCCGGTTTTATTCAAAAGTTATTCTCCACCAGAGCTTATAACTGGGTTATCCTCAGCTAATTGCCACGGAAGGATCGTCCTCGGCGAAGTTCTTCCTATTCCCCAGTGGAGTTATCATCAATTTTAAAACCTCAGTGAAGTATCTCTTCCCACAGAGTATTCCCCGCAGAGTATCTCTCCAACAAGTTTATTCCCCAACAGAGTCATTTTCTCTTACCGGTCTATTCTTGCAACCATCACCCCCAGTGGAAACGAAGAACTCTAATCTTCAACCTCAGCCCAGGATTCAACAAACTCCCGGCATCCGTCAAGGATTTATTTTCCTAGACAAAAATACATTCACAGACATTTCACATCTCATATATCTTGCTTACATACATGACGCATGCATATACGCATCATAACACACAATCTCATTTATTCTTGAGAACATCATGACATCATGCACTTCATACATCATGACATTGCATACAACTGATGTTTTACCTTTTCAGGAAAAAGGTTAATCCAAGGATAATTACTATCAACAGTCGCAATTCCAGATTCGATTCCTGTATCCAGCCAGTGCACGTCTGAAGAGTTTGAAGATTCGATTCCTGTATCCATCCAGGGCATATCTGTTGACGACTATTTCCAGATTTGATTCCTGTATCCAGCCAGGGCACGTCTGAAGAGTTTGAAGATTCGATTCCTGTATCCAGCCAGGGCATATCTGTTGACGACTATTTCTAGATTTGATTCCTGTATCCAGCCAGGGCACGTCTGAAGAGTTGGAAGATTCGATTCCTGTATCCAGCCAGGGCATATCTGTTGACGACTAATTCCAGATTTGATTCCTGTATCCAGCCAGGGCACGTATGAAGAGTTTGAAGATTCGATTCCTGTATCCAGCCAGGGCATATCTGTTGACGACTAATTCCAGATTCGATTCCTGTATCCAGCCAGGGCACGTATGAAGAGTTTGAAGATTCGATTCCTATATCCAGCCAGGGCATATCTGTTGACGACTAATTCCAGATTCGATTCCTGTATCCAGCCAGGGCACGTCTGAAGAGTTTGAAGATTCGATTCCTGTATCCATCCAGGGCATATCTGTTGACGACTAATTCCATATTCGATTCCTGTATTCCGCCAGGGCACGTCTGAAGAGTTTGAAGATTCGGTTCCTGTATCCAGCCAGGGCATATCTGTTGACGACTAATTCCAGATTCGATTCCTGTATCCAGCCAGGGCATATCTGTTGACGACTAATTCCAGATTCGATTCCTATATCCAGCCAGGGCACGTCTGAAGAGTTTGAAGATTCGATTCCTATATCCATCCAGGGCATATTTGTTGACGACTAATTCCAGATTCGATTCCTGTATCCAGCCAGGGCACGTCTGAAGAGTTTGAAGATTCGATTCCTGTATCCAGCCAGGGCATATCTGTTGATGACTAATTCCAGATTCGATTCCTGTATCCATCCAGGGCACGTCTGAAGAGTTTGAAGATTCGGTTCCTGTATCCAGCCAGGGCATATCTGTTGACGACTAATTCCAGATTTGATTCCTGTATCCAGCCAGGGCATATCTGTTGACGACTAATTCCAGATTCGATTCCTGTAACCAGCCAGGGCACGTCTGAAGAGTTTGAAGATTCGATTCCTGTATCCAGCCAGGGCATATCTGTTGACGACTAATTCCAGATTCGATTCCTCTATCCATCCAGGGCACGTCTGAAGAGTTTGAAGATTCGATTCCTGTATCCAGCCAGGGCATATCTGTTGACGACTAATTCCAGATTCGATTCCTGTATCCAGCCAGGGCATATCTACATAAAGAGTTTGAAGATCAACCCCTGTAACAGGCCAGGTAATTATCTTTCTTTCTCAGGAACGCAAGTTCTCGCTAAGGAATCTCTTACGCGATCGACACCTAGATGGCATCTATAAGACCATCCACATACCAACAATTCCAAATGGCATCTATTAGCCCATTCCTGACAAGGTTCTGTCACATCTCCAGATGGCATCTATAAGCCCATCCTCCTATCCACCATCTCTCCAAATGGCATCTGTAAGCCCATTTCCGACATCACACTACTGATACTCTACTATGTGAGTGCAAATTTCTGGGCACTCTAGTGTTCAATCATCTTCCACCCTCGGATCACGAAAGGCACACAAGCCAATCTACATCCTCAGGTCTAAGAAGATTGAACAGGGGCAACTATTGTACCCCAAAATTTTCCCTCCCATATTCTTCAAAGTTTGGCAAGCATCATCTCAAGTTGTTCAAGTTTACTCAAGGGTTGCACAGTCAAACCATCCTCCTAAGCCAGTCAAAATTAGGGTTTTGGTTCCTTCAAGGAAGTTGAGGTTTTCAAGGGCTCAATCAAATCACATATGCTCATATACATTGTCAAGCACCTACATGTCAGGTTTCAAGGCTCACAAGGTCAAGTTGCACAGTCAAAAACCCTAATTGCTTCACAATCAACTGTAGGGGCAAAATGGTCATTTGGCAGTCAAAAGTCAAAAATTTTGGTCAACATCTTATTTTGAAGCCACAATCATCATTTCATCAAGTCTTGATCATGATTTCAAAAGAATGGCTCAAAAATCATCAAGGTGTCAAAAGTTTCTATTTTTGGACAGTTGAAAAGTCAACTGTAACTTGACCAAGGCATAACTTTTTCATGGTTCATCAGAAAAATCCAATCCAATGCTCATTTTGAAGGGGATGGAATTTCCTACAACTCATCTTCACATTCCAAATCCAAGAAATGCTCTCACAAAAAGTTATCAATTTCAACATTATAGGTCATTTTCAAAAGTCAACAAAAAGGCACTTTAAGTCAAAGACCATAACTTGAGATTGGTAAATCAAAATGACATGGGACCAAAGGCATTGGTTAGAGGACTTCAAGACCTTTCCAAAATGTCCAATAACATGTTCATATGATGAAAATTGAGCAAGATATGCATTGGAGAAGTTGGGAAATTTTTGTGAAATGGCAAAAGTCAACTATCCTTGAAACTTCAATTTTTGACAAAAGGGCCCACTTTTTCCACTTGATTCATCCTTGTCATGCCACCCACGTGTCCCATGATTTATTTCAAGATTAAAAATTAATTTTTCTATTTTTATTTAATTTTATTGATTTAATTCATTTTAAATCCTTAAAATTCAAATAAAAATCAAAAACATTAATCAAAGGATATCTTGTGGTTTGAATGGCCTTGATACATCATAATACACATGCCAAATTCGTGTAAAGTCCATTTCAAGCATAAAAATTCAAATTTGGACAAAAATGGCAAGTTTCTTTAATGGTGGTTATGACAAAATCCAAAACTTCATTGCAAGGGTTAAAGGCTCACATTATTGCTTGATTCTCATTCAAAGACATATATGCAAGCCTCTCATACCATTTACACGACCTAGAAACCTCAGAGAGCAAATCAAATTCTAAAAAAAATCAAGAAAAGTTCAAAACTGTAATCAGTCTTCCAGGAGAATTCAAAGCCTCTTTTTAATTCAAACACCTTGCCTGAGTCTCCAGGAACCTGTTGCCATCAAGAACAAGCCCTAACACCATCAGAATCGTTCACCACAAGTCATTCAGTTTGCATTATTTTCCATAACTGCATATCATAATCCATGCGCTTTTAATCCATTTTCTTGGTTGATTTATGTTAACAGGAACCTTCTGAAGCGATTGGTATAATCTAATTTGATTATAGCATTCTGAATCAAAAACTACCATGGAAGAATATTAGGGTTTCGAAGCTGTTAATTTAGGGCTTTGCACATAAGGAAAAATTGGACTGTGAAACCTGCATGGTTGAATTCGTCAAGGCCAAACGAATTCAACCGAACCCTCGCGCCCTTTTTATATTGCTTGTGTGCTTAATCGCTATTTTTGATGTTTCCAGTTTGTGGGGGTTAAAAACCTCCGCTATCTGCTTTATATTTTTACAGGAAATGAAGAAGATGAAGGACGTGCCTCCATATGGTTGGCCAGTTCAAATAATATGCGCGCTTTTTCTCTTTCCAAGCATAATTGGCATTTTCCTATATTATTTTCATTATCCAATATGTTTACAAACAAACGCAGATGGTGTAGTGGCTGGAGACGTGGCTTGCAATCGTTGGGACCTGGGTTCGATTCCCAGGTCCCCCATATAATTGTTGATCTTTTTTCTAACACGTTCCAATGCAGCGCTTGTCAATGATCTACCATGGCTGCAAGGGAAGGAGCATCATGTGCTCAGGTCAAAGCAGGCATAGGCGATCATGAAAGTCAACAAGGCTCAGAGCATTGTTGGGCCATAATTTCTCAAAATAAAACTCCCAATTCTGGCCCATACCATCCCCCCTTGGGTTTGCAATTTCATTTTGTCATTTTATGTTTTATTTGTCTTATTTTTATTTTTTCCCTTTTATTAACAATTAACATAATTAACATTTTTATATAAAAATCAAAAAAGAACTAACATTATTATTATTATTAATTTCATTTTATTTTTTTTTGTAAATAAAAAAAATTAACAAATAAAATAGTTTAATTAGGTCAATTTTAATTTCTTTTTTCTTTACAATAAATAAAAATAATTTAGAATTAGGTTAACTTTTAATTTTAATTCTTTTATTTTATTTTCATTAAAAAAACATAAAAATACAAAAATCTTTTCTTTTAATAAATTAATCAATTAGTAATTAGGATTTATTTAATTAATTTCATTTAATCACAAAAAAGACAAAAAATTCATTTCTTTTCTTAAAAGGGTCAAAACCCTTAAGACATTCCCGATTAATTTTTATTCGCGCGCATTTATTTTATTTTGATTATTATGTAACTGCTTCAAGAATGTAATAGTAATTAGGTTTATTGCTTTCTTTACTTTCCGCACTTTATCAAAACGGGTCTTTGTTTTTTTGGCGATGTATAGACCCGCGCCTTGTAATAGCGTAGCTTTACATTCCCGCACTTTAATTTTCCGCACTCCTAACTGTTAAATGCATGAAAGAATGTATGTGAATAAAATTAATCCGTAGCTCACAAATAACATGTACAAAGACAATTAACTGAAAAAACAACACACAAAGCACATGCCACTCCTAGGGTACGCTTCACTCGTTGCCTCGAAACATGGTCATCAAGTATAGGATGTTTTAGAGGTCACCCTTTGTCTAAAGATCAAGTTGCCTCGAAACGGTTGCCTCGGATAAAAGGATCTAGGACATTAGGGTTACTTCTAAGGTGTCCTACCATTGCTTCGGTGACCACACTATCCCGATAATCGAATTGTCCGAACAACTCCAACGATGGTGCTACCTACCTCTCAATGGTGGGATAGCACTATCTAAAGGACTCTTACACAGCTTAATTCCTTAGGGTAGGTAGATGACTCATGGGTACTTTCTCTTTTCAAAACAAAACAAAAACATCTTTTCACACCTCACACTTTCTAAAAGTTTTCAAACAAATTTTTCATACACTCTTGAGGACAGATACAAGAGTTACTTAGAAATTTTTTAAAAGGAAATTTTTTCAAAACCCACACACACTTGAAAAGCAAACAATTTTTGAAAACATAAGAGCAAGTACCTAAGAGCCCGTGGATAACCACGGATAGAAAGGGTGCTAACACCTTCCCTTTCTATAAATCTACCTCCCGAACCGAGAAACATTCTAGAATAAGGAATTTTGCTGTGCTTTTGTCCTTTCCATGTTGGAGAACATAAAAGACGGTGGCGCCTCTTGCTTACCGCGACATTTCGCGAACCAGCTTAAAAAACAGTCAGTTCTATTTCCACCGATCACAATAAGTATAAAAATTCGTGAGAAAGTAAACATATGTTATTACATCATGTGAGTAGTTACATAAATAGAAAAAAATGCGAGAAAAGAAATCTACGCTATTACAATTAAAGAATGAAACTGATGAGTGCTAAATTGTTGTGAATTTGAGTATGATAATTAGCACTCATCGGCTTAATTCGTTTGATTTTTGTCAATAAACCTCAATTTTAGTGTATATTTGGTATAGTTTATGATATAGTGTATTTATTGTGTTATTGTGTAAATATCATTGAGTTTAATTGATTTTATCTCATTTCTTGTAGGTATTCAAGCATTGATATTTAGGCCTTTTTAGATAGAGCATTGAATAAGCTTTTCAACACTTCCGACCGTGCGCGAATCGGAGTTACAATTCAAACTTATGGATGGATATGTGCTGGTTTTTCAACTTTCTATCATTTGTCGCTGGGTGACGCTTTTTGGTCACCAGGTGATTCTGGAGCAACCTGAAGCATGGAAAAAACACAGTTTTGGTCGTCGGGCGACGCTTTTTGGTCTTCGGGTGATGCAGGACAGACAGAAATGCGTATTTATGGGTGTAAAAACACATTTTTTGGGTATGGTTTTGGGTATTTTTAATACCAACTCAATCAAACTTCATTTTTGGATAGCATTAGCTTAGAAAACAACATTGAATCTTGCATATGGATGATTCGGGGTGGATTGCTCTTTAATCGGCGCTGACAAATCGGTAGAGTTGTGGTTCATTTCTCTTCTTATTTGTGTATTCTTTATGTGTTGAGTTTGTATATGTATTTACTTTGAACTCATGTATATTTATCGCCCAAGGTGTTAAATTAAACTTGCTTTACAAATCTTTATTGATTATTATCTTAGATTTTTTCTCTATGCTAGGGATTTGAGTTGTTATAGACATATACTGCTTAGATTCTTATCTAGGATGATTATCTATTAGTTTCTGAACTCTAGAGATAGATTTAGAGCTGACATCTACTTGGGTGTCAGAGCTTAATGCCTCTGTGGTTGTGTTGTACTGAGAGATCGTCAGCATGATTACATGGTTGTATTTTGTGTTGTTGAGGAGGTAGAGAGATCATTTCCTTCTTCTTCTTCCTTTGCACGTTCTTACAGTAACAGTAACAACATAACTTCCATTCTCAAGAATTCTAACTTCCCCATTTCTCAACCATTGTTAAAGATATAAAAACTAAACTTGCTTACAATTTCGCAAGGAATCTAATGGTATTATTTTCTGAAGCTATAACTCAAATATTTTCACGAATTTTCTATTGGTACTAAACAAAAACCTAAGTGTTCAAAAAATTCAGTTTCAAAATTCTCATCCCACAGTCAATTAAAATGAAAACTAAAGATATGGTTAGCTTCATAGATATGATATCTACATTTTCCTTTAGAAAATAAATGCAAATGATGCTTGTAAAGAGATTTTAAAGTTTGAAAAACTTACCTCTTGATGCAAAAATTCAATGTCCTCTACACGACTTCCAGAAGTAATGTGATGCTTGCTTTAGCTTCCTTGGACCTTGGTGAGTATGTTGAAACTCTTACTTTTCCTTGAGAGGGTCTGGACCAGTCTACTCAAGTCAAGTTACAAAGTTGGATTTTGAAAATGGTGAATGTTGAAGATGATGTTACAGTGATGAAACAGGTGTTTGGATCAACTATATATGATGTATATGAAGTGTTTGGATTATTAGTTTGGACAAAAGTTGCAAGGTTTAAGAGATTCAAAGATTTGGACTTCAAAGCTCAAAATGGAGTTTTTGAAGCCAGTTCTGATTTGGGAGAGTTTGAGAGGGTTAGAGGGCTTGTCTAATCATGTTATGGCTTGAAAATAAGCTCTACATTTATAGGCAAAGGTTAAAGATAATGAGATGTCCAGGTTTGCAAGTGATAGAGTTTTGGTTTGGTTGAGGTGAAACAACCAAGTTTGTATGAAAATTGTTGGTCCAATGCATCAATAGGGAGGTTGGTAGGCTTAGAGATGTTGCTTCTGAGCATTCATGTTGAGTGTGATCAGAATAAATAAGTTAGAGGCTCAAGGAGTGGACTTTGTGATTAAATTGACCTTTATGCAAATGGATATGGAGCTTTTTGCAATTTCATCCAAAAATGGTATGATCAAGTGGATAAAGCTTAAAATATTTATGTAATGCACCATAATTTAGTGTAAATCTCTGATTATATGGAGATTTAGAAGAAACATGGCCTGAAAAGTGAGATTGAATGATAAGGTTATGAGATTTTCTCTTGAGTTCTTCACAAAATGACTTGAAATTCAAGAATGGATGCCCAACTTCATATCTTCGAATCTCCTAGCTCAAGTATGATAAAATGTGTTCTTGGACATTTTAGAAAGCTTGAATCAAGATCTACAACTTTCATGTAGTGAGTTCTTGCTAAATCAATTTGGATCTTAGTGAAAAATGGCCATAAAGTAGTTACTTTGTTAAGAACAAAACACTTATAAATTTTTTCTAAGTGCTGGGTAAAAATAATCAAAAATTCACGGGCTCATATTTCTTAAATTAAGCACTTTTTGAGGAACACCCCACATTATTAAAGTTGTGAAATTCATCAATCCCTACAACTTTCATGTTGAAAGTTTTCCTTTAGTTAACTTGTATCTTAAGGAAACTTGCTTGTGAAGTTATGGTTTTTTAGGTACAAAACACTTGAATTTTTTCTAAGTGTTTAAAAGTCTTGACTTTTGTCTTTTGTTGACTTTCTTGATTGTTGATGATCAAGTTTAATAGTTTTGAATATCTTGATGATTCTTGATTTTTGAATTCCAATTTCGATCAAAAAGTCAAAGTTTGACTTTTGTAAATGTTGACTTTTATCAATTAATTCAATTTTTCAATTGTCAATCACTTACATCTTTGGAAATTTATTGAGCCATGTAATTAGGTCAAAATGTTATATTTGAGTCCTTGATATCATACTTCAAGCCATTAAGTCATGAACTAGGTCAAAAGTCAATGATCTGACCATCTTCAATAAAAACCCTAATTTAACAATTTTCTGACCTTCGATGATTTGAGGGCTTTCCTTGAGGAATCATGGTCAAACCTTGATCAAATTATGAATATCACCTCAAAATGTTAATGTTGACAAAAAATCTTGAAGTTTGACTGTATGTTGACCACAATTGACTTTTTACCCAATACAGTTAAATTTCAGTCATCTGAGCCATTGACTGAGCAAACTTGTGATGCAAGGTATAAAACTTGGTATGAGCATTCTTAAAGCCATGTGATGAACCATGAAAATAATTTGAGACCCTTGTAGACCAATCTTCTTTGAGAAACACCAAACCCTAGTTGAAGACCATTACTTAGGAGGTGAGTTTGTCTCATCAACTCTTGAGAATCCTTGAGTATTTTAGAATTTTAGAAGAACGTCTTGAAGAAAATGGGAGGGAAAATTTTGGGGTACAACACTTTTTGTCAATAAACATAAATTTTAGTGTATATTCAGTATATTTTACGTTATAGTGTATTTATTGTGTTATTGTGTAAATATCATGGAGTTTAATTGATTTTATCTCATTTTTGTAGGTATTCAAGCATTTATATTTAGACATTGTTAGATAGATCATTGAATAAGATTTCTAACGCTTCCGATCATGCGTGGATCAGAGTTATGGTTCAAAACTTATGGTTGAATTTGTGCTGGTTTTCAACTTTCCGTCATCTGTCACCGGGCGATGCTTTTTGGTTGCCGGGTGATTCTGTAGCGACCTGAAGCATGGAAAAAAAATGCAATTTTGGTCACTGGGCGACGCTTTTTGGTCGTCGGGCGATGCAAGACAGTCAGAAATGTGTATTTAGGGGTAAAAACACAATTTTTGGTATTTTTTATCCCAACTCCATCAACCTTCATTTTTTGATAGGATTAGCTGAGAAAACAATATTGAAGCTTGCATACGGATGATCCAGGGTGGATTTCTCTTATATCAGCATTGATAAACTGGTATATTTGTGGTTCATTTATCTTCTTCTTTGTGTATTCTTTATGTGTTGAGTTTGTATATGTATTTACTTTGAACTCATGTATATTTGTTGCCCATGGCGTTATATTTTACAAATCTTTGTCGATTATTATCTTATATTTTTGCTATGTGCTAGGGATTTTAGTTGTTATAGACATATACTGCTTAGATTCTTATCTAGGATGATTATCTGTTAGTTTCTAAACTCTAGTGATAGATTTAGAGTTGACATCTACTTGGGTATCATAGCTTAATGCCTCTGTGTGGTTGTGCTGTATTGAGAGATCGTCAGTATGATTACATAGTTGTCATATTTGTTGTTGAGGAGGTACAAATATCATTTCCATGGTGATACATTTGGTCTCTCAATTTGAGTTAGAAATGACTTAGGTTGTGAGTGATATGTAGTGACATTGATGAGTTTTGTTAGGTTGAATATAACTGGTCGATAGATTTAAGTCTATGATGAGTAGATTATATACAGGATTGATAAGTTCTTCCTTAGTTTTTACTTTTGTTTACATTTATTTTCTGTTGATAACATTTTCTTTACAAACCCATTTATCCCCAAAATCATTAACGAGAGAATTGTCGAACGACAATTCAATAACCAATCTCTGTGGACTCGATAAATTCCTGGGTAAATATTTCCAAAACTTTTGTTGGTTGCCGCTATACTACTTCCAACTAAATGGCGTGGTTCCGTTACAGATAAAGAATGCAACCTATACAATTTTCTATGAAAATTAAATAGCAAGAAGAAAGAAAATAGAAAAAGAATGTTAAAATGTTTTATGATTTTTGTAGAAAATAATTTAAGTTAATAATAGTAATTAAAACTTAAATCCTAATTTATTTTAATATTAAGAAAAAAAGCCAATTTAATTAATTAGTAAATAAAAAATATAAGAAAAATTTAACTACTAACTAAAACCCTAATCCTAATTTGTTAGTTATTAAGAAAAAAGATTAGGTTAGTTCATTCTTAATTAAAAAATAATTAAGGAATAATTAAGAAAGAAAATAGAAAAGTTAGGTTAGAAAAATAGGTAGAGAAAAATTGCATGGGGTGGGTGTTGAACCTACGCCCACTGGCTTCATAAACTGCACTGCTTGCCACTAGGCCAAGCGCCTGTTGGTGTTTGAGATATAGAATTTATTAATATATATATAAAACAAACGCGTTAGTTTGAAAAATAACTCTAAGACGTAGGGATCGAACCCACGCCCTTCACGTTACATGCCTCTGTCTCAACCAATTGCGCCGCACTTCGTTTCTGTCATTAAAATATAAGCGAACAAATATATAATAAAGCAAGTGAACTAGCGAAGCGCTGGAGCCCTAGCTCCAGTCGCCTTCTCCAGTGAGAGGATTTTCAAACCTGCAAAATAACATGTGTTAGACCATAAAAGGACCCTATTCCCCTAATTCGACCCTTGTGAATCCAATGGTGGTGTTTGTTTGGCCTGAAAACACTTGTATCATGAGTTTTGAAGAAGACATCTCAAACTGCCCTAGACATGGCAAAACATGATTCTTACGTTAGAGCTTTTATTTTATGAAATTAATTATATGAATGTTTGAAAAAAAAAGCAAATCGGAGAATATGAGTATGCTTGTTTCAAGCATCAATGGCCATGACTTTCGACCTATTCTTACCCTTAGATACCTCAGGAATAATTTGCAATGGATGGCTTGGAGTGAAAGTGGCTGGATCTTTGGTTTTGACTTTGCCCTAGTTTTTGACAAAAATTGAGATTTTTTGAGAGGGTGTTCTTGAGGATATTTTTGTATGTCCCTTGGTCTGAATGTGTTCTCTATTTATAATGGAAGATTTAGGTCAACAAAAGTGGAATCAATCTTTTGTATTTCATGATCAAATCTTTGATTGAAGTTTTGCATGAAATCTTTCTTTTTTAGGCCAATCATGTACCAATCAATCTTTACATGTTTTTTGCAAGTTGTCACCAGCTTTTTAGACTTATCATTTGATTCAAAAATATATCTTCATGCCTTGATTCATTCATTTGGTACTTCACTTGATTTATTTTGCTTTTAATTGAATAAATCAAAAATAAAAGAAATAAAAACCACAAAAATAAATGAATGGATTTAGGAGTCTATTATGAGGCCAGGAACACGTTTGGACCTTAAAAGATAGGCCCGTTAGCCCAAAAATACAAATTTGCTTAATTTGGATTTCATGCATTTTCTCAAAATTGTCCAACTTGCACAAATCTTATCTCACTCAATTTTTATCATATGAAGGTGATCTTTGACTCTTTGGAATGCTCAAGGTATCCCCTACAATCTTCATGCTGGTTATTTTTTCATTTGAAGCCTTTATCTTGATGTAAATTTCTTTGACAAAAAGTGTCTTTTTGTTGACTTTTAAAATGACTTGTAATGTTTTGGCTCATATCTCTCAAATGAAGCATTTTGGGCCTTGAGCTTAGAGAGAAAAAGTTATAGATAATTGAATTTCCTTCAAAATTATCCTTGGTTGAGAAATTTCTAATGAAGTATGTGAAAGTTACGCTTGGTCAAAGTTCAGTTGACTTCTCCTTAAGAGAACCCTAATTTAGTAACTTTTGACTTTTGATGAATCTTGAGTTTTCTTGATGAATCATAATCAACCCTTGATCAAATAATGAATATGACATAAAAATGTTGATGTTGACCAAAAATCTTGAAGTTTGAGTTTAAATTTGTCAAAGTTGACTTTTTGCTCAATATAGTTAATTTTCAATCATCTGACTAATTGACTGAGCAAACTTGTGCTGCAAGGCTTGGAATTGGAATGAGGATTATTTGAGACATGTGATAAACAATGAAATCCACTTGAGGAATTAGAAATCCAATTTTCCTTGAGAGAAGCAAAATCCTAGTTGTAGGTCAACTGCTTAGGAAGAGGGTTTGTCTGATCAATCCTTGAGTAGTCTTGAGCAATTGAGAACCCTAGGAGCATGGGGAGAACTATTAAAATAATTTGTCTTGAATAATGGAAGGACAAATTTTGGGGTACAACAGTGCATATTTTCATTATTTCTTCTGTTACTTCATGTTTTCTTGCTCTTTCTTTGTTAATTCCTGTTCTTTTCTCATGCAAGCCTCAAGGAGGAAAAACACCTGAAATACAAAAACACTACCAGCATAAAATGACATAAAAGGATAAAAATAGTAAAATAATTCTTGCGAGTAGAGTCGAAAATACGATGAAATTTCACGTTATCAAACTCCCCTGCATTTGAACCTTTGCTTGTCCTCAAGCAAATAATCATCATGAAGATCAATTTAAAAACGGGTTTGACACAAATACACGACATAAGTCAAATCGTACATGGTTGTGAGAGATTTTGTTGGAATGATAGATACTCGAATTAAACACTAAGGATACCGTAGTGACACAAATTTGCAAACACGAACAAAAACTCCCTCCTTAATCCAAACCAGTCTGAATTATTCTATTATAGCTCAACCTATTTCTTTCATTTTATTTTACCCATTTTCATTCGAGTGCAATTACATTAAGCCATTTATCCTTGCACGCACATAATAGAGTAGTTGGTTGGTGACTCTAATCCTTTAGCATGGGGTTATGGTACATGATTTTGGTAACCCCTTTATTTAACCAATTGCAAGTTGCGGGGGATCGAACTGTAGTTCGCCCTACCAAGTTCAGCACCAGACACCTCTGAACCAACTAAATATGGATTTTTATCAAAACTTTTGTAGGTTCCACAATCGTTGGGTTAAGTGATCGGGTGAGAGTCACCTAACTTAATAGGTGCATTCCTTATTTTTATTACGTTATGGCATATATATATATATATATATATATATATATATATATATATATATATATATATATATATATATATATATATATATATATATATATGTAGAGATTTTGGGATCATTCACTTATATTCATTAACTCCCTACATAGTTTGTGCTTAAGATGGTGCTGACTGCTAGTATAAACTACTCGGGGCTACTTAAAAACTCAAACTTAAGGTCTCGGTATAATAGGTATTCAAATTGATCGTACATAGCTAGGGAGTTTAGGGTGTCAAAACGGTATCGATTTTGGTGAGTCTTTCTGTGATTGGTGGATCTGGAACTGACTGTTTAACGCTGGTTCGCGAAATGTCGCGGAAGCAAGAGTCGCCACCATCTTTTATTTTCTCCAAATGGAAAGGACAAAAGCACATAAAAATTCCTTAAAGAGATTGCTCTCGGTTCGGGAGGTAGATTATAGAAAGGGAAGGTGTTAGCACCCTTTCTATCCATGGTTATCCATGGGCTCTTAGATACTTGCTCATTTGTGTTTTCAAAAATTGTTTGTTTGCTTTTCAACTGTGGGTTTTTAAAAAGTTTCTTTGAAAATTTCAGTTCGACTCTTGTATCAGTCCTCAAGAGTGTTTGAAAAATTGCTTTCGAAATCTTTTTTAAAAGTGTCGGTGTGAAAAGAGTTTTTGATTTGTTTTGAAATTAGAGCAAGTATCTACGAGTCATCCACCTACCCTAAGGAATTCGTCTGTGTAAATGTCCTTTAAAGTAGTGCCATCCCACCATTGAGAGGTAGGTAGCACCACCGTTGGAGGTGTTCGGGTCAATTCGAAGGTTCGGGACATGGTGATCACCGGAGCAATGGGAAGACACCTTAGAAGCTACCCTCATGCCAGGTTCCCGGATCATGAGGACTTACTAAGACATCCTCTACTCGACGATCACCTTTCGAGGCAAGGCAACAGTGAGGCATACCCTAGGGGTGGTATGTGCGATTCGTGTGTCATTTTCATTTATTTTTGTCTTTTGTCATGTTATTGGTGATCTAGCGCTTGTTTTCATTTTTGTCCATACATTCTTTCATGCCTTGCTTTAACAGTTAAAAATTGCGAAAAAAGTAAAGATTCTAAGCTATTACAAAAGGCGCGGGTCCACATCGCCAAAATTTCTCGAACCCCATTTGACAGAAAAATAAAGAAAGTAAAGAAAATAAAGAATTAAAAGTACGAGAAATTAATTACAAGGCCTTGGGAGAGATACATAAATATTTAAACGAAATAAAATAAATATGCGAATTAATAAGAATTAAACGAGGGCGTTGGACCCTTTTGCAAAATTAAATTAATGATGGAATTAATTAATTAAAGAAAGAAAGCAATTGTTTTTGGTATTTTTTGGTATTTTATGATTTTAATGCAAAAGAATTAAATAAAATAAATGCTAACCCTAGTTCTACAATTTTTGTTTTATTATGAAAATGTTGAAGTTTTAACCTAAAAATTAACCCTAATTATTTTATATAGAATTTAATTGTAAAAAATAAATATCTAATATTTAATTATTATGGAATAAAAGTAAAAGGAGATAAAAATTAATTAAACCCTAATTCTATATTTTTTAGATTTTTATTAAAAGAGTTAAAATTAAAACCTAATTTAAAACTAGTTAATTTATGAGTTTATTTACAAGAAATATTAAAATAAAAAATATTTATTATTTTTTTCTTTTCTGATTTTTTATGGTTTTGTATTTTATGAAAACATTAAATTAATTAAACAAACAATAATTAAGAGAAAATAAAAACTATAAAAATAAGGAAAGTAAAGAAAAATTGCAAACCAAGGGGGGGTATTTGTCCCCAAAGTGGAGGTGAGGCCTTTAGCAATCTGGCCCAATGCTTCAGGCCTGGCGGACTTTTCCAATCACATACTCTAGCGTTGACTCACGCGTACCATGTTCCTCAGATCTGCGCCTTTGGATTGATGAAGCTGGACGCGTGGACGGTTTGATGGTGAAGGTGTATTGTAGTCCACTAGGTTGAATCTGCACGTGAACATCAAATGAAAAAAAACATATGGAAAGGGGTGAGGACCTGGGATCGAACCCAGGTCCTAGGTGTTACCAGCCAAACGCTTCGCCACTGCTCCATTTCGTTCATCTGTAAATTAATATAATAAACAAATATAATAAAACAAACGCGTTAATGTTTCTTTTTTTTCGCGCGCGATTCAAACGATCCAATCGCTAGCGGCCACCTCATCTTCTTCTTCTTTGTTCCCTGAAACACAAAAACATAGGCCACGGTTTTCACAGTGTTCCCTTAGGCATGCTATTGGAAAATAGCGAATAGCCCAGGGATCATCATAAATTAGGCGCGAGGGTGGGTTTATGATCGTCTGAGTATGCTGAGGTGAATGGTCTATGTCTTATGCTCCAATTTTTCCTTAAACGAAAACCCCTAATTCCAAGCTTCACAAACCCTAAATATTATCAATGGCAAATCTTCATATAGGGCACGAAAACAAAATTAAATCATTGGGTTAGCATTAGAATCAAACGATAAACATGAATCAAGCGTTAAAATCCACAAAAAATGCATGAATTGAGATGCACGACTATGGAGTTTTTTCGGTACAGATGAGATAGTTCTCACATTTCTAGGCACGAAAGCTTGTGGTTTTTGATGCAACTCCCTTCTATGAAGCCTTAGCAAGCTAATGAAATCAAAATCGTGCCTTGAATCGCCCTAGAACTAGGTTTTCAGAATTGAGTTTTTGGCAAAAATTTTCAAGTTTGGTGTATGCTTTTCTGTGCAGCTTAGTGGTCCTTTGCATTAGGTTTGTGTTCTTTGTATAAGTATGAGTGAATTAGGTCAAAAATCTGACCAAAAGAATCCAAGATTTGATTGTTCAATATTTGATTTTGCAAGCATTAGTTTTTCCAATCTTTTTCATGCCATTTGATACCAAATCATGCCAAAACTTTCCAAAAATGATCATGCACGAATCTTGAATGTCCAATGAGAGTATTTTCTGCACAAAGAGATTTGATTTCATTAGTTTTGTATTTTTCATGTATTTTATTTAATTAAATGAATTATTAATAATAAAAAATCCAAATAAATAAATAAAAATGGAGAAAAACTTACCTTTGGGCCTAATGGTCGTGCACATGCCTTGGATAATGAATTATGGAAGAAAAATAGGCCCATTAGCAATTTTAGGTCATTTGAATCAATGTTGACTTTTCAAAATATCCAAAAATTGGCCAACTTCCACAAGGCATAACTTGCTCAAGTTTTAAGCTTTGCTCATGTTCTTGGACATTTTGGAAAGGTATTTGAGTCCTCTAACCAATGTCTTTGGTCCCATGTCATTTTGATTTACCAATCTAAAGTTATGGCCTTTGACTTAAAGTCCCTTTTTGTTGACTTTTGAAAATGACCTATAATGTTGAAATTGATAACTTTTTGTGAGAGCATTTCTTGGACTTGAAGTATGAAGATGAGTTGTAGGAAATGTCTTTCTCTTCAAAATGAGCTTTGGATGGGATTTTTCTGATAATCCATGTGAAAGTTATGCCCTGGTCAATTTACAGTTGACTTTTTCAACTGTCCAAATAAGGAAACTTTTGCATTTTGATGATTTTTGAGCCTAGCTTTGAGAATCATGATCAAGCATTGATCAAATGATGTTTGTGGCTTCAAAATGAGATGTTGACCAAAAATTTGAACTTTTGACTGCCAAATGACCATTTTGCCCCTACAATTGACTACAGTGCAATTAGGGTTTTGACTGTGCAATTTTTTGCTGAAAGTCTTGAAACTTGGTATGAGGATGCTTGACCATATTTATAGGCATATGGGACTTGATTGGACCTTTGGAAACTTCATTTTCTTGATCAGAATCAAAACCCTAATTTTGACTGTTTAGGAGGCTCTTATACTGTGCAACCCTTGGGGAATCTTGAAGCATGACTTGGCAATTTCTTGAAGAATATGGGAGGGAAAATTTTGGGGTACAACAGTTGCCCCTGTTCAATCTTCTTAGACCTGAGGATGCAGATTGGCTGACGTGCCTTTCGTAATCCGAGGGTAGAAGATGATTGAACACTAGAGTGTCCAGAAATTTGCGCTCACATAGTAGTAGTGGGATGATGGGAATGGGCTTATAGATGCCATTCAGAGATTGATGGATAGGATGATGGGATTATAGATGCCATCTGGATGTTGATCGCGTAAGAGATTCCTTAGCGAGAACTTGCGTACCTGCAAAAGAAAAATGAGTACCTGACATGTTGCAGGAGCTGGTTTTCAGATGCTTGGCGTAGATGTGTCCTGTCTGGTTACAGGAGCTGAATCTGGAGCTTCAAAGGATGATGAATAAACCAGGGGTGGTTGCTACCTCAGCATGAACGGTGAGAGAACCTTGGATGACCTTAACCTCAACAGCAACCGTTGGGAAAATCTTGGTGGGAATTACCATCTCCGCAGGATCGGGAAGAGAACCATAGGCAATTATAATCTCAAAAGCGGACGTTTGAGAAAAACCTGGAATGGAATTATCATCTTCGCAACATTGGGGAGAGAACCAATAGGAAATTATAATCTCAAAAGCGGACGTTTGAGAAAAACCTAGGATGGAATTATCATCTCCGCACCGTCGGGGAGAGAACCATTAGGAAATTATAATCTCAAAAGCGGACGTTTGAGAAAAACCTGGGATGGAATTATCATCTCCGCACCGTCGGGGAGAGAACCATAGGAAATTATAATCTCAAAAGCGGACGTTTGAGAAAAACCTGGGATGGAATTATCATCTCCGCACCGTCGGGGAGAGAACCATAGAAAATTATAACCTCAAAGGCGGACGTTTGAGAAAAACCTGGGATGGAATTATCATCTCCGCACCGTTGGGGAGAGAACCAATAGGAAATTATAATCTCAAAAGCGGACGTTTGAGAAAAACCTGGGATGGAATTATCATCTCCGCACCGTCGGGGAGAGAACCATAGGAAATTATAATCTCAAAAGCGGACGTTTGAGAAAAACCTGGGATGGAATTATCATCTCCGCACCGTCGGGGAGAGAACCATAGGAAATTATAATCTCAAAAGCGGACATTTGAGAAAAACCTGGGATAACTTCTACTGAGTCTTCATCAGAAAAATCTGTTTGGGGTCGATTTAACTGGACTAGAGAAGGCCTTCGACTGGATAAGAAATCTTTGGAGTCGATTAACTGAACCGGTCTAGGTCTTGAAATATGATTGAGAATTTTAGCTGAATCTTTCCTGAAAGGTAAAGGTCAGTCATATGCAATGCATGATATGAACCAAACAATGATGTTCTCAACATAAATGAGATTTGTAAGATATGATGCGTCTATGCATGCTATAATGATGTATGTGATGTTTAGGAATGTATGCTTTCGTCTAGGAAAGTAAATCCTTGACGGGTGCCGGGAAGTCACTCCTGGGCTGATGTTGAAGAATAAGCTTTTACTTCTGCTAGGGATGATAGCTGCAAGAATACCGGTAGGAGAAGATGACTCCGTTGGGGAATAAACTTGGCGAATGGATTAATTCTGCGGGGAGAAAGTACTCTAACGATCCTGCTGGGAAGCAATACTCTGTGGGGGAGAGAGGTGCTTTTGCTGAATGTTGATAATACCTTGCTGGGGATACCCTTGTTGTGTTGGAAGTTTTAATAGACTTCGCTGGGGATAAGGAGACTTCGTCGAGGACGATCTTTCTGTGGCTTTTGGCTGAGGATAACCCAGTTATATCCTAGTAGGGAAATAACTCTTTGAATCAAGCCGGACGACGCGTTCGTGCTCTGCGGGGGATAAGCTTCCCGAATCTACTGGGGATAAGCTTATTGCTTGGGGAGATGGATTCCAACTTTCCTGGGGAACTAGATTGGACTCTCCTGGGGAAGTTTTGAATTGCGGGGGAAGTGATTCCTTTGAATGTTGTTATGCCGCCGGGGAACAATCTTTAGGCCAAGACTGCCGGGGATGCTTGTTAAGAATGTATATATGCTGCTGGAGAATGTTGAGATCTGCTGGAGGATACTCAACTTCCTTAAGGTTGATAACTCTGCTTGGAGAAGAATTCACTGACTGCTGACTTACTCTCTGGGGATTTAAGATGTACTGGTCATGTTCTTTAGCTGAACCTACCTTGGTACCTTGGAGGATAGAACAATTAGATTGCTTAGACAACTCTTTTATTGCCCCTGTTTCTAATGTTACCTGTAATTAATCCTTTGTTTCGTATGCAAATATTCACGAGTTAGCAAATTATTGTCAATGCATATATCACAAATTGAACCTTGGACGTTCTTCGCAAAACAAAACAGAAAAAGAAAAACAATTGGCACTTTTAACTGAAAAGTATATTTGTATTGATTTTGAATGGCCCGTAAATAGGCGTTTATATACAAGAGGCTGACGTCCTAGTAAGAGAACGCCGCCGAACAAAAGAGTTTATACAAGTTTTGTACAAGGGAAAATAAAACAGCTGTGTGAAATGAATGATCCCACTGGGTTTCAACTCTGCTATTGCCTTTATAACTCCGAGCGTCTCATCACTTGATGACCTAAACGAAGCTGAAGCTGACTGATCGATGCCGTTTGAACTTGATGCCGATACCGGATTCTGGATGCAAAGTGATCAATGGGACATAGTATTACGCTTTATCCCTAATTTTTGCCTGGACCGCCTTTTCGGGTTTTCGGTCCACCGGGATACCCATTTTTTCCCAAGCCGCCTTTTCAGGTTTTCGACTTGCCGGGTGTACAGATTTTTTTTCATTTCATCCCTTCATTTTGCCCGAACCCTTTTGGTTCGACGGGAAGCCCTAATTTTTGCCTAGGCATGTCAGCCTAGCGGGTCTTTTTTCATGCGTAGTATTTTTTTACTATGTCTGCATTAGCGGGGTGAGGAAGGTCGTCACCATCCATGTTGGTTAGAATCATGGCTCCTCCTGAGAACACATGTTTAACCACAAATGGCCCTTCGTACGTAGGGGTCCACTTGCCCCTTGGATCACTCTGAGGAAGGATGATTCTCTTGATTACCAGATCCCCAACTCGATACTCCTGTGGTCTGACCTTTTTGTTAAATGCCCTGATCATCCATTTCTGATACGTCTAACCATGACAGATAGCAGCAAGTCTTTTTTCATCAATGAGGTTGAGCTGATCAAGTCGTGTCTGGATCCAATCATCCTCGTTCAGATTTGCATCCTTCATTATCCGGAGAGAGGGTATCTGCACTTCGATCGGTAAGACTGCCTCCATACCATAAACTAAAGAGAAAGGAGTTGCCCCGGTTGACGTCCTGGCTGAGGTACGGTACCCATGTAGAGCGAACGGTAACATCTCGTGCCAATCTTTATAAGTCACTGTCATCTTCTGCACGATTTTCTTGATGTTTTTATTTGCTGCTTCTACAGCCCCATTCATCTTCGGTCTGTAAGGAGAAGAATTGTGGTGCTGTATTTTGAACTGCTCGCAGAGCTCAGTGATCATTTTGTTATTCAGATTGGTACCGTTGTCTGTAATAATTCTCTCAGGGACACCGTATCGACAGATCAAATTATGCCGAATGAACCGTGCCACAACAGTCTTGGTTACTGTAGCATAGGATGCTGCTTCAACCCACTTTGTAAAATAATCGATCGCTACTAGGATGAAGCGATGCCCATTAGATGCCGTAGGTTTAATCTCGCCGATCATGTCTATGCCCCACATTGCAAACGGCCAAGGCGCAGTCAGAACATTCAGGGGAACTGGAGGAACATGCACCTTGTCCGCATAAATCTGGCACTTATGGCACGTCCTGGAATGTTGGTAACAGTCAGCTTCCATTGTGGACCAGTAATATCCTGCCCATAGGATTTTCTTAGCCATAGTGTGCCCACTGGAGTGTGTACCAAAGGTCCCTTCATGTAGCTCTTCCATGATTCTTTCTGCTTCCGTCTTGTCCACACAACGCAGTAAGGTTGAATCATGGTTTCTCTTGTACAAGATGCCATTGCTAAGGAAGAACTTTGCTGCGAACCTCCTCAAGAACTTCTTATCATTGATAGAGGCACCTTCAGGGTATTCCTGAGCTTCCAGATATCTCTTCACCTCATGGTACCAAGGCTTCTCAGTCACCAATTCAGTCTCGATATCGCAACAGTATGCCGGTTCGTCCAGTTTCCAGATGATGATCCGGGGAGCCTCATTATCCCATTTAACTTTGAACATAGAAGCCATTGTAGCTAACGCGTCCGCCAACTGATTCTCTTCTCTTGGAAAGTGCTCAAAGGTTATCTCTGTGAAGTGGGGGATCAGGGTCAACACACATTCTCTGTAAGGGATCATGTTTGGATGTTTCGTATCCCACTCTCCTTTGATCTGATTGATCACAAGAGCGGAATCTCCGAAAACACTCAGAAACTTGATCCTTAAGTCGATCGCAGCTTGAAGACCCATGATGCATGCCTCATACTCCGCCATGTTGTTGGTACAATTGAAACACAGCCGGGCAGTGAGTGGAGTATGAGTACCTTGAGGTGATATGATTATGGCGCCGATACCGTTACCCAAAGCGTTGGAGGCTCCGTCAAAGTGCATAGACCATCGGGATCCTTCCTCAGGTCCTTCATCCGGTCCAGGTACTTCACAATCAGTCACTATCATGATGTTTTCATCCGGAAACTCGAAGTTCATTGACTGATAGTCATCTACGGCCTGATGTGCCAAGTGGTCTGCCAATACACTTCCCTTGATGGCTTTCTGGGTGGTGTACTGAATGTCGTATTCCGTTAAGATCATTTGCCATCTTGCAATTCTCCCAGACAGAGCAGGCTTTTCGAATATGTACTTTATAGGATCCATCTTTGAGATCAACAAGGTAGTGTGAGTCAGCATATACTGTCTCAGCCGGCGAGCAGCCCATACCAAAGCGCAGCAAGTTTTCTCAAGCAGTGAGTATCGGGTCTCACAGTCGGTAAACTTTTTGCTAAGGTAATAAATGGCATGCTCTTTTCGGCCAGACTCGTCATGCTGCCCCAACACACACCCCATTGAGTTGTCAAGCACTGTTAGATATAGTATCAGAGGTCTCCCTTCAACCGGTGGCATAAGGATAGGTGGTTCTTGGAGATACTCTTTAATTCTGTCAAAAGCGGCCTGACATTCATCATTCCAACGTACTACCTGATCTTTCTTCAGCAGCTTGAAGATTGGCTCACAGGTAGCAGTTAGGTGCGAGATGAATCGAGCAATGTAATTCAGGCGTCCTAAAAAGCCTATGACCTCCTTCTCTGTCTTAGGAACTGGCATCTCTTGAATAGCTTTAACTTTAGCAGGGTCCACTTGAATACCCTTGTCACTTACAACGAAGCCTAGCAACTTCCCAGATCTTACCCCGAAGGTGCACTTGTTCTGGTTCAACCTCAGCTTGTACAACTTCAGACGGTCAAACAATTTCTGCAGATGATCTAGGTGCTCTTCCTCAGTCTGGGACCTTGTGATCATGTCGTCAACATACACTTCTATCTCATGATGGATCATATCATGAAATAAAGCAACCATGGCACGTTGGTAGGTTGCCCCAGCGTTCTTTAGTCCAAAAGGCATGACCTTGTAGCAGAAGGTGCCCCACTGAGTCACAAATGTAGTCTTTTCCATGTCTTCAGGTGCCATCTTGATCTGATTGTAACCTGAAAAGCCATCCATGAAAGAGAATATCTTGTGCTGAGCTGTATTATCAACAAGGACATCAATGTGAGGTAAGGGGAAGTCATCCTTGGGGCTGGCCCTGTTCAGATCCCTGTAGTCGACACACATTCTGACCTTACCATCCTTCTTCGGTACCGGCACCACATTAGCAACCCACTGAGGGTAAGAAGTCACTGCAAGAAACCCAGCATCAAACTGTTTCATAACCTCGGCTTTGATCTTCTCGGACATCTCTGGACGCATACGGCGGACCTTTTGCTTAACCGGAGGGCAGTCTTCCTTAGTAGGCAAGTGATGGACCACAATGTCGGTATCCAACCCGGGCATGTCTTCGTAGGACCAGGCAAAGATCTCCATATAATCATGCAGCATCTGAGTCAACCGTTGCTTCACGCTGAGCTCTAGGTTAGCACCAATCTTTACTTCTTTCCTGTCTGCCTCAGTACCCAAGTTTATTGTTTCCACTGGCTCTTCATGGGGTTGAATTGCCCTCTCTTCCTGAAGCAACAGTCTTGCAAGCTCGCCAGGCACTTCGCAATCATCTTCACCTTCGTCTTCGGCTAAGTTGATCGGATTTTCAAAGTCATAACTGGCAGTAGCAGAGTCGTTACCAGTGAGATCCATAGTGGATTGAAACCTGTATGAGTGAGTGTGTGTGTAAATACAGCTGTTTTGAAATATATGTAAAAGAAAAAAAGACAGAAAAGGAGCATAAGATTTGCAATGCGAGAAAACGTCCAAGATTTTCATTCATGATATATGAAATGACAATTTATATGCCCTCACAAATGAAACCACGATGCCTCGGGTAAGACACCGGGCCATAGAGTTTAATTAATTGTTTATTACAGAATAACGAAACAAAGAAATTTATTACTGCGTCACAAAGGTAACAGGAGTATGGTCTTTGGCAATCCAATTGGTCAATCCGCCTTCGGTTGTCGGGTAGATCCAGCTATTGAATTCTGCTTCATCCACTTCGTTGTCTTCCCCAACAGCATTCACTCCTGGATTTGTAATGAACACAGGAGGTCTTCCAGTCTTCGCTTTCCGCATAGCTTTCTGACCCTCTGCAGTAAAACCCAGCCCAAATTTGTCAGTCTTCTGTGTAAAGTCTGGAAGCTTGCCCCAGCTAGCACATTCACCTTTCTGAACCACAGCCCGAGCATCCTTCAAGGAAGCCATCTTCAAAGGAACAATTTCCTCAACCGCTGTCTCTGCTGCTGCTGTAATCGGAAGCACCTCCTCGAAATGCTGAAATGGGGTTTCAATAAACTCCCCGTCCATTTCAATATATCTGAAGGAATTCAGGTGGCTTACCATATATTCCTCCTCTCCTTGCACAGTGACGATCTTCCCTCTGACGGGGTACTTCAGCTTCTGGTGCAAGGTAGAGGTCACTGCCCCAGCTTTATGGATCCAAGGTTGACCCAGTAGACAAGAGTACGATGGACGGATATCCATCACATAAAATGTAGAGTCAAACACCTGAGAGCCCACACGAATCGGAATGTCAACCTGTCCATGAACCATCCTTTTTGAACCGTCAAAGGCCCTGACGATGATATTGCTGGGTTTCAATTCCAGGCCTTCACAATCTAGACGGTCTAAAGCCTTCTTGGGTAGCACATTCAAGGACGAACCAGTATCCACCAATACATGTGCCAGGGTAGTGCCCCTGCATTCGATAGAGACATGTAGAGCATCATTGTGGTCTCTTCCCTTCGCAGTCAGGTCAGCATCTGAGAAACCCAAGCCATTATCCGCTGTTAGATTTGCTACGCAGTCAGTGAATTGGACAGCAGATGTCTCCTGTGGCACATGGGCCGTCTTGAGGAACGAGATTAAGGCCTTAGCATGGGCCTCGGAGCACAGCAATAAAGAGAGCATGGAGATCTTGGAGGGCGTGTGCCCCAGCTGTTCCACAACATTGAAGTCACTCTTCTTTATTATCTTTAGAATCTCCTCCATTTCCTGTTGGGAGGCTTCAGCAGTTACAGGTATAGGTGCCTCCATCTGGGCAGGCTCAACTTCAATTCCTTTGCCCCGAGCATTGGATGACTCGGCAGCAGGAGAAACAACTTGATCAGCAATAGGAACAGGTACACTTGTAGGAGTTATAAGGAGTGGTCTTCGAGCAGCAGGCGGTGCAATGTCAGGCGAGAAGAGCCTGCCACTACGGGTGACTTTGGCTGGGCCAGTGATATCACAGATGCTGGCGCCAGCGTTGAACTCTTGTTTAATCCCATTTACATACACATCTGCCCCATAATGCCAGGGGACAGCTTTATCAGATACATAGGGCAGGGGCCCCGGAACAGTGATAACAATAGGTGCGACGGTCATGATCTGAACAGGCTTCTTCGGGAGAACCTGGATTGGATTATTGAAGATGGTAACCACAGAAACTTCTTCCACCGGAACCAACTGAACAGCAGACTTCTTAAACAGAATCTCCTTGCTATCCATTAGGCTTTGGATGCCTAACTTCAGCAAGGGACAACCAGATAGGGAAACAGCACAGAACAGGCAACCCTCACTGCAACCCGGAAATAAACCGGCCAGCAGTAGGTTCCTCTTGACGGTCTTCAGAGGAGTGGCTAGATCATCCACAGAAACAACATAAACATCTTCGTCCACAGCATTTACCCCATGCTGAGGCATAGGAGCAGTAACTACATTCGGCCTCTCAGGCGCTTCGAATTGTATCTCCTTCGCATCGATAAGGTCTTGCACCTTACTCCTTAGTGCCCAACAGTCATCAGTAGAATGCCCCGGGCTATCTGAATGGTAAGCACAACGAGCATTTGGGTTGTACTTAGGAGATGTAGTATTGGGGAACTTCGGAGCCTCTCTGACAGTCACTAAATTGGTGGATATCAATTGTGGCAAGATCTGTGATAAGGTCATGCTTAAACGGGTAAACTCTCTCCGGGGTCTTTCAGCCCTTTGAGGATTGGTCGGCCGAGGAGCGGCAGCAGGCTTGGCAATCGTTACCGCACTGACAGATTGGCGGCGCTCAACTCTTTCTGATCTCCGGGAGCCATATACAACACTAGCCTCCTTTTTGAAGGGTTTCTTTTCAGAACTAGACGATGCACCCTTCGGAATCTTTCCAGACTTCAACCCAGCCTCAATTCTCTCTCCAGTCAGAATCAGATCAGTGAACCCTGCAGACGAATTCCCGATAAGATGGTTGAAAAATGGCCCAGATAGGGTCCCCAAGAACATGTCTACTAACTCCCGATCAGTCAACGGTGGCTGCACCCTGCCAGCCAGGTCTCTCCACTTCTGAGCGTACTCCTTAAAACCTTCACTTGAACCTAACGACATACCCTGGAGTTGGGTACGTGTAGGGGCAAGGTCGGCATTATATTGATACTGCTTGTAGAAAGCAGTAGCCAACTCCTCCCAGTTACGAACCTTGGTCCCATCCAGCTGATAGAACCATTCGAGATGAGTCCCTGAAAGACTCTCCTGGAAGAAGTGGATCCACAAATTCTTATCCGCTGAGTACGGTTGAATTTTCCGAACATAGGACCTGAGATGTAGCTTGGGACAAGACGCCCCATCGTACTTAGTGAAAGATGGTGCTTTGAACTTCCGAGGAATGATTACACCAGTAGACAATCCCAGATCTCCAAAATCCAGCCCAGGTACCTGTTGTATTTCCATGGCATTCAGCCTATCTTCCAGCTGCTTGTAACGGTCTTCTGCCGGAGGATATTGCTCTTCATCAAAATCAGTCTCGTTGTCGGAGACTACCAGACTAGGAACCCTTGCCTCTTGAGGAGTACTCTTGCCAACAGAAGAACCAGCCTCTTCATGCTGCAGAGTATTGCCAAACCTTCGGCCCGAGTTGAACAGAACAGTTCTTCTCTTCTTCTTTTTCTCCTTCTTCAGGAGCAGAGCCTTCAGCTCTTCTTGGCCTTGAGCCAAACCCTTGATTAATTCTTGAAATTGCGCGTTCTGCGCCTGAAGAGCTTTGATGGATGTCTCAGTTGATGACGAGTCAGGATTCATGATGCTGAAATAAACAGCGAAGAACTGTAAGCAACCTGAAAAAGAAGAAACCTGCTATGCACATGATGAATGAAATGCGTATGATTTATGTTTTCAAAGACAATCGGGAATCAACTTTGTAAACAAAAAGGAACACACTTCATTAGATTCAACTTTGAAACTGAAATTATTCAACAGGTTGCCCTTAGGCGTTACATGAAAGGAAATACTGAAAAGGAAGATCAAATTGTGAAAGAACATCCAGAGCTCCTTATTGATCCCATGGTCTCCTCTTCTCAGTACGGATGTAGGCATTCATAGCTCGCTCATTCTCCAACTGCTTTGTCAGCTTCTGGATCTTTGATTCCTGCTCGTTGAAATTTTCCCGGTAAGAATCCCGCTCTTCTCGCAGTTGCGACCAAGATCTCTTCAATGTCTCGTAATCAGTAGGTATCTGAGGAGGAAGGACAGTTGGAGGAACACCATCTTTGTCAGGAGACTCAAGAATGATGGGTCTGACAGCTTCATACGGCATACCTAACTTCTGAGCACGGATGCGAACCCATTTGTAGTAGGCTTCCATAGGTAAAGAAGTCTTTGGCCCCAACTCTTGTGGGTCAGCTTTATGAACTTTGTCCCAAGCCTTGATGAACCTACGACCCAGCTCGTCACTATCCACCTGAAACTCAAAACTGATGTGAGGCACCAACATCTCATGGGGGCCTGCTCTTCTTGCTCTTCCAAACTGACGGAGTGCTAGACATGGATTGTAAGAGATCCCTCCTTGGGTACCAATCAGAGGAACATTAGGGTATTCCCCGCATCGATCAATAATAGTTATCTCATCCAAACCTCTGCAAGTCCAAATGATGTCTTTATCGGTGAGAGACATTAACCTGTGAGCCCAACCTCTTCCTTCTTGGTTCTTCAGTACGAACTTGGGGAGGTGCGAAATAAACCACCTCACCAACAAAGGGATACAACACCATAGGGTTCCTCGTCTTCGGGTAGTACGGGCATGAAGTTGTTGCAAGATGTCACCCAAGAGAGTGGGCACAGGATTCTGAGACATAAAGATCCTTATGGCAGTGACATTGATGAAGTTGTCAGGATTAGGAAACAGGACTAACCCATAGATTAGGAGAGCCAAGATGTCTTCATATGCCCTAAAGTCCAGGTCATTCCAGAAACTGTTAGCTTTACCAATCAGAAACTTGGCCAAGAAACCCTTAACTCCGCTTCTAGTCACCCAGTTGTCTGTTACCTCTTGAGGGGTCAAAGGAAGAGCTGCAGCAACATCCTCAAGCCAGAGGGTCTTTTCCCAACCGGTAAAGGGAGTCTGATCCAAGATAGGGATACCAAGCAAATCAGAGAACTCTTCCAGGGTAGGGATCAGCTGGAAGTCTTGAAAGGTGAAGCATTGGTACAGAGGGTCATAGAACTGGGTCAGAACACTCATCAACTGTTGATCCCGCTTTGCAGTGACTAAACTGAGAAGAGAGCCATGCCTCTGAATGAAGGAAGTGGTATTTGGAATTCTGCTAACCAACTCATCAAGCAACTCAGGTGAACGAACAAAGTTGAACCGGATAGTATTCCTTCGCACAGGCATCATGATATCCTACAAAACAGAGCAAAGGTGAAACCTTCTTGTCTTTGAAATGGTCAGTCCTTATGCAGGATGCATGCAATGCTCATGATGTTATGATGTTATGATAAAGCACACCACAAATAGATACAAAGGCAAACATGGTAAGGCACACAAGTCACACAAGGCAAGCCCTTAGAGTTTAGGCCAACATGAGGTCTAGGTACTACCCTCTTTCAGTTCGTTGGTTCATACCTGTCCTATCAAAGTAACCGGGTTCTTAGAGGATCCCAATATCATTGACTACCCTCAATCGGTCATAACTCCAGCATCGCAATCTTTTCTTGCGGCCAAAACCATCACGAGAGTTTAGCCTCAATGGGCGTAGCATACTGCTACAATTCTAAAGGCCAAGTTGTGTCAATTAAGGTTCTAAGGTTGTTGGTGCTTAATGACTCCTTAGAAGACCCATATTCTCCTCGTTGCGACACAAGGGATATCGGTACAAACCAAGGTGCCACACCAACGTAGCCACTGCTTCACCCGTGTCAGTCTACGCCGGACAGGTCCCTCACAACTTATGCTACCTAAACAGGGTATCCCCAGATCCGGGTTAGGATCTATGTAACTCCCATGCAACCCACAATAATAAAGCACACAAATCAATACAATTGAAAACACAGTTAGGAACTAGCCCTAAGGTACACCTCACTTTAAGTTTGTCCCCAGCAGAGTCTCCAGTTCTATGATCGGTGGATCTGGAACTGACTGTTTAACGCTGGTTCGCGAAATGTCGCGGAAGCAAGAGTCGCCACCGTCTTTTATTTTCTCCAAATGGAAAGGACAAAGCACAGAAAAATTCCTTATAGAGATTGCTCTCGGTTCGGGAGGTAGATTATAGAAAGGGAAGGTGTTAGCACCCTTTCTATCCATGGTTATCCATGGGCTTATAGATACTTGCTCATTTGTGTTTTCAAAAATTGTTTGTTTGCTTTTCAACTGTGGGTTTTAAAAAAGTTTCTTTGAAAATTTCAGTTCGACTCTTGTATCAGTCCTCAAGAGTGTTTGAAAAATTGCTTTCGAAATCTTTTTGAAAAGTGTCGGTGTGAAAAGAGTTTTTGATTTGTTTTGAAATTAGAGCAAGTATCTATGAGTCATCCACCTACCCTAAGGAATTCGTCTGTGTAAATGTCCTTTAAAGTAGTGCCATCCCACCATTGAGAGGTAGGTAGCACCACCGTTGGAGGTGTTCGGGTCAATTCGAAGGTTCGGGACATGGTGATCACCGGAGCAATGGGAAGACACCTTAGAAGCTACCCTCATGCCAGGTTCCCGGATCATGAGGACTTACTAAGACATCCTCTACTCGACGATCACCTTTCGAGGCAAGGCAACAGTGAGGCGTACCCTAGGGGTGGTATGTGCGATTCGTGTGTCGTTTTCATTTATTTTTGTCTTTTGTCATGTTATTGGTGATCTAGCGCTTGTTTTCATTTTTGTCCATACATTCTTTCATGCCTTGCTTTAACAGTTAAAAATTGCGAAAAAAGTAAAGATTCTAAGCTATTACAAAAGGTGCGGGTCCACATCGCCAAAATTTCTCGAACCCGATTTGACAGAAAAATAAAGAAAGTAAAGAAAATAAAGAATTAAAAGTACGAGAAATTAATTACAAGGCCTTGGGAGAGATACATAAATATTTAAACGAAATAAAATAAATATGCGAATTAATAAGAATTAAACGAGGGCGTTGGACCCTTTTGCAAAATTAAATTAATGATGGAATTAATTAATTAAAGAAAGAAAGCAATTGTTTTTGGTATTTTTTGGTATTTTATGATTTTAATGCAAAAGAATTAAATAAAATAAATGCTAACCCTAGTTCTACAATTTTTGTTTTATTATGAAAATGTTGAAGTTTTAACCTAAAAATTAACCCTAATTATTTTATATACAATTTAATTGTAAAAAATAAATATCTAATATTTAATTATTATGGAATAAAAGTAAAAGGAGATAAAAATTAATTAAACCCTAATTCTATATTTTTTAGATTTTTATTAAAAGAGTTAAAATTAAAACCTAATTTAAAACTAGTTAATTTATGAGTTTATTTACAAGAAATATTAAAATAAAAAATATTTATTATTTTTTTCTTTTCTGATTTTTTATGGTTTTGTATTTTATGAAAACATTAAATTAATTAAACAAACAATAATTAAGAGAAAATAAAAACTATAAAAATAAGGAAAGTAAAGAAAATTTGCAAACCAAGGGGGGGTATTTGTCCCCAAAGTGGAGGTGAGGCCTTTAGCAATCTGGCCCAATGCTTCAGGCCTGGTGGACTTTTCCAATCACATACTCTAGCGTTGACTCACGCGTACCATGTTCCTCAGATCTGCGCCTTTGGATTGATGAAGCTGGACGCGTGGACGGTTTGATGGTGAAGGTGTATTGTAGTCCACTAGGTTGAATCTGCACGTGAACATCAAATGAAAAAAAACATATGGAAAGGGGTGAGGACTTGGGATCGAACCCAGGTCCTAGGTGTTACCAGCCAAACGCTTCGCCACTGCTCCATTTCGTTCATCTGTAAATTAATATAATAAACAAATATAATAAAACAAACGCGTTAATGTTTCTTTTTTTTCGCGCGCGATTCAAACGATCCAATCGCTAGCGGCCACCTCATCTTCTTCTTCTTTGTTCCCTGAAACACAAAAACATAGGCCACGGTTTTCACAGTGTTCCCTTAGGCATGCTATTGGAAAATAGCGAATAGCCCAGGGATCATCATAAATTAGGCGCGAGGGTGGGTTTATGATCGTCTGAGTATGCTGAGGTGAATGGTCTATGTCTTATGCTCCAATTTTTCCTTAAACGAAAACCCCTAATTCCAAGCTTCACAAACCCTAAATATTATCAATGGCAAATCTTCATATAGGGCACGAAAACAAAATTAAATCATTGGGTTAGCATTAGAATCAAACGATAAACATGAATCAAGCGTTAAAATCCACAAAAAAATGCATGAATTGAGATGCACGACTATGGAGTTTTTTCGGTACAGATGAGATAGTTCTCACGTTTCTGGGCATGAAAGCTTGTGGTTTTTGATGCAACTCCCTTCTATGAAGCCTTAGCAAGCTAATGAAATCAAAATCGTGCCTTGAATCGCCCTAGAACTAGGTTTTGAGAATTGAGTTTTTGGCAAAAATTTTCAAGTTTGGTGTATGCTTTTCTGCGCAACTTAGTGGTCCTTTGCATTAGGTTTGTGTTCTTTGTATAAGTATGAGTGAATTAGGTCAAAAATCTGACCAAAAGAATCCAAGATTTGATTGTTCAATATTTGATTTTGCAAGCATTAGTTTTTCCAATCTTTTTCATGCCATTTGATACCAAATCATGCCAAAACTTTCCAAAAATGATCATGCACGAATCTTGAATGTCCAATGAGAGTATTTTCTGCACAAAGAGATTTGATTTCATTAGTTTTGTATTTTTCATGTATTTTATTTAATTAAATGAATTATTAATAATAAAAAATCCAAATAAATAAATAAAAATGGAGAAAAACTTCCCTTTGGGCCTAATGGTCGTGCATATGCCTTGGATAATGAATTATGGAAGAAAAATAGGCCCATTAGCAATTTTAGGTCATTTGAATCAATGTTGACTTTTCAAAATATCCAAAACTTTCCCAACTTCCACAAGGCATAACTTGCTCAATTATTAAGCTTTGCTCATGTTCTTGGACATTTTGGAAAGGTCTTTGAGTCCTCTAACCAATGTCTTTGGTCCCATGTCATTTTGATTTACCAATCTCAAGTTATGGCCTTTGACTTAAAGTCCCTTTTTGTTGACTTTTGAAAAGGACCTATAATGTTGAAATTGATAACTTTTTGTGAGAGCATTTCTTGGACTTGAAGTATGAAGATGAGTTGTAGGAAATGTCTTTCTCTTCAAAATGAGCTTTGGATGGGATTTTTCTGATAATCCATGTGAAAGTTATGCCCTGGTCAATTTACAGTTGACTTTTTCAGCTGTCCAAATAAGGAAACTTTTGCATTTTGATGATTTTTGAGCCTAGCTTTGAGAATCATGATCAAGCATTGATCAAATGATGTTTGTGGCTTCAAAATGAGATGTTGACCAAAAATTTGAACTTTTGACTGCCAAATGACCATTTTGCCCCTATAGTTGACTGCAGTGCAATTAGGGTTTTGACTGTGCAATTTTTTGCTGAAAGTCTTGAAACTTGGTATGAGGATGCTTGACCATATTTATAGGCATATGGGACTTGATTGGACCTTTGGAAACTTCATTTTCTTGATCAGAATCAAAACCCTAATTTTGACTGTTTAGGAGGCTCTTATACTGTGCAACCCTTGGGGAATCTTGAAGCATGACTTGGCAATTTCTTGAAGAATATGGGAGGGCAAATTTTGGGGTACAACACTTTCTCACATCAATCCAACATAGCCTAAGTGTAAAACAACTTATATATGTATTAATGTGTTGTGTTATGGGTCAAACCGGATAATTTTGTTATGGCTCAAGAAAATTTTGTTAGAGACTCGACCTCGCAAGAATTCGACTCAACTAACACTAACACTAAATGAGAAAAAGGTGAAAAATAAAACTACCTAGAAAATGAAAAACAAAAGACGATAAATAAAAGCAGTAAAGCTTTCTCCCCCCACACTTAAATTTAACATTGTCCCTAATGTTTCGAAATAAGGTGAAAAAGAAAGGTAGAACCTAGGAAATCTTCTACTGCTAGCCTCTGCCACGCGCTCGTCCACGACCACTATTACCAGGCTGGTGAGGTGGCATAACTACATGATGAATGTACTCCTGTTAGCCGTTCACATGCAATGTTAAAGCTGTCATCTGGTCGATCATGTCTGAAATTCTTTGGTCATTCCTGTCATTGTAGTCACGCTGATCCTGATGAATTTTCTGAATGAGGCGCATCATCTCAGTCTGCTGAGTTTGAATATTGTGAATTATTTGGTCGTGTTGAGCATCCATATCATTACACCACCTCATTTCAGCAAGAATGTCATCAGATGGGCCAGAAGTGCCTTCATGTCTTCTTCGACGTCTTGATGATGTTTCAACAATGCTTTCAGAAGGAACCTGCATGTGTTATGGATGAACTTCAGGGGCATCTTACTCCATCTCATCAAACTCAACGTTAGTCTGGGTGCCTTGTGCACCTTGTGTTGGCGCATTGGCCTCAGGGGCAGATAGATCATAAATCCAATTAGCCCTATTTTGTGCATTAGTTCGATTGTGACAAGGCATGACAACACTCTTGATGGCTTTATTTCAGACTGTTAAATAATACTTGCCATCTTCTATAACTTTAATCAAGTGAGCTGATCGACAGTTGTCGATGTCAAGGTACATGGCTGGTATTGATGGCAAATCAGTGAGTTAGTCGCCTAGGCCCAATGCAAGAGCAATGGATGTGACTATCCCACCTATACAGAAAGGATTGGTTCCTCTTGCACAAATTGAACAAATGTGTTCTAGTAACAAGGGAGTGGCAATGATTCTGGTCCGTGTAACGATCCAATATAGAAAGAAAAACTCTTTAGAATTTACCTTGTGGTTGTTAATCCTGCCAAAAATTGTGCTTTCCAGAATGCGGTGAAAGTAGCGGATGGTTGGGTTATGGATTAGGGAGGCATTAAGTCCTTCCCAGTTTAGAGTCATTTCACTTGTTAACTTTTCCCATAGATTAAACGCTACGGTTTTTCAATCTTCATCAAAAGGAACTCTACAAGTTACATTCTCCCCAAGCGGAAAATGTAACATATCACCTATTGTATCTTTGCTTAATGAGTATTCTTTGTTGAACAGCCTAAACCTAGTGGTTCATGTGAGATAGGGTTCTGCCATAGGGGTTTCACAAATAAACGAACTCAAGAACTCTAGAGTAAAGGGTTTGTAGGTTAGATTGTTCAACAAACATATATGAGTTAGACTTAAACTAGTCAACATCCATTGAACACTATCTAAGAGTCCCAATTCACGCAAACAAGACTCATCAACATACCTTGTGGGGTTGACGGAACATTGGTAGAACTTAAGGTACTTCTCTCTTTGAAAACCAGAATCTTAGTGCGGAAGACGATTGTTGATAAATCTGGTGATGGTCTTGCCCTACTGTTTGGTTGTTGCGTGCGACGAGACATGATTGATACAATATGGTTTAGTTTGCTTAGGTCACTATGAGTGGAGAAGTATGATATGTTGATCAACTCAAATGATTTAAAGGGTGAAAGGAAATTGGGAAGTGAAACGTGAGTGGGTGATAATGAGTCCTTAATGGAAGTTGGAAAGGGTTGAGAAAGGAAGAGGTTGGGTCGAAGGAGGGAAGATGGGGAAATGAGGAGTATTTTATAAAAACACTTTGTTTCTATTTTATGAAGAACGTGGCGAGGGCCACACAAACCGTGGCGGGGACCACGTAGTTTGGATACAGTGGCAAGGGCCATGGGCTTGTGGCGAGCGCCATAAGTGTAAAACATGAACAGTCCTAAATTCTAAACAAACTTCAACTTAAACTCATACACGCAATAACAGATAATCACAGAAAAATGAAAAACATAAATTAAAAAAATAAAATGCCAAAAGATTAAATTTTGAAAGTGTGAAAAACTCTTACTATAAAAAATAAAGCAGTAAAATTACAAAATAGTCTAAAAACATCAAATCTAATTAAGAAACATGAAAAATCTTAATTTTAAGAAAACAATATTATTCAAAAAAACTAGCCGCTACGACTAAGATGAAGAGCAACAAAATAAAGATGTTCATAAATATTATCAAACTGATCCGTCACTACATCCATAAACTAGTAAAAGTCAACGCGCAAAGAAGCGAGGTCGTTTCTAATGTTATCAATGTCAGTCTGGAGGGTGTTGATGGAATCCGTGTGATCAGGAGGTGGAGAATATGGTGCAGCGGAGGTACAAGATGTTGTGTCAGGCTAATGGTCCTTATGTGGAAGTTCTGCAATGATTTGAGGGATATCTGCTGGGTTGATATGGTCTGGGGATGGAAGGTTATGGTAGAATGGAGGGGTTTCAGGATCAGTTCCAGCTTTAGAGATATCAAAATTTTCATAGACTTGAGGAGTCTCAGCAGGAGTTTGTGGGTCATTTCGGGGTTCGTCTAATTCAAACAGCCAACTATTTGTGGCATGTACGCTAGTCCTAGGATTTGGCAAGGTAAAAAGGTGCATAACTCGGTTATTGATAAGGAGTTCAAACTCATGTGGGCCTAGGTTTCTAATGAAGCTAGTATTGAAACAGAATTGGATGTTCATATGACATATTCCTCCTTGAGGTTCAAGGCTAACTAGTGGTTGTCTCAACCCAATAGAATTTGCAATCATGGTCACTAAGCCTCCTATTAAGATCGGTTCATTATCTGCTTGTGCAAGACGAGTGAAGTTAGCCAACATAAAAGAGCAGCATTAACGAGGAAGTTTTGGGAGGCACAATACATTATGAAAATTTCATCTTTGGACACAGAGGTAATGTTTTATTCTTTTCCGAATAGGGTGTGAGCAAGGATCTTATAGAAATAACGGATAGCAGGGTTATGAATATTCTCAGAAAACATGTTATTATGCATGGGGTTGTTATCTCCAGTTATGCTATCCCAAAAATATCCAAGTTCAAGGTCTAAAAGACCGTCTTCTGGGGTACTAGCAAAGGCATGTGGGCTACCAGAAACCCCTAAAAGGCTATTAAACTCTCTGGTATTATAACAGAAATCAATACCAAACATTCTAAAAATAATCAGACCTCGGTTAAATCCTAATCCATGGTCAGGCATGAAAGTAAGTGAACTAAGGAAGTCAAGGATCAACCTACAGTAAGAACTAAATCTTCTTCCTACCATGAAATTTCCCCACCCAATTTGGTCAAGTAGAAACATGACACTATCTCTAATGCCTAGCAAGGTCATGGTGCGGCTATAGGGGTAGATGGTTAGTGTCATCTCTCTTTCAGCTAAAACTTCAAATTGCTGCCTCTGAGCTCTACCTCTGAAAGTGATATCCATATAGTCCACTTGTTGCATCGTGAGAGTTAGTTAGTTAGTTAGCTAAAGTTAAGTTAGCCTGAAAGTAAGTAGACGATAATAATAAGTTAGTAGGGATAAATTCTCAAGAATAATATTGTAGATAAAAAAATAAAGAAAATGGAAAATAGTAAGAAATGACAAAAGAAAATTAACACTAAAGTTAAAAATTTTGGTTGTCTCCCGCCAAGCGCTCTGTTTTATGTCGTAAGCTCGAATGAAATAAATATTAATTCTCGGAGATACTGGACAACTTCGTGAGCTTTAGACTACAGTTGTATTCTATGTTGTTAATGTATTGATAATGTTTCAAGCGTTATCTGTTTACGATAAATGGTTCACTAGATTTACCCTTTATTTCTATTGTGCCGTTTGGAAAAACTTTGGTAATTTCAAAGGGACCAGACCACCTAGAATGAAGCTTACAATGGAAAAGTTTAAGTTGAGAGTTAAAAAGAAGTACTATGTCACAGTCATTAAACTCTTTCCTCGATATACGATTGTCGTGCCATTTTTAAGTTCTTTCTTTATAGTTACAAGCATTCTCGTATGCCTCTAATCTAAGTTCTTCTAGTTCATGAATGTCTAAAATTATCTTCTCGCCAGCAGCAATATAATTTAAATTAAGGTTCTTAATAGACCAATAAGTTATATGTTATAATTTTACTTGCAGATGACACGATTTACCATAAACTAGCTTAAATGACGTGGTTCATATTGGGGTCTTATAGGCTGTCCTATATGCCCATAGAGCTTTGTGTAACTTTGAAGACCAATATTTCCTAGAGGTGGCAATAGTTTTTTCTATAATTTGCTTAATTTCTCTATTTTAGTCCTCTACTTGCCCACTCGTGTGTGGGTGATAGGGTGTTCCTACACGATTTCGGACTTCATATTTCAGTAATAGCTTTTCAAAGATCTTTGAAATGAAATGGGAACCACCATCACTAATGAAAAGTCTCGGCACACCAAAATTAGGAAAAGTTTATTCTTGAAGAACTTGATTACTACTCGTGTGTCATTTTTGGAGAAGAAATAACTTCGATCCAATTTGATACATAATCAACATTAATGAGTATGTACCGGTTACCAAAAGAAGATGGGAATGGTCCCATGAAATCTATTCCCCATACGTCAAAGACTTCTACTTCTAAAATGCCTTTTTGTGGCATATCATCGCGTCTAGAGATGTTTCCAGTGCGTTGGCACCGGTCGCAATTTGTGACCGCAACATGGACATTCTTCCATAGATTAGGCCAAAAGAGGGTAGCTTGTAATATCTTAGCACAAGTCTTTGAAGTGCTCGCGTGTTCGTCATATGGGGCAGAATGACAATGGGAAATGATAATTTCTACTTCATCGTCGGGGACACAACAACTGAAAATACCATCGGCGCCTCTCTTGAAAAGCAGAGGTTCATCCTAGTAATAATGTTTAAGATCATGGAATAATTTCTTCTTTTGTTGGTAGGTTAGATCTGGTGGAAGCTCTCCAGTTGATAAGTAGTTGATAAAGTTAGCATACTGGCAGTGTGGTTTTAGTGTAGATTGCCTCCATAACTTAATTTGTTTTAACATAGTTATAAGTTATAGAGCATTCAATGGTGTTGTTTTCAAACTGTGTTATGAGTTTTTCGTAAGGGAAATCATCATTGATAGGCACTTGTTCAGGCTTAATACCTTCCACTCTAGATAAATGATCAGCTACTACATTTTCAGTGCCTTTTTTATCTTTGATTTATAAATCAAACTCTTGTAGGAGTAAGACCCCCCTGAGTAATTTTGGTTTGGCATTCTTTTTGCTTAATATGTATCTAATTTCAGCATGATCGGTATAAATGATTATCTTTTCTCCTACTAAGTAAGAACAAAATTTATATAGGGCGAACACAATAGCTAAAAGTTCCTTTTCGGTGGTGGCGTAGTTCATCCGTGCAGGATCTAGGGTTCTAGTAGCATAATAAAATTCATGAAGCTTTTTATCCTTTCTTTTTCCTGCAACGACACCTACGACATAGTCACTAGCGTCACACATGATTTGAAACGGTAATCTCCAATCGGGTGGTTGCATAATAAGTGTGGTAATAAGAGTTGTTTTTAATTGCTTGAATGATTTTAAGCATTTGTCATCAAAATTGAATTCAGTGTCTTCCATTTACAGTTCAGTTAGCGGTTTGGTAATTTAAGATAAATCTTTAATGAATCGTCGGTAGAAATCGGCGTGTCCTAAGAAACTTTGTATTTCTCTTACGGTTTTCGGAGGTTTAAGGTTTTCTATAACTTCTACTTTTGCTTCGTCAACTTCAATCCCCTTATAAGACATTATGTGTCCAAGCACGACTCCTTGTCGGACCATGAAATGGCATTTTTCCAAATTTAATACGAGATTAACTTTTGCACATCGTTCAAGCACCATTTCTAAGTTCGATAAACATCCTTCAAAAATTTCCCATAAATAGAGAAATCGTCCATAAATACTTTCATGATGTCATCTATAAAATTAGTGAAAATTGACATCATGCATCTTTGGAATGTTGCGGGAGCGTTACATAGTCCGAACAACACTCATCGATAGGAAAATGTACCATAAGGACAAGTGAATGTAGTATTTTCTTGGTCTTCGGGGTGTATAAGTGTTGTATCCAAAAAATTTGCCCTCTCTTTTCCCAAGACATTTCTCACAAAGATCTACAAAAGCTCAAGCTTGCACAAGTATTGAATAGGTCAAGCCATCTCCTCAACACCAATACCTCAAATTAGGGTTTGAGTTTGCACAAGGAAAATTTGACTTCTAATACTCAAAATGACTTTCATGGATCATTATGGACCGTCAAGATTTCTCATGTCAAGTTTCAAGTCTTGGATCATAAAATTGCTCAGTCAATTGATCAGACAACCTAAAATAAGTTGTATTGGGTAAAAAAGTCAATTATGGTCAACTTACAGCCAAACTTCAAGATTTTTGACCAATATCAACATTTTTAAGTCATATGCATCAATTTATCAAGTTTGGATCACAGTTCCACAAGAAAAATGTTCAAATCATCAAAAGGGAAAAATGGTCAAATTAGGGTTTTGATTGAGAATGACTGATTCTTGACTTTTGACTTAATACATGATCTAATGGTTTAAAGTACAATCTCAAGGATTCAAATACAACTTGTTGACCTAATTTTATGGCTCAAAACATTTCTCAAGATTATTAGATTGATAGATGAAATTTGATCAACTGATGAAAAAGTCAATTGTACACCAAAAAGTTAAACTTTGACTTTCTCATCAAATTTGAGTATCAAGGATCACAATTCATGAAGACATTAAAAAATATTAAGCTTTATCATCAAGAAATCAAGAAAGTCAAAAGTCAATGAGAAAACTCAAACTTTTCAGGACTTAGAAATTTTTCCTAAGTGTTTTTGTACATGATAATTTCACTACTTCATGACATTCTTTCACCAAGATGTAAGATGATTCAAAGAAAAATTTTAACATGAAAGTTGTAGAGCTTGATGAGATCTACAACTTTTCTTTATTGATCAAGTCCCATAATTTCTTGGATTGTGAGTTATAAATTCTTGAATTCATGACATTTTCATCTAACACTTTGAGAAATTATCAACAAATTTTGGTCAGGATTTTATCCTAACTTCTTGACATTTTTTCACATAGTTCCAAGATTATTTTGTCAAAATGGCCAACATAAAAGTTATAGAGGATGTTTCAAGCTTTCCAAAACATCCAGGAGCATGAATTTATCATACTTGATCTAGGAGATTCAAGGGCATGAAGTTGGGCATCCATCCTTGAATTACAAGTCTTTTTGGTGAAGAACACATAATCCAATCCTTATGCCATGTTGCATAATCTTTTGTTGCAGGCCTTCTAACTTTAAAATCTCACCATAATTTAATGCTTACACCTACTCTTGGGCTATTACCCAAGTGTTTGATCCATTTTCCAAAAGATCTTTTCATTTATGGCATAAAGTTACCATTGTTATTATTGAAAAGCAAGCTTCTTGGTACAAAACTTGTCTTGAGCCCATACCTTGTTTACTTCTAATTTTACTCCACCATAAATCATGGAAAGTACCCCCTACATACCAACAACTTTGGTACTTCATCTTGGGACTATGGAGAATTGACATAGTTTGATATTTGCATCCAAACCAAACCATAACATGATGTCTTGCAAACCTAATCAGCTCTTGTTCCTAAAACTCTTGCCTATAAATAGAGGGAGCATTTGCAAGAGAAAGAGGCTAGATGTTTTTGTTGTGTAGACACGTTTCTCAAAACCTCTCATACTCTAAAAAAACCATAACTGTCCACAAAACCTCCACTCTTGAGCTTTGAAACCAAAATCTTCAAATCTCTCAATCCTTGCAAATCTTGTCCAAACAAACCATCCAAATACTTCATATAAATCATGTAGAAGTTGTTCAAACACAGGAACAACTTCTGTAACATCATTATCACCATTTTCCAAGACAATACAGTAACTTTAAATCAAAACATAAATTTCAGCTTCAAGGTAAGTTTTCTTGACATTAAACTCTTCATACAAGCATCATTAGTGGTTCATTTGTGAAGATAAAATATAGATATCATTTCCATGAAGCTAACCATATTTTTAATTTCCATTTTCATTAACCATGTGTTGAGAACTAACTCATATATGCAGCAGAAAAATGTTAGAAGTAAAAAACAACAGCATGAGTCGATGCATATCTCTATGAGTCGACACATATTAAATACAAAATAGGTTATGAGTCGATAAAAAACACGAATGAGTCGATACATAACATAAATGAGTCAATGAAAACCATTATGCGTCGACTCATAATGAGCTGGTTTTGACTTCCAGGAGAAAAAATGATATGTATCGATACATAAGTGCGAGTCTCGATGCAAAATAGGTTATGAACCGACACAAACCTTTATGTATCGACTCATACTTAGTTGGTTTTGATTTCTAGGAGCAAGGAAGGATATATACCAATGCATAAGTGCATGTGTCGATACGAAACAGATACGAGCCAATGCATAAGTGCATGTGTCAATGCATAAAAGTTTTTCGTATCAATGCGTAAGTGCGTGTCTCAATACATAAAAGTTTTTTAAAACAATTTTTTTTGGTACATTATCTTTACCTATTTATTGTACATTATTATTCAATTCGATATGGTTGTAATAGTAACTTAGGTTTAAATTACTTGTCATCTCCCCATTTGTAAATTTGTATCCTCCATCCCCAAATGATATAATAGCATAGGATATTTACATTCCTCAATTTATCGCTTTCAAATATAAATGCTAGTAATTAGGGTTTGTATGGAAAGATTAAAATCAACAAGTAGAAAACCATAATTCAAAGACAAAAAGCATGAAAACAAATACCTTGCACACTTGCACCTCTAGGGTTGACCTCACTCGTTGCCTTGAGAAATAAATTGTCATGTCCCTCGAACGTGGGATACTTTAGCAAATGACCCTGAAATACAAGATCGTAGTCCCTCGATGACACTTCAATGTTGCCTTTGGTAAATAATCTTAGACCCTTACAAAAATTTCTAGGGTATCCTACAATGTTGCCTTCTATGACTATACGACGACTCACGCCCGTCCTTTCACATCCAATGATAGGGCTTCTTATCAATCAATGGTAAGATAGAAATATCTAAAGGAGGAGGAAATGAACAATGACTTTTTAAGTAGGTAGAATTCTCGTAGTTGCTTGCTCACAACATTTCAAAATATCTTTCAAACACACCAACACTTTTCCATGAAATATTTTCAAAAGTCAACACTTTGTATGCATTCTTATAGAGACGAGAATCATTACAAAGTTCTCCTAAACGAAGGCACTTTTCAAAAACAAAAACTTTCAAACAAACACAAACACATTTCAAACAAAACATTTCAAAGTGAGCTAGCAACTAAGAGCCCGTAGATAAATACAGATGAAAATAGTGCTAACATCTTCCCTTTTCATAACCTACCCTCCGAGCTCAAAAAATTCTCAAAAGGTCTTTCATGTTATTTTCACCCTTTACTTTATTGGATAAAAGAAAAGTTGGTGGCGACTCTTGCTATCCTCAATAATTGCGATAAAACACAAAACACCTAAGTCAGTTCTCCCACCATATTACAGAATTGGCGACTCTGCTGGGGAAATTTAAAAGTGGGGTTACCTTAGAGACTAGATCACCTTTAAATGTTTTCATTGTTTAACTTGTGTGCTTTACATTTTTGGGTCCTTGTTTGGGTTTGTATTGATCCTCTACCCGGATCTGGGAACATTATTAGGTAAGTAGAAAAGATTGTGGAGACTGTACGGTGTAGACCGATATGGTTGAGACAATAGCTATGTTAGTATGACACATTTGTTGGTACCGGTATCCCTTATGGAAAATCGAGGAGAATACAGGGCCGCTGTATGGTGTCATGAAGCAGTAACGAACCATAAAACCTTTAATTGAACAACTTGGCCATTAGGAAGTAGTGAGATAGCCGATTTTGGTGAAAAGCTGAAAATTGGTTGATACTTGATACTACGCTCATTGAGATTGGACTTTTGGGATATCTCAGCCGCAAGAAAAGATTGATTGTGCTAAGACAATTCCCAATGAAGAAATATCAATGGTATTGAGATTCCCTAGAACCCGATTACTTTTTAGGACAGGTTGAACCAACTAAACTTCAAGAGGGTACTTACCTATGAAACCTCATGCAAGCCTAAACCTAAGGACTTATTTTCTTTGTTTGTATATGTTTATTTGTACATAACATCATGACATCATACCATAGCATTTGCACTAACCATTTCAAGGACCTTAGGATTTATATTTGTCTGTTTTGTAGGACATGGATTCCACTCGTAGAAAGATAATCCGAATCAGCTTTGTGAAAGTGCCTCTTCAAATCAAGGAGTTAGTGTCAAGAGTTCCCCATGATTCTCCATTCACCAAGAAGTATGGTCGTCTCATCAACTTGGTTACTTCAAATTTTTAATAGAAAATGATAGGGGGTACTCTTTCAATTCTTTGACCCTAAGCACCATTTCTTTAGATTTCCTGATTACCAATTGGTGCCTACCATGGAGGAGTTTTCTCAACTCTTGGGAGTGCCTATTCTTGATTAATTACCCTTCACCGGTATTGAGAATGACCCAAGACCTAAGGAGATCGCTCTACCTTTACATTTGCAACAGTCCGACATTGTGGAAAATTGGGAAACAAGAAGTGGTGTTAAGGGTTTTCCAGCCATGTCTCTGTTTGAGAAGGCTTAAAAATTTTGGGATGCTCTAGATTTGCAAGCTTTTGACGAAATTTCGACTCTTCTAATCTATGGGATAATACTGTTTCCTAACCCGTACCAACTCATAGACGTGAATGCGGTCAAAGTTTTTCTATCTCGTAACCCGGTGCCTACCTTACTTGGAGATATTTTGCATTCTTTTCATACCCGCACCATGAAGAGAAGGGGGATTCTTATGTGTTGTACTCCTTTGTTGGCTAGGTGATTTATTTTGCACCTTCCTTGATCATTTTTAAAGAACGAACAAGGTATGAGTTGGTCTTAAAGGTTGATGTCACTCTCGTATTCAGATATCCATTGGTGTTCTCGATCTTTGGAGGATGTTACCATCATTGATCATTGTGGGGAATTCCCTAATGTTCCTCTCTTTGGAATTATGGGAGGCATTACCTATAATCCTTGCTTGGCTCTACAATAGTTTGGTTATGCTCGGAGGGATGGGCCTCATGAAGCACTTGCCCAAGGAATTGCATTTGACTATGAGAACGATGTCCAAGGTTATCGTCCAAGATTCCTACGAGCTTGGGGAATGGTGAACAAAGTTGATAGAAAGACATTGGGGCATAAGAACTCTATCCTATTAGAGCCTTATCCCAAGTGGGTGCGAGCTCGTGCTCAAAACCTCCTGATGCCATATGAGGCCATTCTACCTTTCATCATGGAGCTTATTTCTGAGGGAGATGTTCCCTACACTATTCTTCATCCTGACATGCCTACTTCTCTTGCGGAGTTGCAAAGATCTTGGATTCAGCTAAAAGGGGAGCGAGACACCTTTGAATCTCATTTCTACGAAGGCGAAAAGAAAGTGTTGGAGCTCACGAGGCAACTTCATAAAGAGCGGAGTTTCAATGCCTATATTGCACCAAAGAGGATGCGCTCATGGGAAGCTTGAGTCCTTTTTGTTTTAGGAGTTTATTTTTTATTATTTTTGCTTCTTCCATTGTAATCCCAAAAGGAATTTTTGTAAACCGTTTGAACTCATTAATACAATTAATGTTCGTTCCATCTTTTTTTAAACAAATTTAAATCCTAAAGGTCCTTGAAATCATTTGCATACGCATTTAATGCATCATAACATAAGCAGGCTTTCCGAAACAGGTTTCCTCATCTTTCTACTGTTTATTTTAGTAAGATGGATATAAAGCAGACAGTGAAAGATTTGCAGACACAAAATTCTCAATTCCAAGAAACTTTGCTCACCTTTGCCAAAGGACAACAAGAGTTGATGTCACTTCTGGTGGCCAAAAAGAAGACCAAGAATACCAAGAAGAAGGCCCTGATCAACATGGGGAAAAGGTTTAAAGACCCAATCCGTCAAGTGAAAGTGGTTGAAGAGTCATTCGAGGAAGACGAGAACCAGGATGAAGATGCAAGGAGCACCCGTGTTCGGGGTGCAAATAATCAAGCTTCTGAGGATGAAGACTATTTTGATGAACATTGTCCATCGGCTGAGGATAAGTTCAAGCAACTGGAATATAGGTTGAAAGCTATAGAAATTCAAGCCGTACTTGGCTTGGATTTTGGTGATTTAGGCTTGGTTCCTAGGGTAGTTATTCCCCACAAGTTCAAAATTCTAATCTTTGCTAAGTACGACGATGTTTCATGCCTAACACTTCAATTAAGATCCTACATTCACAAGATACAACTGCATACCACTGACAGGAAGTTATGTGTGAATTTCTTTCAAGAGAGTCTGTCTGGGACTCAGTTAGAATGGTTTTATCAGTTGGAGGGTTCAGACATTCATACCTGGGAAGATCTGGCCACCACTTTCTACCGTCAATATCAGTACAACACTGATTTGGCGTCGACTAGACTTCAGTTACAAGGACTGACAATGGGTTCCAATGAAGGTTTTAAAGAGTACGCGTAAAAATCGATAAACCTTGCTGGTAGAGTACAACCACCATTAACAGATAGGGAACTGGTGGGTATTTTCATGAGAACATTAACTAGACCATTTTTTAACTTGTTAATTGGGAGCTCATCGGCTGGTTTCACCGAGTTAATCTTAACTGGTGAAAGGGTCGAGAGCGGTATCAAAAGCGGAAAAATTCTCATGGCTTCCGCCTCTACATAAAATACTATGAAGAAGACCTTTACTGGAAAGAAGGAAACTAATTCCGTATATGGGTCAAGAAGCCATGTCAAGAAAGACCACTGTCAATCTGTTAATGTTGTTTCAATCTCGAATCCACCCTATACTCAAAGACAACAACAAGCCAACCATCAAAGACCTGTCACTAACCCAAGCCTTGCAACACCTGTTGAAGGTCGTGATACAGTGGCAGAACTGACTATTTTGAAATGCTGGTTTGCGTTTTGCATTTTGTGTTTGCAAATTGTTGCGGTAAGCAAGAGTCACCATCGACTTTTATTTCATCCAACCGGAAAGGAAAACATTACAGAAAAAAAATATCCTTTTTTGAGATATTCTGAGTACGGGGGTTAGATTATAGAAAGGGAAGGTGTTATCACCCTTTCTATCCATGGTTTTCCATGGGCTCTTAGGTACTTGCTCATCTTTTAAAATTGCTTGTGTATGTGCTTTATTTTGAAAAAGTTTGACTTCGTGATAACCCCTGTATCAGTCCTCAAGGGTGTGACGAAGTTGTTTTGAAAATTGTTTTGAAAAGTGTAAGTGTGAAAAGTTTTGATTTGAGCGAGTACCTACTAGCATCTACCTACTCGAAAAAAGATCGTTTCTATTCTTGTTCCTTTAGACAACACTATCCTATTATTGAGAAATGGGTAGCGCCGTCGTTGGAGTTATAAGGGTCAATTCGAAAGGGACGTACCATCACTAAAGTAATGTTAGGACACCTTAGTAATAACCCTAGAGTATTAAGATCATATTCGAGGCAACCTTTCCATGGCAACATTTCCGAGGCAACGTTTGATCTTTTTTAGACAGGAGGGCAACCACTAAGACAACCTATACTTAATGATCGTTTACCGAAGGCAACCAGAGTGAGAGTATACTCTAGGAGTGATATGTGAGAGTGATTTGTTTTCAGTTATTTACCTTTGCACATTAGGGTTTTCTAACTGTATTAATTTGTCATGCATTCTTATCATACAATCCTATTAACATACATCTAAACAATCAAATATTTGCGGGAATTAAAATGTGAGAAAGTAAATCTACGCTATTAAAAGGCTTCGGGGAGGGGATTAATTACATAGCCAAAAACCCGGGAAAAAGCAATAACTAAAACCCTAGATTAAACTATTACAAACCATGAACAATTACAAAAATATTGACAAAAAAATAAATAATACGCGCGCGATGAATCGAATACGAGACAACTAGGGTTTTGACCCTTGACTTAAACCTAATTGCGATTAGTTAAAATATGTTTTTGTTTTATTTGGTTATTTAGGAAAATAGTTAAATTATTACATTAAATAAAAAAAAAGAAGAAGAAAAGCCTAATTCTAATTAATTTTAATTTTAAGAAAAAAAAAAGAATTAGTTTATTCTAAAACCTTTTTTTTTGTATTTTTATTTATTTGAAAAAAATAGAAAATAAAAAATAGAAATTACCCTAATTCTCTAATTTAATTTTAATTGTGAAAATTAATTAAGGTTTCCCTAGGTTAAACTAAATTACATCAAACAACTAAAATGAAAATGTCTAATTCTATCTTTTTTTGATTATTGATTTTATGATTTTTTTAATGAAAAAATGAATTAATTTGTGAATTAAAATAAATAATGAAAATTAAAAGAATAAAAATAAAGAAAAGAAATAATAAAAGAAAAGTAAATGGGCCTGGATGTTATTGCTGAAAAAGGGGGTAAAAACTGAATTTCTGGGCCCAAAAAGGCTAAGGCCTATTTAACTTTTCCTTAATCCAGCATGCTTGCTTAACTCAGGCGCATGGTGGCCCTTCCAAGGTGGCATGTTGATCTGGGGACATTGATGGATCAGAGGGTCAGATCTTGATGGTGTACGGTGGATGCTGGAGGCTGTAGTGTACTGTAATTCCTGAAACAAAATAACATGAACAAAGTTTGGGACTGGGGGATCGAACCCATGTCCTCTTTCATAATTCCACTCCCATGCTACCAACTGTGCTACGCGTCTTATTTGTATATATAATAACAAGAATATATAATATATCAAACACAAAGGTTAACTAAGATAAACGCGCGAAATTTCAAAATGCCCAACCAGGGGGTGCCACGCATCCATCTTCTTCCTCCCGTCCGTCATTTTAGATAACAACACCTTTACCTACGAACATTGTGTTGTAGCCATAACCCTGTGTATTTCAAAAATGACATCCAATCAATATAAATGAGTTTCAAGACCATGAATCGATTGGGTTTGACCCTCTGATCATAATGGTATCCTTCATTATGGCCAATTGTTCCTGTATTGGAAAGCCCCAAAACAACAAGCAAACCCTAGCTATGGCAACTTCATGTACAGGCGTTAGAAATTCAATTAAATGATACCAAAATATTGCAAACTTAATGACGAACACGAATATATCATCAAAATATGAAATGAATGAGCAAATTAATGAAAACGATTTTGAGTTTGGGAGCAAGTCGTGATACATATATCTCACAATTCCAGGCGTGAGAGAGCTTACAAATGAGTGAGATTCCTTCTGGAGATGTCCAGCAATCTATTGGCAACCTAAGAATGGCACAAATTGACTTCTAACACAGAAATTGGATCACCACTTTTCTTGCAATTTTTTGAGTTTTGCTTCACCTTTGCACGACTTCTTCTAACCCCTATAGGCCTTGGCTTGCTTCTGTATATGTAGTGGAATGCATTAGGTCAATAAAACTGCATTGTATCTTTATCAATTATGGAGATTTGATTTGCTCTTTCAATGCATATGATTCCCTTCCAATTTTTCTCAAATCTAATATTTTCCAACCACATTGGCCTTGCACGATTTGATCTTCAGTTGACAGCATATAGTATCTTCTTTTAATGCAAAAGATCATCCCTAAAATGCAATACATGATTTATTAGGATTTATTTGATTTTATTTGATTTTAAACGAATAAAAATCAAAATAAATTAAATAAATGAGTAAATAAAGTATGGAGGGTCCCATAGGTCGTGTACTATGTTAGGAAAGAGATGCAAGCATAAAAAGTTGGACCCATTTAGCAAAAGATGCAAATTTGAGAATGTTTGACTTTTGGAAATTTTGCAAAAAGGGTCAACTTGGCCAATGCATAACTCTCTCAATTTTGACCCTAGAGAGGTTCTATTGGACTTTTTAGAAATATTAGGATGTCCTTTAAGCAACCCTTTTGGTCTCATCTCAATTGGGTCTTCCATATTCATGTATGAAGCCTTGACCCAATAGGTGTTTTTGTTGACTTTTTAAAATGACCTATAATGTCAAAACTCATATCGTTTTGTGAGTGCATATTTTGGACTTGGGAGGTGAATATTAATTGTAGGGAAATGCATCCTCTTCAAGATGAGATTTGGATGGGTCATTTTTGATAAAGTATGAGAAAGTTATGCATGCTCAATGTTGAGTTGACTTTTCCTACAAAACCCTAATTTAGCAACTTTTGGGCTTTGATGCATTATGAGCAATCCTTGAGGAATCATGGTCAAACCTTGATCAAATGATGAATGATACTTCAAAATGAGGATGTTGACCAAAAAAATCGAAGTTTGACTGTATGTGGGTCACAATTGACTTTTGACCTAGCACACTCGATTTTCAGGCCTTGAAGCAATTGACTGAGCAAACTTCCTCTGCAAGGCTTGAAACTTGACATGGATTCTCTTGAGAACATATTAGGACAATGGTGAGCATTTGGAATCCTTTGGACTCAAACATCTTGATGAAAAATGAAACCCTGATTTGAGGTAGGCTGGCTTAGGAGAGAGTTTGTCTGGTCAACTCTTGAACTTCCTTGAGCAATTTGGGGACCTCATTTTCCATGTGTTTAGAAATATGGGAGGGAAAATTTTGGGGTACAACAGCTTCCCCTGTTCAATCTTCTTAAACCTTAGGATGTAGACTGGCTTGTTTGCCTTTCGTGATCTGAAGGTGGAAGATGATTGAACACTAGAGTGCCCATAAATTTGCACTCGTATGAAGTGATATTTGACTTACGATATTGGGAATGGGCTTATAGATGCAAATTGGAAGTCGATGACAGAAGATAGGCTTAAAGATGCCATCCGAAGAGATGTTGATCGCATAAGAGATTCTTTCGCGAGAACCCGTATACCTGTTGTTGATGAGGACTTCGCTGGGGAATGTTGATCCTTGTCTTGAGAGAGAAATAGAGTTTTAGGAGCTTCAGTTGTCCATTACTCTACTGGGGAAGGATTCCGGTTTGGGAAGCGGGAGTGATCTTGTGTTTGGTCGGGGTATATGTTGCACCGCGACTTACTGGGGAAATGTGAAGTCAATTGGGTTTGATCAGGTCCAAGTCTTACAGTGTTGTCGAATGCTGTCTAGAGATAAGAGGAAAGAAACTTGGATGGTAAGGTTATGAGAAGGAACCTGGATAGTAGTGTTACTTCGAAATGAAAGCCTGGATAGTAGGGATGTGAGAGGGAACCTGGATAGTAGGGTTACTTCGAAATGAAATCCTGAATAGTAGGGTTGTGAGAAGGAACCTGGATAGTAGGGTTACTTCGAAATTAAAGCCTGGATGGTAGGGCTGTAAGAAGGAACCTGGATTGTAGGGTTACTTCGAGATGAAAGCCTGGATAGTAGGGCTTGAGAAGGAACCTGGGTCGTACGGTTACTTCGAAATGAAAGACTAGATAGTAGGGCTGTGAGAAGGAACCTGGATAGTAGGGTTTCTTCGAAATCAAAGCCTAGATAGTAGGGCTATGAGAAGGAACCTGGATAGTAGGGTTACTTCGAGATGAAATCCTGGATAGTAGGGCTTGAGAAGGAACCTGGGTCGTAGGGTTACTTCGAAATGAAAGCCTAGATAGTAGGGCTGTGAGAAGGAACCTGGGTCGTAGGGTTACTTCAAAATGAAAGCCTTGATAGTAGGGCTGTGAGAAGGAACCTGGATAGTAGGGTTACTAGTCCTGTGGTCTCTGACACCGAGACAGATTTCAACGATGAACAGTACCCTCCTGCTGAGGACCGGTACAAACAGCTGGAGGACAGGTTAAATGCTATGGAGATCCAACGAGTGCCTGGGTTGGATTTTGGAGACTTAGGATTATCTTCTGGGGTGGTGATCCCATACAAGTTCAAGGCGCCTACCTTTGTGAAGTATGACGGGGCTTCCTGTCCTAAGATGCACCTCCGCTCTTATGTAAGGAAGATCCAGCCTTACACTGCAGATAAGAACCTATGGATCCATTTCTTCCAGGAGAGTCTTTCAGGGACTCATCTCGAATGGTTCTATCAGCTGGATGGAACCAATATTCGTAACTGGGAGGATTTGGCTACTGCTTTTTATAAGCAGTATCAGTACAATTCCGCCCTTGCTCCCACGCGTACCCAACTCCAGGGTATGTCACTTGGAACGGGTGAAGGTTTTAAGGAGTACGCACCAAAATGGAGAGACCTGGCTGGAAGGGTGCAGCCACCGTTGACGGATCTTGAACTAGTGGACATGTTCTTGGGGACCCTATCTGGTCCATTCTTCAACCATCTCATTGGTAATTCCTCTGCTGGGTTTACAGTCCTGATCCTGACTGGTGAGAGGATCGAAGTTGGTATCAAATCGGGGAAGATACAGAAGGGTGCCTCCTCAAATACTGAAAAGAAGCCCTTCAAGAAGGAAGCTAGTGCTGTGTATGGTCCCAGGAGACAGAACAAACCGGAACGCCGCCAAGCTGTCAACGTGGTGGTAATCTCAAAGCCTGCTGCTGCTCCTCAGCAATACAACCAGCCAAGAGCTGAGAGGCCCAAAAGGCAGTACACTCGGCTCAGCATGACTCTCTCTCAGATCCTGCGGCAACTGCTGTCAACCAGCCTGGTAACTGTCAAGGAAGCTCCGAAGGTGGTGAACACAGCATCTCCGAAGTACAACCCCAACGCCCGTTGCGCTTATCACTCTGATAGCCCGGGACATTCTACTGATGATTTTTGGGCCCTAAGGAATACGGTTCAGGACCTTATTTATGCTAAGGAAATACAATTCGAGGCGCCCGAAAGGCCAAATGTTGTGACCGTTCCCATGCCCCAGCATGGAGTGAATGCTGTTGAGGAGGATCTATATGTAGCCTTTGTGGATGATGTTGCTACTCCGCTGCTGACCATCAAGAGGAACCTGTTGCTAGCCGGTTTATTTCCGGGATGTAGTAAAGGTTGCTATTTATGTGCTGATTCACCTTCCGGTTGTCCTTTTCCGAAGTCAGGCGTCCAAAATCTGATGGATAGCAAAGTGATCTTGTTCAAGAAAATTGCCGTTCCTGCTTCCCCTGTTGAAGAAGTGTCAATTGTCACCATTTTCAACAACCCCCCTAAGGCTCCCTCAAAGAAGCCTGTCAAAATTATGCCTGTTCACAAGATTGCTCCTATAACCATTACTGTCCCGGGGCCCATCCCCTACAAGTCTGATAAAGCTGTCCCGTGGCACTATGGGGCAGATGTTTATGTTCTAGGAGTGAAACAAGAGTTCAATACTAGTACCAGTGTCACCAACATCACCGGGCCTGCTAAAGTCACTCGTAGTGGAAGACTGTTCTCACCAGACATTGCACCTCCAGCAATTCAGAGACCTCTTGTCATCACACCTTCCAGTGTGCCTGTTTCCCCTCCTGATCAAGTTCCTACCGCTGCTGCCGAGTCATCTGACGCTCGGGGAAAGGGGATTGCTACTGATGTGCCTGCCCGGACGGAGGCACCGAAGACCACTGTTGAGGCTTCCAAGCAAGAGATGGAAGAGATCCTCAAAATTATCAAGAAGAGTGATTTCAACGTCGTTGAACAGCTGGGGCACACCCCCTCTAAAATCTCTATGCTATCACTGTTGCTGTGTTCAGAGGCCTATGCCAAGGCCCCGATCGCTTTCCTGAAGACAGCCCACGTGCCACAAGAAACGTCTACTGATCAATTCACCGACTGTGTGGCCAACTTAACTGCTGATAATGGCCTGGGTTTCTCTGACGCTGATCTGACGGCCAAGGGGAAGAACCATAATGATGCCCTGCATGTCTCCATTGAATGCAGGGGCACTACTCTTGATCATGTGCTGGTTGACACTGGTTCTTCACTAAACGTACTACCCAAGAAAGCTCTAGACAGGCTGGACTGTGAGGGTTTAGAGCTCAAACTAAGTAACATTGTTGTTCGGGCCTTTGACGGGTCCAAAAGGATGGTACATGGTGAGGTTGACATCCCAATCAGGGTTGGTTCACAAGTCTTTGATTCAAAATTCTATGTGATGGATATCCGACCGTTCTACTCTTGTTTGTTGGGTCGTCCTTGGATCCACAAGGCAGGAGCTGTGACCTCCACGTTGCATCAGAAGCTTAAGTACCCGGTCAGGGGGAAGATCGTAACAGTGCAAGGGGAAGAGGAATACATGGTCAGCCACCTCAACTCGTTCTGGTACGTAGAAATGGATGGGGAATTCATTGAGACCTCTTTCCAACACTTCGAAGAGGTGCCTCAGACATTGGCAGCAGCAGAGACAGTGACTGAAGAAAGTTCTCCTTTGAAGATGGCTTCCTTGAAGGATGCTCGGGCTGTGGTTGAGAAGGGTGAGTGTGCAAACTGGGGCAGACTTCCTGATTTCACTCCAAAGAATGACAAATTTGGCTTGGGTTTCACTGGAGAAGCTCAGAAGGCTGTGCGCAAGGCAAGGATTGGAAGACCTTTTGTGTTCATCACCAACCCGGGAGTGAATGCTATTGAGGACGACGTGGAGGAATCCGAATTTGACAGCTGGATCTACCCAACGACCAACGGTGGACCTAGCAACTGGACTGCAAAAGTCTTTACCCCTATTACTTTTGTCACTCAGTAATGAACTCTTTTGTTTTAAAGTTGTAACAAACAATATTACTAAACTCTATGGCCCGGTGTCTTACCCGGGGCACCGTGGCGTCATTTGTGAGGGCTATTATTTGTCACTTTCATATATCATGAATAAAAGCATTGGACGTTTTTCACATTTAAAATCTTGCGCCCCCTTTCTTTCTTTATATATTGCAAAACAACTATATTTACACACACTCACTTATACAGGTTCCAATCCACTCTGGATCTCACTGGTAACGACTCTGCTACTGCCAGTTATGACTTCGAAAATCCGATTAACTTAGCCGAAGACGAAGGTGAAGATGATTGTGACGTGCCTGGTGAGCTTGCAAGACTGCTACTCCAGGAAGAGAGGGCCATTCAGCCACATGAAGAGCCAGTGGAAACGGTAAATCTGGGTACTGAGACAGACAGAAAGGAAGTCAAGATTGGTGCCAATCTAGAGCTTAGTGTGAAACAACGGTTGATCCTGATGTTGCGTGACCATGTGGAAATCTTTGCCTAGTCTTACGAAGACATGCCTGGGTTGGATACCGACATTGTGGTTCATCACCTGCCTACCAAGGAAGACTGCCCTCCGGTTAAACAGAAGGTCCGCCGCATGCGTCCAGAAATGTCCGAGATAATCAAAGTTGAGGTTATGAAATAATTCGATGCTGGTTTTCTTGCAGTAACTTCTTACCCTCGGTGGGTTGCCAACGTGGTTCCAGTGCCAAAGAAAGATGGTTAGGTCAGAATGTGTGTTGATTACAGGGATTTGAATAGGGCCAGCCCTAAGGATGATTTCCCTCTGCCTCATATCGACGTTCTGGTTGATAATACTGCTCAGCATAAGGTATTCTCCTTCATGGACAGCTTCTCCGGTTATAATCAGATCAAGATGGCTCTTGAAGATATGGAAAAGACTACTTTTGTTACTCAGTGGGGCACCTTTTGTTACAAGGTCATGCCATTTGGGTTGAAAAATGCTGGGGCAACCTACCAACGTGCCATGGTTTCTTTATTTCATGACATGATCCACCATGAGATTGAAGTATACGTCGATGATATGATTGCAAGGTCTCAAACTGAGGAGGAACACCTTGACCATCTACAGAAGCTGTTTGACTGTCTGAAGTTGTACAAGCTGAGGTTGAACCCAAACAAGTGCACCTTCGGGGTGAGGTCTGGCAAACTACTAGGTTTCGTCATGAGCGACAAAGGTATTCAAGTGGACCCTGCAAAAGTGAAAGCCATACAAGATATGCCAACTCCCAAGACAGAAAAAGAAGTCAGAGGCTTTCTAGGACGGCTGAACTACATTGCCCGATTCATCTCGCATCTAACTGCTACCTGTGAACCAATCTTCAAGCTACTGAAGAAAGATCAAGTAGTACGTTGGAACGATGAATGTCAGGCCGCTTTCTAAAGAATCAAAGAGTATCTCCAAGAATCACCCATTCTTATGCCACCGGTTGAAGGGAGACCTCTAATCTTATACTTGACAGTACTTGACAGCTCAATGGGGTGTGTGTTGGGGCAGCATGACGAGTCTGGCCGAAAAGAGCATGCTATTTATTACCTTAGCAAAAAGTTTACCGACTGTGAGACCCGATACTCACTGCTCGAGAAAACTTACTGCGCTTTGGTATGGGCTGCTCGCCGGCTGAGACAGTATATGTTGACTCACACTACTCTGTTGATTTCAAAAATGGATCCAATCAAATACATATTCGAAAAGCCCGCCTTGTCCGGAAGAATAGCAAGATGGCAGATGATCTTGACGGAATACGACATCCAGTACACGACTCAGAAAGCAATCAAGGGAAGTGTATTGGCAGACCATTTGGCACACCAGGCAGTGGACGACTACCAATCTATGAACTTTGAATTTCCAGACGAGGATATCATGGTAGTAACTGATTGTGAAGTACCTGGACCAGATGAAGGACCTGAGGAAGGATCCCGATGGTCTATGCACTTTGACGGAGCCTCAAATGCTTTGGGTAACGGTATTGGCGCTGTGATCATATCCCCAAAAGGCACTCATACTCCACTCACTGCCCGGCTATGTTTCAACTGCACCAACAACATGGCGGAGTATGAGGCATGTATCATGGGTCTTCAAGCTGCAATTGACTTAAGGATCAAGTTTCTGAGTGTCTTCGGAGATTCCGCTCTCGTGATCAATCAGATCAAAGGCGAGTGGGATACGAAACACCCAAACCTTATTCCTTACAAAGAGTACATGTTGACATTGCTCCCCCACTTCGAGGAGATAACTTTTGAACACTTCCCAAGAGAGGAGAATCAGTTGGCGGACGCGCTGGCTACGATGTCTTCTATGTTCAAAGTCAAATGGGACAACGAGGCTCCTCGGATCATTATCTGGAAACTGGATGAACCTGCACATTGCTGTGACCTTGAGGCTGAAGAGGTAACAGAAAAACCTTGGTATCATGAAGTGAAGAGGTACTTGGAAGCTCAAGAATACCCTGAAGGCACATCTGTTAACGATAAGAAGTTTCTGAGAAGATTCGCAGCAAAGTTCTTCCTCAGCAATGGCATTCTATATAAGCGAAACCATGATTCAACCCTACTGCGTTGTGTGGATAAAACTGAAGCAGAAAAGATCATGGCAGAACTACATGAAGGTATCTTCGGAACACACTCCAGTGGACACACCATGGCAAAGAAAATCCTTCGGGCAGGATATTTCTGGTCCACGATGGAAGCCGACTGTTATCAACATTCTCGGACGTGTCACAAATGCTAGTCTATGCAGATAAGGTACATATCCCTCCAGTACCTCTGAACGTCTTGGCAACACCTTGGCCTTTTGCAATGTGGGGCATTGATATGATCGGCGAGATCAGACCTACGGCATCCAACGAGCATCGCTTCATCCTGGTAGCGATTGATTACTTCACAAAGTGGGTTGAAGCAGCTTCCTATGTTACCGTAACCAAGAACGTCGTGGCACGGTTCATCCGGCATAACTTGATCTGTCGGTACGGCATCCCGGAAAGGATCATTACGGACAATGGTACCAATCTTAACAACAAGATGATCACTGAGCTCTGCGAACAATTCAAGATACAACACCACAACTCTTCTCCTTACCGGCCGAAGATGAACGGGGCTGTAGAAGCAACTAATAAGAACATTAAGAAGATTGTGCAGAAGATGACAGTGACCTACAAGGATTGACACGAGATGTTACCGTTTTCTCTTCATGGGTACCGTACCTCAGCACGGACGTCAACAGGGGCAACTCCCTTTTCTTTGGTCTATGGCATGGAGGCAGTCTTGCCTATTGAAGTCCAGATACCCTCTCTCCGGATAATGAAGGATGCAGGTTTGAGCGAAGATGACTGGATCCAGACTCGACTTGATTAGTTAAACCTAATTGACGAAAAGAGACTCACTGCTATTTGTCATGGTCAAATGTATCAAAAACGGATGATCAGGGCGTTTAACAAGAAAGTAGACCACAAGAGTATCAAGTTGGGGACTTGGTAATCAAGCGCATCATTCTTCCTCAAAGTGATCCCAGGCGCAAATGGACCCCTACGTATGAAGGGCCATTTGTGGTTAAGAATATCTTCTCAGGAGGAGCGATGATTCTAACCACCATGGATGGTGACGACCTTCCTCACCCCGCCAATGCTGACATAGTAAAAAGATACTAAGCATGAACTAAAGACCCGCTAGGTTGACACACCTAGCCAAAAATAAGGGCTTCCCGGCGAACCAAAAGGGTTCGGGCAAAAATAAGGGTTGAAACGAAAAATCTGTACACCTGGCAAGTCGAAAACCTGAAAAGGCGGCTTGGGCAAAAATGGGTATCCCGGTGGACTGAAAACCCGAAAGGGCGGTCCAGGAAAAAGTTAGGGATAAAGCGTAATACTATGTCTCATTGGATCACCCTGCATCCAGAATCTGATATCAACTATCAGGTTCAGACGACATCGATCAATCAGCTTCATCTTCAACTAAGCAGCCAAGTGATGAGACGCTTGAAGACATAAAGGCGATAGCAGAGTTGAAACCCCGTGGGACTTTTCACATAGCTGTTTTGTTTTCCTTTGTACAAATTGTATAAACTCTCTTGTTCGGCGGCGTTCTCTTACTAGGACGTCAGCCTCTTGTACATAAACGCCTATTTACAGGCAAATTCAAAAATCAATACAAATTCACATTTCCAGACAAGTTGCTAATTATTTTTCCTTTTTCTGTTTTTTCTTGCGAAGAACGTCCAATATTCATTTTGATATATGCATTTGACACTAATTGCTAACTCATAAATATTTGCATGCGAAACAAAGGATTAATTACAGGTGACATCAGAAACAGGGGCAATAATGAATTGTCTAAGCGATCTATTTGCTCTGTCCACCAAGGTACCAAGGTAGGTTCAGCTGAAGAACATAACCAAGTTACCTCCACTCCACGCAGAGTAAGACCAGATTTTAGCAATACTCTCCTCAAGCAGATTTGGTCTCTCATAAGCCCTGACAAGGCACAATATCTCCAGCAAGTCAGCAACACTCTCCCCAAGCAGAGTTAGCCTACAGTCAGCCTTATGGAAGTTGGGTATCCCCAGAAAATCTCAATATTCCCCAGCGGAGTATACAGATGTTCCTCTACAAGCATCCCCGGAAGTCTTAATCTAAGATTGTTCCCCGGCGGAATAGCAGACACCCTTGTGGAGCCACCCCCCAGTAAAGTCTCAAAAAGTCTCCCCAGGAGAGTTGATCAATCTCCTCAGTAGGAAGCTTATCCCCAGTAGATTCTGGAAGCTTATCACTTGCAGAGCACGAACGCGTCTCCCCGGTTTTATTCAAAAGTTATTCTCCACCAGAGCTTATAACTGGGTTATCCTCAGCTAATTGCCACGGAAGGATCGTCCTCGGCGAAGTTCTTCCTATTCCCCAGTGGAGTTATCATCAATTTTAAAACCTCAGTGAAGTATCTCTTCCTACAGAGTATTCCCCGCAGAGTATCTCTCCAACAAGTTTATTCCCCAACGGAGTCATTTTCTCTTACCGGTCTATTCTTGCAACCATCACCCCCAGTGGAAACGAAGAACTCTAATCTTCAACCTCAGCCCAGGATTCAACAAACTCCCGGCATCCGTCAAGGATTTATTTTCCTAGACAAAAATACATTCACAGACATTTCACATCTCATATATCTTGCTTACATACATGACGCATGCATATACGCATCATAACACACAATCTCATTTATTCTTGAGAACATCATGACATCATGCACTTCATACATCATGACATTGCATACAACTGATGTTTTACCTTTTCAGGAAAAAGGTCAATCCAAGGATAATTACTATCAACAATCGCAATTCCAGATTCGATTCCTGTATCCAGCCAGGGCACGTCTGAAGAGTTTGAAGATTCGATTCCTGTATCCATCCAGGGCATATCTGTTGACGACTATTTCCAGATTTGATTCCTGTAAACAGCCAGGGCACGTCTGAAGAGTTTAAAGATTCGATTCCTGTATCCAGCCAGGGCATATCTGTTGATGACTATTTCTAGATTCGATTCCTGTATCCAGCCAGGGCACGTCTGAAGAGTTGGAAGATTCGATTCCTGTATCCAGCCATGGCATATCTGTTGACGACTAATTCCAGATTTGATTCCTGTATCCAGCCAGGGCACGTATGAAGAGTTTGAAGATTCGATTCCTGTATCCAGCCAGGGCATATCTGTTGACGACTAATTCCAGATTCGATTCCTGTATCCAGCCAGGGCACGTATGAAGAGTTTGAAGATTCGATTCCTATATCCAGCCAGGGCATATCTGTTGACGACTAATTCCAGATTCGATTCCTGTATCCAGCCAGGGAACGTCTGAAGAGTTTGAAGATTCGATTCCTGTATCCATCCAGGGCATATCTGTTGACGACTAATTCCATATTCGATTCCTGTATTCCACCAGGGCACGTCTGAAGAGTTTGAAGATTCGGTTCCTGTATCCAGCCAGGGCATATCTGTTGACGACTAATTCCAGATTCGATTCCTGTATCCAGCCAGGGCATATCTGTTGACGACTAATTCCAGATTCGATTCCTGTATCCAGCCAGGGCACGTCTGAAGAGTTTGAAGATTCGATTCCTATATCCATCCAGGGCATATTTGTTGACGACTAATTCCAGATTCGATTCCTGTATCCAGCCAGGGCACGTCTGAAGAGTTTGAAGATTCGATTCCTATATCCAGCCAGGGCATATCTGTTGATGACTAATTCCAGATTCGATTCCTGTATCCATCCAGGGCACGTCTGAAGAGTTTGAAGATTCGGTTCCTGTATCCAGCCAGGGCATATCTGTTGACGACTAATTCCAGATTTGATTCCTGTATCCAGCCAGGGCATATCTGTTGACGACTAATTCCAGATTCGATTCCTGTATCCAGCCAGGGCACGTCTGAAGAGTTTGAAGATTCGATTCCTGTATCCAGCCAGGGCATATCTGTTGACGACTAATTCCAGATTCGATTCCTCTATCCATCCAGGGCACGTCTGAAGAGTTTGAAGATTCGATTCCTGTATCCAGCCAGGGCATATCTGTTGACGACTAATTCCAGATTCGATTCCTGTATCCAGCCAGGGCATATCTACATAAAGAGTTTGAAGATCAACCCCTGTAACAGGCCAGGTAATTATCTTTCTTTCTCAGGAACCCAAGTTCTCGCTAAGGAATCTCTTACGCGATCGACACCTAGATGGCATTTATAAGACCATCCACATACCAACAGTTCCAAATGGCATCTATTAGCCCATTCCTGACAAGGTTCTGTCACATCTCCAGATGGCATCTATAAGCCCATCCTCCTATCCACCATCTCTCCAAATGGCATCTGTAAGCCCATTTCCGACATCACACTACTGATACTCTACTATGTGAGTGCAAATTTCTGGGCACTCTAGTGTTCAATCATCTTCCACCCTCGGATCACGAAAGGCACACAAGCCAATCTACATCCTCAGGTCTAAGAAGATTGAACAGGGGCAACTATTGTACCCCAAAATTTGCCCTCCCATATTCTTCAAAGTTTGGCAAGCATCATCTCAAGTTGTTCAAGTCTACTCAAGGGTTGCACAGTCAAACCATCCTCCTAAGCCAGTCAAAATTAGGGTTTTGGTTCCTTCAAGGAAGTTGAGGTTTTCAAGGGCTCAATCAAATCACATATGCTCATATACATTGTCAAGCACCTACATGTCAGGTTTCAAGGCTCACAAGGTCAAGTTGCACAGTCAAAAACCCTAATTGCTTCACAATCAACTGTAGGGGCAAAATGGTCATTTGGCAGTCAAAAGTCAAAAATTTTGGACAACATCTTATTTTGAAGCCACAATCATCATTTCATCAAGTCTTGATCATGATTTCACAAGAATGGCTCAAAAATCATCAAGGTGTCAAAAGTTTCTATTTTTGGACAGTTGAAAAGTCAACTGTAACTTGACCAAGGCATAACTTTTTCATGGTTCATCAGAAAAATCCCATCCAATGCTCATTTTGAAGGGGATGGAATTTCCTACAACTCATCTTCACATTCCAAATCCAAGAAATGCTCTCACAAAAAGTTATCAATTTCAACATTATAGGTCATTTTCAAAAGTCAACAAAAAGGCACTTTAAGTCAAAGACCATAACTTGAGATTGGTAAATCAAAATGACATGGTACCAAAGGCATTGGTTAGAGGACTTCAAGACCTTTCCAAAATGTCCAATAACATGTTCATATGATCAAAATTGAGCAAGATATGCATTGGAGAAGTTGGGAAATTTTTGTGAAATGGCAAAAGTCAACTATCCTTGAAACTTCTATTTTTGACAAAAGGGCCCACTTTTTCCACTTGATTCATCCTTGTCATGCCACCCACGTGTCCCATGATTTATTTCAAGATTAAAAATTAATTTTTCTATTTTTATTTAATTTTATTGATTTAATTCATTTTAAATCCTTAAAATTCAAATAAAAATCAAAAACATTAATCAAAGGATATCTTGTGGTTTGAATGGCCTCGATACATCATAATACACATGCCAAATTTGTGTAAAGTCCATTTCAAGCATAAAAATTCAAATTTGGACAAAAATGGCAAGTTTCTTTAATGGTGGTTATGACAAAATCCAAAACTTCATTGCAAGGGTTAAAGGCTCACATTATTGCTTGATTCTCATTCAAAGACATATATGCAAGCCTCTCATACCATTTACACGACCTAGAAACCTCAGAGAGAGCAAATCAAATTCTAAAAAAAATCAAGAAAAGTTCAAAACTGTAATCAGTCTTCTAGGAGAATTCAAAGCCTCTTTTTAATTCAAACACCTTGCCTGAGTCTCCAGGAACCTGTTGCCATCAAGAACAAGCCCTAACACCATCAGAATCGTTCACCACAAGTCATTCGGTTTGCATTATTTTCCATAACTGCATATCATAATCCATGCGCTTTTAATCCATTTTCTTGGTTGATTTATGTTAACAGGAACCTTCTGAAGCGATTGGTATAATCCAATTTGATTATAGCATTCTGAATCAAAAACTACCATGGAATAATATTAGGGTTTCGAAGCTGTTAATTTAGGGCTTTGCACATAAGGAAAAATTGGACTGTGAAACATGCATGGTTGAATTCGTCAAGGCCAAATGAATTCAACCCAACCCTCGCGCCATTTTTATATTGCTTGTGTGCTTAATCGCTATTTTTGATGTTTCCAGTTTGTGGGGGTTAAAAACCCCCGCTATCTGCTTTATATTTTTACAGGAAATAAAGAAGATGAAGGACGTGCCTCCATATGGTTGGCCAGTTCAAATAATATGCGCGCTTTTTCTCCTTCCAAGCATAATTGGCATTTTCCTATATTATTTTCATTATCCAATATGTTTACAAACAAACGCAGATGGTGTAGTGGCTGGAGACGTGGCTTGCAATCGTTGGGACCTGGGTTCGATTCCCAGGTCCCCCATATAATTGTTGATCTTTTTTCTAACACGTTCCAATGCAGCGCTTGTCAATGATCTACCATGGCTGCAAGGGAAGGAGCATCATGTGCTCAGGTCAAAGCAGGCATAGGCGATCATGAAAGTCAACAAGGCTCAGAGCATTGTTGGGCCATAATTTCTCAAAATAAAACTCCCAATTCTGGCCCATACCATCCCCCCTTGGGTTTGCAATTTCATTTTGTCATTTTATGTTTTATTTGTCTTATTTTTATTTTTTCCCTTTTATTAACAATTAACATAATTAACATTTTTATATAAAAATCAAAAAAGAACTAACATTATTATTATTATTAATTTCATTTTATTTTTTTTTGTAAATAAAAAAAATTAACAAATAAAATAGTTTAATTAGGTCAATTTTAATTTCTTTTTTCTTTACAATAAATAAAAATAATTTAGAATTAGGTTAACTTTTAATTTTAATTCTTTTATTTTATTTTCATTAAAAAAACATAAAAATACAAAAATCTTTTCTTTTAATAAATTAATCAATTAGTAATTAGGCTTTATTTAATTAATTTCATTTAATCACAAAAAAGACAAAAAATTCATTTCTTTTCTTAAAAGGGTCAAAACCCTTAAGACATTCCCGATTAATTTTTATTCGCGCGCATTTATTTTATTTTGATTATTATGTAACTGCTTCAAGAATGTAATAGTAATTAGGTTTATTGCTTTCTTTACTTTCCGCACTTTATCAAAACGGGTCTTTGTTTTTTTGGCGATGTATAGACCCGCGCCTTGTAATAGCGTAGCTTTACATTCCCGCACTTTAATTTTCCGCACTCCTAACTGTTAAATGCATGAAAGAATGTATGTGAATAAAATTAATCCGTAGCTCACAAATAACATGTACAAAGACAATTAACTGAAAAAACAACACACAAAGCACATGCCACTCCTAGGGTACGCTTCACTCGTTGCCTCGAAACATGGTCATCAAGTATAGGATGTTTTAGAGGTCACCCTTTGTCTAAAGATCCAGTTGCCTCGAAACGGTTGCCTCGGATAAAAGGATCTAGGACATTAGGGTTACTTCTAAGGTGTCCTACCATTGCTTCGGTGACCACACTATCCCGATAATCGAATTGTCCGAACAACTCCAACGATGGTGCTACCTACCTCTCAATGGTGGGATAGCACTATCTAAAGGACTCTTACACAGCTTAATTCCTTAGGGTAGGTAGATGACTCATGGGTACTTTCTCTTTTCAAAACAAAACAAAAACATCTTTTCACACCTCACACTTTCTAAAAGTTTTCAAACAAATTTTTCATACACTCTTGAGGACAGATACAAGAGTTACTTACAAATTTTTTAAAAGGAAATTTTTTCAAAACCCACACACACTTGAAAAGCAAACAATTTTTGAAAACATAAGAGCAAGTACCTAAGAGCCCGTGGATAACCACGGATAGAAAGGGTGCTAACACCTTCCCTTTCTATAAATCTACCTCCCGAACCGAGAAACATTCTAGAATAAGGAATTTTGCTGTGCTTTTGTCCTTTCCATGTTGGAGAACATAAAAGACGGTGGCGCCTCTTGCTTACCGCGACATTTCGCGAACCAGCTTAAAAAACAGTCAGTTCTATTTCCACCGATCACAATAAGTATAAAAATTCGTGAGAAAGTAAACATATGTTATTACATCATGTGAGTAGTTACATAAATAGAAAAAAATGCGAGAAAAGAAATCTACGCTATTACAATTAAAGAATGAAACTGATGAGTGCTAAATTGTTGTGAATTTGAGTATGATAATTAGCACTCATCGGCTTAATTCGTTTGATTTTTGCAAATAAACCTCAATTTTAGTGTATATTTGGTATAGTTTATGATATAGTGTATTTATTGTGTTATTGTGTAAATATCATTGAGTTTAATTGATTTTATCTCATTTCTTGTAGGTATTCAAGCATTGATATTTAGGCCTTTTTAGATAGAGCATTGAATAAGCTTTTCAACGCTTCCGACCGTGCGCGAATCGGAGTTACAATTCAAACTTATGGATGGATATGTGCTGGTTTTTCAACTTTCTATCATTTGTCGCTGGGTGACGCTTTTTGGTCACCAGGTGATTCTGGAGCAACCTGAAGCATGGAAAAAACACAGTTTTGGTCGTCGGGCGACGCTTTTTGGTCTTCGGGTGATGCAGGACAGACAGAAATGCGTATTTATGGGTGTAAAAACACATTTTTTGGGTATGGTTTTGGGTATTTTTAATACCAACTCCATCAAACTTCATTTTTGGATAACATTAGCTTAGAAAACAACATTGAATCTTGCATATGGATGATTCAGGGTGGATTGCTCTTTAATCGGCGCTGACAAATCGGTAGAGTTGTGGTTCATTTCTCTTCTTATTTGTGTATTCTTTATGTGTTGAGTTTGTATATGTATTTACTTTGAACTCATGTATATTTATCGCCCAAGGTGTTAAATTAAACTTGCTTTACAAATCTTTATTGATTATTATCTTAGATTTTTTCTCTATGCTAGGGATTTGAGTTGTTATAGACATATACTGCTTAGATTCTTATCTAGGATGATTATCTATTAGTTTCTGAACTCTAGAGATAGATTTAGAGCTGACATCTACTTGGGTGTCAGAGCTTAATGCCTCTGTGGTTGTGTTGTACTGAGAGATCGTCAGCATGATTACATGGTTGTATTTTGTGTTGTTGAGGAGGTAGAGAGATCATTTCCTTCTTCTTCTTCCTTTGCACGTTCTTACAGTAACAGTAACAACATAACTTCCATTCTCAAGAATTCTAACTTCCCCATTTCTCAACCATTGTTAAAGATATAAAAACTAAACTTGCTTACAATTTCGCAAGGAATCTAATGGTATTATTTTCTGAAGCTATAACTCAAATATTTTCACGAATTTTCTATTGGTACTAAACAAAAACCTAAGTGTTCAAAAAATTCAGTTTCAAAATTCTCATCCCACAGTCAATTAAAATGAAAACTAAAGATATGGTTAGCTTCATAGATATGATATCTACATTTTCCTTTAGAAAATAAATGCAAATGATGCTTGTAAAGAGATTTTAAAGTTTGAAAAACTTACCTCTTGATGCAAAAATTCAATGTCCTCTACACGACTTCCAGAAGTAATGTGATGCTTGCTTTAGCTTCCTTGGACCTTGGTGAGTATGTTGAAACTCTTACTTTTCCTTGAGAGGGTCTGGACCAGTCTACTCAAGTCAAGTTACAAAGTTGGATTTTGAAAATGGTGAATGTTGAAGATGATGTTACAGTGATGAAATAGGTGTTTGGATCAACTATATATGATGTATATGAAGTGTTTGGATTATTAGTTTGGACAAAAGTTGCAAGGTTTAAGAGATTCAAAGATTTGGACTTCAAAGCTCAAAATGGAGTTTTTGAAGCCAGTTCTGATTTGGGAGAGTTTGAGAGGGTTAGAGGGCTTGTCTAATCATGTTATGGCTTGAAAATAAGCTCTACATTTATAGGCAAAGGTTAAAGATAATGATATGTCCAGGTTTGCAAGTGATAGAGTTTTGGTTTGGTTGAGGTGAAACAACCAAGTTTGTATGAAAATTGTTGGTCCAATGCATCAATAGGGAGGTTGGTAGGCTTAGAGATGTTGCTTCTGAGCATTCATGTTGAGTGTGATCAGAATAAATAAGTTAGAGGCTCAAGGAGTGGACTTTGTGATTAAATTGACCTTTATGCAAATGGATATGGAGCTTTTTGCAATTTCATCCAAAAATGGTATGATCAAGTGGATAAAGCTTAAAATATTTACGTAATGCACCATAATTTAGTGTAAATCTCTGATTATATGGAGATTTAGAAGAAACATGGCCTGAAAAGTGAGATTGAATGATAAGGTTATGAGATTTTCTCTTGAGTTCTTCACAAAATGACTTGAAATTCAAGAATGGATGCCCAACTTCATATCTTCGAATCTCCTAGCTCAAGTATGATAAAATGTGTTCTTGGACATTTTAGAAAGCTTGAATCAAGATCTACAACTTTCATGTAGTGAGTTCTTGCTAAATCAATTTGGATCTTAGTGAAAAATGGCCATAAAGTAGTTACTTTGTTAAGAACAAAACACTTATAAATTTTTTCTAAGTGCTGGGTAAAAATAATCAAAAATTCACGGGCTCATATTTCTTAAATTAAGCACTTTTTGAGGATCACCCCACATTATTAAAGTTGTGAAATTCATCAATCCCTACAACTTTCGTGTTGAAAGTTTTCCTTTAGTTAACTTGTATCTTGAGGAAACTTGCTTGTGAAGTTATGGTTTTTTAGGTACAAAACACTTGAATTTTTTCTAAGTGTTTAAAAGTCTTGACTTTTGTCTTTTGTTGACTTTCTTGATTGTTGATGATCAAGTTTAATAGTTTTGAATATCTTGATGATTCTTGATTTTTGAATTCCAATTTCGATCAAAAAGTTAAAGTTTGACTTTTGTAAATGTTGACTTTTATCAATTAATTCAATTTTTCAATTGTCAATCACTTACATCTTTGGAAATTTATTGAGCAATGTAATTAGGTCAAAATGTTATATTTGAGTCCTTGATATCATACTTCAAGCCATTAAGTCATGAACTAGGTCAAAAGTCAATGATCTGACCATCTTCAATAAAAACCCTAATTTAACAATTTTCTGACCTTCGATGATTTGAGGGCTTTCCTTGAGGAATCATGGTCAAACCTTGATCAAATTATGAATATCACCTCAAAATGTTAATGTTGACAAAAAATCTTGAAGTTTGACTGTATGTTGACCACAGTTGACTTTTTACCCAATATAGTTAAATTTCAGTCATCTGAGCCATTGACTGAGCAAACTTGTGATGCAAGGTATAAAACTTGGTATGAGAATTCTTAAAGCCATGTGATGAACCATGAAAATAATTTGAGACCCTTGTAGACCAATCTTCTTTGAGAAACACCAAACCCTAGTTGAAGACCATTGCTTAGGAGGTGAGTTTGTCTCATCAACTCTTGAGAATCCTTGAGTATTTTAGAATTTTAGAAGAACGTCTTGAAGAAAATGGGAGGGAAAATTTTGGGGTACAGCACTTTTTGTCAATAAACATAAATTTTAGTGTATATTCAGTATATTTTACGTTATAGTGTATTTATTGTGTTATTGTGTAAATATCATGGAGTTTAATTGATTTTATCTCATTTTTGTATGTATTCAAGCATTTATATTTAGACATTGTTAGATAGATCATTGAATAAGCTTTCTAACGCTTTCGATCATGCGTGGATCAGAGTTATGGTTCAAAACTTATGGCTGAATTTGTGCTGGTTTTCAACTTTCCGTCATCTGTCACCGGACGATGCTTTTTGGTTGCCGGGTGATTCTGTAGCGACCTGAAGCGTGGAAAAAAAAATGCAATTTTGGTCACTGGGCGACGCTTTTTGGTCGTCGGGCGATGCAAGACAGTCAGAAATGTGTATTTAGGGGTAAAAACACAATTTTTGGTATTTTTTATCCCAACTCCATCAACCTTCATTTTTTGATAGGATTAGCTGAGAAAACAATATTGAAGCTTGCATACGGATGATCCAGGGTGGATTTCTCTTATATCAGCATTGATAAACTGGTATATTTGTGGTTCATTTATCTTCTTCTTTGTGTATTCTTTATGTGTTGAGTTTGTATATGTATTTACTTTGAACTCATGTATATTTGTTGCCCATGGCGTTATATTTTACAAATCTTTGTCGATTATTATCTTATATTTTTGCTATGTGCTAGGGATTTTAGTTGTTATAGACATATACTGCTTAGATTCTTATCTAGGATGATTATCTGTTAGTTTCTAAACTCTAGTGATAGATTTAGAGTTGACATCTACTTGGGTATCAGAGCTTAATGCCTCTGTGTGGTTGTGCTGTATTGAGAGATCGTCAGTATGATTACATAGTTGTCATATTTGTTGTTGAGGAGGTACAAATATCATTTCCATGGTGATACATTTGGTCTCTCAATTTGAGTTAGAAATGACTTAGGTTGTGAGTGATATGTAGTGACATTGATGAGTTTTGTTAGGTTGAATATAACTGGTCGATAGATTTAAGTCTATGATGAGTAGATTATATACAGGATTGATAAGTTCTTCCTTAGTTTTTACTTTTGTTTACATTTATTTTCTGTTGATAACATTTTCTTTACAAACCCATTTATCCCCAAAATCATTAACGAGAGAATTATCGAACGACAATTCAATAACCAATCTCTGTGGACTCGATAAATTCCCGGGTAAATATTTCCAAAACTTTTGTTGGTTGCCGCTATACTACTTCCAACTAAATGGCGTGGTTCCGTTACAGATAAAGAATGCAACCTATACAATTTTCTATGAAAATTAAATAGCAAGAAGAAAGAAAATAGAAAAAGAATGTTAAAATGTTTTATGATTTTTGTAGAAAATAATTTAAGTTAATAATAGTAATTAAAACTTAAATCCTAATTTATTTTAATATTAAGAAAAAAAGCCAATTTAATTAATTAGTAAATAAAAAATATAAGAAAAATTTAACTACTAACTAAAACCCTAATCCTAATTTGTTAGTTATTAAGAAAAAAGATTAGGTTAGTTCATTCTTAATTAAAAAATAATTAAGGAATAATTAAGAAAGAAAATAGAAAAGTTAGGTTAGAAAAATAGGTAGAGAAAAATTGCATGGGGTGGGTGTTGAACCTACGCCCACTGGCTTCACAAACTGCACTGCTTGCCACTAGGCCAAGCGCCTGTTGGTGTTTGAGATATAGCATTTATTAATATATATATAAAACAAACGCGTTAGTTTGAAAAATAACTCTAAGACATAGGGATCGAACCCACGCCCTTCACGTTACATGCCTCTGTCTCAACCAATTGTGCCGCACTTCGTTTCTGTCATTAAAATATAAGCGAACAAATATATAATAAAGCAAGTGAACTAGGGAAGCGCTGGAGCCCTAGCTCCAGTCGCCTTCTCCAGTGAGAGGATTTTCAAACCTGCAAAATAACATGTGTTAGACCATAAAAGGACCCTATTCCCCTAATTCGACCCTTGTGAATCCAATGGTGGTGTTTGTTTGGCCTGAAAACACTTGTATCATGAGTTTTGAAGAAGACATCTCAAACTGCCCTATACATGGCAAAACATGATTCTCACGTTAGAGCTTCTGTTTTATGAAATTAATTATATGAATGTTTGAAAAAAAAAAGCAAATCGGAGAATATGAGTATGCTTGTTTCAAGCATCAATGGCCATGACTTTCGACCTATTCTTACCCTTAGATACCTCAGGAATAATTTGCAATGGATGGCTTGGACTGAAAGTGGCTGGATCTTTGGTTTTGACTTTGCCCTAGTTTTTGACAAAAATTGAGATTTTTTGAGAGGGTGTTCTTGAGGATATTTTTGTATGTCCCTTGGTCTGAATGTGTTCTCTATTTATAATGGAAGATTTAGGTCAACAAAAGTGGAATCAATCTTTTGTATTTCATGATCAAATCTTTGATTGAAGTTTTGCATGAAATCTTTCTTTTTTAGGCCAATCATGTACCAATCAATCTTTACATGTTTTTTGCAAGTTGTCACTAGCTTTTTAGACTTATCATTTGATTCAAAAATATATCTTCATGCCTTGATTCATTCATTTGGTACTTCACTTGATTTATTTTGCTTTTAATTGAATAAATCAAAAATAAAAGAAATAAAAACCACAAAAATAAATGAATGGATTTAGGAGTCTATTATGAGGTCAGGAACACGTTTGGACCTTAAAAGATAGGCCCGTTAGCCCAAAAATACAAATTTGCTTAATTTGGATTTCATGCATTTTCTCAAAATTGTCCAACTTGCACAAATCTTATCTCACTCAATTTTTATCATATGAAGGTGATCTTTGACTCTTTGGAATGCTCAAGGTATCCCCTACAATCTTCATGCTGGTTATTTTTTCATTTGAATCCTTTATCTTGATGTAAATTTCTTTGACAAAAAGTGTCTTTTTGTTGACTTTTAAAATGACTTGTAATGTTTTGGCTCATATCTCTCAAATGAAGCATTTTGGGCCTTGAGCTTAGAGAGAAAAAGTTATAGATAATTGAATTTCCTTCAAAATTATCCTTGGTTGAGAAATTTCTAATGAAGTATGTGAAAGTTACGCTTGGTCAAAGTTCAGTTGACTTCTCCTTAAGAGAACCCTAATTTAGTAACTTTTGACTTTTGATGAATCTTGAGTTTTCTTGATGAATCATAATCAACCCTTGATCAAATAATGAATGTGACATAAAAATGTTGATGTTGACCAAAAATCTTGAAGTTTGAGTTTAAATTTGTCAAAGTTGACTTTTTGCTCAATATAGTTAATTTTCAATCATCTGACTAATTGACTGAGCAAACTTGTGCTGCAAGGCTTGGAATTGGAATGAGGATTATTTGAGACATGTGATAAACCATGAAATCCACTTGAGGAATTAGAAATCCAATTTTCCTTGAGAGAAGCAAAATCCTAGTTGTAGGTCAACTGCTTAGGAAGAGGGTTTGTCTGATCAATCCTTGAGTAGTCTTGAGCAATTGAGAACCCTAGGAGCATGGGGAGACCTATTAAAATAATTTGTCTTGAATAATGGAAGGACAAATTTTGGGGTACAACAGTGCATATTTTCATTATTTCTTCTGTTACTTCATGTTTTCTTGCTCTTTCTTTGTTAATTCCTGTTCTTTTCTCATGCAAGCCTCAAGGAGGAAAAACACCTGAAATACAAAAACACTACCAGCATAAAATGACATAAAAGGATAAAAATAGTAAAATAATTCTTGCGAGTAGAGTCGAAAATACGATGAAATTTCACGTTATCAAACTCCCCTGCATTTGAACCTTTGCTTGTCCTCAAGCAAATAATCATCATGAAGATCAATTTAAAAACGGGTTTGACACAAATACACGACATAAGTCAAATCTTACATGGTTGTGAGAGATTTTGTTGGAATGATAGATACTCGAATTAAACACTAAGGATACCGTAGTGACACAAATTTGCAAACACGAACAAAAACTCCCTCCTTAATCCAAACCAGTCTGAATTATTCTATTATAGCTCAACCTATTTCTTTCATTTTATTTTACCCATTTTCATTCGAGTGCAATTACATTTAGCCATTTATCCTTGCACGCACATAATAGAGTAGTTGGTTGGTGACTCTAATCCTTTAGCATGGGGTTATGGTACATGATTTTGGTAACCCCTTTATTTAACCAATTGCAAGTTGCGGGGGATCGAACTGTAGTCCGCCCTACCAAGTTCAGCACCAGACACCTCTGAACCAACTAAAAATGGATTTTTATCAAAACTTCTGTAGGTTCCACAATCGTTGGGTTAAGTGATCGGGTGAGAGTCACCTAACTTAATAGGTGCATTCCTTATTTTTATTACGTTATGGCATATATATATATATATATATATATATATATATATATATATATATATATATATATATATATATATATATATATATATATATATATATATATATATATATATATATATATATATATATATATATATATATATATATATATATATATATGTAGAGATTTTGGGATCATTCACTTATATTCATTAACTCCCTACATAGTTTGTGCTTAAGATGGTGCTGACTGCTAGTATAAACTACTCGGGGCTACTTAAAAACTCAAACTTAAGGTCTCGGTATAATAGGTATTCAAATTGATCGTACATAGCTAGGGAGTTTAGGGTGTCAAAACGGTATCGATTTTGGTGAGTCTTTCTGTGATTGGTGGATCTGGAACTGACTGTTTAACGCTGGTTCGCGAAATGTCGCGGAAGCAAGAGTCGCCACCATCTTTTATTTTCTCCAAATGGAAAGGACAAAATCACAGAAAAATTCCTTAAAGAGATTGCTCTCGGTTCGGGAGGTAGATTATAGAAAGGGAAGGTGTTAGCACCCTTTCTATCCATGGTTATCCATGGGCTCTTAGATACTTGCTCATTTGTGTTTTCAAAAATTGTTTGTTTGCTTTTCAACTGTGGGTTTTTAAAAAGTTTCTTTGAAAATTTCAGTTCGACTCTTGTATCAGTCCTCAAGAGTGTTTGAAAAATTGCTTTCGAAATCTTTTTTAAAAGTGTCGGTGTGAAAAGAGTTTTTGATTTGTTTTGAAACTAGAGCAAGTATCTACGAGTCATCCACCTACCCTAAGGAATTCGTCTGTGTAAATGTCCTTTAAAGTAGTGCCATCCCACCATTGAGAGGTAGGTAGCACCACCGTTGGAGGTGTTCGGGTCAATTCGAAGGTTCGGGACATGGTGATCACCGGAGCAATGTGAAGACACCTTAGAAGCTACCCTCATGCCAGGTTCCCGGATCATGAGGACTTACTAAGACATCCTCTACTCGACGATCACCTTTCGAGGCAAGGCAACAGTGAGGCATACCCTAGGGGTGGTATGTGCGATTCGTGTGTCGTTTTCATTTATTTTTGTCTTTTGTCATGTTATTGGTGATCTAGCGCTTGTTTTCATTTTTGTCCATACATTCTTTCATGCCTTGCTTTAACAGTTAAAAATTGCGAAAAAAGTAAAGATTCTAAGCTATTACAAAAGGCGCGGGTCCACATCGCCAAAATTTCTCGAACCCGATTTGACAGAAAAATAAAGAAAGTAAAGAAAATAAAGAATTAAAAGTACGAGAAATTAATTACAAGGCCTTGGGAGAGATACATAAATATTTAAACGAAATAAAATAAATATGCGAATTAATAAGAATTAAACGAGGGCGTTGGACCCTTTTGCAAAATTAAATTAATGATGGAATTAATTAATTAAAGAAAGAAAGCAATTGTTTTTGGTATTTTTTGGTATTTTATGATTTTAATGCAAAAGAATTAAATAAAATAAATGCTAACCCTAGTTCTACAATTTTTGTTTTATTATGAAAATGTTGAAGTTTTAACCTAAAAATTAACCCTAATTATTTTATATACAATTTAATTGTAAAAAATAAATATCTAATATTTAATTATTATGGAATAAAAGTAAAAGGAGATAAAAATTAATTAAACCCTAATTCTATATTTTTTAGATTTTTATTAAAAGATTTAAAATTAAAACCTAATTTAAAACTAGTTAATTTATGAGTTTATTTACAAGAAATATTAAAATAAAAAATATTTATTATTTTTTTCTTTTCTGATTTTTTATGGTTTTGTATTTTATGAAAACATTAAATTAATTAAACAAACAATAATTAAGAGAAAATAAAAACTATAAAAATAAGGAAAGTAAAGAAAAATTGCAAACCAAGGGGGGGTATTTGTCCCCAAAGTGGAGGTGAGGCCTTTATCAATCTGGCCCAATGCTTCAGGCCTGGCGGACTTTTCCAATCACATACTCTAGCGTTGACTCACGCGTACCATGTTCCTCAGATCTGCGCCTTTGGATTGATGAAGCTGGACGCGTGGACGGTTTGATGGTGAAGGTGTATTGTAGTCCACTAGGTTGAATCTGCACGTGAACATCAAATGAAAAAAAACATATGGAAAGGGGTGAGGACCTGGGATCGAACCTAGGTCCTAGGTGTTACCAGCCAAACGCTTCGCCACTGCTCCATTTCGTTCATCTGTAAATTAATATAATAAACAAATATAATAAAACAAACGCGTTAATGTTTCTTCTTTTTCGCGCGCGATTCAAACGATCCAATCGCTAGCGGCCACCTCATCTTCTTCTTCTTTGTTCCCTGGAACACAAAAACATAGGCCACGGTTTTCACAGTGTTCCCTTAGGCATGCTATTGGAAAATAGCGAATAGCCCAGGGATCATCATAAATTAGGCGCGAGGGTGGGTTTATGATCGTCTGAGTATGCTGAGGTAAATGGTCTATGTCTTATGCTCCAATTTTTCCTTAAACGAAAACCCCTAATTCCAAGCTTCACAAACCCTAAATATTATCAATGGAAAATCTTCATATAGGGCACGAAAACAAAATTAAATCATTGGGTTAGCATTAGAATCAAACGATAAACATGAATCAAGCGTTAAAATCCACAAAAAATGCATGAATTGAGATGCACGACTATGGAGTTTTTTCGGTACAGATGAGATAGTTCTCACGTTTCTGGGCACAAAAGCTTGTGGTTTTTGATGCAACTCCCTTCTATGAAGCCTTAGCAAGCTAATGAAATCAAAATCGTGCCTTGAATCGCCCTAGAACTAGGTTTTCAGAATTGAGTTTTTGGAAAAAAATTTCAAGTTTGGTGTATTCTTTTCTGCACAGCTTAGTGGTCCTTTTGCATTAGGTTTGTGTTCTTTGTATAAGTATGAGTGAATTAGGTCAAAAATCTGACCAAAAGAATCCAAGATTTGATTGTTCAATATTTGATTTTGCAAGCATTAGTTTTTCCAATCTTTTTCATGCCATTTGATACCAAATCATGCCAAAACTTTCCAAAAATGATCATGCACGAATCTTGAATGTCCAATGAGAGTATTTTCTGCACAAAGAGATTTGATTTCATTAGTTTTGTATTTTTCATGTATTTTATTTAATTAAATGAATTATTAATAATAAAAAATCCAAATAAATAAATAAAAATGGAGAAAAACTTCCCTTTGGGCCTAATGGTCGTGAACATGCCTTGGATAATGAATTATGGAAGAAAAATAGGCCCATTAGCAATTTTAGGTCATTTGAATCAATGTTGACTTTTCAAAATATCCAAACATTTCCCAACTTCCACAAGGCATAACGTGCTCAATTTTTAAGCTTTGCTCATGTTCTTGGACATTTTGGAAAGGTCTTTGAGTCCTCTAACCAATGTCTTTGGTCCCATGTAATTTTGATTTACCAATCTCAAGTTATGGCCTTTGACTTAAAGTCCCTTTTTGTTGACTTTTGAAAATGACCTATAATGTTGAAATTGATAACTTTTTGTGAGAGCATTTCTTGGACTTGAAGTATGAAGATGAGTTGTAGGAAATGTCTTTCTCTTCAAAATGAGCTTTGGATGGGATTTTTCTGATAATCCATGTGAAAGTTATGCCCTGGTCAATTTACAGTTGACTTTTTCAACTATCCAAATAAGGAAACTTTTGCATTTTGATGATTTTTGAGCCTAGCTTTGAGAATCATGATCAAGCATTGATCAAATGATGTTTGTGGCTTCAAAATGAGATGTTGACCAAAAATTTGAACTTTTGACTGCCAAATGACCATTTTGCCCCTACAGTTGACTGCAGTGCAATTAGGGTTTTGACTGTGCAATTTTTTGCTGAAAGTCTTGAAACTTGGTATGAGGATGCTTGACCATATTTATAGGCATATGGGACTTGATTGGACCTTTGGAAACTTCATTTTCTTGATCAGAATCAAAACCCTAATTTTGACTGTTTAGGAGGCTCTTATACTGTGCAACCCTTGGGGAATCTTGAAGCATGACTTGGCAATTTCTTGAAGAATATGGGAGGGAAAATTTTGGGGTACAACAGTTGCCCCTGTTCAATCTTCTTAGACCTGAGGATGCAGATTGGCTGACGTGCCTTTCGTAATCCGAGGGTAGAAGATGATTGAACACTAGAGTGTCCAGAAATTTACGCTCAGATAGTAGCAGTGGGATGATGGGAATGGGCTTATAGATGCCATTCAGAGATTGATGGATAGGATGATGGGCTTATAGATGCCATATGGATGTTGATCGCGTAAGAGATTCCTTAGCGAGAACTTGCGTACCTGCAAAAGAAAAATGAGTACCTGACATGTTGCAGGAGCTGGTTTTCAGATGCTTGGCGTAGATGTGTCCTGACTGGTTACAGGAGCTGAATCTGGAGCTTCAAAGGATGATGAATAAACCAGGGGTGGTTGCTACCTCAGCATGAACGGTGAGAGAACCTTGGATGACCTTAACCTCAACAGCAACCGTTGGGAAAATCTTGGTGGGAATTACCATCTCCGCAGGATCGGGAAGAGAACCATAGGCAATTATAATCTCAAAAGCGGACGTTTGAGAAAAACCTGGAATGGAATTATCATCTTCGCAACATTGGGAAGAGAACCAATAGGAAATTATAATCTCAAAAGCGGACGTTTGAGAAAAACCTAGGATGGAATTATCATCTCCGCACCGTCGGGGAGAGAACCATTAGGAAATTATAATCTCAAAAGCGGACGTTTGAGAAAAACCTGGGATGGAATTATCATCTCCGCACCGTCAGGGAGAGAACCATAGGAAATTATAATCTCAAAAGCGGACGTTTGAGAAACACCTGGGATGGAATTATCATCTCCGCACCGTCGGGGAGAGAACCATAGGAAATTATAATCTCAAAGGCGGACGTTTGAGAAAAACCTGGGATGGAATTATCATCTCTGCACCGTTGGGGAGAGAACCAATAGGAAATTATAATCTCAAAAGCGGACGTTTGAGAAAAACCTGGGATGGAATTATCATCTCCGCACCGTCGGGGAGAGAACCATAGGAAATTATAATCTCAAAAGTGGACGTTTGAGAAAAACCTGGGATGGAATTATCATCTCCGCACCGTCGGGGAGAGAACCATAGGAAATTATAATCTCAAAAGCGGACGTTTGAGAAAAACCTGGGATAACTTCTACTGAGTCTTCATCAGAAAAATCTGTTTGGGGTCGATTTAACTGGACTAGAGAAGGCCTTGGACTGGATAAGAAATCTTTGGAGTCGATTAACTGAACCGGTCTAGGTCTTGAAATATGATTGAGAATTTTAGCTGAATCTTTCCTGAAAGGTAAAGGTCAGTCATATGCAATGCATGATATGAACCAAACAATGATGTTCTCAACATAAATGAGATTTGTAAGATATGATGCATCTATGCATGCTATAATGATGTATGTGATGTTTAGGAATGTATGCTTTCGTCTAGGAAAGTAAATCCTTGACGGGTGCCGGGAAGTCACTCCTGGGCTGATGTTGAAGAATAAGCTTTTGCTTCTGCTAGGGATGATAGCTGCAAGAATACCGGTAGGAGAAGATGACTCCGTTGGGGAATAAACTTGGCGAATGGATTAATTCTGTAGGGAGAAAGTACTCTAACGATCCTGCTGGGAAGCAATACTCTGTGGGGGAGAGAGGTGCTTTTGCTGAATGTTGATAATACCTTGCTGGGGATACCCTTGTTGTGTTGGAAGTGTTAATAGACTTCGCTGGGGATAAGGAGACTTCGTCGAGGACGATATTTCCGTGGCTTTTGGCTGAGGATAACCCAGTTATATCCTGGTAGGGAAATAACTCTTTGAATCAAGCCGGACGACGCGTTCGTGCTCTGCGGGGGATAAGCTTCCCGAATCTACTGGGGATAAGCTTATTGTTTGGGGAGATGGATTCCAACTTTCCTGGGGAACTAGATTGCACTCTCCTGGGGAAGTTTTGAATTGCGGGGGAAGTGATTCCTTTGAATGTTGGTATGCCGCCGGGGAACAATCTTTAGGCCAAGACTGCCGGGGATGCTTGTTAAGAATGTATATATGCTGCTGGAGAATGTTGAGATCTGTTGGAGGATACTCAACTTCCTTAAGGTTGATAACTCTGCTTGGAGAAGAATTCACTGACTGCTGACTTACTCTCTGGGGATTTAAGATGTACTGGTCATGTTCTTTAGCTAAACCTACCTTGGTACCTTGGAGGATATAACAATTAGATTGCTTAGACAACTCTTTTATTGCCCCTGTTTCTAATGTTACCTGTAATTAATCCTTTGTTTCGTATGCAAATATTCATGAGTTAGAAAATTATTGTCAATGCATATATCACAAATTGAACCTTGGACGTTCTTCGCAAAACAAAACAGAAAAAGAAAAACAATTGGCACTTTTAACTGAAAAGTATATTTGTATTGATTTTGAATGGCCCGTAAATAGGCGTTTATATACAAGAGGCTGACGTCCTAGTAAGAGAACGCCGCCGAACAAAAGAGTTTATACAAGTTTTGTACAAGGGAAAATAAAACAGCTGTGTGAAATGAATGATCCCACTGGGTTTCAACTCTGCTATTGCCTTTATAACTCCGAGCGTCTCATCACTTGATGACCTAAACGAAGCTGAAGCTGACTGATCGATGCCGTTTGAACTTGATGCCGATACCGGATTCTGGATGCAAAGTGATCAATGGGACATAGTATTACGCTTTATCCCTAATTTTTGCCTGGACCGCCTTTTCGGGTTTTCGGTCCACCGGGATACCCATTTTTTCCCAAGCCGCCTTTTCAGGTTTTCGACTTGCCGGGTGTATAGATTTTTTTTCATTTCATCCCTTCATTTTGCCCGAACCCTTTTGGTTCGACGGGAAGCCCTAATTTTTGCCTAGGCATGTCAGCCTAGCGGGTCTTTTTTCATGCGTAGTATTTTTTTACTATGTCTGCATTAGCGGGGTGAGGAAGGTCGTCACCATCCATGTTGGTTAGAATCATGGCTCCTCCTGAGAACACATGTTTAACCACAAATGGCCCTTTGTACGTAGGGGTCCACTTGCCCCTTGGATCACTCTGAGGAAGGATGATTCTCTTGATTACCAGATCCCCAACTCGATACTCCTGTGGTCTGACCTTTTTGTTAAATGCCCTGATCATCCGTTTCTGATACGTCTAACCATGACAGATAGCAGCAAGTCTTTTTTCATCAATGAGGTTGAGCTGATCAAGTCGTGTCTGGATCCAATCATCCTCATTCAGATTTGCATCCTTCATTATCCGGAGAGAGGGTATCTGCACTTCGATCGGTAAGACTGCCTCCATACCATAAACTAAAGAGAAAGGAGTTGCCCCGGTTGACGTCCTGGCTGAGGTACGGTACCCATTTAGAGCGAACGGTAACATCTCGTGCCAATCTTTATAAGTCACTGTCATCTTCTGCACGATTTTCTTGATGTTTTTATTTGCTGCTTCTACAGCCCCATTCATCTTCGGTCTGTAAGGAGAAGAATTGTGGTGCTGTATTTTGAACTGCTCGCAGAGCTCAGTGATCATTTTGTTATTCAGATTGGTACCGTTGTCTGTAATAATTATCTCAGGGACACCGTATCGACAGATCAAATTATGCCGAATGAACCGTGCCACAACAATCTTGGTTACTGTAGCATAGGATGCTGCTTCAACCCACTTTGTAAAATAATCGATCGCTACTAGGATGAAGCGATGCCCATTAGATGCCGTAGGTTTAATCTCGCCGATCATGTCTATGCCCCACATTGCAAACGGCCAAGGCGCAGTCAGAACATTCAGGGGAGCTGGAGGAACATGCACCTTGTCCGCATAAATCTGGCACTTATGGCACGTCCTGGAATGTTGGTAACAGTCAGCTTCCATTGTGGACCAGTAATATCCTGCCCGTAGGATTTTCTTAGCCATAGTGTGCCCACTGGAGTGTGTACCAAAGGTCCCTTCATGTAGCTCTTCCATGATTCTTTCTGCTTCCGTCTTGTCCACACAACGCAGTAAGGTTGAATCATGGTTTCGCTTGTACAAGATGCCATTGCTAAGGAAGAACTTTGCTGCGAACCTCCTCAAGAACTTCTTATCATTGATAGAGGCACCTTCAGGGTATTCCTGAGCTTCCAGATATCTCTTCACCTCATGGTACCAAGGCTTCTCAGTCACCAATTCAGTCTCGATATCGCAACAGTATGCCGGTTCGTCCAGTTTCCAGATGATGATCCGGGGAGCCTCATTATCCCATTTAACTTTGAACATAGAAGCCATTGTAGCTAACGCGTCCGCCAACTGATTCTCTTCTCTTGGAAAGTGCTCAAAGGTTATCTCTGTGAAGTGGGGGATCAGGGTCAACACACATTCTCTGTAAGGGATCAGGTTTGGATGTTTCGTATCCCACTCTCCTTTGATCTGATTGATCACAAGAGCGGAATCTCCGAAAACACTCAGAAACTTGATCCTTAAGTCGATCGCAGCTTGAAGACCCATGATGCATGCCTCATACTCCGCCATGTTGTTGGTACAATTGAAACACAGCCGGGCAGTGAGTGGAGTATGAGTACCTTGAGGTGATATGATTATGGCGCCGATACCGTTACCCAAAGCGTTGGAGGCTCCGTCAAAGTGCATAGACCATCGGGATCCTTCCTCAGGTCCTTCATCCGGTCCAGGTACTTCACAATCAGTCACTATCATGATGTTTTCATCCGGAAACTCGAAGTTCATTGACTGATAGTCATCTACGGCCTGATGTGCCAAGTGGTCTGCCAATACACTTCCCTTGATGGCTTTCTGGGTCGTGTACTGAATGTCTTATTCCGTTAAGATCATTTGCCATCTTGCAATTCTCCCAGACAGAGCAGGCTTTTCGAATATGTACTTTATAGGATCCATCTTTGAGATCAACAAGGTAGTGTGAGTCATCATATACTGTCTCAGCCGGCGAGGAGCCCATACCAAAGCGCAACAAGTTTTCTCAAGCAGTGAGTATCGGGTCTCACAGTCGGTAAACTTTTTGCTAAGGTAATAAATGGCATGCTCTTTTCGGCCAGACTCGTCATGCTGCCCCAACACACACCCCATTGAGTTGTCAAGCACTGTTAGATATAGTATCAGAGGTCTCCCTTCAACCGGTGGCATAAGGATAGGTGGTTCTTGGAGATACTCTTTGATTCTGTCAAAAGCGGCCTGACATTCATCATTCCAACGTACTACCTGATCTTTCTTCAGCAGCTTGAAGATTGGCTCACAGGTAGCAATTAGGTGCGAGATGAATCGAGCAATGTAATTCAGGCGTCCTAAAAAGCCTCTGACCTCCTTCTCTGTCTTAGGAACTGGAATCTCTTGAATAGCTTTAACTTTAGCAGGGTCCACTTGAATACCCTTGTCACTTACAACGAAGCCTAGCAACTTCCCAGATCTTACCCCGAAGGTGCACTTGTTCTGGTTCAACCTCAGCTTGTACAACTTCAGACGGTCAAACAATTTCTGCAGATGATCTAGGTGCTCTTCCTCAGTCTGGGACCTTGTGATCATGTCGTCAACATACACTTCTATCTCATGATGGATCATATCATGAAATAAAGCAACCATGGCACGTTGGTAGGTTGCCCCAGCGTTCTTTAGTCCAAAAGGCATGACCTTGTAGCAGAAGGTGCCCCACTGAGTCACAAATGTAGTCTTTTCCATGTCTTCAGGTGCCATCTTGATCTGATTGTAACCTGAAAATCCATCCATGAAAGAGAATACCTTGTGATGAGCTGTATTATCAACAAGGACATCAATGTGAGGTAAGGGGAAGTCATCCTTGGGGCTGGCCCTGTTCAGATCCCTGTAGTCGACACACATTCTGACCTTACCATCCTTCTTCGGTACCGGCACCACATTAGCAACCCACTGAGGGTAAGAAGTCACTGCAAGAAACCCAGCATCAAACTGTTTCATAACCTCGGCTTTGATCTTCTCGGACATCTCTGGACGCATACGGCGGACCTTTTGCTTAACCGGAGGGCAGTCTTCCTTAGTAGGCAAGTGATGGACCACAATGTCGGTATCCAACCCGGGCATGTCTTCGTAGGACCAGGCAAAGATCTCCATATAATCATGCAGCATCTGAGTCAACCGTTGCTTCACCTTGAGCTCTAGGTTAGCACCAATCTTTACTTCTTTCCTGTCTGTCTCAGTACCCAAGTTTATTGTTTCCACTGGCTCTTCATGGGGTTGAATTGCCCTCTCTTCCTGAAGCAACAGTCTTGCAAGCTCGCCAGGCACTTCGCAATCATCTTCACCTTCGTCTTCGGCTAAGTTGATCGGATTTTCAAAGTCATAACTGGCAGTAGCAGAGTCGTTACCAGTGAGATCTAGAGTGGATTGAAACCTGTATGAGTGAGTGTGTGTGTAAATACAGCTGTTTTGAAATATATGTAAAAGAAAAAAAGACAGAAAAGGAGCATAAGATTTGCAATGCGAGAAAACGTCCAAGATTTTCATTCATGATATATGAAATGACAATTTATATGCCCTCACAAATGAAACCACGATGCCTCGGGTAAGACATCGGGCCATAGAGTTTAATTAATTGTTTATTACAGAATAACGAAACAAAGAAATTTATTACTGCGTCACAAAGGTAACAGGAGTATGGTCTTTGGCAATCCAATTGGTCAATCCGCCTTCGGTTGTCGGGTAGATCCAGCTATTGAATTCTGCTTCATCCACTTCGTTGTCTTCCCCAACAGCATTCACTCCTGGATTTGTAATGAACACAGGAGGTCTTCCAGTCTTCGCTTTCCGCATAGCTTTCTGACCCTCTGCAGTAAAACCCAGCCCAAATTTGTCAGTCTTCTGTGTAAAGTCTGGAAGCTTGCCCCAGCTAGCACATTCACCTTTCTGAACCACAGCCCGGGCATCCTTCAAGGAAGCCATCTTCAAAGGAACAATTTCCTCAACCGCTGTCTCTACTGCTGCTGTAATCGGAAGCACCTCCTCGAAATGCTGAAAGGGGGTTTCAATAAACTCCCCGTCCATTTCAATATATCTGAAGGAATTCAGGTGGCTTACCATATATTCCTCCTCTCCTTGCACAGTGACGATCTTCCCTCTGACGGGGTACTTCAGCTTCTGGTGCAAGGTAGAGGTCACTGCCCCAGCTTTATGGATCCAAGGTCGACCCAGTAGACAAGAGTACGATGGACGGATATCCATCACATAAAATGTAGAGTCAAAACCCTGAGAGCCCACACGAATCGAAATGTCAACCTGTCCATGAACCATCCTTTTTGAACCGTCAAAGGCCCTGACGATGATATTGTTGGGTTTCAATTCCAGGCCTTCACAATCTAGACGGTCTAAAGCCTTCTTGGGTAGCACATTCAAGGACGAACCAGTATCCACCAATACATGTGCCAGGGTAGTGCCCCTGCATTCGATAGAGACATGCAGAGCATCATTGTGGTCTCTTCCCTTCGCAGTCAGGTCAGCATCTGAGAAACCCAAGCCATTATCCGCTGTTAGATTTGCTACGCAGTCAGTGAATTGGACAGCAGATGTCTCCTGTGGCACATGGGCCGTCTTGAGGAACGAGATTAAGGCCTTAGCATGGGCCTCGGAGCACAGCAATAAAGAGAGCATGGAGATCTTGGAGGGCGTGTGCCCCAGCTGTTCCACAACATTGAAGTCACTCTTCTTTATTATCTTTAGAATCTCCTCCATTTCCTGTTGGGAGGCTTCAGCAGTTACAGGTATAGGTGCCTCCATCTGGGCAGGCTCAACTTCAATTCCTTTGCCCCGAGCATTGGATGACTCGGCAGCAGGAGAAACAACTTGATCAGCAATAGGAACAGGTACACTTGTAGGAGTTATAAGGAGTGGTCTTCGAGCAGCAGGCGGTGCAATGTCAGGCGAGAGGAGCCTGCCACTACGGGTGACTTTGGCTGGGCCAGTGATATCACAGATGCTGGCGCCAGCGTTGAACTCTTGTTTAATCCCATTTACATACACATCTGCCCCATAATGCCAGGGGACAGCTTTATCAGATACATAGGGCAGGGGCCCCGGAACAGTGATAACAATAGGTGCGACGGTCATGATCTGAACAGGCTTCTTCGGGAGAACCTGGATTGGATTATTGAAGATGGTAACCACAGAAACTTCTTCCACCGGAACCAACTGAACAACAGACTTCTTAAACAGAATCTCCTTGCTATCCATTAGGCTTTGGATGCCTAACTTCAGCAAGGGACAACCAGATAAGGAAACAGCACAGAACAGGCAACCCTCACTGCAACCCGGAAATAAACCGGCCAGCAGTAGGTTCCTCTTGACGGTCTTCAGAGGAGTGGCTAGATCATCCACAGAAACAACATAAACATCTTCGTCCACATCATTTACCCCATGCTGAGGCATAGGAGCAGTAACTACATTCGGCCTCTCAGGCGCTTCGAATTGTATCTCCTTCGCGTCGATAAGGTCTTGCACCTTACTCCTTAGTGCCCGACAGTCATCAGTAGAATGCCCCGGGCTATCTGAATGGTAAGCACAACGAGCATTTGGGTTGTACTTAGGAGATGTAGTATTGGGGAACTTCGGAGCCTCTCTGACAGTCACTAAATTGGTGGATATCAACTGTGGCAAGATCTGTGATAAGGTCATGCTTAAACGGGTAAACTCTCTCCGGGGTCTTTCAGCCCTTTGAGGATTGGTCGGCCGAGGAGCGGCAGCAGGCTTGGCAATCGTTACCGCACTGACAGATTGGCGGCGCTCAACTCTTTCTGATCTCCGGGAGCCATATACAGCACTAGCCTCCTTTTTGAAGGGTTTCTTTTCAGAACTAGACGATGCACCCTTCAGAATCTTTCTAGACTTCAACCCAGCCTCAATTCTCTCTCCAGTCAGAATCAGATCAGTGAACCCTGCAGACGAATTCCCGATAAGATGGTTGAAAAATGGCCCAGATAGGGTCCCCAAGAACATGTCTACTAACTCCCGATCAGTCAACGGTGGTTGCACCCTGCCAGCCAGGTCTCTCCACTTCTGAGCGTACTCCTTAAAACCTTCACTTGAACCTAACGACATACCCTGGAGTTGGATACGTGTAGGGGCAAGGTCGGCATTATATTGATACTGCTTGTAGAAAGCAGTAGCCAACTCCTCCCAGTTACGAACCTTGGTCCCATCCAGCTGATAGAACCATTCGAGATGAGTCCCTGAAAGACTCTCCTGGAAGAAGTGGATCCACAAATTCTTATCCGCTGAGTACGGTTGAATTTTCCGAACATAGGACCTGAGATGTAGCTTGGGACAAGACGCCCCATCGTACTTAGTGAAAGATGGTGCTTTGAACTTCCGAGGAATGATTACACCAGTAGACAATCCCAGATCTCCAAAATCCAGCCCAGGTACCTGTTGTATTTCCATGGCATTCAGCCTATCTTCCAGCTGCTTGTAATGGTCTTCTGCCGGAGGATATTTCTCTTCATCAAAATCAGTCTCGTTGTCGGAGACTACCGGACTAGGAACCCTTGCCTCTTGAGGAGTACTCTTGCCAACAGAAGAACCAACCTCTTCATGCTGCAGAGTATTGCCAAACCTTCAGCCCGAGTTGAACAGAACAGTTCTTCTCTTCTTCTTTTTCTCCTTCTTCAGGAGCAGAGCCTTCAGCTCTTCTTGGCCTTGAGCCAAACCCTTGATTAATTCCTGAAATTGCGCGTTCTGCGCCTGAAGAGCTTTGATGGATGTCTCAGTTGATGACGAGTCAGGATTCATGATGCTGAAATAAACAGCGAAGAACTGTAAGCAACCTGAAAAAGAAGAAACCTGCTATGCACATGATGAATGGAATGCGTATGATTTATGTTTTCAAAGACAATCGGGAATCAACTTTGTAAACAAAAAGGAACACACTTCATTAGATTCAACTTTGAAACTGAAATTATTCAACAGGTTGCCCTTAGGCGTTACATGAAAGGAAATACTGAAAAGGAAGATCAAATTGTGAAAGAACATCCAGAGCTCCTTATTGATCCCATGGTCTCCTCTTCTCAGTACGGATGTAGGCATTCATAGCTCGCTCATTCTCCAACTGCTTTGTCAGCTTCTGGATCTTTGATTCCTGCTCGTTGAACTTTTCCCGGTAAGAATCCCGCTCTTCTCGCAGTTGCGACCAAGATCTCTTCAATGTCTCGTAATCAGTAGGTATCTGAGGAGGAAGGACAGTTGGAGGAACACCATCTTTGTCAGGAGACTCAAGAATGATGGGTCTGACAGCTTCATACGGCATACCTAACTTCTGAGCACGGATGCGAACCCATTTGTAGTAGGCTTCCATAGGTAAAGAAGTCTTTGGCCCCAACTCTTGTGGGTCAGCTTTATGAACTTTGTCCCAAGCCTTGATGAACCTACGACGCAGCTCGTCACTATCCACCTGAAACTCAAAACTGATGTGAGGCACCAACATCTCATGGGGGCCTGCTCTTCTTGCTCTTCCAAACTGACGGAGTGCTAGACATGGATTGTAAGAGATCCCTCCTTGGGTACCAATCAGAGGAACATTAGGGTATTCCCCGCATCGATCAATAATAGTTATCTCATCCAAACCTCTGCAAGTCCAAATGATGTCTTTATCGGTGAGAGACATTAACCTGTGAGCCCAACCTCTTCCTTCTTGGTTCTTCAGTACGAACTTGGGGAGGTGCGAAATAAACCACCTCACCAACAAAGGGATACAACACCATAGGGTTCCTCGTCTTCGGGTAGTACGGGCATGAAGTTGTTGCAAGATGTCACCCAAGAGAGTGGGCACAGGATTCTGAGACATAAAGATCCTTATGGCAGTGACATTGATGAAGTTGTCAGGATTAGGAAACAGGACTAACCCATAGATTAGGAGAGCCAAGATGTCTTCATATGCCCTAAAGTCCAGGTCATTCCAGAAACTGTTAGCTTTACCAATCAGAAACTTGGCCAAGAAACCCTTAACTCCGCTTCTAGTCACCCAGTTGTCTGTTACCTCTTGAGGGGTCAAAGGAAGAGCTGCAGCAACATCCTCAAGCCAGAGGGTCTTTTCCCAACCGGTAAAGGGAGTCTGATCCAAGATAGGGATACCAAGCAAATGAGAGAACTCTTCCAGGGTAGGGATCAGCTGGAAGTCTTGAAAGGTGAAGCACTGGTACAGAGGGTCATAGAACTGGGTCAGAACACTCATCAACTGTTGATCCCGCTTTGCAGTGACTAAACTGAGAAGAGAGCCATGCCTCTGAATGAAGGAAGTGGTATTTGGAATTCTGCTAACCAACTCATCAAGCAACTCAGGTGAACGAACAAAGTTGAACCGGATAGTATTCCTTCGCACAGGCATCATGATATCCTACAAAACAGAGCAAAGGTGAAACCTTCTTGTCTTTGAAATGGTCAGTCCTTATGCAGGATGCATGCAATGCTCATGATGTTATGATGTTATGATAAAGCACACCACAAATAGATACAAAGGCAAACATGGTAAGGCACACAAGTCACACAAGGCAAGCCCTTAGAGTTTAGGCCAGCATGAGGTCTAGGTACTACCCTCTTTCAGTTCGTTGGTTCATACCTGTCCTATCAAAGTAACCGGGTTCTTAGAGGATCCCAATATCATTGACTACCCTCAATCGGTCATAACTCCAGCATCGCAATCTTTTCTTGCGGCCAGAACCATCACGAGAGTTTAGCCTCAATGGGCGTAGCATACTGCTACAATTCTAAAGGCCAAGTTGTGTCAATTAAGGTTCTAAGGTTGTTGGTGCTTAATGACTCCTTAGAAGACCCATATTCTCTTCGTTGCGACACAAGGGATATCGGTACAGACCAAGGTGCCACACCAACGTAGCCACTGCTTCACCCGTGTCGGTCTACGCCGGACAGGTCCCTCACAGCTTATGCTACCTAAACAGGGTATCCCCAGATCCGGGTTAGGATCTATGTAACTCCCATGCAACCCACAATAATAAAGCACACAAATCAATACAATTGAAAACACAGTTAGGAACTAGCCCTAAGGTACACCTCACTTTAAGTTTGTCCCCAGCAGAGTCTCCAGTTCTGTGATCGGTGGATCTGGAACTGACTGTTTAACGCTGGTTCGCGAAATGTCGCGGAAGCAATAGTAGCCACCGTCTTTTATTTTCTCCAAATGGAAAGGACAAAAGCACAGAAAAATTCCTTATAGAGATTGCTCTCGGTTCGGGAGGTAGATTATAGAAAGGGAAGGTGTTAGCACCCTTTCTATCCATGGTTATCCATGGGCTCTTAGATACTTGCTCATTTGTGTTTTCAAAAATTGTTTGTTTGCTTTTCAACTGTGGGTTTTTAAAAAGTTTCTTTGAAAATTTCAGTTCGACTCTTGTATCAGTCCTCAAGAGTGTTTGAAAAATTGCTTTCGAAATCTTTTTGAAAAGTGTCGGTGTGAAAAGAGTTTTTGATTTGTTTTGAAATTAGAGCAAGTATCTACGAGTCATCCACCTACCCTAAGGAATTCGTCTGTGTAAATGTCCTTTAAAGTAGTGCCATCCCACCATTGAGAGGTAGGTAGCACCACCGTTGGAGGTGTTCGGGTCAATTCGAAGGTTCGGGACATGGTGATCACCGGAGCAATGGGAAGACACCTTAGAAGCTACCCTCATGCCAGGTTCCCGGATCATGAGGACTTACTAAGACATCCTCTACTCGACGATCACCTTTCGAGGCAAGGCAACAGTGAGGCGTACCCTAGGGGTGGTATGTGCGATTCGTGTGTCGTTTTCATTTATTTTTGTCTTTTGTCATGTTATTGGTGATCTAGCGCTTGTTTTCATTTTTGTCCATACATTCTTTCATGCCTTGCTTTAACAGTTAAAAATTGCGAAAAAAGTAAAGATTCTAAGCTATTACAAAAGGCGCGGGTCCACATCGCCAAAATTTCTCGAACCCGATTTGACAGAAAAATAAAGAAAGTAAAGAAAATAAAGAATTAAAAGTACGAGAAATTAATTACAAGGCCTTGGGAGAGATACATAAATATTTAAACGAAATAAAATAAATATGCGAATTAATAAGAATTAAACGAGGGCGTTGGACCCTTTTGCAAAATTAAATTAATGATGGAATTAATTAATTAAAGAAAGAAAGCAATTGTTTTTGGTATTTTTTGGTATTTTATGATTTTAATGCAAAAGAATTAAATAAAATAAATGCTAACCCTAGTTCTACAATTTTTGTTTTATTATGAAAATGTTGAAGTTTTAACCTAAAAATTAACCCTAATTATTTTATATACAATTTAATTGTAAAAAATAAATATCTAATATTTAATTATTATGGAATAAAAGTAAAAGGAGATAAAAATTAATTAAACCTTAATTCTATATTTTTTAGATTTTTATTAAAAGAGTTAAAATTAAAACCTAATTTAAAACTAGTTAATTTATGAGTTTATTTACAAGAAATATTAAAATAAAAAATATTTATTATTTTTTTCTTTTCTGATTTTTTATGGTTTTGTATTTTATGAAAACATTAAATTAATTAAACAAACAATAATTAAGAGAAAATAAAAACTATAAAAATAAGGAAAGTAAAGAAAATTTGCAAACCAAGGGGGGGTATTTGTCCCTAAAGTGGAGGTGAGGCCTTTAGCAATCTGGCCCAATGCTTCAGGCCTGGTGGACTTTTCCAATCACATACTCTAGCGTTGACTCACGCGTACCATGTTCCTCAGATCTGCGCCTTTGGATTGATGAAGCTGGACGCATGGACGGTTTGATGGTGAAGGTGTATTGTAGTCCACTAGGTTGAATCTGCACGTGAACACCAAATGAAAAAAAACATATGGAAAGGGGTGAGGACCTGGGATCGAACCCAGGTCCTAGGTGTTACCAGCCAAACGCTTCGCCACTGCTCCATTTCGTTCATCTGTAAATTAATATAATAAACAAATATAATAAAACAAACGCGTTAATGTTTCTTTTTTTTCGCGCGCGATTCAAACGATCCAATCGCTAGCGGCCACCTCATCTTCTTCTTCTTTGTTCCCTGAAACACAAAAACATAGGCCACGGTTTTCACAGTGTTCCCTTAGGCATGCTATTGGAAAATAGCGAATAGCCCAGGGATCATCATAAATTAGGCGCGAGGGTGGGTTTATGATCGTCTGAGTATGCTGAGGTGAATGGTCTATGTCTTATGCTCCAATTTTTCCTTAAACGAAAACCCCTAATTCCAAGCTTCACAAACCCTAAATATTATCAATGGCAAATCTTCATATAGGGCACGAAAACAAAATTAAATCATTGGGTTAGCATTAGAATCAAACGATAAACATGAATCAAGCGTTAAAATCCACAAAAAAATGCATGAATTGAGATGCACGACTATGGAGTTTTTTCGGTACAGATGAGATAGTTCTCACGTTTCTGGGCATGAAAGCTTGTGGTTTTTGATGCAACTCCCTTCTATGAAGCCTTAGCAAGCTAATGAAATCAAAATCGTGCCTTGAATCGCCCTAGAACTAGGTTTTCAGAATTGAGTTTTTGGCAAAAATTTTCAAGTTTGGTGTATGCTTTTCTGCGCAGCTTAGTGGTCCTTTGCATGAGGTTTGTGTTCTTTGTATAAGTATGAGTGAATTAGGTCAAAAATCTGACCAAAAGAATCCAAGATTTGATTGTTCAATATTTGATTTTGCAAGCATTAGTTTTTCCAATCTTTTTCATGCCATTTGATACCAAATCATGCCAAAACTTTCCAAAAATGATCATGCACGAATCTTGAATGTCCAATGAGAGTATTTTCTGCACAAAGAGATTTGATTTCATTAGTTTTGTATTTTTCATGTATTTTATTTAATTAAATGAATTATTAATAATAAAAAATCCAAATAAATAAATAAAAATGGAGAAAAACTTCCCTTTGGGCCTAATGGTCGTGCATATGCCTTGGATAATGAATTATGGAAGAAAAATAGGCCCATTAGCAATTTTAGGTCATTTGAATCAATGTTGACTTTTCAAAATATCCAAAACTTTCCCAACTTCCACAAGGCATAACATGCTCAATTTTTAAGCTTTGCTCATGTTCTTGGACATTTCGGAAAGGTCTTTGAGTCCTATAACCAATGTCTTTGGTCCCATGTCATTTTTATTTACCAATCTCAAGTTATGGCCTTTGACTTAAAGTCCCTTTTTGTTGACTTTTGAAAAGGACCTATAATGTTGAAATTGATAACTTTTTGTGAGAGCATTTCTTGGACTTGAAGTATGAAGATGCGTTGTAGGAAATGTCTTTCTCTTCAAAATGAGCTTTGGATGGGATTTTTCTGATAATCCATGTGAAAGTTATGCCCTGGTCAATTTACAGTTGACTTTTTCAGCTGTCCAAATAAGGAAACTTTTGCATTTTGATGATTTTTGAGCCTAGCTTTGAGAATCATGATCAAGCATTGATCAAATGATGTTTGTGGCTTAAAAATGAGATGTTGACCAAAAATTTGAACTTTTGACTGCCAAATGACCATTTTGCCCCTACAGTTGACTGCAGTGCAATTAGGGTTTTGACTGTGCAATTTTTTGCTGAAAGTCTTGAAACTTGGTATGAGGATGCTTGACCATATTTATAGGCATATGGGACTTGATTGGACCTTTGGAAACTTCATTTTCTTGATCAGAATCAAAACCCTAATTTTGACTGTTTAGGAGGCTCTTATACTGTGCAACCCTTGGAGAATCTTGAAGCATGACTTGGCAATTTCTTGAAGAATATGGGAGGGCAAATTTTGGGGTACAACACTTTCTCACATCAATCCAACATAGCCTAAGTGTAAAACAACTTATATATGTATTAATGTGTTGTGTTATGGGTCAAACCGGATAATTTTGTTATGGCTCAAGAAAATTTTGTTAGAGACTCGACCTCGCAAGAATTCGACTCAACTAACACTGACACTAAATGAGAAAAAGGTGAAAAATAAAACTACCTAGAAAATGAAAAACAAAAGACGATAAATAAAAGCAGTAAAGCTTTCTCCCCCCACACTTAAATTTAACATTGTCCCTAATGTTTCGAAATAAGGTGAAAAAGAAAGGTAGAACCTAGGAAATCTTCTACTGCTAGCCTCTGCCACGCGCTCGTCCACTACCACTATTACCAGGCTGGTGAGGTGGCATAACTACATGATGAATGTACTCCTGTTAGCCGTTCACATGCAATGTTAAAGCTGTCATCTGGTCGATCATGTCTGAAATTCTTTGGTCATTCCTGTCATTGTAGTCACACTGATCCTGATGAATTTTCTGAATGAGGCGCATCATCTCAGTCTGCTGAGTTTGAATATTGTGAATTATTTGGTCGTGCTGAGCATCCATATCATTACACCACCTCATTTCAGCAAGAATGTCATCAGATGGGCCAGAAGTGCCTTCATGTCTTCTTCGACGTCTTGATGATGTTTCAGCAATGCTTTCAGAAGGAACCTGCATGTGTTATGGATGAACTTCAGGGGCATCTTACTCCATCTCATCAAACTCAACGTTAGTCTGGGTGCCTTGTGCACCTTGTGTTGGCGCATTGGCCTCAGGGGCAGATAGATCATAAATCCAATTAGCCATATTTTGTGCATTAGTTCGATTGTGACAAGGCATGACAACACTCTTGATGGCTTTATTTCAGACTGTTAAATAATACTTGCCATCTTCTATAACTTTAATCAAGTGAGTTGATCGACAGTTGTCGATGTCAAGGTACATGGCTGGTATTGATGGCAAATCAGTGAGTTAGTCGCCTAGGCCCAATGCAAGAGCAATGGATGTGACTATCCCACCTATACAGAAAGGATTGGTTCCTCTTGCACAAATTGAACAAATGTGTTCTAGTAACAAGGGAGTGGCAATGATTCTGGTCCGTGTAACGATCCAATATAGAATGAAAAACTCTTTAGAATTTACCTTGTGGTTGTTAATCCTGCCAAAAATTGTGCTTTCCAGAATGCGGTGAAAGTAGCGGATGGTTGGGTTATGGATTAGGGAGGCATTAAGTCCTTCCCAGTTTAGAGTCATTTCACTTGTTAACTTTTCCCATAGATTAAACGCTACGGTTTTTCAATCTTCATCAAAAGGAACTCTACAAGTTACATTCTCCCCAAGCGGAAAATGTAACATATCACCTATTGTATCTTTGCTTAATGAGTATTCTTTGTTGAACAGCCTAAACCTAGTGGTTCATGTGAGATAGGGTTCTGCCATAGGGGTTTCACAAATAAACGAACTCAAGAACTCTAGAGTAAAGGGTTTGTAGGTTAGATTGTTCAACAAACATATATGAGTTAGACTTAAACTAGTCAACATCCATTGAACACTATCTAAGAGTCCCAATTCACGCAAACAAGACTCATCAACATACCTTGTGGGGTTGACGGAACATTGGTAGAACTTAAGGTACTTCTCTCTTTGAAAACCGGAATCTTAGTGCGGAAGACGATTGTTGATAAATCTGGTGATGGTCTTGCCCTACTGTTTGGTTGTTGCGTGCGACGAGACATGATTAATACAATATGGTTTAGTTTGCTTAGGTCACTATGAGTGGAGAAGTATGATATGTTGATCAACTCAAATGATTTAAAGGGTGAAAGGAAATTGGGAAGTGAAACGTGAGTGGGTGATAATGAGTCCTTAATGGAAGTTGGAAAGGGTTGAGAAAGGAAGAGGTTGGGTCGAAGGAGGGAAGATGGGGAAATGAGGAGTATTTTATAAAAACACTTTGTTTCTATTTTATGAAGAACGTGGCGAGGGCCACACAAACCGTGGCGGGGACCACGTAGTTTGGATACAGTGGCAAGGGCCATGGGCTTGTGGCGAGCGCCATAAGTGTAAAACATGAACAGTCCTAAATTCTAAACAAACTTCAACTTAAACTCATACACGCAATAACAGATAATCACAGAAAAATGAAAAACATAAATTAAAAAAATAAAATGCCAAAAGATTAAATTTTGAAAGTGTGAAAAACTCTTACTATAAAAAATAAAGCAGTAAAATTACAAAATAGTCTAAAAACATCAAATCTAATTAAGAAACATGAAAAATCTTAATTTTAAGAAAACAATATTATTCAAAAAAACTAGCCGCTACGACTAAGATGAAGAGCAACAAAATAAAGATGTTCATAAATATTATCAAACTGATCCGTCACTACATCCATAAACTAGTAAAAGTCAACGCGCAAAGAAGCGAGGTCGTTTCTAATGTTATCAATGTCAGTCTGGAGGGTGTTGATGGAATCCGTGTGATCAGGAGGTGGAGAATATGGTGCAGCGGAGGTACAAGATGTTGTGTCAGGCTAATGGTCCTTATGTGGAAGTGCTGCAATGATTTGAGGGATATCTGCTGGGTTGATATGGTCTGGGGATGGAAGGTTATGGTAGAATGGAGGGGTTTCAGGATCAGTTCCAGCTTTAGAGATATCAAAATTTTCATAGACTTGAGGAGTCTCAGGAGGAGTTTGTGGGTCATTTCGGGGTTCGTCTAATTCAAACAGCCAACTATTTGTGGCATGTACGCTAGTCCTAGGATTTGGCAAGGTAAAAAGGTGCATAACTCGGTTATTGATAAGGAGTTCAAACTCATGTGGGCCTAGGTTTCTAATGAAGCTAGTATTGAAACAGAATTGGATGTTCATATGACATATTCCTCCTTGAGGTTCAAGGCTAACTAGTGGTTGTCTCAACCCAATAGCATTTGCAATCATGGTCACTAAGCCTCCTATTAAGATCAGTTCATTATCTGCTTGTGCAAGACGAGTGAAGTTAGCCAACATAAAAGTAGCAGCATTAACGAGGAAGTTTTGGGAGGCACAATACATTATGAAAATTTCATCTTTGGACACAGAGGTAATGTTTTATTCTTTTCCGAATAGGGTGTGAGCAAGGATCTTATAGAAATAACGGATAGCAGGGTTATGAATATTCTCAGAAAACATGTTATTAGGCATGGGGTTGTTATCTCCAGTTATGCTATCCCAAAAATATCCAAGTTCAAGGTCTAAAAGACCGTCTTCTGGGGTACTAGCAAAGGCATGTGGGCTACCAGAAACCCCTAAAAGGCTATTAAACTCTCTGGTATTATAACAGAAATCAATACCAAACATTCTAAAAATAATCAGACCTCGGTTAAATCCTAATCCATGGTCAGGCATGAAAGTAAGTGAACTAAGGAAGTCAAGGATCAACCTACAGTAAGAACTAAATCTTCTTCCTACCATGAAATTTCCCCACCCAATTTGGTCAAGTAGAAACATGACACTATCTCTAATGCCTAGCAAGGTCATGGTGCGGCTATAGGGGTAGATGGTTAGTGTCATCTCTCTTTCAGCTAAAACTTCAAATTGCTGCCTCTGAGCTCTACCTCTGAAAGTGATATCCATATAGTCCACTTGTTGCATCGTGAGAGTTAGTTAGTTAGTTAGCTAAAGTTAAGTTAGCCTGAAAGTAAGTAGACGATAATAATAAGTTAGTAGGGACAAATTCTCAAGAATAATATTGTAGATAAAAAAATAAAGAAAATGGAAAATAGTAAGAAATGACAAAAGAAAATTAACACTAAAGTTAAAAATTTTGGTTGTCTCCCGCCAAGCGCTCTGTTTTATGTCGTAAGCTCGAATGAAATAAATATTAATTCTCGGAGATACTGGACAACTTCGTGAGCTTTAGACTACAGTTGTATTCTATGTTGTTAATGTATTGATAATGTTTCAAGCGTTATCTGTTTACGATAAATGGTTCACTAGATTTACCCTTTATTTCTATTGTGCCGTTTTGAAAAACTTTGGTAATTTCAAAGGGACCAGACCACCTAGAATGAAGCTTACAATGGAAAAGTTTAAGTTGAGAGTTAAAAAGAAGTACTATGTCACAGTCATTAAACTCTTTCCTCGATATACGATTGTCGTGCCATTTTTAAGTTCTTTCTTTATAGTTACAAGCATTCTCGTATGCCTCTAATCTAAGTTCTTCTAGTTCATGAATGTCTAAAATTATCTTCTCGCCAGCAGCAATATAATTTAAATTAAGGTTCTTAATAGACCAATAAGTTATATGTTATAATTTTACTTGCAGATGACACGATTTACCATAAACTAGCTTAAATGACGTGGTTCATATTGGGGTCTTATAGGCTGTCCTATATGCCCATAGAGCTTTGTGTAACTTTGAAGACCAATATTTCCTAGAGGTGGCAATAGTTTTTTCTATAATTTGCTTAATTTCTCTATTTTAGTCCTCTACTTGCCCACTCGTGTGTGGGTGATAGGGTGTTCCTACACGATTTCGGACTTCGTATTTCAGTAATAGCTTTTCAAAGATCTTTGAAATGAAATGGGAACCACCATCACTAATGAAAAGTCTCGGCACACCAAAATTAGGAAAAGTTTATTCTTGAAGAACTTGATTACTACTCGTGTGTCATTTTTGGAGAAGAAATAACTTCGATCCAATTTGATACATAATCAACATCAATGAGTATGTACCGGTTACCAAAAGAAGATGGGAATGGTCCCATGAAATCTATTCCCCATACGTCATCAATGAGTAAGACCCCCCTGAGTAATTTTGGTTTCAGCATGATCGGTATAGATGATTATCTTTTCTCCTACTAAGTAAGAACAAAATTTATATAGGGCGAACACAATAGCTAAAAGTTCCTTTTCGGTGGTGGCGTAGTTCATCCGTGCAGGATCTAGGGTTCTAGTAGCATAATAAAATTCATGAAGCTTTTTATCCTTTCTTTGTCCTGCAACGACACCTACGACATAGTCACTAGCGTCACACATGATTTGAAACGGTAATCTCCAATCGGGTGGTTGCATAATAAGTGTGGTAATAAGAGTTGTTTTTAATTGCTTGAATGATTTTAAGCATTTGTCATCAAAATTGAATTCAGTGTCTTCCATTTACAGTTCAGTTAGCGGTTTGGTAATTTAAGATAAATCTTTAATGAATCGTCGGTAGAAATCGGCGTGTCCTAAGAAACTTTGTATTTCTCTTACGGTTTTCGGAGGTTTAAGGTTTTCTATAACTTCTACTTTTGCTTCGTCAACTTCAATCCCCTTATAAGACATTATGTGTCCAAGCACGACTCCTTGTCGGACCATGAAATGGCATTTTTCCAAATTTAATACGAGATTAACTTTTGCACATCGTTCAAGCACCATTTCTAAGTTCGATAAACATCCTTCAAAAATTTCCCATAAATAGAGAAATCGTCCATAAATACTTTCATGATGTCATCTATAAAATTAGTGAAAATTGACATCATGCATCTTTGGAATGTTGCAGGAGCGTTACATAGTCCGAACAACACTCATCGATAGGAAAATGTACCATAAGGACAAGTGAATGTAGTATTTTCTTGGTCTTCGGGGTGTATAAGTGTTGTATCCAAAAAATTTGCCCTCTCTTTTCCCAAGACATTTCTCACAAAGATCTACAAAAGCTCAAGCTTGCACAAGTATTGAATAGGTCAAGCCATCTCCTCAACACCAATACCTCAAATTAGGGTTTGAGTTTGCACAAGGAAAATTTGACTTCTAATACTCAAAATGACTTTCATGGATCATTATGGACCGTCAAGATTTCTCATGTCAAGTTTCAAGTCTTGGATCATAAAATTGCTCAGTCAATTGATCAGACAACCTAAAATAAGTTGTATTGGGTAAAAAAGTCAATTATGGTCAACTTACAGCCAAACTTCAAGATTTTTGACCAATATCAACATTTTTAAGTCATATGCATCAATTTATCAAGTTTGGATCACAGTTCCACAAGAAAAATGTTCAAATCATCAAAAGGGAAAAATGGTCAAATTAGGGTTTTGATTGAGAATGACTGATTCTTGACTTTTGACTTAATACATGATCTAATGGTTTAAAGTACAATCTCAAGGATTCAAATACAACTTGTTGACCTAATTTTATGGCTCAAAACATTTCTCAAGATTATTAGATTGATAGATGAAATTTGATCAACTGATGAAAAAGTCAATTGTACACCAAAAAGTTAAACTTTGACTTTCTCATCAAATTTGAGTATCAAGGATCACAATTCATGAAGACATTAAAAAATATTAAGCTTTATCATCAAGAAATCAAGAAAGTCAAAAGTCAATGAGAAAACTCAAACTTTTCAAGACTTAGAAATTTTTCCTAAGTGTTTTTGTACATGATAATTTCACTACTTCATGACATTCTTTCACCAAGATGTAAGATGATTCAAAGAAAATTTTTAACATGAAAGTTGTAGAGCTTGATGAGATCTACAACTTTTCTTTATTGATCAAGTCCCATAATTTCTTGGATTGTGAGTTATAAATTCCTGAATTCATGACATTTTCATCTAACACTTTGAGAAATTATCAACAAATTTTGGTCAGGATTTTATCCTAACTTCTTGACATTTTTTCACATAGTTCCAAGATTATTTTGTCAAAATGGCCAACATAAAAGTTATAGAGGATGTTTCAAGCTTTCCAAAACATCCAGGAGCATGAATTTATCATACTTGATCTAGGAGATTCAAGGGCATGAAGTTGGGCATCCATCCTTGAATTACAAGTCTTTTTGGTGAAGAACACATAATCCAATCCTTATGCCATGTTGCATAATCTTTTGTTGCAGGCCTTCTAACTTTAAAATCTCACCATAATTTAATGCTTACACCTACTCTTGGGCTATTACCCAAGTGTTTGATCCATTTTCCAAAAGATCTTTTCATTTATGGCATAAAGTTACCATTGTTATTATTGAAAAGCAAGCTTCTTGGTACAAAACTTGTCTTGAGCCCATACCTTGTTTACTTCTAATTTTACTCCACCATAAATCATGGAAAGTACCCCCTACATACCAACAACTTTGGTACTTCATCTTGGGACTATGGAGAATTGACATAGTTTGATATTTGCATCCAAACCAAACCATAACATGATGTCTTGCAAACCTAATCAGCTCTTGTTCCTAAAACTCTTGCCTATAAATAGAGGGAGCATTTGCAAGAGAAAGAGGCTAGATGTTTTTGTTGTGTAGACACGTTTCTCAAAACCTCTCATACTCTAAAAAAACCATAACTGTCCACAAAACCTCCACTCTTGAGCTTTGAAACCAAAATCTTCAAATCTCTCAATCCTTGCAAATCTTGTCCAAACAAACCATCCAAATACTTCATATAAATCATGTAGAAGTTGTTCAAACACAGGAACAACTTCTGTAACATCATTATCACCATTTTCCAAGACAATACAGTAACTTTAAATCAAAACATAAATTTCAGCTTCAAGGTAAGTTTTCTTGACATTAAACTCTTCATACAAGCATCATTAGTGGTTCATTTGTGAAGATAAAATATAGATATCATTTCCATGAAGCTAACCATATTTTTAATTTCCATTTTCATTAACCATGTGTTGAGAACTAACTCATATATGCAGCAGAAAAATGTTAGAAGTAAAAAACAACAGCATGAGTCGATGCATATCTCTATGAGTCGACACATATTAAATACAAAATAGGTTATGAGTCGATAAAAAACACGAATGAGTCGATACATAACATAAATGAGTCAATGAAAACCATTATGCGTCGACTCATAATGAGCTGGTTTTGACTTCCAGGAGAAAAAATGATATGTATCGATACATAAGTGCGAGTGTCGATGTAAAATAGGTTATGAACCGACACAAACCTTTATGTATCGACTCATACTTAGTTGGTTTTGATTTCTAGGAGCAAGGAAGGATATATACCAATGCATAAGTGCATGTGTCGATACGAAACAGATATGAGCCAATGCATAAGTGCATGTGTCAATGCATAAAAGTTTTTCGTATCAATGCGTAAGTGCGTGTCTCAATACATAAAAGTTTTTTAAAACAATTTTTTTTGGTACATTATCTTTACCTATTTATTGTACATTATTATTCAATTCGATATGGTTGTAATAGTAACTTAGGTTTAAATTACTTGTCATCTCCCCATTTGTAAATTTGTATCCTCCATCCCCAAATGATATAATAGCATAGGATATTTACATTCCTCAATTTATCGCTTTCAAATATAAATGCTAGTAATTAGGGTTTGTATGGAAAGATTAAAATCAACAAGTAGAAAACCATAATTCAAAGATAAAAAGCATGAAAACAAATACCTTGCACACTTGAACCTCTAGGGTTGACCTCACTCGTTGCCTTGAGAAATAAATTGTCATGTCCCTCGAACGTGGGATACTTTAGCAAATGACCCTGAAATACAAGATCGTAGTCCCTCGATGACACTTCAATGTTGCCTTTGGTAAATAATCTTAGACCCTTACAAAAATTTCTAAGGTATCCTACAATGTTGCCTTCTATGACTATACGACGACTCACACTCGTCCTTTCACAACCAATGATAGGGCTTCTTATCAATCAATGGTAAGATAGAAATATCTAAAGGAGGAGGAAATGAACAATGACTTTTTAAGTAGGTAGAATTCTCGTAGTTGCTTGCTCACAACATTTCAAAATATCTTTCAAACACACCAACACTTTTCCATGAAATATTTTCAAAAGTCAACACTTTGTATGCATTCTTATAGAGACGAGAATCATTACAAAGTTCTCCTAAACGAAGGCACTTTTCAAAAACAAAAACTTTCAAACAAACACAAACACATTTCAAACAAAACATTTCAAAGTGAGCTAGCAACTAAGAGCCCGTAGATAAATACAGATGAAAATAGTGCTAACATCTTCCCTTTTCATAACCTACCCTCCGAGCTCAAAAAATTCTCAAAAGGTCTTTCATGTTATTTTCACCCTTTAATTTATTGGATAAAAGAAAAGTTGGTGGCGACTTTTGCTATCCTCAATAATTGCGATAAAACACAAAACACCTAAGTCAGTTCTCCCACCATATTACAGAATTGGCGACTCTGCTGGGGAAATTTAAAAGTGGGGTTACCTTAGAGACTAGATCATCTTTAAATGTTTTCATTGTTTAACTTGTGTGCTTTACATTTTTGGGTCCTTGTTTGGGTTTGTATTGATCCTCTACCCGGATCTAGGAACATTATTAGGTAAGTAGAAAAGATTGTGGAGACTGTACAGTGTAGACCGATATGGTTGAGACAATAGCTATGTTAGTATGACACATTTGTTGGTACCGGTATCCCTTATGGAAAATCGAGGAGAATACAAGGCCGCTGTATGGTGTCATGAAGCAGTAACGAACCATAAAACCTTTAATTGAACAACTTGGCCATTAGGAAGTAGTGAGATAGCCGATTTTGGTGAAAAGCTGAAAATTGGTTGATACTTGATACTACGCTCATTGAGATTGGACTTTTGGGATATCTCAGCCGCAAGAAAAGATTGATTGTGCTAAGACAATTCCCAATGAAGAAATATCAATGGTATTGAGATTCCCTAGAACCCGATTACTTTTTAGGACAGGTTGAACCAACTAAACTTCAAGAGGGTACTTACCTATGAAACCTCATGCAAGCCTAAACCTAAGGACTTATTTTCTTTGTTTGTATATGTTTATTTGTACATAACATCATGACATCATACCATAGCATTTGCACTAACCATTTCAAGGACCTTAGGATTTATATTTGTCTGTTTTGTAGGACATGGATTCCACTCGTAGAAAGATAATCCGAATCAGCTTTGTGAAAGTGCCTCTTCAAATCAAGGAGTTAGTGTCAAGAGTTCCCCATGATTATCCATTCACCAAGAAGTATGGTCGTCTCATCAACTTGGTTACTTCGAATTTTTAATAGAAAATGATAGGGGGTACTCTTTCAATTCTTTGACCCTAAGCACCATTTCTTTAGATTTCCTGATTACCAATTGGTGCCTACCATGGAGGAGTTTTCTCAACTCTTGGGAGTGCCTATTCTTGATTAATTACCCTTCACCGGTATTGAGAATGACCCAAGACCTAAGGAGATCGCTCTACCTTTACATTTGCAACAGTCCGACATTGTGGAAAATTGGGAAACAAGAAGTGGTGTTAAGGGTTTTCCAGCCATGTCTCTGTTTGAGAAGGCTTAAAAATTTTGGGATGCTCTAGATTTGCAAGCTTTTGACGAAATTTCGACTCTTCTAATCTATGGGATAATACTGTTTCCTAACCCGTACCAACTCATAGACGTGAATGCGGTCAAAGTTTTTCTATCTCGTAACCCGGTGCCTACCTTACTTGGAGATATTTTGCATTCTTTTCATACCCGCACCATGAAGAGAAGGGGGATTCTTATGTGTTGTACTCCTTTGTTGGCTAGGTGATTTATTTTGCACCTTCCTTGATCATTTTTAAAGAACGAACAAGGTATGAGTTGGTCTTAAAGGTTGATGTCACTCTCGTATTCAGATATCCATTGGTGTTCTCGATCTTTGGAGGATGTTACCATCATTGATCATTGTGGGGAATTCCCTAATGTTCCTCTCTTTGGAATTATGGGAGGCATTACCTATAATCCTTGCTTGGCTCTACAATAGTTTGGTTATGCTCGGAGGGATGGGCCTCAAGAAGCACTTGCCCAAGGAATTGCATTTGACTATGAGAACGATGTCCAAGGTTATCGTCCAAGATTCCTACGAGCTTGGGGCATGGTGAACAAAGTTGATAGAAAGACATTGGGGCATAAGAACTCTATCCTATTAGAGCCTTATCCCAAGTGGGTGCGAGCTCGTGCTCAAAACCTCCTGATGCCATATGAGGCCATTCTACCTTTCATCATGGAGCTTATTTCTGAGGGAGATGTTCCCTACACTATTCTTCATCCTGACATGCCTACTTCTCTTGAGGAGTTGCAAAGATCTTGGATTCAGCTAAAAGGGGAGCGGGACACCTTTGAATCTCATTTCTACGAAGGCGAAAAGAAAGTGTTGGAGCTCACGAGGCAACTTCATAAAGAGCGGAGTTTCAATGCCTATATTGCACCAAAGAGGATGCGCTCATGGGAAGCTTGAGTCCTTTTTGTTTTAGGAGTTTATTTTTTATTATTTTTGCTTCTTCCATTGTAATCCCAAAAGGAATTTTTGTAAACCGTTTGAACTCATTAATACAATTAATGTTCATTCCATCTTTTTTTAAACAAATTTAAATCCTAAAGGTCCTTGAAATCATTTGCATACGCATTTAATGCATCAAAACATAAGCAGGCTTTCCGAAACAGGTTTCCTCATCTTTCTACTGTTTATTTTAGTAAGATGGATATCAAGCAGACAGTGAAAGATTTGCAGACACAAAATTCTCAATTCCAAGAAACTTTGCTCACCTTTGCCAAAGGACAACAAGAGTTGATGTCACTTCTGGTGGCCAAAAAGAAGACCAAGAATACCAAGAAGAAGGCCCTGATCAACATGGGGAAAAGGTTTAAAGACCCAATCCGTCAAGTGAAAGTGGTTGAAGAGTCATTCGAGGAAGACGAGAACCAGGATGAAGATGCAAGGAGCACCCGTGTTCGGGGTGCAAATAATCAAGCTTCTGAGGATGAAGACTATTTTGATGAACAGTGTCCATCGGCTGAGGATAAGTTCAAGCAACTGGAATATAGGTTGAAAGCTATAGAAATTCAAGCCGTACCTGGCTTGGATTTTGGTGATTTAGGCTTGGTTCCTAGGGTAGTTATTCCCCAAAAGTTCAAAATTCTAATCTTTGCTAAGTACGACGATGTTTCATGCCTAACACTTCAATTAAGATCCTACATTCACAAGATACAACTGCATACCACTGACAGGAAGTTATGTGTGAATTTCTTTCAAGAGAGTCTGTCTGGGACTCAGTTAGAATGGTTTTATCAGTTGGAGGGTTCAGACATTCATACCTGGGAAGATCTGGCCACCACTTTCTACCGTCAATATCAGTACAACACTGATTTGGCGTCGACTAGACTTCAGTTACAAGGACTGACAATGGGTTCCAATGAAGGTTTTAAAGAGTACGCGTAAAAATCGATAAACCTTGCTGGTAGAGTACAACCACCATTAACAGATAGGGAACTGGTGGGTATTTTCATGAGAACATTAACTAGACCATTTTTTAACTTGTTAATTGGGAGCTCATCGGCTGGTTTCACCGAGTTAATCTTAACTGGTGAAAGGGTCGAGAGCGGTATCAAAAGCGGAAAAATTCTCATGGCTTCCGCCTCTACATAAAATACTATGAAGAAGACCTTTACTGGAAAGAAGGAAACTAATTCCGTATATGGGTCAAGAAGCCATGTCAAGAAAGACCACTATCAATCTGTTAATGTTGTTTCAATCTCCAATCCACCCTATACTCAAAGACAACAACAAGCCAACCATCAAAGACCTGTCACTAACCCAAGCCTTGCAACACCTGTTGAAGGTTGTGATACAGTGGCAGAACTGACTATTTTGAAATGCTGGTTTGCGTTTTGCATTTTGTGTTTTCAAATTGTTGTGGTAAGCAAGAGTCACCATCGACTTTTATTTCATCCAACCGGAAAGGAAAACAGTACAGAAAAAAAATATCCTTTTTTGAGATATTCTGAGTACGGGGGTTAGATTATAGAAAGGGAAGGTGTTATCACCCTTTCTATCCATGGTTTTCCATGGGCTCTTAGGTACTTGCTCATCTTTTAAAATTGCTTGTGTATGTGCTTTATTTTGAAAAAGTTTGACTTCGTGATAACCCCTGTATCAGTCCTCAAGGGTGTGACGAAGTTGTTTTGAAAATTGTTTTGAAAAGTGTAAGTGTGAAAAGTTTTGATTTGAGCGAGTACCTACTAGCATCTACCTACTCGAAAAAAGATCGTTTCTATTCTTGTTCCTTTAGACAGCACTATCCTATTATTGAGAAATGGGTAGCGCCGTCGTTGGAGTTGTAAGGGTCAATTCGAAAGGGACGTACCATCACTAAAGTAATGTTAGGACACCTTAGTAATAACCCTAGAGTATTAAGATCATATTCGAGGCAACCTTTCCATGGCAACATTTCCGAGGCAACGTTTGATCTTTTTTAGACAGGAGGGCAACCACTAAGACAACCTATACTTAATGATCGTTTACCGAAGGCAACCAGAGTGAGAGTATACTCTAGGAGTGATATGTGCGAGTGATTTGTTTTCAGTTATTTACCTTTGCACATTAGGGTTTTCTAACTGTATTAATTTGTCATGCATTCTTATCATACAATCCTATTAACATACATCTAAACAATCAAATATTTGCGGGAATTAAAATGTGAGAAAGTAAATCTACGTTATTAAAAGGCTTCGGGGAGGGGATTAATTACATAGCCAAAAACCCGGGAAAAAGCAATAACTAAAACCCTAGATTAAACTATTACAAACCATGAACAGTTACAAAAATATTGACAAAAAAATAAATAATACGCGCGCGATGAATCGAATACGAGACAACTAGGGTTTTGACCCTTGACTTAAACCTAATTGCGATTAGTTAAAATATGTTTTTGTTTTATTTGGTTATTTAGGAAAATAGATAAATTATTACATTAAATAAAAAAAAAGAAGAAGAAAAGCCTAATTCTAATTAATTTTAATTTTAAGAAAAAAAATGAATTAGTTTATTCTAAAACCTTTTTTTTTGTATTTTTATTTATTTGAAAAAAATAGAAAATAAAAAATAGAAATTACCCTAATTCTCTAATTTAATTTTAATTGTGAAAATTAATTAAGGTTTCCCTAGGTTAAACTAAATTACATCAAACAACTAAAATGAAAATGTCTAATTCTATCTTTTTTTGATTATTGATTTTATGATTTTTTTAATGAAAAAAATGAATTAATTTGTGAATTAAAATAAATAATGAAAATTAAAAGAATAAAAATAAAGAAAAGAAATAATAAAAGAAAAGTAAATGGGCCTGGATGTTATTGCTGAAAAAGGGGGTAAAAACTGAATTTCTGGGCCCAAAAAGGCTAAGGCCTATTTAACTTTTCCTTAATCCAACATGCTTGCTTAACTCAGGCGCATGGTGGCCCTTTCAAGGTGGCATGTTGATCAGGGGACATTGATGGATCAGAGGGTCAGATCTTGATGGTGTACGGTGGATGCTGGAGGCTGTAGTGTACTGTAATTCCTAAAACAAAATAACATGAACAAAGTTTGGGACCGGGGGATCGAACCCAGGTCCTCTTTCATAATTCCACTCCCATGCTACCAACTGTGCTACGCATCTTATTTGTATATATAATAACAAGAATATATAATATATCAAACACAAAGGTTAACTAAGATAAACGCGCGAAATTTCAAAATGCCCAACCAGGGGGTGCCACGCATCCATCTTCTTCCTCTCGTCCGTCATTTTAGATAACAACACCTTTACCTACGAACATTGTGTTGTAGCCATAACCCTGTGTATTTCAAAAATGACATCCAATCAATATAAACGAGTTTCAAGACCATGAATCGATTGGGTTTGACCCTCTGATCATAATGGTATCCTTCATTAAGGCCAATTGTTCCTGTATTGGAAAGCCCCAAAATAACAAAGCAACCCCTAGCTATGGCAACTTCATGTACAGGCGTTAGAAATTCAATTAAATGATACGAAAATATTGCAAACTTAATGACGAATACGAATATATCATCAAAATATGAAATGAATGAGCAAATTAATGAAAACGATTTTGAGTTTGGGAGCAAGTCGTGATACATATATCTCACAATTCCAGGCGTGAGAGAGCTTGCAAATGAGTGAGATTCCTTCTGGAGATGTCCAGCAATCTATTGGCAACCTAAGAATGGCACAAATTGACTTCTAACACAGAAATTGGATCACCACTTTTCTTGCAATTTTTTGAGTTTTGCTTCACCTTTGCACGACTTCTTCTAACCCCTATAGGCCTTGGCTTGCTTCTGTATATGTAGTGGAATGCATTAGGTCAATAAAACTGCATTGTATCTTTATCAATTATGGAGATTTGATTTGCTCTTTCAATGCATATGATTCCCTTCCAATTTTTCTCAAATCTAATATTTTCCAACCACATTGGCCTTGCACGATTTGATCTTCAGTTGACAGCATATAGTATCTTCTTTTAATGCAAAAGATCATCCCTAAAATGCAATACATGATTTATTAGGATTTATTTGATTTTATTTGATTTTAAATGAATAAAAATCAAAATAAATTAAATAAATGAGTAAATAAAGTATGAAGGGTCCCATAGGTCGTGTACTATGTTAGGAAAGAGATGCAAGCATAAAAAGTTGGACCCATTTAGCAAAAGATGCAAATTTGAGAATGTTTGACTTTTGGCAATTTTGCAAAAAGGGTCAACTTGGCCAATGCATAACTCTCTCAATTTTGACCCTAGATAGGTTCTATTGGACTTTTTAGAAATATTAGGATGTCCTTTAAGCAACCCTTTTGGTCTCATCTCAATTGGGTCTTCCATATTCATGTATGAAGCCTTGACCCAATAGGTGTTTTTGTTGACTTTTTAAAATGACCTATAATGTCAAAATTCATATCGTTTTGTGAGTGCATATTTTGGACTTGGGAGGTGAATATTAATTGTAGGGAAATGCATCCTCTTCAAGATGAGATTTGGATGGGTCATTTTTGATAAAGTATGAGAAAGTTATGCATGGTCAATGTTGAGTTGACTTTTCCTACAAAACCCTAATTTAGCAACTTTTGGGCTTTGATGCATTATGAGCAATCCTTGAGGAATCATGGTCAAACCTTGATCAAATGATGAATGATACTTCAAAATGAGGATGTTGACCAAAAAAATCGAAGTTTGACTGTATGTGGGTCACAATTGACTTTTGACCTAGCACACTCGATTTTCAGGCCTTGAAGCAATTGACTGAGCAAACTTCCTCTGCAAGGCTTGAAACTTGACATGGATTCTCTTGAGAACATATTAGGACAATGGTGAGCATTTGGAATCCTTTGGACTCAAACATCTTGATGAAAAATGAAACCCTGATTTGAGGTAGGCTGGCTTAGGAGAGAGTTTGTCTGGTCAACTCTTGAACTTCCTTGAGCAATTTGGGGACCTCATTTTCCATGTGTTTAGAAATATGGGAGGGAAAATTTTGGGGTACAACAGCTTCCCCTGTTCAATCTTCTTAAACCTTAGGATGTAGACTGGCTTGTTTGCCTTTCGTGATCTGAAGGTGGAAGATGATTGAACACTAGAGTGCCCAGAAATTTGCACTCGTATGAAGTGATATTTGACTTACGATATCGGGAATGGGCTTATAGATGCAATTTGGAAGTCGATGACAGAAGATAGGCTTAAAGATGCCATCCGAAGAGATGTCGATCGCATAAGAGATTCTTTCGCGAGAACCCGTATACCTGTTGTTGATGAGGACTTCGCTGGGGAATGTTGATCCTTGTCTTGAGAGAGAAATAGAGTTTTAGGAGCTTCAGTTGTCCATTACTCTACTGGGGAAGGATTCCGGTTTGGGAAGCGGGAGTGATCTTGTGTTTGGTCGGGGTATATGTTGCACCGCGACTTACTGGGGAAATTTGAAGTCAATTGGGTTTGATCAGGTCCAAGTCTTACAGTGTTGTCGACTGCTGTCTAAAGATAAGAGGAAAGAAACTTGGATGGTAAGGTTATGAGAAGGAACCTGGATAGTAGTGTTACTTCGAAATGAAAGCCTGGATAGTAGGGATGTGAGAGGGAACCTGGATAGTAGGGTTACTTCGAAATGAAATCCTGAATAGTAGGGTTGTGAGAAGGAACCTGGATAGTAGGGTTACTTCGAAATTAAAGCCTGGATGGTAGGGCTGTAAGAAGGAACCTGGATTGTAGGGTTACTTCGAGATGAAAGCCTGGATAGTAGGGCTTGAGAAGGAACCTGGGTCGTACGGTTACTTCGAAATGAAAGACTAGATAGTAGGGCTGTGAGAAGGAACCTGGATAGTAGGGTTTCTTCGAAATCAAAGCCTAGATAGTAGGGCTATGAGAAGGAACCTGGATAGTAGGGTTACTTCGAGATGAAATCCTGGATAGTAGGGCTTGAGAAGGAACCTGGGTCGTAGGGTTACTTCGAAATGAAAGCCTAGATAGTAGGGCTGTGAGAAGGAACCTGGGTCGTAGGGTTACTTCAAAATGAAAGCCTTGATAGTAGGGCTGTGAGAAGGAACCTGGATAGTAGGGTTACTTCGAAATGAAAGCCTGGATAGTAGGGCTATGAGAAGGAACCTGGATAATAGGGTTACTTCGAAATGAAATCCTGGATAGTAGGGCTTGAGAAGGAACCTGGATGAGGTTGCATTTGTTGCTGATGATTACTCTGTTTAGCTTTGAGTGTTGATTATGGACTTGCGGGAAATTGTTGATAACAATATCTTTCCTATAAGAAATACAAGGTTAGTTATATGTGATGCATGAGATGCATTGTATGCTGATGTTCTCAAAATAAATGAGACTATGTTATATGTGACATATGCACATGGCATGATGTATGAACATGAAATGCTGACGTGATAATCTGAGTCCGGGAAAATAAATCCACGACTGCTAGTTGTAGAGTATGAGAAACAGTATTCTTGACTGCTGTAACAACCATGGCTTCTCTACTTCTGTTGGGGATGGTGAACAAAGATGACCGTGCTGGGGATTTGCCCCTTGGCTGGTAAATACTCTGCCGGATGAAAACTTCGTCTGAGGATAACTTTGCGGGGAATAACTCTGTTGGAGAGGAGATACTATGTTGGTAGATCTGCTGACTTGGAGAAACAACTCAGCTGGGGATGAATTACGTTACTGGGGATAATGAATTCTATTTGAGATTGAATTTCTTACTGTGAGAGAAATAAACTCTGCTTTGGGGAAAGTTGTACCGACTCACTCGGGATTGTGAACTTTAGCTGGGGAGAGTTGTGTTCCGTTGGGAAATCTAACACCACTGTCTTTGGATAATTCTTACCCTGTGGGGAGCATATGCACCACTTCTCATGTTCTCAGGCTGGCTCTATCCCTGTACCTGATGGTCAAAGTAACTGTAAGGTTTGGACACTTCTTGTTTTTCCTGTTCCTGGAACTACGAGTACTTGTCTTTTGTTTTTCCATGTAAATATTTATGAGCAGCTATTATTTTCAATTTCATATATAAAAAATGAACCATTGGACGTTCTTGCAAAACAAAACAGAAAAAAGAAAAGAAAATTGAAATTTCTTGTGAAAATGAATTGTATTGATTTTTTGAAGTTGGCCTGTAATAGGAGTTTTGTACAAAGAGGCTGACGCTCTAGTAAGAGAACGCTGCCGAAAGATGGAAATTACAATTAAAAAGAAAAACATCTATGTGAAAGAATCCCATTGGGTTCCAATTCTGCTATTTTCTTTATATCTTCAAGCATCTCATCACTTTGTTGTTTGGTCGAAGGTAGATCAGATTGATTGGCGCCGTCAGAGCATGATCGTTGATATCGAGGTCTGGTTGCAAGATGATCGAATGAGACATAGTGTTACACTTTGATCCCTAATTTTTGCCTGAACTGCCCTTTTCGGGTTTTCGGTCCACCGAGATACCCTTTTTTGCCCAAGTCGTCTTTTCAGGTTTTCGACTTTCCGGGTGTACAATTTTTTCATTTTTCATCCCTAACTTTTTCCCGAACCCTTTTGGTTCGCTGGGAAGCCCTCATTTTTGTCTAGGCCAGTCAACCTAGAGGGCCTTTGATTATGCGTAGTATCTTTTTACTATGTATGCATTAATGGGGTGAGGAAGGTCGTCACCATCCATGGTGGTTAGAATCATAGCTCCTCCCGAGAAAATGTTCTTAACCACAAATGGTCCTTCGTATGTAGGGGTCCATTTGCCCCTGGGATCACCTTGTGGTAGTATGATGCGCTTGATCACTAGATCCCTAACTTGATATTCCTGACGTATGACTTTCTTCTTAAAAGCCTTGATCATTCACTTTTGATACGTCTGCCCATGCCAGATAGCAGTAAGTCTCTTTTCATCAATTAGATTCAGCTGATCAAGTCGTGTTTGGATCCAGTCGTCTTCGTTCAAACCTGCATCCTTCATAATCCTGAGAGAGGGTATCTGGACCTCGATGGGTAGGACTGCCTCCATGCCATATACCAAAGACTGGGGTGTTGCCCCTGTTGACGTCCGCGTTGAGGTACGGTACCCATGAAGAGAAAATGGTAACATCTCGTTCCAGTCTTTGTATGTCACCGTCATCTTCTGCACAATCTTCTTGATGTTCTTATTAGCTGCTTCAACAGCCTCATTAATCTTCGACCGGTAGGGAGAAGAGTTATGATGTTGTATCTTGAACTGTTTGCAGAGCTCGGTGGTCATTGTGTTATTGAGATTTGTACCATTGTAAGTAATGATCCTCTCGGGGACACCATATCAGCATATCAGATTGTGCCGGATGAACCACACCATGATGTTCTTGGTTACTGCAACAAAGGAAGATGCCTCAACCCACTTCGTAAAGTAATCAATCTCTACCAGAATGAAACGATGTCTGTTAGACGGAGTGGGCCTGATCTCGTCGATCATGTTGATGCCCCACATTGCAAAGGGCCAAGGAGCTGTCAAAACATTCAAAGGAACCAGAGGTAAATGCACCTTATCAGCATAAACTTGGCATTTATGACAGGTTCGAGAGTGCTGATAACAATCGGCTTCCATAGTAGACCAATAATATCCTGCCCGTAGGATTTTCTTCACCATGGTATGTCCACTAGACTGAGTTCCGAAGGTACGTTCATGTAACTATGCCATGATCCTTTCTTCCTCGCTCTTCTCCATACACCGCAGTAAAGTTGAATCATGATTACGCTTATAGAGGATCCCATTATTGATGAAGAACTTCACAGTGAACCTCCTCAAAAACTTCTTATAATTAACAGATGCCCCCTCGGGGTATTCTTGAGCCTCATGATACCTCTTTACCTCGTGAAACCAGGGTTTACCTGCCATATCCTCAGTCTCAACGTCACAACAATATGCGGGTTCGTCCAACCTCTCAATGGTAATCTGGGGAGCTTCATTGTCCCACCTCGCTTTGAACATAGAAGACATGGTAGCTAGCGTGTCTGCTAACTGGTTCTCTTCTCTGGGGAAATGTTCAAAGGTTATCTCCTGAAAGTGCGGGAGCAATGTCAGTACATATTCTTTGTAAGGAAAAAGATTCAGGTGCTTCATATCCCACTCGCCTTTGATCTGACTTATCACCAGAGTGGAATCTCCGAATACACTCAAGAACTTAATCCTTAGATCAATAGCAGCTCGGAGCCCCATGACGCACGCTTCATACTCCGCCATATTGTTGGTGCAACTAAAACATAATCGGGCGGTGAATGGAGTATGACACCCCTCAGGAGATATGATTACGGTGCTAATGCCATTCCCCAATGTGTTTGATGCTCCATCAAAATACATAGACCATCGGGATCCTGCCTCAGGTCCTTCATCCGGGCCAGGTTATTCGCAGTCGGTTACCAACATGATGTTCTCATCCGGGAACTCGAAATTCATGGACTGGTAGTCATCCACGGCCTGATGCCCCAAATGATCCTCTAATACACTCCCCTTGATTACTTTTTGGGTTGTGTATTGGATGTCGTATTCGGTTAAGATCATCTTCCATCTTACTATTCTTCCGAATAAGGCAGGCTTCTCGAAAATATACTTGATTGGATCCATCTTTGATATCAACAAGGTGGTGTGTGCCAGCATATACTGTCTCAGTCGGTGAGCAACCCATGCCAAAGCGCAACAAGTTTTCTCGAGCAATGAGTATCGGGTCTCACAGTTGGTAAATCTTTTGCTAAGGTAATAAATGGCGTGATCTTTTCGACCAGACTCATCATGCTGCCCCAGTACACACCCTATTGAATTGTCCAGCACCGTCAAGTATAATATCAAAGGTCTTCCTTCCACTGGAGGCATCAGAATTTGTGGTTCTTGAAGGTATTCCTTGATTCTTTCGAAAGTGGTTTGGCATTCATCATTCCACTTTACCACTTGATCTTTCTTCAGCAGCTTGAAGATTGGATGACAAGTAGCAGTCCGATGTGAAATGAACCTGACAATGTAATTCAAACATCCCAAGAAACCTCTGACTTCTTTTTCTGTGTGGGGAGCCGGCATCTCTTGTATGGATTTTACCTTTGCAGGGTCCACCTGAATACCTTTATCACAGATGACGAAACCCAGAAGCTTACCAGACCTTACCCCGAAGGTACACTTGTTCGGATTCAACCTCAACTTGTATGTCTTCAACCTGCTAAATAGTTTCTGGAGATGATCCAAGTTCTTTTCCTCAGTTTGGGACTTGGCTATCATGTCATCAACATAAACCTCAATCTCATGGTGAATCATATCATGGAACAAAGCGACCATGCGCGCTAATAAGTTTCCCCAACATTCTTCAACCCAAAAGGCATTACCTTGTAACAGAAGGTGCCCTATTGTGTAATGAAGGTTGTCTTCTTCATATCCTCCGGAGCCATCTTGATCTGGTTATAGCCAGAAAAAACATCCATAAAGGATAATATCTTGTGTTGCAAGGTGTTGTCGACTAGAACATCGATGTGAGGAAGTGGGAAGTCGTCCTTGGGGCTTGCCCTGTTCAGATCTCTGTAGTCCACACACATCTTTACCTTACCATCCTTCTTAGGTACCGAAACCTTGTTGGCAACCCACTGCGAATAAGAAGTGACAGCTAAGAATCCGATGTCAAACTGTTTCATGACCCCTGCCTTGATTTTCTCTAACATTTTAGGGCGCATACAACAGACCTTCTACTTTACCGGAGGGCAGTCTTCTTTGGTCGGCAGGCGATGTACCACCATCAGTGTCCAAACCAGGCATATCTTCTTAGGACCAGGCGAAGATCTCAACATAATCTTGTAGCATCTGTATTAGCCATTGTTTGACACTAGGCTCCAGATTTGCACCTATTTTAACTTCCTTCTTGTCTTCCTCTGTACCCAAATTCACTGACTCAACTGGATCTTCATGAGGCTGTATGGCCCTTTCTTCCAGCTGTAGCAGTCTAGCAAGTTCTCCCGGCACCTCACAATCATCCTCACCTTCGTCCTCAGCTTGGTTGATCGGATTTTCGAAGTCATAACTGGCAGTAGAAGAACTGTTATCAATGGGATCCAGAGTGGATATGGATCTGCAGTATGATACGTGAGTGTGTGTAAGAGAATAACTGTCTTGATAAAATGGGATATAGAAAAGAAAAATAAGGACCACAAAATTTTTAGTGCAAGAAAAGTCCAATGTTTTATTGATAATATATGAAAATGACAAATAATAATAAGCCCTCACAAGCGAAGCCAAGGTGCCTCGGGCAAGGCACCGAGCCATAAATTTTCAAGTTGTTTATTACAAATCTTAAAACAAAAGTCAATTACTACGAAATAAAAGAAACAGGTATGAAGTCCTTCGCCATCCAGTTATTTAGTCCACCATTGGTTTTTGGGTAGATCCAGCTGTCGATGTCTGAATCTTCTTCAATGTCCTCAATTGCATTAACTCCCCGATTGCTGATGTATAGAGGAGGTCTTCCAATCTGTGCGCACCTAACTGCCCTTTTAGCCCCTGTAATAAAGACCAAACCAAATTTGTCAATTTTGTGAGTGAAATCAGGGAGCGGACCCCAATTGGTACACCCACCTTCTTCAACAACAGCCCTGGCATCCTTGAGAGAAGCCATCTTCAGCAGAGGTTTGTTGGTAGTAACTTCAGTTGACGCCAAAGTCTGGGGGACCTCCTCGATGTTCTGACAAGGAGTCTCTATGAACTCCCCATCCATCTCCACATAACGGAAATAATTGAGATGACTTACCATGTACTCTTCTTCACCTCGCACCGTGACAATTTTCCCTTGTACTGGGTATTTTAGCATCTGATGGAATGTGAAAGTGACTGCCCCAGCCCTATGGATCGAAGGACGACCCAGCAAGCAAGAATATGACGGTCTGATGTCCATTACATAGAAGGTGGACCCAAAGGTCTGAGAACCCACTTTGACAGGGATGTCCACCTCCCCGTGCACCATCCTTTTTGATCCATCAAAAGCCCTGACCACAATATTACTCGGCTTCAAAGTCAAACCCTCACAGTCTAAACGGTCCAACGCTTTCTTTGGCAGAACGTTCAGCGAAGACCCAGTGTCAACCAGCACATGAGCCATAGTGGTGCCCTTGCATTCAATCGAGATATGCAGGGCATCATTATGATTTCTCCCTTTAGTGGTCAAATCCGCATCTGAAAATCCTAGCCCATTGTCAGCAGTCTGGCTAGCCACACAATCTTTGAACTGATCTGCAGAAGTTTCCTACGGCACATGCGCAGTCTTGAGAAATGCAATCAAATCCTTTGCATGGGCTTCAGAACACAATAACAGCGACAACATGGAAATCTTTGATGGGGTTTGCCCCAGTTGTTCGACCACATTGTAGTCGCTTTTCTTGATAATTTTTAGTATTTCCTCTATTTCTTATTTAGAGGCTTCCACCACAATTTTTCTAGGCGCCTCCGTCCGGGAAGGCTCACCTATGATTTATTTGCCCCGAGTTTTAGATGGCTCGGCGACATGGGTGATAACTGGAGTAGGAACTGGAACAATGGTTGATGTACTAGCGGGTTGAATAACAACAGGTTTGTGGACAGTTGGAGGGGAAATCTCGGGAGAAAAGAGTCTTCCACTTCTGGTTACTTTGCTAGCCCCGACAATATTACTGACATCAGTATCAGCTTCTTCATTATTCAACTCTTGCTTAATTCCATGATAATACACATCAACACCATAGTGCCATGGGACAACCTTGTCTGAAGTGTATGGGATGGGACCAGGAACGGTGATTATTAGCGGAGCAATTCTTGGAATTGGTGTAATCCTAACAGGTTTTCTCGAGGAAACATTTGAAGGATTGGCCAAAATGGTTATGATGGCAACATCTTCATTGGGAACAACAGGAATCATAGTCTTCTCAAACATAATCTCTTTTTTATCCATCAGGCACTAAACACCTGTCTTCAACAAACGGCAACCAGTAGGTAGAATCGAGCACATGTGACAACCTGCACCACAACCCAGGAATACACTGGCCAACAGAAGATTCCTCTTAACAATCATAAGAGGAGTAGAAATTTCTTCAACAAAGGTCACAAAAAAATCATTGTCAACAGCATTAACCCCACGACCATGTTTGGGCATAGGAGCAGTTATTACATTCGGCTTTTCTGGAGAATCAAACTCTATCTCCTTAGCTTCCAACAAATCTTGTGCTTTGTTTCTCAAAGCCCAGCAGTCATTGGTATCATGGCTAGGACTCTCAGAGTGGTAGGCACACCGCGCGTTGGGATTGTATCTAGGAGAGGTAGTGTTGGGATTTTTGGGAGCCTCGCTTAATGTGGTCAAGTTGGATTTTAGCAGGTGAGGTAGCACTTGAGCCAATGTCATGCTAATGCGGGTAAACTGCCGCCATGGCCTTTGCACCCTCTGTTGATTGTTGCATTGTGGAGAAACATCGGGTCTTAGTATCATTATAGCACTTACTGTTGGATGGTGTTCAGATCTGTTTTGGCCCCTTGGACTATAAACAACACTGGCTTCCTTCTTACCAGTAAAAGGTTTCTTTATCGAACTCAAAGAAGCATCCTTCTTTATTTTGCCACTTCGAATTCCTGCCTCCACTCTTTCTCCAGTTAAAATCAACTCGGTGAAACCAGACGATGAACTATCGATCAAGTGGTTGAAAAATGGACCAGACAGCATCCCCAGGAACATATCAACCAACTCCCTATCAGATAAAGGGGGTTGAACTCTGCCAGCCAAATCTCTCCATTTCTGAGCGTAATATTTGAAACCTTCGCCTACACCCATGGACATACTCTGGAATTGAGTACGAGTGGGAGCAAGGTCGGTATTATACTGGCACTGCTTGTAGAAAGCAGCGGCAAGATCTTCCCAATTTAGAACATTGGCCCCTTCCTACTGGTAGAACCATTCAAGCTGAGTCCCTGACAGACTATCTTAAAATAAGTGCACCCACAAATTTCTATCAGCAGTGTGGGGTTGAATTTTCCTGACATAAGAGCGGAGATGGAGTTTTGGACAAGACACTCCATCATACTTAGCAAAAACTGGAGCCTTGAACTTCTGAGGGATGATCACTCCAAATACCAGTCCTAGTTCTCCGAAATCCAAACCAGTTACTTTATGAACTTCCATAGCACTCAGACGGTCTTCTAGATGCTTGTACCTATCCTCGACAGGAGGATATTGCTCATCATCAAAATCAGTGTCATTATCAGAAACCGCATGACTAGGGCCTTTTTCTTCTTCTTTGTTCTCCCCTTCTTTGGATGAAGAGGTCAGATCAGTTTGATGTTTCAACCTTTCTCCAAACCTTCTGCCCATGTTCAGAAGTCCGACCTTCTTCTTCTTTTTCTTATTCTTTTCTTTCAGAATGAGAGTTTTCAGATCCTCTTGCCCCTTAGCCAGACTTATGAACATTTATTGGAATTGGGTGTTCTGTGCCTGAAGCTCTTTGATGGCTTGATCAGAAGACATTTCTACTAAAATAAATAGCGACGAAGATAAGAAACCTGTAGTGGTAACTGTGATGATGTGCATGATAATGGGATGCGCATGTAATGATTTCAAAGACTTTGGGAAATTTAAATTTGCAAACCAAAAATATCAAAACTTTATTAGCTTAACTTAGAAATGTTCAACAATGCCATTAAGGCGTTACAAAGAAGTAAATAAAAATAAATCTAAAGCTAGAAGAGAAAAATCAAAAGTCCCATGGACGCTTTCTATTTGTGTTGATGTAGTCATTGAGCACTCTTTCCTCATCGAGCTGTCTGGTGAGCTTCAAAACCTTCCACTCTTGCTCATGAAACTTCTCCTTATAAGTATCTCTCTCATTCTTCAGCTAAATCCAAGACCTCTGTAGCTCCCCAAGATCAGTAGGCGTGTAAGGATAGAGAACTGTGTAAGGAATACCGTCTTCAGTAGTGGGTTCCACAATTACTGGTAATACTGCTGCATATGGCATCACAAGCTTCTGTGCACGAGCTCGGACCCATTGGAGATAAGGATGTATAGGAAGGGAAGTCTTTGGTCCCAACTCACGGGGGTCTGATCTATTTACCATGCCCCAAGCTCGTATGAACCTCCGGCGATGCCCTTCAACATCCTCTTCATAGTCGAATGCAATATCCTCGAGAAGTAACCTATGGGGACCATCTCTCCGAGCACGACCAAATTGTAGTAAAGCTAGGCAAGGATTGTAGGTTATACCTCCTCTGATACCCAGTAATGGGACATTAGGGTACCCCCCACAGCGGTCAATAACAGCAACGTCTTCCATAGCCCGAGAACACCAAATAATATCTGTATGAGCAAGTGAAATTATTTTGTGCGACCAACCTAAACCTTCTTCGTTCTTCAGCACAGACTTAGGGAGGTGAGAAATAAACCACCTTGACAACAATGGCATGCAGCACATAAGAGTTCCTCTTCTTCTTGTGGTACAAGTATAGAGGGCGTGCAAGATATCTCCAAGCAAGGTAGGCACAGGATTGCGAGAAAGGAAAATCTTGATAGAATTCACATCTATAAAGGAATCTGGATTAGGTAAGAGAACCAAACCATAAATAAGAAGAGCCAAGACATCTTCAAAATCCTAAAAATCTAGATCATCCCAGAATAGCTTAGCTTGGTCTATCAGAAATTTGGCTAGAAAACCTTCGACTCCGCTTCGAGTTTCCCAATTGGATATCACATCAACCCGTTTCAAATGCAAAGCTGAGGCAATGACTTCTGTCTTAGGAACTTCTTCTATACCTGTGAAGGGTACCTGTTCAAGAATGGATATGCCCAATAGATGTTAGAATTCCTCCAAGGTGGGTACCAACTGATAATCTGGAAAGGTGAAACATTGATGCTCATGATCGAAGAACTGAAAAAGTACACTCATCATCTGTTCATCGGGGTTTGAAGTAACCAAGCTGAGAAGTTGACCATGTCTCTTAATGAACATAGAGGTTTCAGAAGTCTTTGACACTAGCTCTTTGAGTTGGGATGGTATCTCCACAAAGTTGACTCAGATAGTCTTTCTACGTGCGGAAGCCATGATCTGCAAAACAGAGCAAAGATAAATTCTATGGGTCTTTGAAATGGTTAGTGTAATGAAGCATGTATGCTATGTTATGATGCATTATATCATGGTACAAAAAAACAACAGGTATAGCAGATAACAGGCATAGCAAAGACAAACAAGTCACACAAAGCCCTTAGGTTTAAGGCTTGCATGAGGTCAAAGGTAATACCCTCTTGAAGTTAAGTTGGTTTCAACCTGTCCTAGAAAAAGTAACCGGGTTCTAGGGGATCTCAATATCACTAACCATCCTCCATCAGTCATGGTTTTAGCTCACACAATATTTTCTTACAGCCGGAACTATCTCGAGAGTATGGTCTCAATGAGTGTAGCATCGAGTATCAACCAGTTCTCAGCTTTAGACCGAGACCGGCTATCTCAATACTTTCTAATGGCCAAGTTGGATGATTAAAGGTTCTAAGGTCAGTTGATGCTTAATGACACCACGCGGCGGACCCGTATCCTCCTCGTTTCTCCACAAGGGATACCGATACCAACAAAAGTGCCACACCAATGTAGCCACTGCTTCAACCGTATCGGTCTACGCTGTACAGTTCCCTCACAGTCTATTGCTACTTACCTAAAAGGTATTCCCCAGATCCGGGTTAGGATCTATAGCAACCCTAAACAAAACCCTTAAAAGTAAATCAAACAAAACAAACAAGAGAAGCAATTATGATGAACTAGATCCTAAGGTATACCCCACTTATTAAGTCCCCAGCAGAGTCTCCAGTTATGTGATACGGTGGCAGAATTGACTGTTTTGAAATGCTGGTTTGTATTTTGCGTTTTGTGTTTGCAAAATGTCGCGGTAAGCAAGAGTCGCCACCAACTTTTATTTCATCCAACCGGAAAGGAAAAAAGTACAGAAAAAAAATCCTTTTTTGAGATATTCTGAGTACGGGGGGGGGGGGGGGGGGGGGGGGGGGTAGATTATAGAAATGGAAGGTGTTAGCACCCTTTCTATCCATGGTTTTCCATGGGCTCTTTGGTACTTGCTTATCTTTTAAAATTGCTTGTGTATGTGCTTTGTTTGGAAAAAGTTTGACTTCGTGATAACCCCTTGTATCAGTCCTCAAGGGTGTGACGAAGTTGTTTTGAAAATTGTTTTGAAAAGTGTAAGTGTAAAAAGTTTTGATTTGAGCGAGTACCTACTAGCATCTACCTACTGGAAAAAAAGATTGTTTCTATTCTTGTTCCTTTAGACAACACTATCCTATTATTAAGAAATAGGTAGCGCCGTCGTTGGAGTTGTAAGGGTCAATTCGAAAGGGACGTACGATCACTAAAGTAATGTTAGGATACCTTAGTAATAACCCTAGAGTCTTAAGATCATATTCGAGGAAACCTTTCCGAGGAAACATTTTCGAGGCAACGTTTGATCTTTTTTAGACAGGAGGGAAACCACTAAGACAAACTATACTTAATGATCGTTTACCGAAAGCAACCGAAGTGAGAGTATACTCTAGGAGTGATATATGTGAGTGATTTTTTTCCAGTTATTTATCTTTGCACATTAGGGTTTTCTAACTGTATTAATTTGTCATGCATTCTTATCATACAATCCTATTAACATACATCTAAACAGTCAAGTATTTACGGGAATTAAAATGCGAGAAAGTAAATATACGCTATTACAAGGCTTCAGGGAGGGGATTAATTACATATCCAAAAACCCGGGAAAAAGCGATAAATAAAACCCTAGATTAAACTATTACAAACCATGAACAATTACAAAAATATTAACAAAAAAATAAATAATACGCGCGCGATGAATCAAATACGAGACAACTAGGGTTTTGACCCTTGACTTAAACCTAATTGCGATTAGTTAAAAAAATGTTTTTGTTTTGTTTGGTTATTTAGGAAAATAGAGAAATTATTACATTCAATTAAAAAAAAGATGAAAAGCCTAATTCTAATTAATTTTAATTTTAAGAAAAAAATGAATTAATTTATTCTAAAACCTTTTTTTTTGTGTATTTTTATTTATTTGAAAAAAATAGAATATAAAAAATAGAAATTAACCTAATTCTCTAATTTAATTTTAATTGCGAAAATAAATTAAGGTTTCCATAGGTTAAACTAAATTACATCAAACAACTAAAATAAAAAAGTCTAATTCTATCTTTTTTTTATTATTGATTTTATGATTTTTTTTTATGAAAAAAAATGAATTAATTTGTATATTAAAATAAATAATGAAAATTAAAAGAATAAAAATAAAGAAAAGAAATAATAAAAGAAAAGTAAATGGGCCTGGATGTTGTTGCTGAAAAAGGGGATAAAAACTAAATTTTTGAGCCCAAAAAGGCTAAGGCCTGTTTGACTTTGCCTTAATCCAGTATGCATGCTTGATTCAGGCGCATGGTGGTCCTTCCAAGGTGGCATGTTGATCTGGGGACATTGATGGATCAGAGGGTCAGATCTTGATGGTGCACGGTGGATGCAGGAGGCTGTAGTGTACTGGAATTCCTGAAACAAAATAATATGAACAAAGTTTGGGACCTGGGGATCGAACCCAGGTCCTCTTGCATAATTCCACTCCCACGCTACCAACTGTGCTATGCATCTTATTTGTATATATAATAACAAGAATATATAATATATCAAACACAAAGTTAACTAAGAAAAAGGCGCGGAATTTCAAACTGCCCAACCAGGGAGTGCCACGCATCCATCTTCTTCCTCCCGTCCGTCGTTTTAGATAACAACACCTTTACCTACGGACAAGGTGCTATAGCCATAACCCTGTGTATTTCAAAAATGACATCCGAGCAATATAAATGACATCCCAAAACAACAAAGCAAACCCTAGCTATGGCAACTTCATGTACAAGCGTTAGAAATTCAATTAAATGATACCAAAAGTTTGCAAACTTAATGACAAGCACGAATATATCATCAAAATATGCAATGGATAAGCAAAATAATGAAAACGGTTTTGAGTTTGGGAGCATGTCGTGATACCTATATCTCATAATTCTAGGCATGAGAGAGTTGCAAATGAGTAGGATTCCTTCTGGAGATGTCCATTAATCTATTGGCAACTTGAGAACGGCACAAATTGACCTCTAACACAAAAATTGGATCACCATTTCTCTTGCAATTTTTTGAGTTTTGCTTCACCTCTGCACGGCTGCTTCTAACCCCTATAGGCCAGGTGTTGAGAAATATAGGAGGGAAAATTTTGGGGTACACTAAAGGCTAACTTGGTAACATTGCGTGATCCACCATGAAATCCCAATGTTTCATCTCCGAAATATAATCCTAACGCCAAATGTGCCTATCACTCTAACATCCCCATACATGATACTGATCAATGTTGGGCTCTGAAGTGCAAGATTCAAGACCTCATCAACAACAAGACTATTGATTTTGATCCACCTACAACTCCGAATGTTATAACTGCACCAATTTCAAATCATGACAAAGGTGTCAATGCAATTGAAGGCACTGCTTTTGATTCTTCTGTTGAAGATTTAACTACTCCACTGACCATTGTTAAAGAAAATTTACTGAGAGCTGGAGTTTTCCCTGGTTGTTTAAATGGCTTAAATTGCCGTGCTCTACAAAAGAATGGATGCGAATGGGTGAAAAAAGCGGTTCAACACCTGATAGATAGTTATGAAATCCTGTTTGAATGAACTCCGGCCATTAAAAGTTTGAATGAAAAAGCTAAAGAAATATCCATCATAACCATTTCCAATAAACCTATTAGGATCTCTTCAAAAGGTCCTATTAAGATTTCCAATGAAATGAGGATTTCCCCCTTAATAATTACTACTCTGGGGCCAATTACTTATTCTTCCGATAAGGCAATCCCTTGGAATTATGGTGCTGAAGTATACTACCATGGAATTAAGCAAGACTCCTGGATTAATGTAGACAAAACTGATGATGTTAAAAATATTGTTGGTTCTAGAAAGGTGACAAGGACGGGCAGAATCTTCTCTCCTAACATTTCACCTCCAACTACTACAACTACACCAGTTCACATTACTATAGACAAACCTAGTGCTGACACTAGGGGCAAAGAAAAAATGGTTGATCCTGCTAGGATAAAGGCGCCTACTAAAGACATTGCTACTGAGTAACCCTCTATCCAAGAAATGGAGGAGATTTTGAAGATCATAAAGAAGAGTGATTTTAAGATAGTAGAGAAGCTGTGAAAGATCTCTATGTTATCTTTGTTACTTTACTCTAATGCTCACGCTCAAGCAATGATCAAATTTTATGAGACCACAGCCGATCAATTTGAAAATTATGTGGCGAGTTTGACTGTTGATAATGGATTGTGGTCCTCTGATGCTGACTTGACACCAGTTGGAAGAAATCATAACAAGGCTTTGCATGTCTCTATTGAATGCAAAAGAACTACTTTGTACCATGTCTTGGTGGATACAGGGTCCTCTCTAAATGTCTTACTGAAAGGTGCCTTAGATCGGTTGGATTGCAAAGCTCTGGTGTTGAAGCCAAGTGACATAGTCGTAAGGGCTTTTGATGGATCTACTAGGATGGTGCATGGAGAAGTAAACCTCCCCATTAAAGTTGGTTCACAAGTTTTCAACTCTACTTTTCATGTGATGGACATCCGTCTCGCTTATTCTTGTTTACTTGGAGGCCCTTGGATACATGGGGCAGGAGCAGTGACGTCCACCCTTCACCAAAAATTGAAATATCCAGTCAAGGGAAAGATCATTACTGTCTGTGGTGAAGAAGAGTTCATGGTGAGCCATCTCAATTCATTCAAATATGTGGAAATGGATGGTGAGTTTATAGAGACTCCTTGCCAAGCCCTCGAAGTGGTTCCTCCCATGGTTGCCATGGCTACTCCTGATGCTCCAAAAGCTGGTGAAGTTATGCCAAGGATGTTTTCACTCAAAGACGCTTGCGCTGTGGTCGAAGATGGAAGTTGTACTGTTTGGGGGTAACTCCCTAACATTTCGTTTAAAGCAGACAAGTTTGGGCTGGGTTTCACTGCCAAAGCTTAAAAGGAGGTCAGACGTGCTCGCATAGGAAAATCACCTCTTCGCATTGGAAATCGTGAAGTGAATGCTCTTGAAGATTCCGACAATGACTATGATTTTGATGACTGGATCTACCAAACTGCCGGAGAAGAGCTCAACAACTGGTGTGCCAAGGATTTCGTTCCTATCTCCTTCAACAAGGAGTAATTACTAATTAATGTTTTTATCAGTTCAAGAACTTTGTTTGTAATTTAATTTCAAACAATGATGTTAAGCCATGTGCCCTGCCCGAGGCACTATGGTCCATTTGTTAAGGGTTTGTTCATTTCTATATGCCATATGATCATTTAATGAAAAACATTGGACACTTTGCATTCAAGTTTTACGCTCATTGTCTTTCTTTCATTTTATTGCATTTTTTAAAAAAATAGCCATGTATCTTACATGCACACAAACACACTTGTAGATCCTCATCCACTCTGATCTCATTGCCAATGACTCTGCTACTGCCAGCTATGACTTTGAACATCCAATTAACCAAGATGAAGATGAAGGCAAACAAGATTTTGAAATACCAGGGGAATTAGCCAGACTTATGATGCAAGAGGAGAAAGCCATTCAACCTGATGAAGATCCAGTTGAAGTGATCAACCTAGGTATTGAGGAAGACAAGAAAGAGGTCAAGATCAGCGCTAACTTGGAAGATAGTATCAAAGGTAGATTGGTCAAGATGTTACATGACCATGTTGAAGTGTTTGCTTGGTCATATGAAGTATGTCGGGGCTTGATACCGACACTGTAGTTTATCATCTACCAACAAAGGAAGATTGTCCTTTATTCAAGCAAAAGGTATATTGTATACGGCCAGAAATGTCTGAAAAGATAAAAGTCGAGGTAATGAAGCAATTCAATGCAGGTTTTCTAGCAGTGACGTCATATCACCAATGGGTGGCAAATGTGGTCCTCGTGCCAAAGAAGGATGGAAAGGTTCGTATGTGTGTAGACTATAGGAATATGAATAGGGAAAGCCCCAAAGATGATTTCCCTCTACCCCATATTGACGTTTTGGTCGACAAAACAGTTCAACATAAAATCTTCTCCTTCATGGATGGTTTCTCTGGCTATAATAAAATCAAAATGGCTCTTGAGGAAATGGAGAAAACCACTTTTGTTACACAGTGGGACACTTTATGCTATAAGGTCATGCCTTTAGGTTTAAAGAATGCAGGGGCAACCTATCAACGAGTTATGGTAGCTCTTTTTCATTATATGATCCATCATGAGATGGAAGTGTATATTGATGATATGATTGCAAGGTGTTAAACTGAGGAACAACACCTTGATCATCTTCACAAGTTGTTTGAGAGGTTGAAGAAATACAAGCTAAGGCTGAATCCTAACAAATGCACTTTCGGGGTAAGATTTGTGAAACTCTTAGGGTTTGTCATCAGTGAAAAAGGTATTGAGGTCGACCCTGCAAAAGTCAAAGCAATACAAGAAATGCCAGCTCCTTGTACTGAGAAGGAGGTCAGGGGTTTTTTAGGTCGACTTAACTACATTGCTCGTTTCATATCTCACTTGACTGCTACTTGTGAGCCAATCTTCAAACTCTTAAATAAAGATCAAGTAGTCAGATGGAACGACGACTGCCAAGCAGCCTTTGACAAGATCAAGGAATATTTACAAGATCCTCCCATCCTGATGCCTCTAATTGAAGGAAGACCGTTGATTATGTACTTGACGGTATTAGATAATTCAATGGGGTGTGTGATGGGCCAACATGATGAGTCTGGATGACTGTGAAACAAGATATTCACTGCTCGATAAAACTTGATGCGCTTTGGCATGGGCTGCTCGCTGGCTAAGACATTATATGTTGACTCATACCACTCTATTGATTTCTAAGATGGATCCTATCAAGTATATCTTCGAGAAGCCAGCTCTCTCTGGACGAATAGCTAGGTGGAAAATGATCTTGACCGAATACGACATTCAGTATACCATACAAAAAGAAGTCAAAGGAAGTGTAATAGAGGATCATTTGGCCCATCAAGTTGTTGATGACTACCAATCCATGAAATTTGAATTCCCGGACGAGAATATCATGCTGATAACTGATTGCGAAAAGCCTGGACTGTATGACGGACCTGAACAAGGATCCCAATGGACTATGGTTTCTTGATGGAGCTTCCAATGCTTTAGGTAACAGAATTGGTGCTGTGATTATTTACCCCGAAGGTGGCCATACACCTTTCATTTCCAATCTATACTTCGACTACACAAACAACATGGCCGAGTATGAAGCATGCATCTTGGGTCTTAAGGCTGCTGCCCCTATTCAATCTTCTTATACCTGAGGATGTAGGTTGGCTGGTCTGCCTTTCGTGATCTGAAGGTGGAAGATGATTGAACACTAGAGTGCCAAGAAATTTGCACTTGCATGAAGTGAATGTCAATCGACAATATCGGGAATGGGCTTACAAATTCCATTTGGATGGCGACGGAGAATCGTCGGAGATGGGCTTAAAGATGCCATCCAAAAAAGATATCAGTCACATAAGAGATTCCTTTGCGAGAATTCCTGTACCTGTCATAGAGGAGGACTTCGCCGGGGAATGCTGATTTATGTCCTGGGAAATAAAGTCTAGGAGCTTCGGTTGTTCATTACTCTACTGGGGAATATGAAATCGACCGTATCTAGTCGGGTCCAGGTTTTACAGTGTTGTAAACTGTTGTCCAGAGATAAAAGAGAAGAAACATGTATAAGGCTTTCTCGGGATAAGTCCATGCAAAACTACGTCAAGTGATTCATGAAAAGGAGTCTGGATAGTAGGGCCATGAGAAGGAACTTGGATAGTAGGGTTTCTTAGAAATGAAAGCATGGGTAGTAGGGCTGTGAGAAGGAACCTGGGTAGTAGGGTTACTTTGAAATGAAATCCTGGATAGTAGGACTGTGAGAAGGAACCTGGATAGTAGGGTTACTTCGTAATGAAAGCCTGGATAGTAGGGCTGCGAGAAGGAACCTGGATAGTAGGGTTACTTAGAAATGAAAGTCTGGATAGTATGTCTATGAGAAGGAACCTGGATAGTAGGGTTACTTATAAATGAAAGCCTGGATGGTAGGGTTGTGAGAAGGAACCTGGGTAGTAGGGTTACTTCGAAATGAAAGCCTGGGTAGTAGGGCTATGAGAAGGACCCTGGATAGTAGGGTTACTTCGAAATGAAATCCTAGATAGTAGGGCTATGAGAAGCAACCTAGATAGTAGGGTTACTTCGAAATGAAAGCCTGGATGGTAGGGCTTTGAGAAGGATCCTGGGTAGTAGGGTTACTTCGAAATGAAAGCCTAGATAGTAGGGCTATGAGAAGGAACATGGGTAATAGGGTTACTTCGAAATGAAAAGCCTGGATGGTAGGGATGTGAGAAGGAACCTGAGTAGTAGGTTTACTTCGAAATGAAATCCTGGATAGTAGCGCTATAAGAAGGAACCTGGGTAGTAGGGCTAATTCGAAATGAAAAGCCTGGATAATAGGGTTGCAAGAAGGAACCTGGATAGTAAGGTTACTTCGAAATGAAAGCCTGGGTAGTAAGGCTACTTCATTTGATCACGTAGATTAGTTGACCTGTTTGATTTCGGGAACTGATTTTCGATTAGTTGTCTGCAGATATGACGTGTATAGCTTTACAGATATAATCTTGAACTGTTGGAAATGTGATGATAACTATCTTTCCTGAAAGGTACATGATTAATCATATGCGATGCATGAAATGCATTGTATGATGATGTTCTCAAAAAAATGAGATTATGCTGTATGCAATATGTATGTGTACGTCATGATGTATGAACATGAAATGCTATTGTGACATATCTGAGTCTGGGAAAATAAATCCCTGACTGCTGCCAGAGAATACTGGAAATTGAATTCCCGACGGTTGTAGGAAAAGTGGTTCTTCTACTTCCACTGGGGATGATGAGCGGAGATGACTATGTCGTGGATTTACCCCTTTCTATTTGTGAATATTCTGCCGAGGAGAGACTCTGCTTGAGAATAACTCTGCGGGGGAATAACTCTGTCTGAGGGAGGAGATGCTTTGTTGGATGATTTTACCGATTCAGAAATAAACCCTGCCGGGGGATGAACTTCCGTAGCTGGAGGAATAAAATCTGTTGGGGATTGAGCTTCTGTATTCAAAGAAATAAACTCTGCTCGGGAGAAAACTTTATGAACCGCTTGCAATTATAAAATTCGGCTGGGGAATATTGACGTCGACTCTCTGAAGGAACTTTGCTGGGGAAAGTAACTCTTGTTTGGGGAAGCCGATGTCAGAGCTTTGGTTGCCTATACTCTGTGGGGAGTGTAGACATTTCGGGGTCACATGTAATGGTGACCTTATCCCAAAACTGTCTCTGCCCCTGTACCTACTGGAAGGAGTAACTGTCGGGCTCAACATGTTTTTTTAGTTTTTGCCCCGTTCCTTAAGTCGTGAGCAACTGTCTTTCTGTTTCATATGCAAATATTCGTGATTAGAAATTATATTCAAATACATATGTCAAGAATAAATCATTAGACTTTTTTGCAAAACAAAACAGGAAAAGAAAAACAAATGGTTTTGTAAAAATGACTTGTATTAATTTCTAGAAGTTGGTCTATAACAGGCGCTTTTGTACAAGGAAGCTGACACTCTAGTAAGAGAATGCCGCCGTGAAAATGAAAGCTATACAATATTGTGTACAAAGAGAAGAAAATAACAATGTGTAATAATCCCATTGAGTTTCAATTCTGCTATTGCCGCTATGTCTTCGAGCGTCTCATCACCTTGCTGCTTGTCTGAAGCTGACTGGATTGATTGGTTCTATTTGAAGCTTGATAGATGATACTGAAGTCTGGCCACAAGGTGATCCAATGGGACATAATGATACACTTAAAATCCCTAACTTTTTCCTAGACCGCCCTTTCGTGTTTTCAGTCCACCGGGATACCCTTTTTTGCCCAAGCCGCATTTTCAGGTTTTCGACTTGCCGGGTGTACAGATTTTTTCGTTTTCATTCCTAATTTTTTCCCGACCCCTTTTGGTTCGTCGGGAAGCCCTTATTTTTTCCTAGGCCATTCGACCTAGCGGGTGTTTAATCATGTGTATTATTTTTTCACTATGTTCGCATTGACAGGGTGAGGAAGGTCGTCACTGTCCATGGTGGTCAGGATCATGGCTCCACCCGAAAAATGTTTTGATCAGAAATGGCTCTTCGTATGTGGGAGTCTATTTTCCCCTAGGATCACCTTGCGGCAGTATGATGCGCTTGATCACTAGATCCCCGACTTGATATTCTTGGCGTTTGTCTTTTTTGTTGAAAGCCTTGATCATTCGTTTTTGATACATTTGACCATGCAGACAACATTAAGTCTCTTCTCATCTATCATATTCAGTTGATTAAATCGAGTCTGGATCCAGTCGTCTTCGTTCAAAACTGCATCCTTCATGATCCTCAGAGAAGGGATCTGGACCTCAATAGGAAGGAAAACCTCCATACCATATACCAGAGAGTAGGGTGTTGCCCTTGTCGATGTTCGCGCGGAGGTGCGGTACCCATGAAGAGAAAATGGTAACATCCCATGCCAATATTTGTATGTCACCTCCATCTTCTGTATAATCTTCTTGATATTCTTATTAGCTGCTTCGATAGCGCCATTCATCTTTGGCCGGTAGGGGGAAGAATTATGATGATGTATCTTGAATTGCTTACAGAGTTCAACGATCATCGTGTTATTGAGATTCGTACCATTGTCAGTGATGATTCTCAATGGAACACTATACCGACATATCAGGTTATGCTTGATAAATCACGCCACAACATTCTTGGTAACAGTAGCAAAGAAGGCAGCTTCAACCCACTTCGTGAAGTAATCAATGGCCACCAGGATGAAGCAATGCCCATTGGAAGTTGTAGGTCTAATCTCTTCGATCATGTCAATGCCACACATTGAAAAGGTCCAAGGACCTGTCAAGACATTCAAAGGCACCGAAGGCACATGCACTTTATCAATGTAGATTTGGAACTTGTGGCAAGTTCGGGAGTGCTGATAACAATCTGCTTCCATAGTGGACTAATAGTATCGTTCCCGTAGGATCTTCTTAGCCATGGTATGTCCACTAGAATGAGTGCCAAAGGTACCTTTATGTAAATCTGCCATAATCCTCTCTGCTTCGCTCTTGTCTACGCACCACGGTAAGGTAGAGTCGTGGTTACGCTTGTAGAGGATTCCATTACTGAGGAAGAATTTTATGGAGAACCTTCTCAGAAACTTTTTTCATTGACAGATTCCCCCTCGAGATACTCTTGAGCCTCGAGATACCTTCTTACTTCGTGAAACCAAGGTTTGTCTGCTACCTCTTCAGTATCAATCTTACAGCAGTACGCTGGTTCATCCAACCTTTCAATGGTGATTCGGGGAGCTTCGTTGTCCCACTTGACTTTGAACATAAAATACATGGTGGCTAGCACGTCCGCTAACTGATTCTCCCCTCGTGGGAAATGTTCAAAGGTTACCTCCTCAAAGTGTGGGAGCAATGTCAGCACGTGCTCTTTGTACGGGATGAGGTTCGGATGCTTCGTATCCCACTCTCCTTTAATCTGACTTATCACCAAGGCTGAATCCCCGAAAACATTTAAGAACTTGATCCTCAGGTCAATAGCAGCTTTGAGACCCATGATGCATGCTTCATACTCCGCCATGTTGTTGGTACAGTTGAAGCATAGTCGAGCGGTGAAAGGAGTATGACAGCCTTCAGGAGATATGATTACAGCACCAATTCCATTACCTAGTGCGTTCGAAGCTCTGTCAAAAACCATAGTCCATCGGGATCCTTCTTCAGGTCCTTCATCTAGTCCAGGTTCTTCATAGTCAGTCACTAGCATAATATTCTCGTCCGGGAACTCAAAATTCATGGGCTGGTAGTTATCCAGGGCCTGATGAGCCAAATTATCAGCCAATACACTTCCCTTGTTTGCTTTATGGGTTGTATATTAGATATCGTATTCGGTTAAGATCATATTCCATCTTGCTATTCTTCCGGAGAGAGCGGGCTTCTTGAAGATGTACTTGATGGGATCCATCTTAGATATCAACAAAGTAGTATGGGTCAACATATATTGTCTTAGTCAGCGAGTAACCCATGCCAAAGTGCAACAAGTTGTCTCGAGCAGTAAGTATCGTGTTTCACAATCGGTAAACTTTTTTCTAAGGTAGTATATTGCGTGCTCTTTTCGACCAGACTCGTCATGTTGCCCCAGCACACACCCCATTGAATTGTCTAACACTGTTAACTACATTATCAAAGGTCTTCCTAAAATCGGAGGCATCAGAATTGGTGGTTCTTGAAGGTATTCCTTGATTATTTCGAAAGCAATTTGGAATTATTCATTCCATTTTAAAACTTGATCTTTCTTCAGGAGTTTGAAGATCGGCTCACAAGTAGCAGTCAAATGTGAAATGAACCTAGCGATGTAATTTAGGTGTCCCAAGAAACCTCTAACTTCTTTCTCAGTACAGGGAGACGACATTTCTTGTATGTTCTTCACCTTTGTAGGGTCTACCTGAATACCCTTGTCACTAACCATGAACCCCTGAAGTTTACCAGACCTTACCCCGAAGGTGCACTTGTTCATATTCAGTCTCAACTTGTATGTCTTCAACCTGTCAAACAGCTTTTGTAGATGATCAAGGTGTTCTTCCTCAGTTTGAGACCTGGCTATCATGTTATCAACATAAACTTCTATCTCATGGTGAATCATATTGTGGAACAAAGCTACCATGGCTCGTTGATAAGTTGCCCCAACATTCTTCAACCCAAAAGGCATCACCTTGTAACAGAAAGTGCGCCATTGCATGACGAAGGTTGTCTTCTCCATGTCTTTGGGTGCCATCTTGATCTGGTTATAGTTGGAGAAACCATCCATGAAGAAAAATATTTTGTGTTGTGCGGTGTTATCAACTAGAACATCGATGTGGGGAAGCGGGAAGTCATCCCTGGGGCTTGCCCTATTCACGTCTCTGTTGTCCATACACATTCGTACTTTACCGTCTTTCTTAGGTATCAGAACGATATTAGCAACCCACTGTGGATAGGAGGTGACGACTAAGAACCCAATGTTGAACTGTTTCATAACCTCTGCTTTGATCTTCTCTAACATTTCAGGGCGCATACGGAAGACCTTTTGCTTTACCGGAGGGCAATCTTCTTTAGTCTGGAAATAATGAACCACTATATTTGTGTCTAGTCCCGACATGTCTTCATATGACAAGGAGAAGATCTAAAAATAATCGTGCAACATTTGTATCAACCGCTGTTTGAAACTAAGCTCCAGATTTGCACCAATCTTGACTTATTTTCTGTCTACCTCTATTCCCAAGTTTATCGTCTCAACTGGATCTTCATGAGGCTGTATAGCCCTCTCTTCCTGCTGTAACAGTCTAGCAAGTTCTCCAGGTACCTCACAATCTTCCTCACCTTTTCCCTTGGCTTGGTTGATCATATTTTTGAAGTTATAACTGGGAATAGCAGAACTGTTATCAATGGGATCCAGAGTGGATATGGATCTGCAGTTTGATATGTGAGTGTGTGTAAGAGCATAGCTGTGTTGATAAAGTGAAAAGCAGAAAAGAAAAAATAGAGAGCGCAAAATTTGTATGCAAGAACGTCCAATGTTTTATTGATGACATATGATCATGACATATAATAACTCTCACAAATAAAACATTGTGCCTCGGGTAAGACACAAGGCCATAGAGTTTATATTGTTTATTACAAATCCGAAAAATAAGTAAGACAATTACTGTTGAACAAAAGAAATTGGCACAAAATCTTTGGCCGTCCAGTTACTACGTCCACCGTTGGTAGTAGGGTAGATCCAACTGTCAATATCAGAATCCTCATCATCGTCTTCTATAGCATTGACCCCATTATTGCTGATGCGTAGGGGAGGTCCTCCAGCCCGAGCACGTCGAACAACCCTTTGAGCTCCTGAAGTAAAGGCTAAACCAAATTTGTCAGTTTTATGAGGAAAATCAGAGAGTTGTCCCTAAATGGTACAACCACCTTCTTCAACTACTTCTTTGGCGTCCTTGAGAGAAGCCATCTTCAAAGGAGGTTTGGTGATCTTCGGCGCACTGGTGATAGTCTCGTTTGATGCCAAAATCTGGGGAACCTCTTCAAAATTTTGACAAGGGGTCTCTATGAACTCATCGTCCATCTCCACATACTTGAAGGAGTTCAGATGGCTCACCATATACTCCTCTTCACCATGCATGGTGACAATCTTCCCCTTCACTGGATACTTCAACATTTGGTGCAATGTAGAAGTAACGGCCCCAGCTTCATGGATCCAAGGATGACCCAACAACACAAGAGTAAGATGGCCTGATATCCATGACGTAGAAGGTGGATTCAAAGGTCTGGGAACCCACTTTGACAGGGATGTCCACCTCCTCGTGCACCATTCTTTTTGAACAGTCGAAAGCCCTCACCATAATGTTACTGGGCTTTAAGGTCAAACCTTCACAATTTAGCCTATCAAGAGCCTTCTTAGGTAGAACATTCAGTGACGATCCAGTGTCCACTAGAACATGGGCCATAGTTGTGCCCCTACATTTGATCGAGACATGTAGAGCATCATTATGCTTTCTCCCCTTGGGTGTCAAATCAGGATCAGAAAAAATCCAACCCATTATCAGTAGTCAAACTGGCCACACAGTCCTTGAATTGGTCAGCGGAGGTTTCTTGTGGCACATGCGCAGTCTTGAGAAATGTAATCAAAGCCTTCACATGGGCCTCATAACATAATAGTAGAGCCAACATTGATATCTTTGAAGGGGTATGCCCGAGCTGTTCGACCACATTGTAGTCGCTCTTCTTGATTATTTTTAAAATCTCCTAGATTTCTTGTTTAGAGGATTCCAAAACAACTTTTCTAGGTGCCTTCGTCCGGGAAGGCTCACCTACAACTTCTTTTCCCCGAGTCCCAGATTACTCGTTGGCAGGGGTAACAATTGGAGTAAGGATGGGACTAGTAGCAGAAGTACTAGCTGGAATAACAGATGGAATAACAACATGCTTAACAACAGTCTTCTGGGAGATCTCGGGAGAGAAAACCCTTCCACTTCGAGTAATTTTGCTGGTCCCGACAATGTTACTGATATCCAGAACAACCTTTTCAGCTTCTTTGTCTTTAGTGGTTAACAAATCTTGCTTGACGCCATGGTAGTAAACTTTAGCACCGTAATTCCAAGGAACAACCTTGTTCGAGGAGTATGGTACAAGGCCAGGAAAGTGATTATCAATGGAAAATTCTTGGAGCGGGTGTAATCCTAACAGGTCTTTTGGAGGAGACCTTGGAAGGATTGGCAGAAATGGTTATGATAGCAACGTCTTCATGTTGAACAATTTGAAATGGAGTCTTTTCGAACAAAATCTCTTTGTTATCCACCAGGCGTTGAACACCTACTTTCAGTAAATAACTACCAGAAGGCAGAGATAAACACATGTGGCAACCTTTACCACAACCCGAAGTAAACCAGCCAGCAACAAATTCCTCTTGACGGTCATGAGAGGAGTAGAAACCTCATCAACTAAAGTAACAAATAGATCAATATCAACGACATTAACACCACGTTTGTGCTTGGGAATGGGAGAAGTTATGACATTAGGCATCTCAGGAGAATCAAACTCAATCTCCTTTGCTTCAATCAGATCCTGTATCTTATTCCTCAGAGCCCAACAATCATTTGTATCATGGCCTGGACTCTCAAAATGGAAAGCACACCGAGCGCTTGGATTGTAAAGAGGAGATGTGGTGTTAGGATTCTTGGGAGCCTCCTTTAAGGTTTCCAAGTTAGATTTTAACATATGGGGTAAAACCTCAGACAACGTCATATTGATCCGGGTGAACTGCCTTTGAGGTATTTCTATCCTTGGCTGATTGTTTTGTTGTTGAGTAGCCACAGGCCTAGGTATCATCATAGCCCCTACTATTGGACGGTGCTCGGTTCTGCTCTGACCTCTTGGATTTTAAATAGCATTGGCCTCCTTCTTTCCTGCGAATGGATTTTTCACTTTACTTGAAGAGGTGTCTTTCTGGATCTTTCCGCTTCGGATCCCAGCTTCTACCCTTTCTCCAGTCAATATCAGCTCGGTAAAACCAACTGAGGAGCTACCAATCAGGTGATTGAAGAATGGACCAGATAGCGTACTGAGAAACATGTCCACCAACTCCCTATAAGACATAGGGGTTAGACTCTCCCTGCCAAATCACTCAACTTCTAAGCGTAGTCCTTAAAACCTCCGCTTGCACCCATAGACATACTCTGGAGTTGAGCACGGGTAGGAGCAAGGTCAACATTATATTGATACTGCTTATAAAAAGCAGCAGCCAGATCTTCCTAGTTGCGGACATTGATTCCCTCTAGCTGATAGAACCACTCAATCTGAGTCCCAGCCAGACTGTCTTGAAAGAAATGGACCCACAAGTTCTTATCAGCAGTGTGAGGCTGGATCTTCCTCACATAAGAACGGAGATGAAGCTTGGGACAAGAAACAACATCATACTTTGCAAATACTGGAATTTTGAACTTCGGTGGGATGACAACCGCAGATACAAAACCCAGCTCTTCAAAATCCAACTTTAGTACTCTTTGGATCTCCATTGCATTCAGACGATCCTCTAACTGTTTGTATTTATCCTCAGTGGGAGGATATTGTTCATCATTGTGATCAGATTCATCCTCAGAAACCCTTGGACTAGGGTCTTCCTCCCTTGTTTCACCCTCTTGATTCTCCCCTTCTTTGGATGAAGAGGTCAGATCAACTGGTTGCTTCAACGGTCCCCTAAATCTTCTGCCCAGATTCAGGACACCAGCGGTCTTCTTTGCCTTCTTCTTTTTGTATTTCAGAATAAGGGCCTTCAGATCTTCCTGCCCTTTAGCCAAAGCTACGAACATTTGCTGAAATTGGGCATTTTGTGCCTAGAGATCCTTGATACTTTATTCGGAAGTCATTATTGCTGAAATAAACAACAAAGAAGATGAGAAATCTGTTATGAAACCTATTTATGCAATTTCATGGATGATATGCGTATGCAATGATTTCAAGGACTTTGGGAAATTTAAATTTGTGAACCAAAGTGAAATAAAGATTTTATTAGTAGAATTCAAAATACAATTGCCTTTTAGGCGTTTCAATTGAAAATTCTAAAAACTAAAACAAAATCAAGTTTCCCATGTATGCTTCCTCTTCGTGTCGAGATAGACATTAAGGCTTCTTTCCTCAAGAAGCCGCTTTGTGAGCTCTAAAACTTTCTTCTCCTAGGCATAAAACTAGTCCTTATAAATATCTTGCTCCTTCTTCAACTGAATCCAGGACCTCTGTAATTCTTCAAGATCGGTTGGCATATCAGGATGAAGAACCGTGTAGGGAATATCCCCTTCAGTAATGGGCTCCACAATCATTGGTAAAATGACTATGTATGGCATCATAAGTTTCTGAGCACGAGCTCATACCCATTGGAGATAAGGTTCCATAGGAATGGAAGTCTTCAGCCCCAAAGTCTTGATGTCATATCTGTTTACCATGCCCCATGCTCGTATGAACCTCTGGCGATACCCTTGAACATCATCCTCATAGTTAAACATAATGCCCTGGATAAGCATCTCATGAGGACCATCCCTTCATGCGTAACCAAATTATCGCAAAGCCAAACAAGGATTACAGTTATTCCTCCCCTAATGCCAAGTAGTGGGACATTAGGGAATTCCTCGCAGCGGTCAATAATAGAAATATCTCCCATAGATCGGGAATACCAGATAATATCCGTGTGAGAAAGTGACATTATCCTTTGCGACCAACCCAAACCTTTTTCGTTCTTCATCATTGACTTAGGGAAGTGAGAAATAAACCACCTCGATAGTAATGGCATGTAGCACATAAGAACCTCTCTTCTCTTCATGGTATGAGTGTGGAGAGCATGCAAGATATCTCCGAGGAAAGTAGGCACAAGGTTGCAAGAGAGGAAGATCTTAATAGCATTAATATCTATGAATAAGTCTGGATTAGGGAACAATACTAACCCATAAATTAGAAGAGCCAAGACCTCCTAAAAAGCCCGAAAGTCCAAATCATCCCATAATAGGTGGGACTTCTTTATTAAGAACTTGGCTAGAAAACCCTTGACTCCGCTTCTTGTTTCCCAATTGGATACCAGGTCGGCCCATTTTAGATGTAAAACCGAGGCAATGACTTCTGGCTTGGGAACCTCTTCTAAAACTGTGAAAGTCATCTGGTCAATAATAGGTAGATCGTATAACTAAGAGAACTCTTCCATGGTCGGCACCAACTGATAGTCTAGAAAGGTGAAGCAGTGGTGCTTGGGATCAAAGAACTGAAAGAGTACACCCATCATCTTTTCATCAAAGCTCGAAGTAACCAGGTTGAGAAGTCGACCATATCTCTTAGTGAATGAAGAAGTCTCAGGAGCCCTTGATACTAGCTCCTTGAGTGGAAGAGGTATTCTCACAAAGCTAATTCGTATAGTGTTTCTACGAGCGGAAGCCATGATCTATAAAACAGAACAAAGATAAATTCCCTCGATCCTTGAAATGGTTAATGTAATAAGAATGGATGCTATGTTATGATGCATGATGTTATGTTCAAATAAAGTAAATCAAACTTAAGCAAAGCATACAATAGACCTTAGGTTCAAAGGCTTGCATGAGGTTAAAGGTAAGTACCCTCTTGAAGTTTAGTTGGTTTCCAACCTATCTTAGAAAAGTAACCGGGTTCTAAGGATTCTGAATATCATTGATCATACTTTATCGAGCATTGTTTCAGCTCAGGCAGTCTTTTCTTGTGGCCAAAATATCCCGAAAGTCTGATCTCAATGAGTGTAGCATCGAGTATCAACCAATCCTCAACTTTATACCGAGGCCGACTATCTCACTAATTTCTAATGGCCAAGTTTGTTCAACTAAGGTTCTAAGATCCGTTAGTGCTTCACGACACCATACGGCGGCCCCTTACTCTCCTCGTTTCAACACAAAGGATACCAGTAACAACCAAAGTGTCACACTAATACAACCATCTCTTAAACCATATCGGTCTACACCGTACAGTATCCACGATCTATTGTTGTTTACCTTAAAAAGTGTCCCCAGATCTGGGTGTAGGATCTTCAACAATACCCAAGCAGATACCCTTAAAAATAAAGCAGGCAAAGCAAACAAGAAAGCAACTTAAAAATGACCTAGATCCTAAGGTATACCCAACTTTTTTTAAAATCCCCAGGAGAGTCGCCAGTTCTGTGATACGGTGGAAGAACTGACTATTTTTGTTACTACTGGTTTTGCACTTTTTGTTTACAAATGTACGGTAAGCATGAGTCGCCACCGTCTTTTATTTTATCCAACAAAGGAAAAGGGAAAAAGAACAGAAAAATCCTTTTTCGAGATGTTTCTGAGTATGGGGGGTAGATTATAGAAAGGGAAGGTGTTAGAACCCTTCTATCAGTGGTTTTACACGGGCTCTTAAGTACTTGCTCATTCTTAAATTGCTTTTGTGTATTTGTGTGCTTGAAAAAGTTTTGAAATTGCCTTAGTGCAGCGTTTCACTTTATGGTAACCCTTGTGTCAGTCCTCAAGGGTGTGATAAAGTGTTTTTGAAAACTTTAGTTTGAAAAGTTGGTTTGAAAGTGTAAATGTGAAAAAGTTGTTGTTTTGAGCAAGTACTTAAGAGTATCTACCTACTCGAAAAAGGTTGTTCGTTTTCTTATTTCCTTTAGACAGCGCTATCCTACTATTAAGGAGTAGGTAGCTTCATCGTTGGAGTTTAAGGGAAAATCGAAAGGGACGAGTACGATCACTAAAGCAATGATTAGAAAACCTTAGTAGTTACCCTAGAGTCCTAAAGATCTTTCTGAGACAACATTCGAGTGGGTCATCTTTGATCTTTTGGGACTAGAGGGCAACCGCTAAAACTCCCTATACTTCACGACCATTTATCGAAGGCAACCGAAGTGGGGCAAACCCTAGGAGTGAGCATGTGCAAGTGTTTGTTTTTTAGTTATTTATCTTTGCACAGTTAGGGTTTTCTACTATTTTAAACATTGATCTTTTGCATACAATCCTATTATCAATCATCTAACAGTTTATAATGACGGAAAGCAAAATGCGAGAAATTTAAACCTAACTATTACAAGGCCTTCGGGAGGGGGGTTACATAATAAAAATCTTGGGAAAAATAGTAACTAAAAGCAATAATAAACCTACTTAACTATTACAAACCTCAGAACAATTACATTAGTTTAAAAAAATAATGGAAAAAGAATATGCATGACAAAATTAAATATGGGGAATTAACAATTAAATTCAAAGACATTTAATTAGTAAATAAAGAAAAAAATATTTTTTGGATTTTTTGAGAAAGTAATTAATTTTGCAAATTAACCTAATTTCTAATTAATTTTAATTATGAAAAAAAAAGAATTTAAATTATCCTAATTAATCTAATTAATTAATGGAATTAAATATTTTATGAAAAAAACCTAATTCTATTTTTTGTGTTTTTATGATTTTAAGATTTAATTAAAAAAAGATTTTTAAAACAATTAAAAAATAAAACAATAAAAAGTTAAAGAAATTAAAACAAAAATTAAATGGGCCTGATATGAGAAGTAATTCTGGGGGTGCAGAATTGAATTTTCCAGGCCCAGAATAGTTGGCCCATCTGCCTGTGTCTAATCCAGTGGGAAGCTTGCCAAGAGAGTCCACCATGCGCCTGCATGCTTGAGGCGTGGGATCTGGATACAAATTGATCCAATGATGAGACACTGAGGTGCATGGTGAGCGTGTTTGGAATGGTACTACTGGATCTGCAAAGAAATTATGAGAAAAATATTATGTACAAGGCGGGGATCGAGCCCCTGACCTCCTACACGCACGCGCCCTAAAATCCTTCGCCTGTACCACTGAGCCAACTTGCTATTCATTAATACAAACAAACAACAAATAATATATTTGATAATGAGTCAGTTTTATAATAAAAAATGTGTAACATTCAAATTGACCACTCAGGTGTTGACACGTCTTCACCTTCCTCGTTAGAACTGTCGTTTTAGACCCACACCTGTACCTACAGACGTGTCCATTTATATAAACCTATGCATCTCAAAAATCATATCCAGGCAATATAAACCATATCTAATTACACAACTCAACTGGGTTTGATCTCGGGAATGCAATGGTATCCATCTTTGGCCCTTATTTTACCTGAAACAAAAAGCCCTAAAAGGAAGCTCTAAACCCTAACAATGGCATTCCATCAAACATGAATCAAAACACATAATTGATTATGCAAACACGTTCTAAATGATCGTACAAGCATGAATATATATACTTAGAAATAGTTTATCATGCGTAAATTCCATAAACTAATTTCAAGAACAAGAGCAAACCGTGATTGTTATATATGTTGTTTCTGAAGGTGTTGATGTGTGAAAATGCTCCAGATAGCTCCCAAACAAGACTAGGAATAGATTGCAAGCCTTCAAAGTCCTTGAATCTCCTTGTAGGAAGAAATCTGATTCTCACTTTTTGTCCAAAATTTGAGTCTTTGTTCTTGCTCTTAGACAGGCAGGCCGCATATAAAACTCCTTCTCTAGGGTTCATAATACTTGTGTATATGTATTGAATCAAATTAGGGCAATATAATTGGAAATAATCAAAGATATATTTTTTTTAAATTTTGATTCCAATCTTTCAAAATTTGAAGATTTTCTCTTGTTTTGGAGCTTGCACGACTTGTTTTGGCTATTGATAGCATATGAGATCTCCATTCAATGCAAAAATCATTCCGAAAACAAATTATATGATTTACTTGGATTTATTTGATTTTATTTGATTTTTAAATGAATAAAAATCAAAATAAATTAGATAAACAAATAAAAAAGGCATGGAGGGTCCCATAGGTCGTGGACCGTGCTAGGACTGAGATTCAATCTTGAAAAGATGGGTCCATGTGGAAAAAATGAAATTTTGGGGCATGGAGGGTCCCATAGGTCGTGGACCATGCTAGGACTGAGATTCAATCTTGAAAAGATGGGACCATGTGGAAAAATGCAATTTTGGGCATTATTGACTTTGTGCAAATTTCCAAAAATGGCCAACTTTGGCAATGCATATCTCTCTCAATTTTGACCCTAAGAGGGTGTTCTAGGACTTTTTAGAAAGCTTAGTATGTCCTCTAAACAACCCTTTTGGTTTCACCTCCATTGGATCTTCCATGTTCATGTAAGACGCTTTGAGCCAAAAGGTGTTTTTGTTGACTTTTAAAAAGGACCTATAATGTCTGAATTTATATCTTTTCATGAGTTCATTTCTTTAACTTGAGGGATGAAGATGAGTTGTAGGGAATTGGGTTCTCATCGAAGTGAGCATTGGATGAGAAATTTCTGATAAAGTATGAGGAAGTTATGCCTGGTCAAAGTTTGGTTGACTTTTCCTATAGAACCCTAATTTAGCAGCTTTTGAATTTTGATGAATTAGGGGCATTCCTTGAGGAATCATGATCAACCCTTGATCAAAATATGGATATCACTTCAAAATGTTTATGTTGACCAAAAATCTTGAAGTTTGAATGTATGTGGGTCACAGTTGACTTTTGACCTAGTACAGTTGACTTTCAAGCATTTGAGCAGTTGATTGAGCAAACTTCTTGTGCAAGGCATGAAACTTGACATGGATGGTCTTGAGGACTTATTAGGGCAATGGAAACCATTTAGTACACTTTTAATTCAAACATCTTGATGAGGAGTGAAACCCTAATTTGAGGCTCATTGTCTTAGGAGGAGGATTTCTCTGATAAATCCTTAGTCAACTTGAGCAATTGAGGACCTCTAGGAGTATGTTTTGTGTGAAAATGAGAGGAAATTTTTGGGGTACAACAACTTCCATTAACCTAAGAATCAAATTCTTAAGCGTATATGGAGATTCAACTTTAGTAATCAGTCAAGTAAAAGGAGAACGAGATACTAAGCATCCAAATTTGATTCCTTAGAAAGAGCTCGTGTTAACTTTGATCCCATACTTTAAGGAGGTTACCTTTGATCACTTTCCAAGAGAATAAAACCAGTTGGTAGATGCCTTAGCTACAAAGTTATCCATGTTCAAGGACAATTAGGACAACGAAGCTTCTAGAATTACTATCGAAAGATTTGACGAACCTGCACACTGTTATGAGATTGACACTGACGAGGAGAAGCCTTGGTATCATGAAGTGAGGAGGTACCTCGAAGCACAAGAGTATCCTAAGGGAGCCTTAATCAACGATAATAAATTCCTAAGAAGGTTCTCATCCAAATTCTTCCTAAGCAATAGGAATCTATACAAATGCAACCATGATTCCACTCTGCTTTATTGTATGGACAAGAAGGAGGCATAGAAAATCATGGACGACATGCATGAGGGAATCTTTGGAACTCACTCCAGTGGACACACTATGGAAAATAAAATTCCGAGGGCTGGTTGATATTGGTCGACAATGGAAACTGATTGTCACCACCAATCAAGGACTTGCCATAAATGTCAGATCTATGCCGACAAGGTTTACGGGCCTCCAATTACTTTGAATGTCATGACTGCTCCGTGGCCACTTGCAATGTGGGGCATTGACATGATTGGAGAAATCAAGCCCACTTCCTCTAATGGAAACTGTTTCATCCTTGTTGCCATTGAATACTTCACCAAATGGGTCGAAGCTTCCTCATTTTCCTCTGTCACCAAGAACGTTGTAGCCCGGTTTATCAAAGCATAACCTCATCTGCCATTACAGCATCCCTAAAAGGATCATCATTGACAACGAAACCAATCTCAACAATACTATGATTACAAAACTCTGCACTCAGTTTAAAACCAAGCATCACAATTCTTCTTCGTACAGACCTAAGATGAATTGCGCAGTAGAAGCTGCCAACAAAAACATAAAAAAGATTGTGCAAAAGATGGTGGTGACCTACAAAGATTGCCATGAGATGCTACCGTATGCTCTTCATGGCTAACATACTTTGGCTCGAACTTAAATTGGGGTAACCCCTTACTCTTTGGTCTATGGCATGGAAGTTGTCCTGCCTGTTGAAGTGCAAATTCCTTCTCTAAGGATTATGAAAGAAGCAGATTTAGGAGAAGATGAATGGATTCAAACTAGATTGGATCAGTTGAACTTAATTGATGAGAAGAGATTGGCTGCTGTTTGTCATGGTCAAATGTATCAAAAGTTTATGATCAAGGCTTTCAACAAAAAGAGCAAACCTTAATTGTAACAGACTGGTGATTTGGTGATAAAGCGCATCATTCTTCCTCAAGGTGATCACAAGGGAAAATGGACTCCCACTTACGAAGGGTTGTTCGTTATTAAGAAAGTATTCTCTCGTGGTGCCATGATGTTGAATATTATAGACGACGAAGATTTCCCGCACCCTGTGAACATAGATATAGTCAAAAAATACTACGCAAAAAATAACCCGCTAGGTTGACATACCTAGGCGAAAACAAGGGCATCCCGGCGAACCAATGACGGTTCGGGCAAAAAATAGGGATATATACAAAAGATTGTACACACGGAAAGTCGAAAACCCGAAAGGACGACTTTGGCAAAAAAGGGTATCCTGGTGGGCTGAAAACCTAAAAGGGCGGTCCAGGAAAATTTAAGGATTAAAGCGTATGACTATGTTCTGTGAATCACCACATCCAAGCTTTATTACCATGATGAAAGTTCTTAGGTGAAAGATCAATTCAATCAACTTTTTTCAACGACAAGGGATAATGTTAAAAGACATAGGGACAATAGTTGAGTTGGAAGACAATGAGATCACTACCACATGGTTATTATTTTTTTTTCACTTTGTATTCTTTCGATGATTTCCTCTTACTAGGATATCTGTCTCCTTGTACAGAAACGCCTATTTATAGGCAAAACATAAATACAAATATACTTTGAAGTGAAAAATTTTTGTTTTTCTGTTTTGAGTGCAAAAACGTCCAATGAATAAGATTGAATGAAAATATGCATATGAACATGATTAACTGTTAACAAATGTATGTTTAAAAATAGTAATAAGAATTTCCTTAAGGATTTGGGATAACCCCACATAGTTAATTCAATAAAACCCTCCCCACTGAGTTAAATTCGTACATCCAGAGTTCCAATCTCTTAGAAACCCTCTCCCCAGCTGAGTTGGTCTTAAAAAAGAAGCCTCGTGGAGTTCTTCCTAAAGAATTCACTTCCCCATTAGGTCGTCAAATTTTCTCTTCAAAAGAATTCACATAGTTCCAAGATGAGTTTGTCAAAATGGCCAACATGAAAGTTATAGAGGATGTTTCAAGCTTTCCAAAACATCCAGGAGCATGAATTTATCTTACTTGAGCTAGGAGATTCAAGGGAATGAAATTTGGCATTCATCCTTGAATTACAAGTCTTTTTGGTGAAGAACACATAATCCAATCCTTATGCTATGCTGCATAATCTTGTGTTGCAGACATTCTAACTTGCAAATCTCACCATAATTTAATGCTTACACTTACTCTTGGTCTATTACCCAAGTGTTTGAGCCATTGTCCAAAAGATCTTTCCATTTATGGTATAAAGTTACCATTTCTATTCTTGAAAAGCAAGCTTGTTGGTAAAAAACTTGTCTTGAGCCCATACCTTGTTTGCTTCTGATTTTACTCCACCATAAATCATGGAACGTAGACCCCCTATACTATAAACTTTGGTACTTCATCTTGGGACTATGAAGATTTGACATAGTTTTATATTTGCATCCCAACCTCTTGCCTATAAACAGAGGGAGCATTTGCAAGAGAAAGAGGCCATCAATTTTTGTTGTGTAGACAAGTTTCTCAAAACCCCTTCAGACTCTCAAAAAACCTTGAAATTTTTGTCCAAATAAACCATCCAAATACTTCATATACATCATATAGAAGTTGTTCAAACACAGGAACGACTTCTGTAACATCATTATCACCATTTTCCAAGACAATACAACAACTCTAAATTAAAACACAAATTTCATCTTCAAGGTAAGTTTTCTTTACTTTGAACTCTTCATTCAAGCATCATTAGTGGTTCATTTGTGAAGATAAAATTTAGATATAATTTCCCTGAAGCTAACCATATGTTTACTTTCCATTTTAATTAACCATGTGTTGAGAACTAACTAATATATGTAGCAGAAAAATTTTTGAAGTAAAAAACAGTAGTATTAGTTGATGCATATCTCTATAAGTCGACACATATTAAGTATAAAACAGGTTATGAGTCGATACAAAACACGAATGAGTTGATAAGTAATAGAAATGAGTCGATGCAAACCATTACGTGTGGACTCATACTGAGTTGGTTTTGACTTCCAGGAGCAAATAAATGATATGTATCGATACATAAGTGCATGTGTCAATGTAAAACAGGTTATGAGCCGACCCAAACCATTATGTATCAACTCATACTGAGTTGGTTTTGATTTCTAGGAGCAAGGAATGATATGTGTCGATTAATAAGTGCATGTGTCGATACAAAACAGATATGAGCCAATGCATAAGTGCATGTGTCAATTTATAAAAGTTTTTCGTATCAATGCGTAAGTGCATGTGTCAATACATAAAAGTTTTTTAAAACAATTTTCGTTTTTTTTGGACATTATCTTTACCTATTTCTTGTACATAATTATTCAATTTGATATGGTTGTAATAGAAACTTAGGTTTAAATTACTTGACATCTCCTCATTTGTAAATTTGTATCCTCCATCCCCAAATGATGTAATAGTGTAGGATATTTACATTTCACAATTTATCGCTTTTAAATATAAATGCTAGTAATTAGGGTTTATATGGAAATATTAAAATAAACAAGTAGCAAACCCTAATTCAAAGACAAAAAGCATGAAAACAAATACCTTGCACACTTGCATCTCTAGGGTTGACCTCACTCGTTGCCTTGAGAAATAAACAATCATGTCCCTCGAACGTGGGATACTTTAGCAAATGACCTTCGAATACAAGATCGTATTCCCTCGATGACCCTTCAATGTTTCCTTCGGTAAATGACTGTAGACCCTTACAAAAATTGCTAACGTATCCTACAATGTTGCCTTCTATAACTATACGACGACTCACACCCGTCCTTTCACATCCAATGATAGGGCTTCTTATAAATCAATAGTAAGATAGAAATATCTAAAGGAGGAGGAAATGAACAAAGAATTTTTGAGTAGGTAGAACATTCGTAGTAGCTTGCTCACAACATTTCAAAATATCTTTTGAACACACCAACACTTTTCTATGAAATATTTTCAAAAGTCAACACTTTGTATGCATTCTTATAGAGATGAGAATCATTACAAAGTTCGCCTAAACGAAGGCACTTTTTATAAAAATACTTTCAAACAAACACAAACACATTTCAAACAGAGCATTTCAAAGTGAGCTAGAGATTAAGAGCCCGTAGATAACTACAGATGAAAAGGGTGATAATACCTTCCCTTTTCATAACCTACCCTCCGAAATCAAGAAAATTCTCAAAAGGTCTTTCCTGTTCTTTTCACCCTTTCCTTTATTGGATAAAAGAAAAGTCGGTGGCGACTCTTGCTATCCACAATAATTGCCATAAAATGCAAAATACCCAAGTCAATTCTCCCACCGTATTACAATAGGGTTTTGGATTTTTTTGAATAGTCATCTAAATAGCAGAAATCGGAGTGCTTAGAAAGTGGTTCGAGCATTTGATCAATGAAAGGTAAAGTAAAATTATCTTTTCGAGTTGCTTTGTTAAATTTCCTATAGTCAATGCATATTCTCCATCTGGTTTGAGTACGTTGTGCCACATATTCTCCTTTTACATTGTAGACGACTGTAACACCTCCCTTCTTTGGTACAACATGTACTGGGCTAACCCATTTACTGTCGTATATCGGGTATATGATTCCTGCTTCTAATAACTTTTGTACTTCTTTCTTAACTACATCACTCAAAACGAGATTTATTCTTCTCTGATGTTCTCTCAAGGTCTTGTAGTCTTCCTCAAGCATAATGTGATGCATGCAAATTGAGGGACTTATTCCTTTTAGATCGGAGATGTTATAGCCTAAAGAAGATGGGTATTTCCTTAGGACATGTAATAATTTTTCTGTTTCTATTTGTCCTAAATCTGCGTTGACTAAAATGGGTTGTTCGAGTTCTATATCTAGGAATTCATACCTTATATCTTTTGGTAATGTTTTAAGTTTGACAGCTGGTTCCTTTAAGCATTGCATAGGATCAGGAGTTAGCGCGAGACATTCACTTGATTTGTCATCTTTGTATTTGTCACACCAATTATCGTCTTCAAGGATAGAAGGTATTGGAATTTTTAAAGCTTCTGAATATTTAATCTTTTGTTTCTCCATTTCTTTAACACACTCATCAATGACATCCAAGAAATAGCGTGAATCATCTATAGTTGGTGCCTTGAAGAATTGTGAGAGAATAAATTCGACCTTTTCTCGCCAACCTCAAATGTGAGTTTACCCCTTTTTACATCAATGATGGCTAAGGTAGTGGCGAGGAATGGTCTTCCTAATATAATAGAGATGTTGGAGTCTTCCTTGATGTCCATAATAATGAAACCAATGGGAGTATAGAATTGCCTGATACGTACTAGAACATTTTCTAGCATTCCTAAATGAAACTTCACTGAACAATCCTCTAGTTACACGAACATCCTTGTTGGTTGCAATTCTCCCACGTTTAGTTTTTTGCGGATTGATAAAGGCATTAAACTGATACTGGCTCCCAAGTCGCATAGAGAATTTGTCTTTGGCAAATTTTTCGATTACACATGGTATAGAAAAACTACCAGGGTATTTTAGCATATGGGGCATGTTGTTTTGGATAATAGCGCTACACTCTGTAGTAAGCATAACATTTTCATTGTCTTCGAGATTTTTCTTATTGGATAAGATTTCTTTAAGGAACTTAGCATAGGAGGGCATTTTCTAGATGGCTTCTGTAAAAGGTATAGTGATATTCAATTGTTTTAGAAGTTCAACGAATTTCTTAAACGACCCTATATTTTTAAATTTAGCTAACCGTTGAGGGTACATTATCGGTGGTTTGTATGGCGGCATAGGCACATAGGTTTTTTTCTCTCTCTCTTCTTCCTATTCGCTTTCATCTTCCTTCTCATCTTCTTTTGGTTCGTATTCCTTCTTAGTTGGTTTACCAGTACTCTGATACATGGATGGATTTTTGGTTCTTGGGTCAGTTGGTCCATCTACTTTCATTCCACTCCAAAGTATTATAACATTAGCATGACCTTTCGGATTTGGTTGTGGTTGGCCAGGAAAAGTGCCAGTTGGAGCAGCTATAGCAGCTTGCTGTTGAGCCACTTGAGAGATTTGTGTTTCAAGCATTTTGTTATGAGTTGCTAGGGCGTCAACCTTTTTTGATAGTTTCTTTAGTTGTTTAATAGTGTGTATGTTTTGAATTAGAAAATATTTGTTTTGTTGAGCTTAAGTGGCTACAAAATTTTCTATCATGATCTCTATATTGGATTTTCTAGGAACATTTGGAGCAATTGAGGTAGCTTTCTGGTATCCTGGTGGTGTAGTACGAGCTTTCACAGGTGAATATAATACATTGTTATTCTTGTATGAAAAGTTTGGGCGGTCCCTCCAGGTAGGATTATAGTTATTGATGTATGGGTTCCCTTGAGTATAATTCACTTTATCAGCTGGTACTCTTGTTAAAAGTGGACATTCTGGTGTATCATGTGCGTTGAGAACGCATAAATCACAGGTTGGAGCTACTGCAACCATGGTGGTTGTGGAAGTTTTGGTCAAGTTCTCTATCTTTTGGGTAAGAGCTTGTACCTTAGCGTTTACTTGGTCTAAACTGCTAACTTCATACATACCACCTTTCATTTGAGGTTTCTCCATAATGTTTCTATCGCTTCCCCACTGGTAATGATTTTGAGCCATACTTTCTATAAGCTGATAAGCATCATGATAAGCTTTATTCATCAGTGTGCCTCCAGCTGCAGCGTCAATGCTAGTCTTGTGTTATACAAGAGACCATTGTAAAAGGTGTGGATGACCATCAATTCTTCTAGACCTTGATGTGGACAAAGTCGCAACATGTCTTTGTATCTTTCCCATGCTTCGAAAAGATATTTTCTTTTCTTTTGTTTAAAACATTGATATTGGATCTTAGCATAGCCATCTTACTCGGCAAAAAATATCGCGCTAGGAAAACTTTCTTCAACTCGTTCAAAGTGGTAACATATTTGGATGGCAGAGACTGGAGCCAAGCTTTAGCTCTATCTGGTAATGGTAAATTGAAAAGACGTAGTCTTATTGCTACGGGGATAACACCATTTGCTTTTATTGTGTCTGCAAACTGCACTAACACGGACAAATGTAAGTTCAGATCATCCGTAGGACATCCCGAAAACTAAGTTTTGTTGGACAACTTATAACATCAAAGGTTTCAACTCGAAATCGTTTCGAGCGATAGAGGGGGAAACAATACTATTGTGATGTTCCTCCTATGATGGGGAGCATAATCCTTCAAAGGATGATTTTGGGGTCCTTTAGCCATTCATGGTTCAGGTTCAGGAAGAGATAAATTGGGAATATTGAATTCAGGAATATTGTACTTAATTTGGTATTCTCTAATTCGACGTCTTATACTAATAAAAGGCTTGACCTCTTCGATTGGTTGCTCTAATTATTCACCTTGATAGCGAGTGTTTAGCATACAATCAACGGATAAAAGGGAATAAAATTTGTTGCCTTAGTCTATATTGTATAACAGAGGAATCACAATATTGACTAAATCAGTCCCCGGCAGCGGCACGAAAAACTTGATCGCAACTTTATGAGTCTGTCGGAATTACTAACTGCAAGTGCAAAGTCTAATCACGTAGTTTTAAAAAGATATTGAACCCACAAGGACTGTTAATCAAACTAATGATATCTAATGTTACTATGTAATCTAAGGATGAAAATTAATCTAAGGTTTTTGAAAGAAATAGGGAGTAAATTCAAGTTTAATAAAATATTCGAAATAAAGGATACTAGAATGTAATTTGTCCGACTTCAGGGATCCGACTAACCATTTGTTTTGTTTTTCTTAAAAACACTTTTCAGTAGAAAATATTAGTTTAAAAATCCTTATCTCACACTTTCGTGTTTATTGACTTAGATTGTATTCTTAAATCTAAATGTTTGCTCTCGTTGTCTCATTTGAATTTAAAAACACTTTTTGGGAACCAAAAAAATCTAATTAATCCTAAAGGTCTCTCGCTGTATTTAGAATCAATGTTCAGTTACTACTATCCGATCAAAAATCTCAAACTCCTGTTGTATTGATTTTAACATTTGTTGTCTTTTACTCTCGTAACAAAAACAATTTTATTAATTTAATTAGAAACCCAAACCAGGAAAGAAGTTTATAAATATTTATACCAATAGGTTTTCAAATCCCTTCAGTTAGATTATGTTATATATCGGTATCTAAGGGAATTAGTCGGACATAGTTTTGAATAGAGACATGCTATAAATGTAATTTATCATAAAATAGAACATCATTTCTATAACGTAAATATAAATAAAGCTTGTATTATAAACCTAGAAATAATCTCTAGTACAAAAAGAATTAACTTCAACTTGAAAATTAATCTTCACGATCCTCCACAAATATCGGCAAGATTCGCTTCCAAAAGTACAGAATTGAAAAAACTAAAATGTAAATCTAAACTAGTGTTGCAATAGCTCCTTGGTGCGGAAAGCTATTACTTTAAAGTGGTGATTTTTCTGCTTAGAATCTAGAAGGAAAAAGTGCTCTGAACAATGAAAATTCTTCGACCCTGTAATTGTCAATCCTTCCTCCTTTTATAGATTGTTGTATTCACATAACTCCCTCAATAAAAATCAGAAACAACTTCGTTTATGGAGATATTTTTGTCATGTCTGGTCTTGCAGAGAGAAAATAAGAAAAGTGATGGACTCGTGGCTCTGACGTGGGAGAAAAGATGGCTCTATTACAAAACAACCTGTGGCGGTGGCCACAGGAAGCGTGGCAAGGGCCACGGTCTTAACATGTGTGGAGAGGGCCACAGAAGGTGTGGCGAGGGCCACAACCTTCTGTGTGCATATTTTCATTATTTCTTCTGTTACTTCATGTTTTCTTACTCTTTCTTTGCCAATTCCTCTTTTTTTCTCATTCAAGCCTCAAGGAAGAAAAACACATGAACTACATAAACACTACCAGCATAAAATGACATAAAAGGATAACAATGGTAAAATAATTCTTGCGAGTCGAGTCAAAAATACGATTAAATTTTGTATTATCATCCCCTAAAACAAAGGAGGAGAAGAACTGCAATCTCTCATTCTAAAGATTTGATTCTAGAAAACAAAGATGCTTCTGTCAGAACTAGGTCAACCTTTAAGTCTTCTAAAGTGATGCTTCTGGGTTTGGTGTCTTTGATTGAGCCAACATCTATTGATGAAGCCCTTCTAGAAAAATACTTGATTCTGGAAACAAAATAAGAAATGAACCAATTCTCAAAGAATGATGTATGGTATATTGTTCAAAAACCTAAAGGTGTCCACGTCATTGGAACTAGATGGGTGTTTAGAATCAAGCTTAACAAGAAGGATGAAGTTGTCAGAAACAAGGCACGACTTGTTGCACAAGGTTATAGTTAGAAATAAGGAATAGACTATACATAAACCTTTGCATGAGTTTCCAGGTTAGAAGAAATTTGTTTATTAATTTATTTTTCTGTTAATCATAACATTATCCTTTATCAGATGGATGTTAAGAGTGCATCTCTGAATGGTTATATTTCTGAAGAAGTATATGTTAAACAACCTCTTGGATTTGAAAACTCTGAGAAATCAGATTATGATTTTAAACTCAAGAAATCTCTTTATGGTTTAAAGCAAGCTCCCAGAGCTTGGTATGACATATTGAGTAGTTTTATTTTAGAAAATAAATATACCAGAGGGAAGGTTAATACTACACTCTTCTGTAAAATTCAAAAATGATATTCTGATAGTTAAAATTTATGTTGATGATATTATTTTTCGTTCTTCTAATCCCTCTCTTTGCGGGGAATTTTCTAAGTTGATGTAGGATGAGTTTGAGATGAATTTGATGGGAGAACTGAAGTTCTTTCTGGGAATTCAGATTGATCAACAATCAGAAGCTACTTACATTCATCAGAGTAAGTATACTAAAGAACTTATGAAGAAGTTCAACATGATGGACACATACCAACAAAGACTATGATGCATCCAACATGAATTCTAGAGAAAGATGAGGTAAATGAAAAGGTATGTCAGAAGTTGTATCATGGTATGATAGGCTCTCTTCTGTATCTAATTGCTTCTGTACCTGATATTTTATTTGGTGTCCATTTATGTGCTACATTTCAATATGATCCTAGGGAATCTCACTTGACTGATGTTAAGAGAATTCTAAGGTATCTGAAAGGAAAAACTAACCTTGGCTTGATGTATGAGAAAATATCATAGTACACTTGTTGTACCCCAAAATTTGTCCTCCCATTTTAACACAAGACATACTCCCATAGGTCTTCATTGGCTCAAGTTGACTAAGGACTGACCATACAAATCCTCCTCCTAAGGTAACAAGGCTCAAACTAGGGTTTCAATCTCAATCAAGATGGTTGAGATCCAAGGATCCTAAATGTTATACATGGTCCTAATATGTCTTCAAGATCATCCATTCCAAATTTCATGCCTTGCATAATAAGTTTGCTCAGTCAATTGTTCAAGTATTAGAAAATTAACTGTGTTAGGTCAAAAGTCAACTATGGCCCATGTGCAGTCAAACTTCAATATTTTTGGTCAACATCAATATATTGAAGTGATATCCATCATTTTATCAAGGTTTGATCATAATTCCTCAAGAAATGCTCCTAACTCATCAAAAATCAAAAATTTCAAATTAGGGTTTCTATAGGAAAAGTCAACCAAACTTTGACCACACATAACTTTCTCATACTTTATCATAAATTTTCCAACCAAGGCTCATTTTGAAGAGAATCCAATTCCCTACAACTCCTGTTCATCCCTCAAGGGCAAGAAATGCTTCAATCAAAAGATACAAGTTCATACATTATAGGTCATTTCAAAAAGTCAACAAAAACACCTTTTGGGTCAAAGATCCTTACATGAACATGGAAGATCCAATTGAGATGAAACCAAAAGGTTTGTTTAGAGGACATACTAAGATCTCTAAAAAGTCTAAGAACACCCTCATAAGGTTAAAAATGAGAAATATATGCATTGTCAAAGTTGGCCATTCTTGGAAATTTGCATAAAGTCAATAATGCCCAAATTTGCATTTTTTCCAAACGGGCCTAACTTTTTATACTTGAAACATATTCCTAGCCTAGTCCACGACCCAAACACCTTTCCATGCATCATTGGCTTTATTTATTTAATTTATTTTGATTTTAACCCTTTAAAAATCAAATTAAATCAAATAAATGATATAAAAATAATGAAGATTTGTTTTGATTTGATTTCACATTGAATTACAATCCAAATATGCTGTATAATACTAAGAAAAATCGTGCAGGATTGAAAAGAGAGGAAATCTCCACATATGGAAAGATTGGAAGCAAAAATTGAAAGGGAATTATTTGTTGGATTCTTTCCATATATAGTGACCTAATTTGATTCACATATTTATACACAAGCATTCTCAATCCTAAGGGAAGTTTTGGACATGCGCAGCTGCTTCCTAAAGCCCTAGCCAAAAGTTCAAAAATTTCAAAGATTGGTGTAATTCAAAAACTCTCGATCCAGCCAATCTCCATAAGCTCCAAGCATCCTATAACCATTCTGAGGATCCCATGGGTTGAACCAACCCATTTTTGAAGGCCAAAGCGCACATAATCGTCTTAGCCCACAACTCACGGTTTGGTAAATTTCTCAAACCTCAAACTTTTGATTCATGTGATATAATATGATTCTTTACATTGGCATACATTCATAATGATATTCTAAGATGTTTTCAACCATTAGTTTCAAGCTTGCACATAGGATCCTCAAAGTGCCATTGTTAGGGCACGGAGGTTCTGTTTCTTCGTATCTGAGCTTGCAGGTCGTTTCATCCAAAAAGAAGACCACCATCGTGATCGCAACCCTTAAAATAGGGGGGTAGGGTACCATTTGCACCCTTATTCACCGTGTTTTGCAGGTTTGGTATTTTGAGTCAACCGGAGAAGGAGACCGTAGTTGGACTCTGGCACAATTGACTGGCTTGGACTCCGGTGGCTTAATTGTCATCCTTTCATTGGTCCAGTTAAAATCCGATCTGGCGAGTTTTGAAAATTTGAAACTTTGAATAAATTTGTCATTATATTATTTGCGTTTTATTATATACATGAATGAATTGACAGCACAGTTGGCAAAAGTACAAGCTTGTGAGAGGAAAGATCTGGGTACGATCCCAGAAATCTATATTTTGCATTTTCTAACAAACTTATTCCAAATCCAATGCTCCAGGGTCATGCGCGTGCACTATGGGTCATCAAGTGTTCATCATTGGATCTATGCAGCCCTAGATCCAACGTCCCAGATCTGAGATCCCATGATGGACCCTTAGGAGCCGGCAACATGAGATCTACGTTAGACATTGGGCTTTGCATTTCATGGGCCTAACAGATTTTCAAATTACACCCCATGACTGCTACCTAATATCAGGCCCACTTTAATTCTTTTTTAATTTCTTTTATTTGTTTCAATTATTTGTTTTAATTATTTTTTTACCAAAAAAATAATTATTTTTTTAACTAAATCATAAAATCAATTAAAACACAAAAACATTAGAATTAGGTTTTTTTTTCATAAAAATATTTAATTTCATTAACTAATTAGGTTAATTAGGATAATTTAAATTCCTTTTTCATAATTAAAATTAATTAGAAATTAGGTTAATTTGCAAAATTAATTACTTCCTCAAAATCCAAAATTTTTTTTTCTTTATTCCTTAATTAGATGTCCTTGAATTTAATTGTTAATTCCCCGTATTTAATTTTGTCGCGCATATTCTTTTTCCATTATTTCTTTTAAATTATTGTAATTTCTTCGAGATTGTAATAGTTTTAGTTAGGTTATTTACTGTCATTTCCTATTTACTGTTTAATCCCCAATGTTTTTGGTCATGTAATCCCCATTCCCCGAAGCCTTGTAATAATTAGATTTACTTTTCCGCTTTTACTTTCTGCAAATACATAAACTAATTAGATGTATGCGTAGGATTGTATGCGAAAGATCAATAATTTGAAACAATAGAAAACCATAACTGTGAAAAGATAAATAACTTAAAAACAATCACACACACATGCGCACCCCTAGGGTATCACCACTCTGGTTGCCTTCGGTAAACGGTCATGAATTATAGGGAGTTTTAGTGGTTTCCCTCTGGTCCCAAAAGATAAAAAATGACCCATTTGAATGTTGCCTCGGAAAGATATTTAGGACTCTAGGGTAACTACTAAGGTTTCCCAACCATTGCTTCAATAACCGTATGTCCCTTTCGATAGTCCCTCAAACATCCAACGGCTAGGGTTGCCTACTCACTAAAAGTAGGATAACACGGTCTAAAGGATAGGAAGAAAAGAACACCTTTTTTCTAGTAGGTAGATAACTGTTAGGTACTTGCTAAAAATAATCTTTTTACCATACACTTTCAAACATACTTTTCAAACAAAAGTTTTCAAAAACGCTTTATCACACTCTTGCGGACTGATACAAGAGTTACCATAAAGTGAATCTCCGCACTAAGGAATTTTCAAAGCTTTTCAAACCACACAAACACGAAAGCAATGTTAAAAATGAGCAAGTACCTAAGAGCCCATGGAAAACGATGGATGGAAAGGGTGCTAACACCTTCCCTTTCCATAATCTACCCCCTTACTCAGAAACTCGAAAAAGGGTCTTTTTATGTTCTTTTCACCCTTTCCTTATTGGATAAAATAAAATTCGACGGCGACTCTTTCTTACCACGAAATTTGTGAACAAAAAATGCAAACCAGTATTAACAATCGGTTTTACCATTGTATCACAGAACTGGAGACTTTGTTGGGGAATAATAATAAAGTGGGGTTTACCTTAGGATCTAGGTCATTTTAATTGCTTCTTTGGCTTGTCTTGTTTGATTTACTTTTAATGGTTTCTGTTTGGGTTTTTTGGATCCTAAACCCGGATCGGTGAATTCCTTTTAGGTAAGTAGCAATAAACTATGAGGGAGTTGTGCGGGGTATACCGACAAAGTTGAAACAGTAGCTACGTTGATGTGATACTTTGGTGTGTACCAGTAGCCCTTGAGTAATCAAGGAGAATACGGGGACGCTGCGTGGTATCATAAAGCGTCAACTGACCTTAGCACCTTAATTGACCAACATGGCTTTTTAGGACGTAGTGAGATAGTCGTCTTTAGTGTAAACCCAAAGTCGGTTGATACTCGATGCTACACTCATTGAGGTTTGACTCTTGAGTTTTGTTTGGTGGTAATTCAATTGTCTATCAGAATGAAATTTGGGGTAAATATCGGTGATATTGAGATCCCTTAGAACCCGGTTACTATATTTAGGACAGGTTGAACCAACCCAACTTCAAGAGGGTATTACATTAAAATGCGTGAAAGCCTTAAACCTAAGGTCTTTGTGTGATTTGCTTGTGTTTGTTATATCTTTTATATCTGAGCATAATCATGACATCATAACATAGAATATCATACTAACCATTTCAAGGATTCTTAGGGTTTATTATTGTCTTATTTTATAGGACATGGCCCTCGCTCGCAGATTCACTATCCAAGTCAGTTTGGTACAGGTACCTCCTCAGCTTAAGGAGTTAGTATCAAGGGTTCCTGAAAGCTCTCCCTTCACTGAAAGACATGCTCGACTTCTCAGCTTGGCCACCTCAAACCCTGGTGAAGAAATGTTAAAAGTTCTCTTTCAATTCTTTGAACCTCTACATCACTGCTTCACTTTTATGGATTACCAGTTAGTGCCTACTAAGGAGGAGTGTTCTCTGTTATTGGGGGTGCCTATCCTTAACATGGTACCTTTCAATGGAATGGAAAGAGACCCTAAACCTTAAGATATTCCTAAAGCTCTGTCCTTACAACGGTCTAACGTAGTAGTAAATTGGGAAACCATGAGAGGTGTCAAGGGTTTTTTGGCTAAGTTCTTGTTTTAGAAAGCTCATCATTTTTGGGATACCCTGGACTTACAAGTTTTTGAAGAGGTGTTATCCCTTCTCATCTATGGTTTGGTATTGTTTCCTAATCCGGACCAGCTCATAGACGTGAATACGGTTAAGGTTTTCCGGTCACGCAATCCGATACCTACTCTACTTGGAGATATCCTATATTCTCTGCATACTCACACTATAATGAAAAGAGGGACCCTTCTGTGTTGCACTCCTCTTTTGGCTTAATGGTTTATTTCGCACCTACCCCGATCCGTCTTGAAGAATGAACAGGGTTTGAGATGGTCTCATAGGCTAATGACTCTTACACATTCAGGTATCCATTGGTGTCCTCAATCCTCAGAGAATGTTACCATCGTTGATGGATGCGGAGAATTCCCTAATGTCCCTCTCTTAGGCATTAGGGGAGGATTCACTTACAATCCTTATTTGGCACTGCGACAATTTGGATATGCGAGAAGGGATGGTCCTCATGATACACTTATCCAAGGAATCACCTTCGACTATGAGAATGATGCTCAGGGTTACCGTAAAAGGTTCATGCGAGCTTGGGGCATGGTACATAGAGTTGATACCAAGACATTGGGGAACAAGAATTCCATCCCTCTTGAGCCTTATCTCAAATGGGTACGAGCCCATGCTCAAAGTCCTATGATGTCTTACCCCGCCATCCTACCTATGATTATGGAACTTGTTGCTGAAGGAGACACTCCTTATCTTATTCTTCATCCTGACATGCCAACTGATCACGAGGAGTTACAAAAATCTTGGGTTCAACTTAAGGAGGAGAGGGATACATTTGAAGCTCAATTCTACGCCAACGAGAAGAAATTCCTAGAACTCACTAGGCTACTTCATGAAGAAAGGAATATAAACGCCTACATCGTACCAAAGAGAATGCACTTATGGGAAACCTAATTTTATTTTTGCTTGAAGTTTTATTTTGTTTGATTGTAAGCCTAAAGGGCACTCTTTGTAACAATTCAAACTTATTAATACAATTAACGTGTGTTTCTTTTGTTTAAGAAAATTTTAGTATTTAAGAATCCTTGAAATCATTGCATACACATATTATCCATGACATTGCATAAATAGGTTTCAAAGTAGGATTCTCATCTTCTTCGTTGTTTATTTCAGCAGTAATGACTTCTGACCAAAGTATCAAGGATCTTCAGGCACAAAATGCCCAATTTCAGTAAATGTTCGTAGCTTTGGCTAAAGGGCACGAAGACCTGAAGGCCCTTATTCTGAAAGATAGAAAGAAGAAGGCGAAGAAGACCGTTGGTGTGGTAAACTTGGGAAGAAGATTCAAGGGACCATTGAAGCAAATGGTTGATCTGACCTCTTCATCCAAGGAAGGAGAGAATCAAGAGGGTGAGACAAGGGAGGAAGACCCTAGTCCAGGGAATCTGATAATGACACTGATTACAATGAAGAGCAGTATCCTCCGGCTGACGAAAGGTACAAACAGTTAGAGAACCGTCTGAATGCAATGGAGACCCAAAGAGTACCAGGGCTAGATTTTGAAGAGCTGGGTTTGGTATCTGGGGTTGTCATCCCACAGAAGTTCAAGGTTCCGGTATTTTCAAAGTATGATGGGGTTTCTTGTCCCAAGCTTCGTCTGCGTTCTTATGTGAGGAAGATTCAGTCTTACACTGCTGATAGGAACTTGTGGGTCCATTTCTTTCAAAACATTCTGTCCAGGACTCAGCTTGAGTGGTTCTATCAACTGGAGGGAATCAATGTACGCAACTGGGAAGATCTGGCTGCTGCTTTTTATAAGCAATATGAATATAATGCTGACCTTGCTCCTACCTGTACTCAACTCTAGAATATGTCTACGGGTGCAAGCGAAGGTTTTAAGGACTACACTCAAAAGTGGAGAGATTTGGTAGGGAGAGTCCAACCCCCTTTGTCTGATAGGAAGTTGGTGGACATGTTTCTTGCTACACTATCTGGTCCGTTCTTCAATCACTTGATTGGTAGCTCCTCAGTTGGTTTTACTGAGCTGATATTTACTGGAGAAAGGGTAGAAGTTGGGATCTGAAGTGGCAAGATCCAGAAAGACATCTCTTCAAGTACAGTGAAAAAGCCATTCATGTGTAAGAAGGAGGTCAATGCAATTTACAATCCAAGAAGTCAGAATAGAAACGAGCACCTTCCAACAGTAAGGGATGTGATGATACATAGGTTTGTGGCTACTCAATAATGAAACAATCATCCAAGGGTAGAAAGACCTCAAAGGCAGTTCACCCGGATCAATATGACGTTGTCTGAGGTTTTACTCCATCTGTTAAAATCTAATTTGGCAACCATAAGGGAGGCTCCCAAGAACTCCAACACCATATATCCTCGTTACAATCCAAACGCTCGGTGTGCTTACCATTCTAGGAGTCCAGGCCACGATACAAACGACTGTTGGGCTCTGAAGAATAAGATACAAGATCTGATCGAAGTAAAGGAGATTGAGTTTGATGCTCCTGAGATGCCTAATGTCATAATTACTCCCATGCCCAAGCACAACAATGGTGTTAATGTCGTTGATATTGATCTATTTGTTACTTCTATTGATGAAGTTTCTACTCCTCTCATGACCATCAAGAAGAATTTGTTGCTAGTCGGTTTATTTCCAGGCTGTGGTGAAGGTTGCCACATATGTTTATCTCTACCTTCTGGTTGTTATTTTTTGAAGGCAGGTGTTCAACGCCTGATGGATAACAAAGAGATTTTGTTCAAAAAGACTTCGATTCCAACTGTTCTACATGAAGATTTTGCTATCATAAACATTTCCGCCAAGCCTTCCAAGGTCTCCTCCAAAAGACCTGTTAGGATTACACGTGCTCCAAGAATTTCTCCATTAATAATCACTTCTCCTGGCCATGTACCATACTCCTCGGACAAAGTTGTTCTTTGGAATTATGGTGTTGATGTTTACTACCATGGCATCAAGCAGGATTTGTTAACCATTAAAGACGAAAAAAATGAAGAGGATGATCCCGATATCAGTAACATTGTCGGGACCAAAAAAATTACTCGAAGTGGGAGAGTTTTCTATCTTGAGATCTCCCCGAAGACTGTTTCTAAGCCTGTTGTTATTCCATCTGTTATTTCGGAAAGCACTCTTACTACAACTCCCATCCTTACTCTAGTTGTTACCCCTGCCGATGACTCATTTGGGACTCGGGGCAAAGAAGTTGTAGGTGAGCCTGCCCGAACAGAGGCACCTAGAAAAGTTATTTTGGAATCCTCTAAACAAGAAATGGAGGAAATTTTAAAGATGATTAAGTTGAACGACTACAATATGGTTGAACAGTTGGGGCATACCCCTTCGAAGATATCAATACTGGCTCTGCTATTGTGTTTCGGGGCCCATGCAAAGGCTTTGGTTACATTTTCAAGACTGCACATGTGCCGCAAGAAACCTCTACTGACCAATTCGAAGAGTGTGTGGCCAGTCTGACTGCTGATAATGGGTTGGGTTTTTCTGATGCTTATTTGACACCCAAGGGGAGAAAGCATAATGATGCTCTGCATATCTCAATCGAATGCAGGGGCACTACTATGTTCCATGTGCTAGTGGAAACTGGATCGTCACTGAATGTCCTGCCCAAGAAGGCTCTGGATAGGCTAGATTGTGAAGGTTTGATCTTAAAGCCCAGTAACATTGTGGTGAGGGCTTTCGACAGTTCTAAAAGAATGGTGCAAGGGGAGGTGGACATCCCTGTCAAAGTGGGTTCCCAAACCTTTGAATCCACCTTCTACGTGATGGATATCAGAACATCTTATTCTTGTTTGTTTGGTCGTGCTTGGATCCATGAAGCTGGAGTCGTTACTTCTACGCTGCACCAAATGTTGAAGTATCCAGTGAAGGGAAAGAATGTCACTATGCATGGTGAAGAGGAGTAAATGGTAAGCCATCTGAACTATTTCAGGTATGTGGAAATGGACGGTGAGTTCATAGAGACCCCTCGATAAAATTTTGAAGAGGTTCCCCAGACTATGGCATCAATCGAGACTATTACCAGTGTGCCAAAGATCACCAGACCTCCTTTGAAGATGGTTCTCTCAAGGACGCCAGAGCAGTAGTTGAAGAAGGTGGGTGTACCATTTAGGGACAACTCCCTGATTTTCCTTATAAAACTTACAAATTTGGTTTGGGCTTTACTTCAAGAGCTCAAAGGGCTATTCGACGTTCTCGGGCTAGGGGACCTCCCCTACGCATTAACAATCATGGGGTCAATGCTATAGAAGACAATGATGAGGATTCTGATATTGACAGCTGGATCTACCCTACTACCAATGGTGGACCTAGTAACTGGACGGCCAAAGACTTTGTGCCGATTACTTTTGTTCAGTAGTAATTTTCTTGCTTGTTTTACGGATTTATAATAAACAATATAAAATCTATACCTTGTGTCTTACCCGAGGCACAATGGTTTATTTGTGAGGTTTATTATTTTTAGAACATAGTTTGATTCTACAACCCTTGATTAATGTTTTGATGATAACAAAATACAAAGAATAAATTATTTCTAAGGTATATACAAAGAACAATTATGCTCCTTAAATTATGTTTTGTATATGCAGAAGTTCTGATGGAATCAGCATCAGAAGATCACAAACCTGTGCTACACGCTGAAGCTACAAGATTATCCGCTGAAGCTTGATGACCAGAATCGGCGCCTAAACAAATGCACTCCGACTCTGATCAAAGACATTTTTACCAAGTCATAAACACTCTGAAGCATTATCAGCAGATACAGCAAAGAAGACTCTGAAGCATTACTGGTATTCAAGACTGAATTAAATGCTAACGGCTTTCTTCAGACAAAGATCTTCTACAAAAGGAAAGTGCATTATTATCATTAAACCTGCTGTATGGACAATGTATCCTTGCTTTCCTATATAAACAGGACTGCTTGTGAAAAAGAAGCACGTACGTACGCACTCAAAATTTGCTAAGCTATCTAAACCATGCATATTCAAAGCTTTAGAAAAGTCATTTTATTCCAAGCTTATTTTGTGTAATTATCACAGTTGGGATATACAGTTTTGTAAGAAAACACAAACACACTTGTTCAATTCATTTGTAAAAGAAGTTCCTTGAGATTAACCGGATTGTGGTTGTACTCAAGAAGACTTTAACAGTGGTATAAGTAGTTATTGTAATCCTTTGAGAATAGTGGATTAATACCTCGTTGGAGAGAGGCAAAATCACCTTGACGGGTGGACTGGAGTAGTTTGAGATCAAACGAACCAGGATAAAAATACTGTGTTGTCAAGCCTTCTTAATTTAAGTTTTACAATTCAGCCCCCCTCCCCCCCCCCCCCTTCTTGTGTTTTTCACATCTTCAATTGGCATCAGAGCGCATGGTTCTGAGCTTTAACACTTAACCGTGTCAGTACAAGATCCAGCATCAGAAAAAAACACAATGGCAGGACCAAGTCAAAACATCAGCAATGACAACAATGAATAAAGGGACAGATTCAGTGGCAAACTTCCAGTCTTTGATGGAGAAAACTTTGACTACTGGAAAGACAGAATTGAGAGTTTCTTTCTGGCCTATGATGCTGATTTGTGGGACATGGTGACTGATGGATACACGCACCTAGTGGATGGACGTGGTCAGAAGATTGACAGGAAAATGATGTCTGATCAGCAAAAGCGTGAGTTCAGAAATCATCACAAGGCTAGAACAATTCTTCTCAGCGCCATCTCATATTCAGAATATGAGAAAATATCAAACAGAGAAACTGCTAAGAATATGTTTAATTCTCTGAGAATGACGCATGAAGGCAACATTCAAGTCAAAGAAACAAAAGCCCTTGCGCTCATTCAAAAGTATGATGCATTCAAGATGGAAGATAATGAATCAATAGAAGCTATGTTTTCAGGATTTTAAATTCTTGTTGCTGGTCTAAAAGTTCTTGACAAAGGATATTCCACTGCTGATCACGTTAAGAAGATAATCAGAAGCTTTCCAAAACTGTGGAGGCCAATGGTCACAGCGCTTAAACTAGCAAAGGATCTCAACAAAATCTCTCTGGAGGAACTTATCAGCTCCCTCAGAAGTCACAAGATAGAGCTAGAAGCAGATGAACCTCAAAATCAAGGTAAGCCATTAGCTTTAAAATCTAACAGAAAGTATGACTCCAAAGTTTTGCAGGCTGTGGAAGAAACCTCTGATGGATCCTCATCAGAAGAAGATGAACTGTCTCTTCTCTCCAGAAGGGTGAACCAATTGTGGAAGCAGAGGCAAAGGAAGTTCAGGAATCCCAGAAGATCAGAAAATCAGAATGAATCTTCCTCTAAATAAAGAAGGTCAGAATCCTCCTCTGGACACAAAAGATATGAAGGCTCTTCAGGATATAGAAAGCCAAACAACAAAGACATCATCTGCTATGAGTGTCACGAGCAAGGGAACTACAAAAGTGATTGCCCAAAGCTTCATAAGGAGAAGCCCAAAAAGAAGTTTGGCAAAGAAAAGAAGAAAAGTCTCATGGCTACATGGGATGATTCTGATACATCTGAAGCTGACTCAGAATCAGATAATGAAAGAGCAAACATAGCTCTCATGGCAAACATCTCTAAAGACAGTGAAACTTCTTGTTCAGATTCAGAATCAGATACAGAAGAGGTATTCCCTGACTTTACTATCAACTTTACTAAGGCTGAACTAGCTGAAAGCCTTAATGAGATTTTGGAAAGGTATCAACAGATCAGAATCAAATTCAGAAACCTGAAAAGGAATCTTGCTTCTGACTTTGATAAAACTGAGAGTCTCAAATTGGAGAATTCTGAGTTAAAAGATAGAATTTCAAAACTAGAAAACCAATTGCAAAACTCTCAGAAGGAAACAATCCCTGAAACTCCCAGCAATGCCGATGAGATCATCAAAGAGTATGATCACAACTTTCAAAAGTTTATGGCTAAAACATAGACAGAAGCAAAATGGCTTCAATGATCTATGGGGTTAGCTGAAATGGAAGAAAAGGGATAGGATATCAAGGTAAGGTTACTACACCAAAAAATGCCATGGATTTAGTTATAAAGCGTACTCCACTTGATTCACATTTTATATATGGGCACACACATGACATAAAATATACAAGTAGTGATTACTCTGTCAAACCAAAATTTAACCAGAGTTTTGGTAAAACTAACAAATCAGAACCCAAGAAAATGTGGGTACCTAAGGATAAAATAATACATGTGGTAGATATCTTTAGCGGCAAAGCAAAAACACCAGTCATGGTACCTAGACTCTGGCTGCTCACGAAACATGACGGGAAGAAGGCATATGTTCCAAAGCCTGGAACTTAAGCATGGAGGCCACGTAGGCTTTGGAGGCAATCAGAGGGGAAAGATTATTGGCTCTGGAACAGTAGGTAATGGAAATCTTCCCTCTATTAGTAATGTTTTATTAGTTGATGGATTCATGCATAACCTGTTATCCATAAGTCAATTAAGTGATAACGGTTATGATATAATCTTCAATCAAAATTCATGCAAAGCTGTTAGTCAGAAAGATGAGACTATCCTATTTAATGGGAAGAGGAAAAACAACATTTATAAAATCAAACTTTCTGAACTGAAAAGTCAGAATGTAAAATGTCTTCTGTCTGTTAACAATGAGCAATGGATCTGGCACAGAAGATTGGGACATGTTAGTATGAGAAGAATATCTCAGATTAAAAAACTCAATCTGGTCAGAGGACTTCCTAACTTGAAGTTCAATTCAGATGCTCTGTGTGAAGCATGTCAGAAAGGAAAGTTTGCAAATCCTGCTTTCAAATCCAAAAACGTTGTTTCCACCTCTAAGCCATTAGATCTTCTGCACATTGACTTATTTGGACCAGTAAAAACTGCTTCAGTCAGCGGCAAGAAGTATGGGTTAGCAATCGTAGATGACTATAGAAGATGGACATGGGTAAAGTTCTTAAGACACAAGGACGAGTCACACTATGTTTGTTACCTTCTGCAACCAAGTTCAGAATGAAAAGGATCTTAGAATCGTCAAAGTCATAAGTGATCATGGTGGAGAATTTGAAAATAAATATTTTGAATTATTCTTTAATGAAAAAGGCATTCTGCATGACTTCTCTTGTCCTAGAACTCCCCAGCAAAATGGAGTTGTAGAACGAAAGAACAGAACATTGCAAGAAACGGCCAGAACCATGATCAACGAGACTAACGTTGCTAAGATCTTTTGGGCAGAAGCAATAAACACAGCGTGTTACATTCAGAATAGAATCTCCATAAGACCTATTCTGGAAAAGACTCCATATGAATTGTGGAAGAACAAAAAGCCCAACATTTCTTATTTTCACCCATTTGGATGTACATGTTTTATTTTGAATACAAAAAATTATTTGAACAATTTTGACTCAAAAGCACAAAAGTGTATTATGTTAGGATACTCTGAACGCTCAAGAGGGTACAGAGTATACAATACAGAAACACAGATTGTTGAAGAGTCAATCAGCGTTTGGTTTGATGATAAGCTTGACTCTCAAAAGTCAAAGCATAATGAATTCCTTGCAGGTATGGAAGTTGAACTCACAGGTACTGCAGACAACTCAGAGGCTCTCAATAGAGACACTCCCTGAACATCAGAAAGAGTCAATGCAAGCAACCCAACACCTTTTGTTGATCAACTCCAGAAGAGACCATCAAGAAGCAGAATTGATCATCCAGAAGAAACAATCTTAGGAAGGAAGGAAGATCCAATCAGAACAAGATCTACCTTCAGAAACTCTGAAGAATCCCTCATGGGACTGGTTTCTCTGATTAAACCAACAACAATTGATGAAGCACTTCTGGACAATTACTGGATTCTGGAAATGCAAGAGAAGCTAAATCAATTCACAAGAAATGACGTATGGGATCTGGTTCCCAAACCAAAAGGATTCAACGTCATAGGTACAAGATGGGTGTTCAGAAACAAACTGAACGAACAAGGTGAAGTCATCAGAAACAAAGCACGACTGGTAGCACAAGGTTAAAGTCAACAAGAGAGGATAAACTATACAGAAACCTTTGCTCCATTCGCCAGGTTAGAATCTATCAGACTTTTAATTTCATTTGCTGTTAATAAAAGCATCACCCTGTATCAGATGGATGTCAAGAGTGCATTCTTAAATGGCTATATAGAAGAAGAGGTTTATGTGCATCAACCCCCTGATTTTGAAAGTTCCAAAAATCCAGAATATGTTTTCAAACTAAAGAAGTCACTCTATGGTCTGAAACAAGCTCCCAGAGCTTGGTATGAAAGACTAAGTAACTTCCTGTTAGAAAAGGAATTCACCAGAGGGAAAGTGGACACAACCTTGTTCAGTAAGACAGTTAAGAATGACATCTTAGTATGTCAGATTTATGTTGATGACATTATATTTGGATCCACTAAACCCTCTCTGGGAAGAGAGTTTGCTAAATGTATGCAGGCAGAATTTGAGATGAGCCTAATGGGGGAACTAAAGTTCTTTCTGGGCATTCAGATTAATCAAACACCAGAAGGAACTTACATTCATCAGAGCAAATATGTTAGAGAACTTCTGAAGAAATTTGATCTATCAGAATGTAAGCCCTCAAGGATTCCAATGCATCCCACGTGCATTCTGGAAAAAGAAGAGGTAAGTAAAAAGGTAGAACAGAAGGTCTACAGAGGTATGATTGGTTCTCTTCTCTATCTGACGGCTTCAAGGCTTGACATTCTATTCAGTGTTTGCATTTGTGCTAGATTCCAATCAGATCCTAGAGAATCTCACTTAACAGCAGTTAAGAGAATTTTCAAGTATCTGAAAGGTACTACTACTCTGGGTTTGTTTAATAGAAAATCAAGTGATTATAGCTTAATAGTATACTGTGATGCTGATTTTGCTGGAGACAGAGTAGAACGTAAAAGCACTTCTGGAAGCTGCCAGTTTTTGGGAGAAAATAAGATCTCATGGTCTAGCAAAAGACAGTCCATAATAGCTTTATCAACAGCAGAAGCTGAATACATGGAAGCAGCTAGATGTAGCACGCAAATGCTCTGGATGAAAAGTCAACTTGAGGACTTCAATATATTTAAGAGTAACATCCCTATCCTCTGTGACAACACTTCTGCTATTTGTCTCAGTAAAAATCCTATTTTGCATTTTAGGGTTAAGAATATAGAAATAAAACATCATTTTATTAGGGACTATATTCAGAAAGGGATTCTCAACTTAAAATTCATTGACACAGACCATCAATGGGCTGATGTCCTTACAAAACCTCTTTTTGAAGATATGTTTAACTTCATTCTAAAACATCTCAGCATGAAGCCTTGCCCAGAATAAAACGGTTTTATTTACATATCTTAACCTTCAGAGTTTTGGTTATTTTCTGTGAACTACTGATCAACCTGCCTTCAGATTTTTAGAAGTCCAAATTGTATTAGAATCTATCCATGAAGGTCTGAGCGCTTCATTTCAAGGATAGAAGTGTGCTGTTCACGTAAGCAAATAGTTGTCATCCATTCATCAGCTACCTTCTGAGGCTGAACACGCGTTCACTTTTTTGAAAGGTCAAAAGCGCTGATTGGATGCATTGAGACACATGTCATGGGTAACCGTTCCAATATCTTTCTGAATCCTCCAAAATCAGCTATCATTAATGCTTATAATCATTACAATTTATTTCTCTCTCTTTCCGTTTAAGTTTTCAAAATCTATTTAAACACACTTCTCATTCTTTACACTCTTTCACTTTCACTTTCTCTACAAACTAATTGTTTTCAGTTTGCATCTTTTTCAAAACCCCTTCATTTTCTTCTCAATTTTTTCTGTGTGAACATGGCTTCCTCAAGAAACCCAACTTCCAGTACTCAGAGAACAGATTCATCAGAACAATATGAAGAACCATTCAGAACTCTCCTCACGCCCATTAAAAACCTAGAAGTACTCTCAGAATTGATTCTGGACTTTAACAGTCTTCAAGAGAACGAGTTTAATCTCTCTGAAGAAGTAAAGGCTCAAGGATGGAACATGTATTTTGACCGTCTGGTAGGTCCAACGTTCCCAATCCTAGTGAAGGAATTTTGGATTCATGCTTCATCTTCCAACCATCAAGTTACTTCGTATATAATAGGGAAGAAGATAGTCATAACTGAAGACCTTATTGCAAGATTGATAGGTTACAGTGGTGGTGGCATAAGATGCATAAACATGGCTGAAAGATGTGCTGATGTCGCCTTAATTGCTAGAGAAATCTTCACTCTAGGTCTTCCCTCCAGCAATATAAGGGATCTGAAAGACCATCACAAAATATGGGCTAAGATTATTCTGGGATGCATAAACCACAGGAAGCTAACCAGCTCTCCTGACTACATCAACATTGATCAGCAGTTTCTGATATACTTCATCTCCCAAAAGATTAAGGTGAATCTGGCTCATTTGTTGTTCAATCATCTGAGGACTAGTGTTAAGGAGACCAGAGAAGAGGAGCGCACAAAAAGGGACTGGATACCCCTTAGAAGGCTCATATCAGATATTCTGACAGAGAATAAGCTGATAGATCATCTAACAGAAGCACGGGAAATCAGCACTTTAGAAGCAACTGTTGGCAAACCGTTAAATGTAAAGAATCTGAAGAAGATGAATATTATTGAGAACATCAAGAAGGAACCCAATGTCACTTCTTTTGCAACAATCTCCAACAGAAGAATACCTCTGGATGACTTTCCCATGTTCTCAGAAATTGATTCCAAGCCTGAGATAATAGTCAGATATCTGGATGCATGCAAGGCAGATGGTACATCACCAGATTTAAACATTCAAGATCTGCAGCAGAAGGCTCCAGAAGTTGTACTGAAGAAGAACAAGAAAAGGAAGGCAGCAGCAGAAGGATCATCCCATCGGACTCTCAAAAAGAGAGGTAATCCTTCTTCTGTAACTGTTTTAGATTCAGTATCTGTATCAACATCTGTACCAATCCCTACCCAATCAGAAATTCCTACCCCTCAAACATTTAACGATTTTGACATTGAATTTGACCCCTCAGAAACTTTAACTCTTATAAGATCCCACTCCATACCTATCAATCCAAATATTGAAGTAACTCAACAAGAACTTGCAAAAGTTCTATCAGATATTGAAACCTTTGACCAGCATATCTCTGCTCCCATACCAGTAAATCCAAACTCTGAAACCATTTCAGAAGCACCGCAACCAGAAATTCCACTCTCTCCTCAACCAGAAACTCATCCACCTTCTCCACAACCTGAACTATTACAACCAGAAGTTCAAACTTCTGAGGTCCAACCTCCTGAATCCTATGAACCAAAACTTCATCACTGTCAATCCAACCAAACTGTTGATTCTGATCCCATTCCCATTCCTGGAATCACAGAACCTCTGGCCATCAGTATACCCCTGACCATTCTGGATATTCCCCAAATTCCCTCTTCATTATAATCAACTCCACCAAACTCCCCAACTAGTCCAATAATCATTCCAGACTCTCCCACTCCCTCACCAAAAATCAATCCAAATGACAATGCCAAAACTGTCATTGATTTAACTGTTTTTGAACGCCTTGCTGCCATAACCCACAAAACAGCCATTCCAAAACCAAAACCCTCTGAACCGACACCAGATGTTGGTACCAGTTTATTGATATTTGAAACAGAAATGCAGAAGTGGATAACTTCCCTGAAGCAAGCTAGTTCTGGGCTGATTGATCTTGTTGCATCAGACTATCTTTGGACAAGTTTCAGAAAATAGGTATGTTCTAAAACTCATAAGATGCAAGAACAGAGCTAATGACAAGTTCAACAGAACTTCAGTGATCTGCTAAAAGTAATTGAAGATCAAGTTCTAAGCCAGCTGCTCAAGGAAGAAGTTCTCCCTCTGGACAATGCTCCCTGGTCAGAACATCGTCCAGCAGACAAAGTTCAACCAGAGTAAGAAGATCTCAATCTGACTGATACTCCAGAGCAGATGATTCTTGTAGAAGAACTTGGTCAAAAAGAGGACATTGCAGAATGCTCTGAGAAGCATCCAGTGACTGAAGATCCTCAAGCTTCCTCCTATGAAAGGCAGACTCTGGAAGACCTGAAGAGATCTGATATTTTGACGCAGGAAAGAATGGATAAACAGGATGACAAAATTTCGAAAATCAAGAGCATGTTAACCAAGCAAGAGGAAACAAACATCCAGATGAAGGGCTTGTTGGATGCTTTGTTAACGCGTCTTCCTCCTCCCTCTTAGATTTTCCTCTGTTTTAAAACGTGTTTATCTGTAATATTCTTACATTGCTGCTGATTAATATAAACTCCTTTTGAATCTGATTATATGTTCTTTTTGATAACTGACAAAAAGGGGGAGAAAGAAAAAGATATTTTCAATAACGGATTACTGAGACATAAATCTAAAACATTCTAATCTATTTAAATTCTCTCCTATGAGAAGCTTGAACAGGTACAAAACTATGATGAAAGATACAGTAAGATTCTGATGCTCAAAGACTCATGGAATTAAAAGGAAGTAAACAACTCAGGGGGAGTTTTTCTTCTTAATTCTATATTTTTTTATTCTTTATTCTTTATTGAAAAATCTAGTTTTTGTCATCATCAAAAAGGGGGAGATTGTTAGAACATAGTTTGATTCTACAACCCTTGATTAAAGTTTTGATGATAACAAAATACAAAGAATAAATTATTTCTAAGGTATATACAAAGAATAATTATGCTCCTTAAATTATGTTTTGTATATGCAGAAGTTCTGATGGAATCAGCATCAGAAGATCAGAAACATGTGCTACACGCTGAAGCTACAAGATTATCCGCTGAAGCTTGATGACCAGAATCGGCGCCTAAACAAATGCACTCCGACTCTGATCAAAGACATTTTTACCAAGTCATCAACACTCTGAAGCATTATCAGCAGATACAGCAAAGAAGACTCTGAAGCGTTACTGGTATTCAAGACTGAATTAAATGCTAACGGCTTTCTTCAGACAAAGATCTTCTAAAAAAAGAAAGTGCATTATTATCATTAAACCTGCTTTATGGACAACGTATCCTTTCTTGCCTATATAAATAGGACTGCTTGTGAAAAAGAAGTACGTACGTACGCACTCAAAATTTGCTAAGCTATCCAAACCACGCATATTCAAAGCTTTAGCAAAGTCATTTTATTCCAAGCTTATTTTGTGTAATTATCACATTTGTGATATACAGTTTTGTAAGAAAACACAAACACACTTGTTCAATTCATTTGTAAAAGAAGTTCCTTGAGATTAACCGGATTATGGTTATACTCAAGAAGTCTTTAACAGTGGTTAAAGTAGTTGTTATAATTCTTTGAGAATAGTGGATTAAGACCTCGTTGGAGAGAGGCGAAATCACCTTGACAGGTGGACTGGAGTAGTTTGAGATCAAATGAACCAAGATAAAAATACTGTGTTGTCAAGGCTTTTTGATTTAAGTTTTACAATTCAACCCCCCCCCCCCTCCTCTTGTGTTTTTCACATCTTCAATTATATGTCATTATCATATGTCATCAATAAAACATTGGACGTTTTTGCATACAAATTTTGTGCTCTCTGTTTTTCTTTTTTGCTTTTTACTTTATCAATACAACTATGCTCTGACAGACACTCACATATCAAACTGCCGAACCATATCCACTATGGATCCCATTGATAACAGTTCTGTTATTGCTAGTTATAACTTCGAAAATACGATCAACCAAGCCGAGGAAGAAGGTGAGGAAGATTGTGAGGTACCTGGAGAACTTGCTAGACTGTTACAACAGGAAGAGAGGGTTATACAGCGTCATGAAGAGCCAGTTTAGACAATAAACTTGGCCCCAGAGGTAGACAGAAAAGAAGTCAAGATTAGCACAAATCTAGGGATTAATGTCAAAATATGGTTGATACAAATGTTGCATGACTATGTCGAGATCTTCGCCTGGTCATATGAAGATATGCCAGGACTAAATACAGATATTGTGGTTCACCGACTGCAAACTAAAGAAGATTTCCCTCCGGTAAAGCAGAAGGTTCGTCGCGTGCACCCTGAAATGTCAGAGAAGATTAAAGTAGAGGTTATGAAGCAATTCAATTCTAGGTTCTTAGCTGTCACTTCTTACCCCCAATGGGTTGCCAACATGGTGTCGGCGCCTAAAAAAGACGGTAAGGTACAGACGTTTGTGGACTACTGAGACCTGAACAGGGAAAGCCCCAAAGTTGACTTTCGGCTCCCCCACATTGATGTCCTGGTTGACAAAACCGTGCAACAAAAGATCTTTTCCTTCATGGATGGTTTCTCTGGTTACAATCAAATCAAGATGGCACCCGAAGATATGGAGAAGACGACATTCGTCACTCAATGGGGCACTTTCTGCTACAAAGTGATACCGTTTTGATTAAAGAACGCTGGGGAAACTTATCAGCGAGCCATGGTCGCCTTATTTCATGACATGGTTCACCATGAGATAGAGGTATATGTGGATGACATGATATCCAGGCCTCAAACCGAGGAAGAGCACCTTGATCATTTACAAAAGTTTTTTGATAGGTTGAAGACGTACACGTTGAGGTTGAATCCGAACAAGTGCACCTTCGGGGTAAGGTCTGGTAAACTGCTAGGTTTCATTGTCAATGACAAGGGCATACAAGAGATGCCGTCTCCTCGCACTGAGTAGGAGGTCAAAGGCTTTTTGGGACGTCTAAACTACATTTCCAGGTTCATTTCCCATTTAACTGCTACTTTTGAGCCAATCTTCAAGCTCTTGAAGAAAGATCAAGTAATAAAATGGAATGACGAATGCTAGACTGCCTTTGAAAGAATCAAGGAATACCTTCAAGAACCACCAATTCTGATGCCTCCGATTGAAGGAAGACCTTTGATAATGTAATTAACAGTGTTAGACAATTCAATGGGGTGTGTGCTGGGGTAGCATGACGAGTCTGGTCAAAAAGAGCACGCAATATACTACTTTAGTAAAAAGTTTACTGACTGTGAGATAAGATACTCACTGCTCGAGAAAACTTGCTACGCTTTGGCAGGGGCTGCTCGCCGACTAAGACAGTATATGTTGACCCACACTACTTTGCTAATATCTAAGATGGATCCGGTCAAGTACATCTTTGAGAAGTCCGCTCTCTCTTGAAGAATAGCGAGATGGAAGATGATCTTAACCGAATACGATATCCAATACATGACCCAGAAAGCAATCAAGGGAAGTGTATTAGCTGATCATTTGGATCACCAGGCCGTGGATGACTACCAGTCCATGAATTTTGAGTTCCTGGACGAGAATATTATGCTGGTGACTGACTATGAAGAACCTGGACCGGATGAAGGACCTAAAGAAGGATCTCGTCCATGGTTTTTGACGGAGCCTCGAACACACTCGGTAATGGAGTTGGTTCTATAATTATATCTCCTGAAGGTTGTCATACTCCTTTCACTTCCCGACTATGCTTCAACTATACCAACAACATGGCGGAGTATGAAGCATGCATCATAGGTCTCAAAGCTGCTATTGACTTGAGGATCAAGTTATTGAGCATTTTCGGGGATTCAACCTTGGTGATAAGTCAGATCAAAGGAGAGTGGGATACGAAGCACCCGACAAAGAGCACGTGCTGACATTGCTTCCACACTTTAAGGAGGTAACCTTTGAACATTTTCCCTGAGAAGAGAATCAGTTAACGGACGCGCTACCTACCATGTCCTCTATGTTCAAGGTCAGGTGGAACAACGAGATTCCTCGGATCACTATTGAGAGATTGGATGAACCAGAATACTGCTACGATATCGACACTGAAGAAGTAGCAGACAAACCTTGGTTCTATGAAGTTAAGATGTTTCTCGAGGCTCAAGAGTATCCCGAGGGGGCATCTGTCAATGATAAGAAGTTTCTGAGAAGGTTCTCCATGAAATTATTCCTCAATAATGGAATCCTTGACAAGCGCAACCATGACTCTAATTTACTTCGGTGCGTAGACAAGAGCTAAGTGGAGAGGATTATGACAGATCTACACGAAGTTACCTTCGGAACCCATTCTAGTGGAAACACCATGGATAAAAAGATCCTACAGGCAGGATATTACTGGTCCACTATGGAAGCAGACTGTTATCAGCATTCCCGGACTTGTCATAAGTTCCAGATCTATGATGATAAAGTACATGTACCTCTGGTTCCCTTGAAAGTCTTGACGAATCCCTGGCCTTTTGCAATGTTGGGCATTGACATGATCAGAGAGATTAGACCTACCGCTTCCAATGGGCATCGCTTCATCCTAGTGGCTATTAATTACTTCACGAAGTTGGTTGAGGCTTCCTCTTTTGCTACTGTTACCAAGAACATTGTGGCGCAGTTTATCAAGCATAACCCGATATGTCGGTACGGTGTGCCATAGAGGATCATCAATGACAATGGTACAAATCTCAACAACATGATGATCACCAAACTCTGTAAACAGTTCAAGATCCAACACCATAATTATTCCCCTTACCGGCCGAAGATGAATGGCATTGTGGAGGATGCTAACAAGAACATCAATAAGATCATACAGAAGATGACAGTGACATACAAAGACTGGCATGAGATGTTACCATTTGCTCTTCATGGGTACCTCACCTTTGCACGAACATCGACAGGGGAAACACCCTACTCTCTGGTATATGGCATGGAGGCTGTCTTTCCTATTGAGGTCCAGATCCCTTCTTTGAGAATCAAGAACTATGCAGGGCAGAATGAAGATGATTGGATCCAGACTCGACTTGATCAACTGAATCTGATCGATGAAAAAAGACTTACTGCTATCTGTCATGGTCAAATGTATCAAAAACAGATGATCAAGGCTTTCAACAAAAAGGTCAAATGCCAAGTATATCAAGTTGGAGATCTAGTGATCAAGCGCATCATACTTCCACAAGGTGATCCCAGTGGAAAATGTACTCCCACATACAAAGGGCCATTTGTGATCAAAAGTATTTTTTCTGGTGGAGCCATGATTCTGACCACCATGGACGGTGACGACCTTCCTCACCCTGTCAATGCGGACATAGTGAAAAGATACTACGCATGATTGAAGACCCGCTAGGTTGACGCGTCTAGGAAACAATAAGGGCTTCCCGGCGAACCAAAAGGGTTCAGGCAAAAATTAGGGATGAAAACAAAAAAATTTGTACACCTGGCAAGCCGAAAACCTGAAAAGGCGACTTAGGCAAAAAAGGGTATCCCGGTGGACTGAAAACCCGAAAGGGCGGTCCAGGAAAAAGTTAGGGATTTAAAGCGTATCACTATGTCCCACTGGATCACCTTGCGACCAGACTTCAGCATCATCTATCAAGCTCAAAATGGCACCAATCAATCCAGTTAGCTTTGGACAAGCAACAAAGTGATGAGACCCTCGAAGACATAACGACAATAGAAGAATTGAAACTCAATGAGATTATTACACATAGTTGTTTTCTTCTCTTTGTACACAATATTGTATAGCTTTCATTTTCAAGGCAGAGTTCTCTTAATAGAGCGTCAGCCTCCTTGTATAAAAACGCCTGTTATAGGCTAACTTCAGAAATTAATACAAGTCACTTTTACAAAACCATTTGTTTTTCTTTTTCAGTTTTTTTTTGCAAAAACGTCCAATGATTAATTCTTGACATACACATTTGAATATGATTTCTATTCACAAATATTTGCATAAGAAAAGGAAAGACAGTTGCTTATAACTTAAGAAACAGGGGTAAAAGACTAAAAAAACATGTCAATCCGGATAGTTACTCCTTCCGGCAGGTACAGGGGCAGGGACATCTTTGAAACAAAGTCACCATTACATGCGCCCCGGTGACGTCTATGCTTCCCCATAGAGTAGAGGCAACCAAAAGCTTTGATATCGGCTTCCCCAAATAGGAGTTACTTTCCCCAGCAAAGTTCCTTCAGAGAGCCGATATCTACATCCCCCAGCCGAATTTTATAATCGCGAGCGGTTCATAAAGTTTTATCCCGAGCAGAGTGTATTTCTCTGAATGAAAAAGCTCAATCCCCAATATAATTTATTTCTCAAGCTACGAAAGCTCATCCCCTGGCGGAGTTTATTTCTCTAAATCGGCAAAATATTCCAGTAAAGCATCTCCTCTCGCAAATAAATTTATTCCTCTACAGAGTTATTCTCAGGCAGAGTCTATCTCTGGCATAATATTCGCAAATAGAAAGGAGTAAATCCCTAGCATAGTCATCTCCATTCACCACCCCCAGCAAAAATGAAGATTTCAGCTGCTCCAATATTCTTCAGCAGTAGTCTGGGATGTATTTCCCCCGACTATGAAATACCACAATAACATCCCATATCCATACATCACGGCATGCGCATACATACTGCATATAATACAATCTCATTTATTTTTAGAACATCATTACAATGAATTTCATACATCATGACATTGCATACGACTAACTCTTTACCTTTCAGGAAAGGACCAAATCAACAAACTACATCTAACAAAGGGCTATCCCAGGATTTTCCTCAGAAAGATGTCCTCACAAGATCTCTTCGCTGACTATGTCGGTGGAAGAAATGCCAAGACTTTCGCCTGGGTCAGTTGAATCGCTACCAAGATTCTCCTAATTACTATGATAGTCAAAGTTACCCAAGATCTCTCTGCTCACTATGATGGTTGAAGAGGTTCCAAGACTTTCGTCTGGGTCGGTTGAATCACTACTAAGATTCTCTTGATTACTATGCCAGTAAAAGTTACCCAAGATCTCTCTGCTTACTATGCCGGTGGAAGAGATTCCAAGAATTTGGTCTAGGTCAGTTGAATCGCTACTAAGATTCTCATGATTACTATGCCAGTCAAAGTTATCCCAAGATCTCTCCGCTCACTATGTCGGTGGAAGAGATTCCAAGACTTTCGTCTGGGTCAGTGGAATCGCTACTAAGATTCTCTTGATTACTATGCCAGTCAAGGTCATCCCAAGATCTCTCCGCTCACTATGCCAGTGGAAGAGACTCCGAGACTTTCGTTTGGGTCAGTCGAATAACTACTAAGATTCTCCTGATTACTTTGCCATTCAAAGTTAACCCCTAAGTTTTTCCCTGGGTCAGACAGGTCGACACTAAGATCTCTCTGATTACTATGCCAGTGGAAGATGTACCAAGACTTTCGTCTGGGTCAGTTGAATCGCTACTAAGATCCTTCTGATTACTATGCCAGTCAAAGTAAATTCAAGGCCTTTCTCGGGTTTACTCAAATCGACACTAATATTTCTATCCCAGTTAAAGCCAACTTGAGACCTTTCTCTGGTTCAGTCAAATCGATACTAAGATTTCTATTCCAGTTAAAGAAGTTATGAAGCCCGGAAACTGACTGGATAATAGTCAATCAACAATTCAACACATTGTGAAGCCCGGATCCTGACCGGATAACAATTTAATCTCATTTCCCAATAAGTCACTGTGAAGCCTAGAGTAGGACCACATATCAGTCAGCCTTATCATCCTCAACAAGTCACTGTGAAGCCTGGATCCTGACTAAATAGCAGTTCACTTCCGCCTCTTCAATCAAGAGATGACTCCCTAGTATAGTAATGGACAACTAAAGCTCCTAAACTCTATTCCCCAAGACAGAGACCAACATTCCTTAGCGAAGTCCTCCCTAACAACAGGAACAGGAATTCCCACAAAGGAATATCTCATGAAATCATCATTATTCTGGATGGCATCTTTAAGCCCATCTCCGACGACTACCTGTCACATTCTTTGGATGGCATCTTTAAACCCATCTTTGACGATTTTCAGTTATCTTCTCCAAATGTCATCTGTAATCCTATTCCCGAAGTCATCAACCATCAGTATTACTTCATGCTAGTGAAAATTTCTGGGCACTCTAATGTTCAATCTTCTTCCACCCTCAGATCACGAAAGGAGGACAATCCAACCTAAATACTCCGGTTTAAGAAAATTGAACAGCGGCAACTGTTGTACCCCAAAATTTTCCTTCCCATTTTCACACAAGACATACTCCTAGAGGTCCTCAATGTCTCAAGTTGACTAAGGATTGACCAGACAAATCCTCCTCCTAAGGCAACAAGGCTCAAACTAGGGTTTCAATTTCAAGAAAGATGGTTGAGCTCTAAGGATCCCAAATGTTCTCCATGGTCCTAATATGTCTTCAAGATCATCCATGCCAAATTTCATGCCTTGCACAATAAGTTTGCTCAGTCAATTGCTCAAGTATTGGAAAATCAACTCTCCTAGGTCAAAAGTCAACAGTGGCCCATGTGCAGTCAAACTTCAAGATTTTTGGTCAACATTAACATTTTGAAGTAATATCCATCACTTGCTCAAGGGTTGATCATGAATTCTCAATAAATGCTCCTAACTCATAAAAAATAAAAAATTGCAAATTAGGGTTTCTATAGGAAAAGTCAACCAAACTTTGACCAGACATAAATTTCTCATACTTTATCAGAAATTTTCCAACCAAGGTTTATTTTGAAGAGAATTCAATTCCCTACAACTCCTATTCAACCCTCAAGGGCAAGAAATGCCTCAATCAAAAGATACAAGTTCATACACTATAGGTCATTTCAAAAAGTCATCAAAAACACCTTTTGGGTCAAACTTCTTACCTGAACATGGAAGATACAATTGAGATGAAACCAAAAGGGTTGTTTAGAGGACATCCTAAGCTCTCTAAAAAGTCCAAGAACACCCTCATAAGGTTAAAAGTGAGAAATATATGCATTGTCAAAGTTGGCCATTCTTGGAAATTTGCATAAAGTCAATAATGCCCAAATTTGCATTTTTTCCAAACGGGCCTAACTTTTTATACTTGAAACACATTCCTAGCCTGGTCCATGACCCAAACACCTATCCATGCATCATTGGCTTTATTTATTTAATTTATTTTGATTTTAACCCTTTAAAAATCAAATTAAATCAAATAAATAATATAAAAATAATGAAGATTTGTTTTGATTTGATTTCACATTGAATTACAATCCAAATATGTTGTATAATACTAAGAAAAATCGTGCAAGATTAAAAAGAGAGGAAATCTCCACATATGGAAAGATTGGAAGCAAAAATTGAAAGGGAATTATTTGTTGGATTCTTGCCATATATAGTGACCTAATTTGATTCACATATTTATACACAAGCATTCTCAATCCTAAGGGAAGTTTTGGACATGCGCAGCTGCCTCCTAAAGCCCTAGCCAAAAGTTCAAAAATTTCAAAGATTGGTGTAATTCAGAAACTCTCGATCCAGCCAATCTCCATAAGCTCCAAGCATCCTATCACCCTTCTGAGGATCCCAGGGGTTAAACCAACCCATTTTTGAAGGCCAAAGCGCACAAAATCGTCTTAGCCCACAACTCTTAGTTTGGTAAATTTGTCAAACCTCAAACTTTTGATTCATGTGATATAATTTGATTCTTTACATTGGCATATGTTCATAATGATATTCTGAGTTTTTTTGAACCATTAGTTTCAAGCATGCCGTAGGATCCTTAAAGTGCCATTGTTAGGGCATATAGGTTCTATTTCTTCGTATCTGAGCTTGCAGGCCGTTTCAACCAAAAAGAAGACCACCATCATGATTGCAGCCCTCGAAATAGGGGGTTAGGGTACCATTTGAACCCTTATTCACCGTGTTTTGTAGGTTTGGTATTTTGAGTCAACCGGAGAAGGTGACCGGAGTTAGACTCTGGAATTGTTGACTGGCTTGGACTCTGGTGGCTTAATTGTCATCCTTTCATTGGTCCAGTTAAAATTTGATCTGGCGCATTTTGAAAATTTGACACTTTGACTAAATTTGTCATTATATTATTTGTGTTTTATTATATACATGAATGAATTGACAGCGCAGTTGGCAGAATCACAGGCTTGTGAGAGGAAGGATCTGGGTTCGATCCCAGAAATCTGTATTTTGCATTTTCTAACAAACTTATTTCAGATCCAATACTCCAGGGTCAGGCGCGCACACTATGGGTCATCAAGTGTTCATCATTGGATCTATCCAACCCTAGATCCAACGTTGCAGATCTGAGATCCCATGATGGACCCTTAGGAGCAGGGAACGTGAGATCTACGCAGGACATTGGGCTTTGCATGTCATGGGCCTAACAGATTTTCATATTACACCCTCCAACTGCTACCTACTATCAAGCCCACTTTAATTCTTTTTTAATTTCTTTTATTTGTTTTAATTATTTTTTTTACAAAAAAAAATCATTATTATTTTTAACTAAATCATAAAATCAATTAAAACACAAAAACATTACAATTAGGTTTTTTTTCCATAAAAATATTTAATTTCATTATTTAATTCGGTTAATTAGGATAATTTAAATTCCTTTTTCATGATTAAAATTAATTAAAAATTAGGTTAATTTGCCAAATTAATTACTTCCTCAAAATCCAAAAAAATATTTTTCTTTATTCACTAATTAGATCTCCTTGAATTTAATTGTTAATTCCCCGTATTTAATTTTGTCGCGCATATTCTTTTTCCATTATTTCTTTTAAATTTTTGTAATTGCTTCGAGATTGTAATAGTTTTAGTTAGGTTATTTATTGTCGTTCCCTATTTACTGTTTAATCCCCAAAGTTTTTGGTCATGTAATCCCCATTCCCCGAAGCCTTGTAATAATTAGATTTACTTTTCCGCTTTTACTTTCTGCAAATACATAAACGGTTTAGATGTATGCATAGGATTGTATGCGAAAGATCAATAATTTGAAACAATAGAAAACCATAACTGTGCAAAGATAAATAACTGAAAAACAATCACACGCACATGCGCACCCCTAGGGTATCACCACTCTGGTTGCCTCTGGTAAACGGTCATGAAGTATAGGGAGTTTTACCAGTTGGTTCTACCACCATATCAAAACACTCTTTCTTGTTTTTGTGATGTAGATTACGCTAGAGACAGACTGGAGAGGAAGAGTAATTCTGGAAATTGTCAATTTCTTGGCAAGAATCTGATTTCATGGTCAAGCAAGAGGAAATCAACAATTGTACTATCAACATCAGAAGCAGAATACACTCAACGCCATTGTGCAATACTGAGATGCTATGGATGAAGATTCAGCTAGAAGACTATTAGATTTATGAGAGTAACATTCCTATCTTTTGTGATAACATAGCTACTATTTGTTTAAGTAAAAATCCTATTTTACATTCTAGGGCTAAACATATAGAAATAAAACATCATTTCATTAGAGATTATGTTCGGAAATGGATTTTATCTTTAATATTCATAGTAATAGACCATCAATGGGATGATATCCTTACAAAATCCTTAGCTTAAGATAGATACATACCATAAATAGTCCAGATGACATTGCTTCTTATGTACAAATGATGATAGAAGAAGGGAATGATATGTCCAACTTCAGATACGATGATTTGGCTCCTCCTCTAGTTCCAATTGATCCTTCAAGAGGAAATAAGAAGAAGAGTTCAGAAGCTTCTGAGCCTGAAAGGAAGAAGAAGAATGAGAAGTCTCAAGCTTCTAAGAATATTCCTATGGCCACTTATCCAGAAACTTCAAGTAAGTTTGCTACTTCTGTACCTGTTTCTGAAGTTGTTTCAAACATTGTTAATGCATTATCATCCACTACAACTTCCAGTACACAAACCTCTTCTTCTCCATCTTCTTTTGTTCCACCATCTACCATCAACACATATTTATATGATCCTGCTACTACCATAATCCCTTCAACAACACAAGTTTCTGTTTCAATCCCATTTCACTCTCTCACAACTCCCATTCCATCAGAACCACTTCAAACCTTCACCTCACCCATAACCACTTCCATATCTGAAACCATATCACCCCAACCAAATTCTGTAAACCTTCATTCACCAATATCACAAAGTTTACTTCAATTCGCCTTCTCTAACCAAGAACCCATCTACCATGACTCACCCACCCATCATTCCCCATCTGACCATGAAATGTATGAAAGGACTATTTTCTGAAACTTTTGAAATCTCCACCTCCAAACAATTCACCATATCTGATCTTCTTGATCTCTCTGAACAATCATCTGAGCCAAACCCTTGTGCACCAGAACACTCCTTAGTAGCTTATGAAAAACTTGTACCCAAAACCTTGGATTAATGCATTGATATGTTTTGAAACAAGGCTAAGAAGAAGGTTGTGAAGCTGCAAGAACAAGCAAGTACAAGTACTAAGCCTATGGATCTAGACAATTCATGGAAGCTTTTTCAGAAATGGATGTATTCTGAATTTGAGAGGCTGAGGAGCTTTTCTGAAGCATCCAGAGTTGCTGGAGTTCAGATGGTGACTGAAAGAGAAGAAGCAAGATAAAGAGTCAGAGTCTTCGAACTCTTTGCTGCAAAGTAAAGAGGGGCTGAAGAAAGAGTGCTTAAAGAAGCTGAAGAAGCCAAGCTCAAAGATGAGGAAGATGCCAGAGATGTTGAAGTAACCCGATTGGCTCAGGAGGCTGAAGAAGCAGAAAGATCAAGGCAAGAAGTTGTGGTTGTCACATCTTTTGATCTTGCCATTCTGCGTATGGAACATGAAATTGGTGTAATCAGCAAAGAGCAACAAGTATTCAGAGAAAGCATAAATCAACAGAAGGTTGTTAATTATCCAGTTCAGAACATGCTTCAGTTGATTCTGGAAAAGATATCTGCTTCAACGCCATCTTCTTCTAGACCCTAGGCTCTTAGGATTTTTTTCCTTTTGCTCCGAACCTTATGATTTTGTTTATTTCTTTTGTTTTTCCTCTTTCTATCTGATGTTTTCTTTTTGAACTTAAATGAAGTCTCATTTTTTTTTACTTCTTTCACTTCTTATTTTCTTTTCACCGTTTCTTCTTTCACTTCTTATGTTTTTATGTTTTTCACACATAATTACCTTTTGATTAAGACAAAAGGGGAGTAAATAACTACAGTAATACTTTGATTCTAATAATCAAATTATCTAGAAAAACTTCTCTGAAATAAGGGGAGATGCTTAGATTCTAACCAAGATAAACTTCTGTTTCTTCTAGAATTGTTTTCTTTTTCAGGAATCATGAACTCTAATTGGAATCAAGATATGAAAGTGTTAAACAAATATTTGTCTAACTTTTGGAATCAAACACTGAGAAGGTTAAGTTCATAATCAGGCTCTAAATTGAAATCTGGAATCAAACTTCTTTTGGAATTTGTTTTTTGTGACATCGAGGGTTCAAGATCTTAATTGACATGATTGGCATAAATAATCAAGACTCTTAAGATCTCAATATCTGATCTATTACAACCAGGGGGAGTCTTACTGTTATACCCCAATTTTTGACCCTAATATCCCCTATCATCTCATATCAACCCAATCGTATCAAGATCACACTAGGTTTTGTTTCTTCTCCATAGCTTTAGGTTTTATCATGAGGGATCACCAAGCACTTTGATTTGTATATTTTGGTAATACATGTCTTGTGTTGATTGACTTTTAACTAACAAATATAATGAATGTTTTCTCTATAAATGTTGGTACTATAGGTGATAGCACAACACACTTCATCAGGTTGATTCATATGTTCATGAGTTTATTTCCATGCCTTCTTCAACAAAGCTTCATTGAGATTTAAGCTTCATCATTGATAGTGCTTTAAAATAATGTCATGGCAAGGTCTACTATGATTCATCATGCTTCAATTCTCCAAAGGAAGTCAAAAGATGCAAGCATTGATTAAAGAAGTTTGACCTAATTGGACAAGTTCTTGATACCTTGATCACAAGTGCATAACTCCCTCATTTATAAACATTTATAAGTGGTTATTTTTACTATAGGTTAATATTATCATCCATAATAACCTCTATTCACATAGCAAAAGTAATTGTACAAGAAAGATTATCAAAATTGGAAGGGGTTCCCAAGTCATTTTGATGCTCTCGGAGTTAGGGTTTTTGACTTCAAAGGGCTATATCTTGTCTATCTTTTGAGATTTTCGAGTGATTCCAAAGACGTGCTTATCTTTAAAGGGTTAGCAACAAATAATTTCAAAATTTTCAAGCAAATTTTGTTTGAAAGATCACTAATGATTGAGAAAGATTACAAGTCCTTTAGATAGGCCATAAAATTCCTTGACGTGACTTCAAAGGGTCATAACTTGATAAATTTTTATCTCATAGAACCCATTATTTTTCCATATTGATATTAATAATGTGAACTTCAATTCTTCTTTTATATGAAAAACTTGAAAATGGTTAGAAGATGCCTTAAGAGCTCAAAAGATTATAGGTAAGCTCATGGATTTTCATCAAATTTAAAGGATCATAACTTGTCCAATATTTGGAATTTTTGAGTGATACTAGTTTCATAATACTCTTTAAGGAGTCCACTTCAAGCTAGCATCATTGATTAAAGAATTTTTTTGAAGGAAGTACTTTTTTGGAATCAAAACATTATAGGTCATTTTTGAAGAAAAAACAGAATTTTTCTAAGTATAAAAGTCAACACATTTTTCCTGATTTTGACCAAGCACAACTTCTAGCTCAAGCATCTAAATGATATCTTTCTTGGCACAATGTTACCTCATATTTCCAATGCATCAAAATCAAGAATCAGGTCCTAAGGTTCCCTAAACCGTGTACACCATGAGTTCAAGGTCAACTACTTGAAATTGAATTTTCCTTCCAAGTCAGAATTGGAAATCCATAATCCAGCTTCTAAACACAAAATTAGCACGCGTTTTTGATTTAAACGTATTTAAAAAAGTTCACAAAGTTGAATTATGGATCAAAATGCAAGAGTTAGCTGAGCTTTGAGAAAATTTAAGTCACACTATTCTCACTTTCGGGCTTCACTCATTTTCCCTTCAAACCTCACTATTGCTTCCAATTGTTTTTACCATTCACTCTTCTATAAATAGAGGGACATATTGCATTCATTTCCTCAAGCTTGAATATCCAAAATCACCCTTCCAAACTCTCTTCATAACCCACTTTTCTGAGTTTTCAAATTCATCTTTTCTCCACTTTTGAATCCAATTTCTTTGTTGATTCTTTATCCTTGAACTTCACTAAAGCTAAAAGAAGAAGAACCAAACCTTGAAGTGTCCTAAATCGTGCTATCCAAGTCCAATTTCAAAGTAATTATCTGCTACTTTATTCAGGTAGAATTCTCAACCAAATCAAACCAAATAAATCCCTATTCTACTCTATTCATCCTTCTGATTCTCACACTTCTTACGGTTTTCATTTTCATTGAGAATTGAGAGAGATACTTGGAATTTTCGTGCTCGCTATTTTTTCTGGTTTTTTCCAAATCCAGATTTGCTCAGCTTATATAAATTTGGCACGAGGATACCATTAGAATCGTCTTGAAGAGATGAATCTAATGGTACCGGTCTGGTTCTCTAATTTTACAGTTTGTGAAACTCTAATTTAGGGCGTCTGGAGGTTGAAGACGACCTACGTGTCTTGCTTCAGCCAATGATAGCGTGACATGTGATTTTTTGAATCGTATCCAGTGCACTTGTCTTACTATGTGCGTCTTATGAGGACCATTGAATCTGATTAATTTCATTAGTCAATCTCTATCCAACGCGCCAGATTTTAAGTTACTTTTAATTATTAAAAAATGATTTGGTGTAATTTTCAAAGATGACCATATTATGCACAACGTGTCAGATCCCATGGATATACTTACTAACATGTTTTGACATTAATCTAATGGTCCACATTTTCTTTGGCTTTATTTATATTTTCAGATTTTTTTTATATTTAATTGTTTGGAACTTCAAAAAATCATAGAAAGTTCATTTCTGACTCAAAAATTAAGAAAAAATTTATAAAAATATTTTTTAAATATTCTCTTTCTGATTTTTGTTTTTTCATAATTTTATTTTCAGATTTGATATTTTTTATGATTTTTTTTTGTTTTGACTTGTTTTTAATTGTTCAAAAATAATTTTTGGTATTTTTAAATTTTGGAAAAATTCATCAAAATCATTTTCTTTATTTCTGAATTCTAGAACTTTTCTAGAATTTTATTGTGATTTTTACTATTTTTAATCATTTTTCACTTACTAGAGTGATTTAAAATTATTTAAAAATACTTTTTTGTTTTAAAAAAATTACTAAATTTTTTGTATAAATACCTCATATCATCTCTGACCTTTCTATGTTTTCTTTTAATTTTTATTTGATACTTTGAATATAGTTTGTTATTTTTCCTTTTATGTTCACCTAAAAAACAATTTAAAAATCTTTTTTTTTTCTTATTAAATGCAATTTTGCTTTTGATTATATTCTGGCTGAGCTTGAACTATGTGATTTTTGATCATGAGCTTCAATAACATCATTGGATCTTGGGTGTTGAGTTTAAATCCACCAAAATGGATGAATGATTTTAATGATAGTTTGATTAAAATCTTTGGTTCAAATATTTACCCTCTATCTTCATCTTATCCCCTTCTTACATGTGTTACATGTTGTTAGAGAATAATTTACATATTATTTCTCCAAACATATGGTACATAGATTGTTATTGACTGACCTCAAAATAGGTGATAAGCCCACATACGATTGTTTAACATAACACTAAATTTTTTACCCGATTCAAGAATTGATCATTTGTGGTCCAAACCCATGTTTGCAGGCCCAAGTATGTTGATTTGAAACCTTTGAGCCAATAACCTCGAGGTTCATTATTAGGAGGCTTTGGTCTTATCAATCCTCTAATGAACCATCATAAACTTTGGTCTAAGTGACCATTTAAACATCGTTGATCATTTGTTGTTGCTTCGAGAATTTGAAAAGAATGATTTACTTGACAAAAAGCAAATGAAACTTGTTGTTAAGAAGATTTGATTTTATCAATCTTCTAATGAGTTTTCAAATGCAAGTTTCAAGATGGTCATTCAACTAACCTCTAATTTCTAACTCACTAATAATTGGATTTTACTTTATGCTTTTACTTTATGCCTTAACTTTTACGCACCACTTATTTTAGCATGAACATTTCATGCTATTTTAATCTTTGCTCACTTGAGCATTTATCTTTATGTCATTTTTACTTTTGCTCACTTGAGCATTCATTTCCTTTTAAAGATACTTAATAACCAACTTGAACAATAAAAAACTTAATGCTACTTGAATTATTTGGTTACTATCATTGGTATTATGGAGTTATGGACCTCTTGAACTTAAGATTATAAGCTTTGATATCCTTAAGACCTTGTGGCCCTAATTATTATTTTGTCTGGAGTTCTTGGGGTTTACCCTAAGACATTGGGTTGATTTTCTTTGTGTGCAGGTTATTCTGATTATATGTTTTGTCTGTGATTGCGAATTTCTCTGTATACAGCCGTTACTCTGCCCAATTTTTATGAAGACTTAATGCATCTGAAGCTTGGTATTCTTAAGAGGTTTAATATCTTTGATTTTTTGGTTTCAATCTAAAGGATGGGAATTCTATATTTACTTCATATTTCAAGTGTTGGCTTCTTGTTGGTTAGACGGTTCTTTTCTCTAGCTTTTACCTTATGCTTTAGGATAGTCCCTTCATCTCCTCCGAACTTATTTAATTTCAAAAATCTTCTCCCTGCTTTTCAAAAATATTCTTGTCTTCTAACTTGAACCTCTTTCATAATAAACTTGGTCTTAGGTCCATGTGTTTTCAAAAACATTTTCTTAGTCAAACTTTAAACAACTTAATAATACTTTGACATTTCTGTGAGAAGACTAAAAGTCAATCAATCTAATTCAAACCATTTTTTCCACTTTGTCTTTTTACTTTAAAATTTTCTCAAAAGATTAGACTCTTGTCAATCTTTGTAGTGATGCGAGCTACTATACTTCTACGATATATAATGAAGTGAGATATTTTCCACTTAGATGTTAAGCGAGGATTTTTTGATTTTTAAATCCAAGCTATAACTTCCAATATGAGATGACGCAAATTCTCCTTTCTCATAATCGTGGGTAGTAAGTATGTTTTCCACTCAGATATGACGATTACGGTGGGTGAAAAAATTATAAAAAATACTTCTTTTGTCATCTTCACCATATATTTTTGTATACAAAATTTATAACCAAAATACACAAATTTTCAAAGAGGTTCTTGCGGAGTACCGTAGATGTTTAGGATGATAATATCTTCCCTTTGCATAACCAACCCCCGTACCTAGATTTTATCCCCCTCTTTTTTTGGTTATTCGCTCTTTTCTAATTCCTCTGGAAACAATAAAGTGTGGTGGCGATTTTTATTTGATATTGGCAAGTCAAGTCAATCCAATGGTTTAGTGTCAACATTTCCACTGCTACAGAAAAATGGCGACTTCACTGGGGGCAGATTGGCCAAATACTGGTCCATCTCTAAGTGGGTTGAGCCTATCTTTGTTAGTTTGTATATGTGCTATTATTTGTTTTATATTATATGTTGTATATATGTTTGTCTGGATTTTCCTGGTTTTCAGGGTGCTTGGTGATTTCTCATAAGTCCTCTACCCGGACTTGCACAAACTTAAGATAGGAGGGGCGATATAGTCATATTAACTTTGAGGGAGTAATCCTAAAAAAGGAGACATGAGATCCCCCACTCAGTGGAGGCCCCTTTGACTGTAGTGTCGTTTATCGAGTAATCGAAAAGACGTGTTACTTTAGACCCGAGAGCCTGCTGAAACTGAGGACCATAGAACCCTTAACCCATCTTAGCCTTTTAGGTGTAGTGCGGAAACTATGACGGAGTAATCCGGAAGTGGTTGTCATGCGATACTACACTCATACGATTTTTTCTTGAGAATATTACTGATTATTGAGTTAATCGGAACATTGGTAATATCCGAGGGAAGGATGTAGACTATGGGAACCTTTTAGAACCTTGTTCGGTAGGTGATAAACTATTAGTACATACCTTGTGAGTAGCACCTTTGACCTCATACTCGTGACTTCAAACCTATGAACCCCCATGTTTGTGATCTTGTGTGTGATTGTTGCATCATGCATTCATGAACGCGTGAGCATCTTTTTAAATAATTGTTTCAAGGGACTTAATGTTGACTTTTTGCAAATATCTCAGGTACTTTTTTACCATGGATTCTGGAAAAAGAAATACTCAGAAGTACGGTTTCAAGGATCCTAAGATGGATAAATTGATGAGTTTGATTCCAGAGATCGAGTGTTCTACGGATTTTTGAAAGAAGTATGGATACATCATGTCCCTTATAAAGCTCAAGATGAAGGGGGGTATTCTTTCTACTTTGGTCAAGTTCTACGATCCGTTGTATTGGTGTTTTACATTCCCAGATTATTAGTTGATGCCTACATTAGAGGAGTATTCTTACCCACTGGGTTTACCTGTTACCAATTGTGTCCCTTTCACCGACTTGGAGGGAGAGGCCAAGTCTCATGAGATTGTTTCCATGGTTCATTTGAGGAAGTTTGAGATTGAGGCTAATATGACTACCAAAGAAGGAATTAAAGGCTTACTCTCTCAATTTTTATTGGAGAAAGCTCGCTACTTTGCTAGGATGAAGAGTATAGTTTCTTTTGAGGTTATCTTTGCTTTGCTCGCCTATGGATTGTTCTTATTTCCTAATGTCGACAAAATTGTACATGTCAACACCATTAGGATATTTTGGACTGGGAATCCAGTCCCTATATTATCAGGAGATATTTATTATTCCATTCATCTTCTGGATTTTTATCATGGAGGGGTGATCATTTGTTGCACACCTTTGTTATATCAATGGTTTATTTCTCACTTACATCGGTCTGACACTTTCTAGGATATCAAGAAGGAACCTCGTTGGGCTCAGAAGATTATGGCTCTCACTCATTCTGACATTGTTTGGTATCATCAGGCTTATTATGATATGGAGATTATCGATAGTTATGGTAGTTTCCTCAATGTACCTTTTCCTGGTACAAAGGGAGGAATTGACTAAAATCCCGTTCTTGTGCATCGTCAACTTGGATATTTAATGAGAGACAAGCAAAATAGTATTCATCTGAGTGTTTTCTTTCTCAAAGAAGGAGAGGATCATAAGGAATCTAAGGAGGAAATTGCAAAGGCTTGGCGCCATATTCATAGAAAGCGTAGAAAAGATTTAGGACCCATGGGAGTTGTTTCTTTGGAGCCTTATCTCTATTGGGTACAAGCAAGGAAAATTCAGTTGAAGATGCCATATTCTCGTGAAGAACCTATACATGATATGTTTGTGAAGACTACTTCTCCCCTTTTAGATGATATGGAAGAACTTCAGCTTGTCCTGGTTAGGATGCAGAAGGAGAAGGAAGCATGGAAGAGAAAGTGTCATACTTTAGAGATATCCTACTGTTGTACCCCAAAATTTTCCCTCTCATTTTACTCAAAACATACTCCTAGAGATCCTCAATTTTCTCAAGGTTGCCTAAGAGTTGACCAGACAAACTCTCTTTTAAGGCAATGTATCTTAAACTAGGGTTTCCATTTTCATCAAGATGGGTGAAATACAAAGACTTACTATGATATCCATGGTCCTAATATGTCCTTAAGACCCTCCATGTCAAATTTCAAGCCTTGCACAAGAAGTTTACTCAGTCAACTGCTCAGATGCTTGAGAATCGACTGTATTAGGTCAAAAGTCAATTGTGGCCCACATACAGTCAAACTTCAAGATTTTTGGTCAACATCAACATTTTGAAGTTATATACATAATTTTATCAAGGGTTGATTATGATTCCTCAAGGAATTTCCTAAATTCATCAAAACCCAAAAGTTGCTAAATTAGGGTTTCTCAAGAAAAGTCAACTAAACTTTGACCAAGTATAACTTCTTCACACTTTATCAGAAATTTTCCATCCAAAGCTCATTTTTAATAGGATGCAATTCCCTACAATTCATCTTCAGATCTCAATTTCAAAATATGCACTCACAGAAAGATATGGATTTCCATATTATAGGTCCTTTTGAAAAGTCAACAAAAACACTTTTTGGGTCAAAGCTTCTTACATGAACATGGAATACTCAATTGATATGATACCTAAAGGGTTGCTTAGGGGACATCCTAAGCTTTCTAAAAAGTCCAAGAACACCTCCCTAGGGTTAAAATTGGAAGAGATATGTCTTGTCAAAGTTGACCTTTTTTGCAAAATTTCCAAATGTCAAATGTGCTCAAAAATGCATTTTTTTGCCAAATGGGCCTAACTTTTTATACTTGCAACCCACTTATAACATGGTCCACGACCCAAATATTCACTCACATGTTATTTGCTTCATTATTTTATTCTATTTTGATTTTTTATTAATCAAAAATTGAATTAAATCAAATAAATGGTAAATAATAACAAAGATTTGTTTTGATTTGATTTTTGGACAGAATCACAAGATCATTATGCTGGCATATTAGAATCAAATCGAATCAAAGCTAATTGGCATGAGAATGGCATGATTAGGCCAAATTTGGAAGGATATCATACCACATGAAAACCAAATCAAATCTTCAAAAATTGCAAAGATACTAGTGGTTTTTACAACCCTAATTCGTTCAAGGATATATAATGAAAAAAGCCAGGCACAAAAACAAGGGGTTGCAATCGTGAAGAACCCTAGAACAAACTCAAAATATTGGCAAAAAGTGGTGATCTGATCTCTACCATAGAGGACAATTCAAGGCCTTCCAACGCTCCCAAACGATTCCCGGACCTTCCCAGAACCTAACCCAATCGATTGCAGGTCCTTTCACGCTCAGAAACGCTCGCTACATCTCATACGGTTTGCCTACTTTTTAAAAATCGATTACAACCATTCTCAAATCATTAGCATGATTTAATGATATATTTGTGATCATTGATGTATTTCTAACATGCCTGGATTGTTTAATTGGATTTTTGATGCACATATTGATGTTTTCCATTGTTAGGGTTTAATTGGTCATTTTAGGGTTTTTTCATACAGGTAAAATTGGCCACAGAAAAGGGTACTAGGATGCTCGTGGCATCAAGACGGTTTGATCCATGTAACTAGAATTTATTTATCATGCGTTGTGTTGATTTTTGAAGGTTACAGGTTTTTAGCTATGGAGTCTGTCTGTGGGTATAAGTCATACCCCTAAGACCACAGTCTCAACGAAGGAGACGATGATTTATCACCTTGCCATTGGCCATTTTGAATTTCGCGCGCATTTGTGATTCAGTTGCCATATTTTATATATTATATATTATATATTGTTGCTATTATATTGACAAACAAAACAGGTAGTGCAGCTGGCAAGCATGTACATTGGAAAGGGTAGAGGACCTGGGTTCGATCCCAGGTCCCAGCAAGTTTCTTATTTTATTTTCCTTTAACAGATCCCACGCGCCTCCCACTTAAGCGCTCATCATGCACCTCTATCATCCAACCACAAGATCTCATCACATGCATGATCAACCAGATCCAACGCCTCCACCTTCCAAGGACCATGGTGTACCATCAGGAAGCCCCCTCACTGGATCACGCGCTGACTGGGCTACAGCTTGGTGGGCATGGATATTTTCAGCAACACACCCCCTCTAATTACTATACAGGCCCAATTTACTTTTTGTTATTTCCTTTATTTATTTTTATTTTATTCAATCATTTGTTTTCACAAATTAATCTTTTTTTCAATTAACTACAAAAAACCAAAAAATCATAAAGACACCAAAAATCATGTTTTTTTTATAAAATATTTATTTTCGTAAATTAATTAATTTAATTCAAATTAGGGAAATTAAATCTTTTTTTTTTGTAAATTAAAAACCAATTAGAAATTAGGATTTTATTTTTTAAATAATTAATTTTCCCTTCAAAATTAACTTAAATATTCTTTTCTCAAATTATATTTTTTAGGTTTTCTAATTGTCCTCGCATTTAACCCGTCGCGCGCGTTTTAATTACCCTTTTGATTATTATTTATGTAACTGTTTCGAGGTTGTAATAGATTTTAATTAGGGTTTTAAATTTCTGCATTTTATTTTCAGTTAAATAATTATGTATCTGCTAAATCCATGTAATAATTAGGATTTCTATTTCCTCACTTTAAATTTCCGCAATTATTAACTGTTATATGTATGCTAATAGAATTGTATGGGAAGAATGCTTTAAAATTAAGACGGTAGATAACCTAAATGTGCAAAGACAAATTAAATGAAAAAAATTCTCTCGCACATGCTCACTCCTAGGGTTTACTCCACTTTGGTTTCCTTCGGTTAAGCGGTCATGAAGTATAGGGTTTATTAGTGGTCGTCCTGTAGCCTCGAAAGATCTCAAATGACCCATTCGGATGTTGTCTTGGAAACAGATCTTTAAGGCTTTAGGATGATTACTAACACCTCCTAACATTGCTTTTGTTATCGTATCTTTCCCTTCGAACATCCCTTAAAACTCCAACGACGGTGCTACCTATTCCTTAATAATGGGATAGCGCTGTCTAAAGGAAAATGAACAAAAATTTTCGAGTAGGTAGATTAACTTTTAAGTACTTGCTCAAACAAACAAATTTCACACAAACACCTTTCAAAACAATTTTCAAAACAACTTTGTCACATCCTTGAGGACTGATACAAGGGTTATCACGAAGTAAACGTTTTTCAAAACAAGCACACACAAGCAAATTTTAAAAATGAGCAAGTACCTAAGAGCCCGTAGAAAAATACGGATAAAAAGGGTGCTAACACCTTCCCTTTCTATAATCCACCCCGCGTACTCAGAAACATCTCGAATAAGGTTTTTTTGTTCTTTTTCCTTTTCCTAATTGGATAAAATAAAATCCAGTGGCGACTCTTGCTTACCGCGACATTTGCGAACAAAAAACACAAACCAGTATTAACAGTCGGTTCTTCCACCGTATCACACCTACCAAATAGAATTGAAAGAGAAGGACGAATAGATCAACATTCTTAAGAGTCGTGCTGGGGAGATGATGGAGAAGCAAGTGGATTTATTTTCCTCTAGAGCTCAATCAAGACCTAGTTGTTCACTTCCTGAATCTGGTAATTGCAATGAAGTCACCGGGTATGTCCATGGGTGCAAGTGAAGGCTTTAAGGACTATGCACAGAAATGGGGAGACTTGGCTGGAAGAGTTCAACCCTCGTTGTCTGATAGGGAGTTGGTTGATATGTTTCTTGGGACGCTATATGGTCCATTCTTCAATCAATTGATTGGCAGCTCGTCAGCTGGGCTCACCGAGCTGATTCTGACTAGAGAGAGAGTAGAAGCTGGGACTCGGAGTGACAAGATACAGAAGGATGCCTCTTCGAGCTTAGTAAAGAAGCCTTTTGCTGGTAAGAAGGAAGCCAGTTCCATCTATAGCCCGAGGGGCCAAAACAGGGTTGAACATCGTCAGATAGTAAGTGCCATAATGATACCTAGGCCTGCAATGCTCCACAATGCAACAATCAACAAAGGGTGGAAAGACCATAACGGCAGTTTACCCGAATCAATATGACATTGGCTGAAGTTCTACCTCATTTGCTGAGATCCAACTTGGCAACCTTGAAAGAGGCTCCCAAGAATCCAAATTCCACATCTCCCCGATATAAACCAAAATGCCCGGTGTGCCTATCATTCTGAGAGTCCTGGCCACGATACCAATGACTGATAGGCTCTAAGAAATAAGGTACAAGATCTGATTGAAGCCAAGAAAATTGAGTTCGATGCTCCGGAGAAGCACAATGTCATAACTTCTCCCATGCCTAAGCACGGTCGTGGAATTAATGTTGTTGATACCGACTTGTTTGTGACCATGGTGGATGAAGTTTCTACTCCTCTCATGACTGTGAAGAAGAATTTGTTGCTTGCCGGTTTATTTCCGGGTTATGGTGAAGGTTGCCACATGTGTTCATTTCTTCCTTTTGGTTGCCATTTGCTGAAGTTAGGTGTTCAACGCCTGATGGATAACAAAGAAATTTTGTTCGAGAAAACTTTGGTTCCCAGTGTTCCATCTGAAGACATTTCCATTAAAACCATTTCCTCCAATCCTTCCAAGATCTCCTCGAGAAGACCTGTTAGGACTACATCTGCTCCAAGAATCGCTCTACTGATAATCATTGTTCCTGGTCCTGTCCCGTATGTCTCAGACAAAGCTGTCCCCTAGCATTATGGTGCCGATGTGTACTATCATGGAATCAAACAAGATTTGAAAAATGAAAAGGTTGATCCTGATATTGGTAACATTGTCGGAACCATCAAAGTTACCTAAAGTGAAAGCGTCTTCTCTCCCGAGATTTCCCTTAGGACTGTCAACAAGCCAATTGCCATTCCATTAGTTGTTCCTACTGGTACATCAACTAATGCTCCTATTATTACTCCAATTATTACCCCTGTCGGCGAATCGTCTGATACCCGCGGAAAAGAAGTTATAGGTGAGCCTGCTCGGACGGAGGCGCCTAGAAAAATTGTTGTGGAAGCCTCTAAGCAAGAGATAGAGGAAATATTGAAGAGCGACTATAATGTGGTCGAGAAGCTGAGGCAGACCCCATCAAAGATATCCATGTTGTCTTTGTTGTTGTGTTCCGAAGCCCATGTGAAGGCTTTGATTGCATTCCTCAAGACTGCGCATGTGCCACAGGAAACTTCAGCTAATCAGTTCAAAGATTGCGTGGCCAGCATGACTGCTGATAATGGGCTGGGTTTTTCAGATGCAGACTTGACACCGAAGGGAAGGAAGCATAATGATGCTCTACATGTATCGATTGAATACAGAGGCACCACTATTGCTCATGTGTTGGTAGATACTGGGTCTTTGCTGAATATTCTGACGAAGAAGGCGTTGGACGGGTTGGATTGCGAGGGTTTGACTTTAAAGCCAAGTAACATTATGGTAAGGGCTTTTGATGGGTAGAAAAGAATGGTGCACGGGGAGGTGGACATCCCTGTCAGAGTGGGTTCCCAGACCTTTGGGTCCACCTTCTATGTGATGGACATCAGGCCATCATATTCTTGTTTGTTGGGTCGTCCTTAGATCCACGAGACTGGGGAAGTTACTTCCACACTACACCAAATGCTAAAGTATCCGGTAAAAGGGAAGATTATCACTGTACGGGTGAAACAACGCGGCGGAACCTGTCATCTGGATGTTAATGAAACATCAATGAAGTCTCCACTGCATGTCTTTTATCCCGCCGAGAAAACCTAGAAAGGGAGAAATCACGGTCTTTCTACTGAGAGATCGGGTAAGGGAGTCAGTTACGCGAGGGGAAGGTATTAGCACCCCACACGCTCGTATTACTCTACGGTATCCACTCTTGTTGTCTAATCTAATGGGTGCGGTCAAATCCTACATCTATGGCTTACCACTAAAAAGGGAATGCATGCAAAAGGAAAAAGAAAATAATGTAGGGAAAATAAAAGTTATACTCGATTGGGCCCTACCCCAATGCCTACGTATCCCTTTTAAGGAATCAAAGCATCCGTAGTTTGGCTTATATGTTTTGGTTGGTTTGTGTTTTTAATTAAGACAAACAAAAATAGTTAAGATGGCAAAACATCGAAAGAAACAACAAATAAATGAGGTGAACAAACATCGACTAAATAATAACAAAGTAACATGTTAAAGATAGCGAAACATCAAATGATAAAACGGATGACAAAGCATCACACCTAGCAGTGATATTGGGGATCAAAGCAGGATAACAAACATGTGCCATGGCGAAATATTGGCTAAGAGATAACATGGCAAAGATGGTGAAACATCAATACAACAGATGACGGAACATTACACCTAACAATGATATTGAGAATCAATGTAGGATAACAAACATGTGCGATGGCAGAACATCGGCTTCAGAAAAATGTGCGATGGCGAAACATCGGCTAAGAGATAACAAGATATCATGGAAAAGATGGAAACACATCAATGAAACAGATGACGAAACATCACACCTAACAATGATATTGAGAATCAATGTAGGATAACAAACATGTGCCATGGCGAAACATCGACTTCAGAAAAATGTATGATGGAGAATCATCGGCTAAGAGTTAACCAGATATCATGGAAAAGATGGAAACACATTGTGATACGGTGGGAGAACTGACTTGAGATTTTGCATTTTGTATTCGCACTTGTTTGGTTTAGCAAGAGTCGCCACCTACTTTTTATTTTATCCTAAAGGAAAGGTTAAAAAGCACAGGAAAAACCTTTTGAGATGTTTCATGGGTTTGGGGGGTAGATTATGAAAAGGGAAGGTATTAGCACCCTTTTCATCCATGGTTATCCATGGGCTCTTAGTTACTTGTTTTAGATCACTTGCCTTTGATTTTCAATTGCTTGAAATTGTGGTGTGTGTGTGTTTTGAAAATGTTTTGAAAAAGAGGCCTTGTCTAGGAAACCATTGTAATGACTCGTGTTTGAGTATATACAAAGGTGTGTATCTTTTCGAAAAGATGTTTCAAATGTTTTTGGAAGTTGTTTTTGAAAGTGTTGTGTTTGTGGAGTGTGGTTTTGAAAAGTAGGCAAGTGTGTTTTGCAAGTTTGGTCAAGTAACTAAGAGTTGTCTACCCCTAAATTTACTCAAAGGTTTTCTCTATGTTTTAACCCTTTTAACAATTTTGCTCCACCATTGTATTTGGTGGACAATCTTGTGTTAGGATGTTTAACGGGACAGGCGCGGGTCATCATATGGACCATGAATGCAATGGTGCCAAGTGTCTTTGGCAATTTTTGCTTGAAGGGACTATGATCATTTTGATTAGGCAACTTTCAAAAGCGTCATCGAGGGACTATTATCATTTGAATTGTTTTGTTTTGCCAAGGAACTTAACGTGCAAGCATGGCCCATTTTGGAAGGCAACAAGCGGGATTACCCTAGGGGTGCAAGTGTGATCGTGTATTGATTGTCATGCATTTATCTTTGTATTAGGTTATCTAGCGTTTGATTTTATGTACATACAAACCCTAGGTCTAACCATGGTATATTTGAAAGCGATAAATTGCGAGAATTTAAAGTCTACGCTATTACAAATAAGTATCCGGGAATGGGGGTACAAGTATTTACAAATGGGGATGAGACTTTAATGGGAGAGTAGTGTCCAAATAAATTACAACCAAATCGAATCGATCGCAAATGTAATATGTATCAAATGTACCAGAATAAGCAAATGTATAACGTAAATGTATCAATGTATTTGTGTAAGTGTATGATTATTTATTTATAGGTTGAGAAAGTTTATTTATTAAGTATTGTTAACTTAATGTATTTAATGTATTTTGTTTATTTAGTATTATTATCTTTTTGTCTTTTTTGTTAAATATGTACAAACAAAATATTTTAAGAAAAGAAAAGGAAATGTTTTAAGAATTCTATTTTTTTTTATGTATTGACGCTAATGTTTTATGTACAAAAGTTTTAACTAAAAAAAAATGAAATGTTTTAAGTTTAAAGAAAAATATTATTTGTATTTTAGTTAATGTATTATATACAAAATTTTAATTAAGAGAAAGGAAATTTGTCTTAAATTTAAAGAAAATTATTATTTGTATTAGTTTCTATACAAAATTTAATTATGTTATATATAAAAGTATTGTTAATGCAAAATTAAAATTAGTATATTAAGTAAGTTATAAAAAAAGTATAGGGTGATAAAAAGAATAATATTTTTTAGTTAAAAAACAGGAATGGGCCTTAGAGGGTTTTGTTTTGGCCCAAACAAAAATTGATCAGAAGCATAAAAGGGGGGGGGGGGGGGGTGCGTCCAGATAAAACACATGGGCTTAGGCGTTCTGAATAGGGAAAGGCCCATGCATTTCACAAATGTTTGTAAGGGTTTGAAATGTTTTGTTCATATGGAATTTAGGGTTAGGCAAAAACACAGAGGCGCCATTCACTTTTGCTCTTCGTCTTCTTCGCTTCTCAAGCCATGCGTCTGAACAAAACTTACCCTTCGCCTAAGGTCAACCAGCGCCACCGTCAGCTCCTTCTTCCTCCATGGATCACTCGAGCGATGGTTTATACAAGGTAATAACTTTATCTCAGCGCATTTTTGAGGGTGTCATGTTCATGCACGTTTTGATTTTTATGTTCTCGTTGTTTGCACGAGGTATGAGAAGAAAGAGTAGGAATACTACCTTTGGAGGAATCGTGGCCTGGAGAGGAGGAGAGAGTTGGATTCGGAGGCGCTTCAGGCGGCCAAGGGCGGAGGAACGTGATGCGCGAGCTTTCTCTTCCTGGTATTTTTGTTTCACTTTTTGGTTTGATGATGAAACGCCTGAAAACCTTGCTTTAATCACTTCTTTTCTTCTTCTCCTTCTTTGTGAACCCTTGCCCTTGTATGCTTGTATGATGGCCCTGATATGTTGTTGAATGTTGCTTTTGTTTGTATGCTCTGAGATGATGATGCTTGCTTGCTCTGTATGTTTATGATATTGATGTTTGCTCTGAGTCCCTGTTTTTTGTTGGTTACTCGATGATGAACTCTTTGAGTTCTGAGAGCTTGGGCTTCAGTTTGAGGCTTGGCTTATGCTGTTAGTTCAGGCTTGTGGTTTAGGCTTGGACAGGTTAAGCTTGAGGGCTTTTAGGCTTGGGTTTTAGTTGAGGCTTGGCTTCTGCAACATTTGCTTTTTGTGTGTTTATTGCTGCCTTATGGTACTGGTTTGGTTGTTTGTTGATACAGTTTGTATGTTTAAGGCTATGGCTTCATGTTTGGTTCAAGGCTTATGCAGGTTGGTTTTGAAGCAGGTTTATGTTACAGTAGGCTTTGAATGATTACAGGCTTGGCTTTGAGCTTCTGTTTGCAGGCCTGTGTTGTTAGTTTGAATCCTTAGACAAGGTTGAGGCTTTGTTTGGTTTTGGAGGCAGGCCCTTGCTTCTGTTACAGTTTGAGAGCTTTTGGCCTTAGGTTTGCAGCTTGTGGTATTTTGGTTTGTGTTATTTCTCCCTCCTTTACTGTTCTATAACAGTTTGTTTTATATTCTTAAGCCTAAGCTCTGTAAGCCTTTCTTCTTTCTCTCTTCCTCTCTCTCTCTACAATTTAAAGCAATTGTTTATTGCTTAAAAGTAGCTTTTCTGAAAAAGTACTGGCGTAGGAAATGATGAGAATTTAAACATTGCTTGTGTGATCGGTGGATAATTTGGTCTCGAATTTTGAAGCAAAGTTGTAGATCTATGAGTCAGGGACCTTGTGTAAAAATATGAGTCCAATCCGATAAAAATTGACCGAGTTATGAATTTTCGAAGTTTCGGCTCAGATGAAATAATATTCAGCATTCAGGATTTTCAGCGTGTCACGCACTCTGAGCAAAAAACGAAGGCCTTTTGAATACCGTTTGAACTCAATACCTTCTGTGAAAATGTAGCCAACTCAATTTGTGAAATTTTGGCGCCGGAACCAGCTCGATACGATGAAAATCGACCAAGTTATGATTTTTTGAACATGACGCAAATAAACTTCTGTCACAAATTTTCTGCACGAAAATACCTGATAAATCCACATTTTTGAAGACCTTCTGATCGAAATTGGCTTCCAGACGTGAGAGATGAAAACGTAGATAATGTCAAGACGGAATTTTGGCCACCGGAACGGGTTCAAAATGAGTCACGATCTTCAAGTTATGAATTTTTTAGCGCGTAAAAACTGCACTTTCAGCACACTTTTTCACCATATTTCTTCGAGAAAACTCTAACATTCGGATACCTTCTTTAAAGAATTGACTCTTGAGCCGAACCTGAATTTGAGAATACGTTATCAGAGATATCTTGGCGAAAGAACACCTGAATATGATGCGCCGGGTTGGACTTGTGAATTTTTCTTGAAATGTTTTGAGAAATATGGGAGGGCAAATTTTGGGGTACAACAGTTGCCCCTGTTCAATCTTCTTAGACCTGAGGATGCAGATTGGCTGACGTGCCTTTCGTAATCCGAGTGTAGAAGATGATTGGACACTAGAGTGCCCAGAAATTTGTGCTCGCATATTAGCAGTGTGATGGGAATGGGCTTATAGATGCCATTTAGAGATTGATGAATAGGATGATGGGCTTATAGATGCCATCTGAATGTTGATCGTATAAGAGATTCCTTAGCGAGAACCTGCATACCTGCAAAAGAAACAAATGAGTACCTGACACGTTGCAGGAGCTGATTTTTAGATGCTGGGTATAGATGTGTCCTGACTGGTTACAGGAGCTGGATCTGGAGCTTCAAAAGATGATGAATGAACCAGGTATGGTTACTGCCTTAGCATGAATGGTAAGAGAACCTTGGGTGATTTTAACTTCAACAACGCTCGTTGAGAAAAATCTTGGCGGGAATTACCATCTTTGCAATATCAGGAAGAGAACCATAGAAAATTATAATCTGAAAGGGAGTCACCTCACACTCATCGTCGGAGAAGGGAATCATAGGAAAAGGAATTGTCACCTCACACTCATCGTCGGAGAGGGAAACATCTGAAAAGGACTTACCACCTCACACACCGTTGGAGAGGGGACCATAGGAGACTATCACCTCACACTCATCGTCAGAGAGGGAAACATCTGAAGAAGGAATTACCACCTCACGCACTTGTCGGAGAGGGGACCATAGGAGACTATCACCTCACACTCATCGTCGGAGAGGGAAACATCTGAAAAGGACTTCTATTGAGTTTTTATTAGAAAAATCTGTTGGGAGTCTATTTAGCTGGACTAGAGAAGGTTTTTTTTTTTTTGATGAGGATGTGATGAAGGAATCTGAGACGATTGCTACTCCAAATCTATGATGAAGGAATCTGGGACGATTACTACCTCTGCAGAATGATGAAGGAATCTGGGACGATTACTACCTCAGCAGGATGATGAAGGAATCTGGGACGATTACTACCTCAGCAGAATGATGAAGGAATCTGGGACGATTACTACCTCAGCAGAATGATGAAGGAATCTGGGACGATTACTACCTCAGTAGGATGATGAAGGAATCTGGGACGATTACTACCTCAGCAGAATGATGAAGGAATCTGGGACGATTACTACCTCAACAGGATGATGAAGGAATCTGGGACGATTACTACCTCAGCAGAATGATGAAGGAATCTGGGACGATTACTACCTCAGCAGGATGATGAAGGAATATGGGACGATTACTACCTCAGCAGAATGATGAAGGAATCTGGGACGATTACTACCTCAACAGGATGATGAAGGAATCTGGGACGATTACTACCTCAGCGGGATGATGAAGGAATCTGGGACGATTACTACCTCAACGGATAAAGACTTTTATCTGCTGATCGTTCTTTCCTGAAAAAGTAACGAATTAGTTGTATGCAAATGTCGTAATACATGAATTTCCTGATTTTAAGATGTTCTCAAAAATAAATGAGATTGAGGTGATATGATGCGTCTGTGCATGCTACAATGATGTATGTGACGTTTTATGAATGTGTTTTTCGTCTAGGAAAGTAAATCCTTGACGGGTGCCGGGAAGTCGTATCCTGGGCTGATGTTGAAGAATAGATTTTGCTTCCGCTGGGGATGATAACTGCAAGAATACCGGTAGGAGAAGATGACTCCGTTGCGGAATAAACTTGGAAAATGGAAGATTCTGCGGGGAGAAAAGTACTCTAGCGACCATGCCGGGGAGTGATACTCTGTGGGGAGAGAGATGCTTTGCTGAATTGTTGATAATTTGCTGGGGATAGAAAGACTTTGTCGAGGACGCTCTTTCCGTGGCTTTTGGCTGAGGATAACCCAGTTATATCCTGTTAAGGAAATAACTCTTTGAATAAGGCCGGACGACGCGTTCGTGCTCTGCGAGGGATAAGCTTCCAGAATCTACTGGGGATAAGCTTGCTGCTTGGGGATATGGATTCCAACTTTCTTGGGGAAACTGGATTGGACTCTCCTGGGGAAGTATTGCACTCTATTGGTTATGTTCTTCAATGGAACCTACCCTGATGCCTTGGAGGATAGAACCATCAGATTGCTTAGACCACTCTTCATTGCCCCTGTTTCTATGGGGGAGGCCCTGTGGGATGCTGCTAGTTGTTTGATGGACCATCCTTCTTCTGGTAGGCAGGTGGCAAGATAACAGGACATAGTCGTACGCTTTAATCCCTAACTTTTGCCTGGACCGCCCTTTCGGGTTTTCAGTCCACCGGGATACCCATTTTTGCCTAAGCCGCCTTTTCAGGTTTTCGACTTGCCGGGTGTACAGATTTTTTTTTCTTTTCATCCCTTATTTTTGCCCGAACCTTTTTGGTTCGCCGGGAAGCCCTTATTTTTTCCTAGGTGTGTCAACCTAGCGGGTCTTTGATTATGCGTAGTATTTTTCGACTATGTCCACGCTCTTAGAATGTAGGGAGTTGCCCCTGTTAGAAGTGTGTTGTCATGCCACCAGAAGATGTTTGATCAGGAAAGATTCGTTGTTTGAGATGCCCCAAGTGACTCAGGCGGAGATCTGCCCCAGGCTGATAGGCTTTTTTGAGAGATTCTCCGAATCTTGACTTAACTGCCCCAGATGATGGACAATAGTCATGCCATGCCCCTTGATTAGAGATACTCTTGTTCATTAGACTTTCATTATGCGAATTTCCCTGCTGTTCAAACAAAAAGTCATATGCAAACAAAGTTATGTTAAAAAATGCAAAGCCTATGTCTGTCTTGAAGATTTTGAAAATGGATTTTTTTCATAAAACAAATGAATGTTTGTAAAACGTGATGCCAACACCGTATTTACCGTAGGCCTTAAGGAGTCAGGATACCTTTCGTAACAGTATGCTTTCGAATTAACCCATGCTTCAGCTAGGACTTTTAAGGGTTATAACGTGGCCTGGTTCATGGTTTAAGAAACAAAGGATAAAGGCTCAAATTATTTGTACCCACCCGCTCTTCGTGATGTTCTCCAAACCTAAACTCAGTTGATCGTGCATTAGACCTTGCTTGAGTCTTTGCCCTGATGTTCCAATAATGGTTCGGATGTTGATGATTTCTTTTGAATAGGCAGTCATCTATTGCTTTGGTTGAGGGTTTGTGAGACCTCTTTCTTGATTTTTGTTATCCCTTTCTTTTTTTTGCCTGAACTGTTTCCTTTTTTGGAATTACAGTCAGCGGGATGCCCCAGTTTCGTAAGTCCCTTTTATAGGTTTTGACTTTTTGGGCTTTTCATTTATGAATTTTGATGATGACTGCCTGTCCTTTTGATTGTTCTGAACCATCACTGTCTTTCTTCGTTTTGTAAAGACTTTTTGGTGCCATTCGTTATGCACTTGGATCAACTGAGAGACTACCCTGCCCCAGGTTATGATTAAGGGTTTTGATTTTCGAAAATAAAACTCCTACTTCTTTGGCTCAGAGGGGTTGACGAGGGATTATCATCCTTATAACTCCAGTGTTTAGGATTTGAAACAATGCATGTACCTCATCAGCGGGGTCTGTTCAAAAGCATACTGTAAGGATCGTGGTATCGTTTTCGTCATCCTCCCTCAAGAGGCTCAGAATTATTAACCAAGAGTTGATCATCAGAAAAATATGGAAAGAATTTTGAATATAATGAAAACAATTGTATTAATTCCCAAAACAGACATATGCGATGCATTAATAGGATAAAAGAGTTTGCTATGACATTAATTGTTTGTATAAGCAAAGAAAAATACAACTCAAAAATTCAGATGAACAAAAGGTCTTCAACGATTGGGTAACGGAGCAGTGATTATGTTCGGAGTCTCAGGCACTTCAAACTGAATCTCCCCGGCGTCAATCATATCTTGGATCTTGTTCTTGAGAGGCCAGCAGTTGTCTGTAGTATGCCCCGGGCTATCTGAATGATATGCGCACCTATCGTTGGGATGATAGTTGGGAGCAGAAGTGTTCGGATTCCGAAGAGGAGCCCTTAAGGTGATCAGTCCTGCTTTCAACATTTGTTGCAGTGCTTGATCCAACAACATGTTGAGTTTGGTGTACTGCCGTTTCTCCTTGCGCTGCTGCCCCTGTCCTTGTTGAGCAGGTCCAGGATTGGAGATCTGGATTGCCCCTACCTCATGACGGCTCTTTTTACCGTGCACAGCATTGGTTTCTTTCTTTCCATGATGAGGCTTTTTATCAGGAGGTGCAGCCTCTTGAATTTTCCCAGACCGGATGCCAGCTTCTATTCGCTCTCCAGTCAAGATAAGATCTGTGAATCCAGCAGACGAATTCCCTATTAGGTGGTTGTAGAACGGACCAGACAGGGTCCCCAAGAACATATCGACAAGTTCCCGATCAGTCAGAGGTGGTTGTACCCTTCCAGCAAGATCCCTCCATTTCTGCGCATATTCTTTAAAACCTTCACTTGATCCTAACGACATACCCTGGAGTTGGGTACGCGTAGGAGCAAGGTCGGCATTATATTGATACTGCTTGTAGAAAGCAGTAGCCAACTCCTCCCAGTTACGAACCTTGGTCCCATCTAGCTGATAGAACCATTCGAGATGAGTCCCTGAAAGACTCTCCTGGAAGAAGTGGATCCATAAATTCTTATCCGCAGAGTACGGCTGAATTTTCCGAACATAGGACCTTAAATGTAGCTTGGGACAAGATGCCCCGTCATATTTGGAGAAGGATGGTGCTTTGAACTTCCGAGGAATAATCACACCAGTTGACAAACCCAGATCTCCAAAATCCAGCCCAGGTACCTGTTAGATCTCCATAGCATTCAGCCTATCCTCCAACTGTTTGTACTTGTCCTCAGCAGGAGGGTACTGTTCGTCGTTGAAATCTGTCTCGTTGTCGGAGATCACTGGACTGGGAATCCTTTCCCCCTGATGACTACCTTCCCTCACAGATGGAGTTGTCCTCTCAGTTTCAATCTGCAGTGCATTCCCAGATCTGCGTCTAGGACTGAACAAAACAGTCCTCCTCTTCTTGTTTTCTTTCTTCAAGAGCAGAGCCTTCAGATCTTGTTGCCCCTGGGCCAAGTTCATGATCAACCCTTGGAACTGGGCGTTCTGAGCCTGGAGGTCCTTGATAGTCTGCTCGGCTGATGATTCAGGATTCATGACGATCGGCTGAAATAAACAGCGGAGAAGGGTAAGTAACCTGTCAAAGGAATACCTGCAATGCAATGAGATGTATGACATGCATGTAATGTTTTCAAGGACCTCGCGGGAGAAACAAGAAAATTTGTTAGCATTTGAATTTATAGCTTGATGGAGAGAAACCCATGTTGTTGAGAATTCTTCTCCAAGGGTCAAAGGCTCACCATGTCCAGTGGGTCATAGCCCCTGACAACCTTGGTTAGAGGAAAATAAATCCTCTTTGCCCCTTGCTGGACAGTTGGTTCATCATGACCTGCATCACAAGCCCTTGAGATCCTTGAAATGGATTAGGATGTATGCAATGGTATGCAATGGTATGATGTCATGCTATGCATGGGGTAATGTGAGTAACCCTGTTATGAGTCCCAATTAAGGACTATAAACAGCCCTGCAAGAAATTTAGTACCCTGTTATGAGTCCCAATTAAGGACTATAAACAAGACCTGCAAGAAATTTAGTACCCTGTTATGAGTCCCAATTAAGGACTATAAACAAGACCTGCAAGAAATTTAGTACCCTGTTATGAGTCCCAATTAAGGACTATAAACAAGACCTGCAAGAAACAAGTGTCAGGTAACAAGCACGCAGATAGTCAAGTACGAAGGCACACAAGTCACACAAAAGAGCCCTTAGGGTTCAGGCCAGCATGAGGTCTAGGTATTACCCTCTTGAAGTTGGTGGGTTCAACCTGTCCTAATCAGAAGTAACCGGGTTCTAAGGTTCCCAATATCACGAGATTGCTTTCATTGTTCATCGTTTCGATTTAGCCACTGAACTGGCGACCGAAATATTCCAGGAAAGCAACCCTCAATTGAGTGTAGTATCGAGTATCAACCAACCTCAGACTGCACCAAAGTCAGTTATCTCACTACCCTAAAGAGGCCAAGATAGTTCAATTAAGGTTCCTAAGGTCTGTTGATGCTTCATGACACCACGCGGAGGCCCCGTACTCTCCTTGACTGAACTCAAGGGTTACCGGTACACACCAAAGTGCCACATCAACGTAGCAGACTGTTTCAACCATGTCGGTATACCCCGCACAGTTCCCTCACAACCTTGTTGCTACTTTCTAAGAAAGGTATCCCCCAGATCCGGGTTAGGATCTATAGAACTCCCAAGCAACCCACAATTTAAAGCACACAAAGCAATACAATTGAAAACATAGTTATGACCTAGCCCTAAGGTACACCTCACTTTAAGATTATCCCCAGCAGAGTCGCCAGTTCTGTGATCGGTGGATAATTTGGTCTCGAATTTTGAAGCAAAGTTGTAGATCTATGAGTCAGGGACCTTGTGTAAAAATATGAGTCCAATCCGATAAAAATTGACCGAGTTATGAATTTTCGAAGTTTCGGCTCAGATGAAATAATATTCAGCATTCAGGATTTTCAGCGTGTCACGCACTCTGAGCAAAAAACGAAGGCCTTTTGAATACCGTTTGAACTCAATACCTTCTGTGAAAATGTAGCCAACTCAATTTGTGAAATTTTGGCGCCAGAACCAGCTCGATACGATGAAAATCGACCAAGTTATGATTTTTTGAACATGACGCAAATAAACTTCTGTCACAAATTTTCTGCACGAAAATACCTGATAAATCCACATTTTTGAAGACCTTCTGATTGAAATTGGCTTCCAGCCGTGAGAGATGAAAACGTAGATAATGTCAAGACGGAATTTTGGCCACCGGAACGGGTTCAAAATGAGTCACGATCTTCAAGTTATGAATTTTTTAGCGCGTAAAAACTGCACTTTCAGCACACTTTTTCACCATATTTCTTCGAGAAAACTCACACATTCGGATACCTTCTTTAAAGAATTGACTCTTGAGCCGAACCTGAATTTAAGAATACGTTATCAGAGATATCTTGGCGAAAGAACACCTGAATATGATGCGCCGGGTTGGACTTGTGAATTTTTCTTGAAATGTTTTGAGAAATATGGGAGGACAAATTTTGGGGTACAACAGCTTGCATACTAGTTTTCCTCTGCATACTTCTTATCTCCTTTTTCCAGATTTTCTGCTTCTTGTTGACAGCATTTTGTACTTGTTTGATAGCTTGAATAGCCTTTTGGACAGCTTTGGACAGTTTGAAATTGTAACTTTCAGTTTGCCTTTTTGGTTAGGCCTAGTTCAGTTTGCCTTTTTGATTATGCAGCTTGTTGACAATGCAGTATGTTTGAAAATTTGAATTTGTGCATTTCACATTTTTGCAAGACATTCTATCCCTCTTTGTGAACCAAGAGCAATCTTGTGATTTGCAGAGAGGGGAAACTGATTCCGGCCAGTTACTTTTAATGATGAGTCCTTTTTTATCTGTCTTCTTTTTATCGTTTCACCTGCTTTTGACTTTTTCTTTCGTTTCTTGTTTTTGCAGATAAAAGTCAATGGAGCAAAAGAGGAGTAGCAGTAGAAGATGGAGATTTAGGAAATTTAGGACATAGTTTTATTTCAATTTAAATTATTTGTAATAATATTAATGTAAATAACTGTAAATAAATTTATAGTATTTAAATAATATCTGTAACAAACAATTCAAAAAAATAATTTAAATTTACTGTCCATTTAATTATTTAAATTTCTTAAATTAAAATAACTGGAAGTATCTAATTATTCTGATTCAGAAAAAATAATTAATAAACATTGTGGTCTTGCCATTTAGCATGAATCAATAATAAACCTGGCGCTCCAATTAAACAATGCACAGTTAATCAAACCAACATCCAGATATCTATCTTTTTACTGATTAAATCAAACACTGCAGATTCTCAATTTAAGTACCTCAACTTTTATCTCATCTCAAATCAAATGCCTTAGCCTTTACTGATTAAACAAAATACTGCAAGTTCTTGATTCAAATGCCTCAATCCAAATCTCAGAGTAAACTGAAAAGAACTGTAGGATTAATTCTTTCTGCGCGCACAAACCCTAGTTCTTGATTAAATGTCAAAGAAGCGTCCGCCTGATCAAAACCTGAGCCAACTCAACCAAACCCTAAGCAATCTGTTTGAACTGCTTTAAAATCAAAGAAAACCCTAAATTTTGTCTGACTGACAAGAAAAGTCTGTTTGACCGATTCTTAAGCCAGTCTGAAAAATCAGGAAAAGCCCGAAGCTGTGATTTCTTGTGGAAAAAAAAAGGAGGGCAAATTTTGGGGTACAACACACATCAATGAAATAGATGACGAAACATCACACCTAACAATGATATTGAGAATCAATGTAGGATAACAAACATGTGCGATGGCGAAACATCGGCTTCAAGATAACACAGACAAAGAAAGATTGGTTTGTATCTTTTACTTTGAAGAAGGGTTTGAGTTCATTAGAAATGTCTTATGATTTGCCAAGAAACAAATTTTTGCTTTAAGATGCAAAATGCAAAGAAAGGAAAAAACAACTAAGGGAAACTAGCCTAGCACTATCCCTAGTGTTATCATACAATGGTTGATCTTAAGGTTGAGGATAAGGGAAAGTCCTACCCTAATTTACATGTTAAAGGGAACTCAACAAAACTATCATATAGGGAACATGCAATGAGAGCGAAGTCGTGATCTCAATTTCTAAATTGAGTGACTCATCGATCAAAAACAAACACAACACATGCATCAGACAAAAACCAGAGGGCCTCCTAACATATATCAGCAACAGAGGACCCATCATACAGTCAGAGAATTATGCAAAATGAAAATGGGAGAAAGGAAGTAGTACAATACCAAACAGATAACTATCTTTAGCAATCAAGCAAGAATAAAAGAAACCCAGAGAAACCTCAAGCAAGCTGGCATCAGTAGACAAATTGAGTCAGGAATTACACCATCAGGATGTAAGTAATTTATCAGATATGATCAAATCCCATGGGAAATGCATGGCATTCACAATCATATGTATGTATATCCTGCATAAACCATCAAACATGCCAAACACAAAAATAATGCCAATATAATAAATTGTGTTCCACAAATAAAATGAAACACAAAAGCCTCAAGCCAAAAGTGGAAACATTCTCAGAGTATCTCGCATATTCAACAACCAAGTTAGTATTCCATAAGGTTAAAATGTGAGAACAACATGGTGGCAATTATCAAACATTAGACATGATAGGCAAGAGGAAGCAAGCATATGCACAGATTAGGTCAAAAGAATCAGAGGGATGTTGCTCCTTTCTATCACCATGTTGAATTGACAATTGAATATCAATCAAGGATCATAAGAGCTTGAGAATAATATGAACAAAGACCATGAAGGTCAGTAGCAAACATATTTAATCATGCACATTTAATTCAATCACAACTTTATGAACACAATTGGAGATAAAACTTTAATAATGCATTAGAAGGTTCAAAACATTCAAACATGAGGCTTTTAAATGAAATGGCTTGAGCTAACATGGACAATCAGAATCAACATGATCATTAGGTTCCTAATCATAAGCCTCACTCAAGTTCATTGGCCATCAAACAAATTGCAACAAGACATGCAGACATAATTGGGTACCTTCACTTCAAAATTACATCAAAAATTGAAATAAGGGTCCATAATTCAAACCAAAAAAATATTAGCATCTTTGAAAGGTATAGAACTCAGAATGCAAGCCTTAAGTTCATGAATGATTGGGGAGGAGACCAAATGAAGTTCAATGTTCAAGACTAGTTGGCAAAACTACAAAGTTAGACAAGTTTTCAAAATAATTTGTGGAAAAATGTCAAACCAAGTTAAAAAATCAAGATGAATGGTTTTAAGACCCTCAATACCTTTATGAACCCTAATTAAAACTTTAATCCTATTGAAAATCCATGGAATGGTGGTTTTTAGAAATGAAACTTGCACCATAATCAACAAAACCCTAATTTTTGACTTTTAATCTCAAATATTGATTAAGTAAGATAAAAATTCAAACAAATTAAATCAAGATCATAAAAATTATCAAGAAACCCTAAATGTTAGAAAATATATTTTTCACTCTTTTTTTTGAATTAAGGAAGAGCCAAAATGAAATAAAATTCAAAAAATTAGTCCATTAACAATTATTCCCATCTCAAAATAACAATTAAATCAAAAAGTCAGAAAAATGGCCAACCAAAATTATACTCAAATATTAGAACTAAAAACACACATCCCTGATTTTTTGTGGAATTTTTGAATCAAAGGAAATATTAAAGTAAAAATTAAACCAAACAATTAGCAATTAAACTATTTTTTAAGGAAAAAATGTAAAACCTAGCCAAAAATCACAAAAGGGTCAAAGTAAAAATATGTTCAGATTCTATGATTAAAAAAAAACTTACATGATATTTTTGAGAATTTTTGAATCAAAGGAAGTATTAAAATAAAAATTACAAAGCAAACATTCAAAATAAACCTCTCAAATTAAAATTCTACTCAAAAATAGAAAATATGCTAAACCAATTTCAGAATCAAATTTTACATTATTTTGTGAGTCTATAACATTTTTTGTGGTATATTTGGATCAAAGAAATATTAAAATAAAAATTATCTTCAAATAAACAATTATTTAAACCTATAAAACTTTGAACCAATCATAAATTTTTTTTTTAAAATCCAAAAAAAAATGACAAATATTAGAAAATATTATTGACCTATGGTAATTTTTTTGTGATTTTTGAAAATGTTTTGATCTGAAAATAAAATCAAACAAAATGCCAAATAAAACAAATAATTCAAATAAGCCAAAAATTCAAATGGACCAATCAAACAACGCCACCACATCATCTTCAACCTTTGGACAATTCAAAAACACGCACAAAATCCAGGCTTAGGGCTTATGTTCAGATCAATCATGCATACTCATTTCTACATCATTTTTCATGAAATCAAACACAAATTGAAGCCAACATTTCATACTTCACATTGCAATTCGAATCAAATCAAAACATCAACCACATTGTTCACAATTTAGCTAGGAATATGAACAAAATCGTTCTGAATCGCAAGTTTCAGGGTACTCAGACATGCATAATTCACCAAATCAAATGCTATAAAGCTTCAGAAACATTCCATTAACATCATTGAATGCAATTCCAAGCTTAAACACTTTAATAAACAAGCATATCTTAGAAATTGAAGTTTAGAAACATTACCTCAAGGCGAAAAGTGTTCTACTGTCTCCTTCACTCCAGATGCAAACAAATGGTGCTAGCTTGATCTACTCCCTTTGTTGAAGCTGAATCCACAAGAATTTTGAAGAAAACACCAAGGAATTGAGAGAATCGGATCAAGTTGCAGAAGAAGAAAGTGAATCTCAGATTTGAAATTCTTGCAAATGGCGCATTCTCCTCGTGAAATGAGGCTAGAAGTGCACTATATAGTGTGAGTAGAGAAGGTTAGAAAAGGAATTTGGTCTTCCAAGTTGTCCAAGGGCTAGATTGGAAACTTTTGGCAAAAATGAAGTGTGCACAGAATTAGCTGTTTTGCTCGTGCATTCTTTGGCTTCTTATGCATTTTGTTGGCCAAATTACTTCAGCAGATCATGCTTAGAATCTTGGCCTTTAATTCCATCTGATCAAAGAGTGTTGGAGTTTTTACAATTTTGGGCTATTTTTGTATTTTTCATTCAAGCAAACACAAGGACCATGGAACACGAAATGGCTGATATTATGGGCCTTAACAAGTCACAAATAGGTCATGGGCTGGATTAGGAACAAAGAGAATGGCTGAAACCTGAGTTTTCATGAATTGGCCATTTTGCATATTTTCCAATTTCAATAAAATGCTCCAAAATTCCAAAACTCATAACTTGTTCATACTTTTGAATTTTGGCACAAATAAGCACAATTTGGAAAGGTATTGAAACGATCTACAATCCCTTAGTTTTGAGTTTTTGCAAATAAATCTATTAAAGTCCTCAAAAGTTGGCTTGAAATTCACTAATTTCAAAAAATGACCTATAATTTTGTGACTTCAAAAGACCATAACTCTTGATTCCTTGCCAATTTGGACATGAGACCAAAAGGAGGTGAAAGATAATTCTCTTATATTTCCAAGCATATTTAATTTGCATCTTCTTGATCAAGGGTGAATAAAACATGAATTTTTTAAATTAAGTCCTTATTTTCCAAAATTAGTAACTTTTAGGGTTTCTTCAAGAACAAGTTTCAACCCAAACCTAAATCTCTTTGTCCAATGACAAAAATGGACTTGAAATATGAAAATTACATCCTTGAATTGATGGTTGGCCAAAAATTCATTTGGTAAAGCTTACTTTGACTGATTTTGACCAAAATGACCATTTTGCCCCTCTGAATCAATTGATCCACTTTCCTTCAAAATTGATGATCAAAACTTTAGAAATATGATCTTCCAAATATATAGAGGCCATGAACAATGTTTCACTTCAAAATTCTCAAAGAAACCTGATAAAAACTCAAACCCTAGTTTTGGTCAACACCTTAGGAGACTGATGAATCATCTTCAAAACTTCAAAACTTCAAATCCTTTGGGCATCATGATCAATTCCTTGTGCAAAGACTTCTTAGATACCAAAGCGATGTTATAGCTCCCTAAATCAAGACTTGTACATTGGCCAATAGCCTTTCTCAAACAAAACCCTAATTTGACTGGTGAATCCAAAGAGTGATTCCCCTTGAATCAAACACAAACTTCAATTCTCTGAAGATCCAAAGGGATGGATAAAATATATTGAGATACGCAATACTTTTGAGCTTGAAAGATCCAGAGGTTTAGATGATAAGATTCTACTTGAGCAACTTGTCAATGCAATCAACCTTCAAAGCTTTAGGAAGACTAGCTAACCAAAGCACTATGATCCCATCACAAAGTATGAATGCAATGCACTATGATGTTCATGATGAAACATAAGCCTAAATCAAGAGAGTAAATTTTGGGGTGCAACAACTGCCCCTATTCAAATATATTCAACATGATAAGTGAGAAAAGTGATAACTTTCGAGCGTTCAGGGTTGAAGATGTTTGAATACGAAAGAACCCGAAAATTTACACTCTTGAAAGAGACGGAAACAGAAAACTACCAAGACATGCGTCAGAATGAAGCTGCAACGCAAGTTGAGACAGAACGAAAACAAAAGAAGAGTAGGCGCAACTAAACTTCCAGACAAATGTGCCATGGAAAAACTGGGCTTCAAAAAGGGGTGAGACAAAATTCAATCCAGAGTATGGGAGAAACTAAACTCTGAAAAAGAAAACGTATGCGGGTGAGGAGACGAAACTCTGAGCTTGACCCGAAGCAAAAGTGGCTAGAGTGCGTGATTCTACAAACACTCGCCAATCTCAACTAGGATAGACAGTATGAAGAAACTGATAGAATCCCAAAAATGAGGAACAAAAGCGAGATGAAACTCGACTCAACGACTAGTCAGACGAAACTAGACTAGATGAGTACTAGGACGAAACTGGATTTCACGCACGAGTAACTAGGCGAAACCCAAAGTGAAGTGATGAGAGTGCATGTTTCTCAAAGCACCTGCTGGTCTCAGATTAATGGATAAACAATGACGAAAACTGATAGAGGAATCCAAGGAACAAAGGAGACTGGTTTCAAACCAGGGATGCAGTACAAACACTGCACTCGGTAAACGAACAACGTCAAAGAGTCCAAGGTAGGAAAGCAAAAGTGGTGAGAAACTCGACTCAATAACTAGTTAGGCGAAACTAAACTAGATGAGTACCAGGATGAAACTGGATTTCATGCACAAGGTGAGGAGACGAAACTCTGAGCTCAACCCAAAGCAAGGAGATTAGGGTGTACGCCTAAAACCTGCTGAAAGCGAATATCAGGACGAAACTGGTATTCGAAAGGTGCATCAATAGACATTGGAATGAACCGGAGAGGGTAGTGAAGACTAAACCCGAGAATACTGTGCCAGGGCGAAACTGAACTATAGTCAAAAGTAGACACTCAAACAAAAGATTGACGTCAAAAGGATATTTGTATGGGGTGGATAATGAGGACGAAGACCTCGCTGGGGATTAAATCCGAAGTATTAGCAAATCACTGGGATGACGGAAATAATAATGGCTTATGTTCCGATGCATGTTTGAATTCTTTTTATATAGCGCAATGTTCCATATAATGGAAATGCTACACGTTTTGGTAGATGCAATGTAATGATGCATGTTTAAAAGTTCCACTAGGGAATGGCCAATTGAGAACCCAAAAATCAAGGAGTCAGCATCTGACATGACTTGCAAAAATAAATTGCAAAATCCAAAGGAGAGGAGAAAATACGGGGAACCGCTAGAGGGGGAACCTCGAAGAGATGAAGCTTTGCGGAGAATAACAAAAGGGAAACCAGTAGAAACGGGCCACAAACATTGAGAGGAACTGCAAAAATCAATCATAAACTCCTAGGGAAAATCAGATCGACACTGCAGCTTCCGGAGAGGGATGAAAACCTTCGTTGAGGAAGCAAAATTATGCTGAGGAAGCGGGACTTTGACGGGGACACGGAGCTCTGCTGAATATTATCTTGCTGGAGAGAGATTCTTGGAATGCAACCAATGAACAGATCATGCAGATAGTCACACAGTACCGACTTTATTGGGGAATAAGAGAAGATCTTTAACACAAGGATGCCCCAGTCAAAAGATCGACTGGGAAATGAGAGGTCAAAACAAGGGATATCTGTTGGCAATTCTATTGGGGAGTTAAAACTTCTTCAGAATGTGCGTTCCTACTTAAAGACTCCACTGGGGATGGGAGACATATCCAAACTTGAAGTCTTAGAACGAGGCTTTTTGAAAGAAAATCACTAGGGCAACAAACCTTTGCTGTGGAAACGAAACTTCACTGGGGATAAGAAACTTCACAGGGGATTATAAACTTCACAAGGGATAAGCAGAGTCCTAATCATACATGGGCTCTGTCCGAATAGATGAAAACCAAACATTCCCCCTCTTGACAATCATTAAGCTCTTTACAGGTGTTCAATGTGTAAACTCTTTTTGTTGTCAAGCAAATGTTTTGCATACAGAAAGATGTTTATTTTTGGGAATGACAGACCTGATGCGATGATTATTTAAACCTTGAAGTTGAAAATCTTAACAAAAGGTCGTACCTCTGTTGTGAACGAATCATTGGCTAGAGTGCAAAAATTTCAAAACTTTTCTTCCCCTTTTTGAAAAAACGAGTCAAGATGCGGGTGATAAGATACCAACACAGCTATGCAACACATATTTGGGGAGTTTAGGAAATGTTATCCTGTTGTAGTATGCTTTCGAGTTAAATCCTTGTTTCAGTTAGGACTTTTAGAGGTTGTAATGTGGCCTGGTTCGAGGTTTTTTTTAGAAAAAAGTTTTTTCAAGGCTCAAGTTATTTGGTGCCCACCTCCTTCATGATATTCTCCTGTCCTAAGTTCAGTTGACTTATCACAAGCATTCAATTTTTTCAAAAGGATTTATAATGGTTGAGTGATCACGAAAAATTCTCCAACATGATCGTCACTTAACTTCTGCTGCTTTTTTTTAATTTTTATTATTCCTCTTCTTTTGATGAAAATTTATTGGATAATCTTTTTCGGCCTTTTAGGCTCTCTTTTCCCTAATTTTTGCCTGGACAAAATCTTTTGAATTTCCATTTTGGGAGCCCAGCGGGATGCCCTAACTTTTGCCTAAGCGACTTGTTTTCAAGTTTCGACTTAGCGGGGCTTTTTATTTCTTTCTTATTCGTGCTTTCCTCTTTTAACAAGTCAATGTGACTTTAGGTCTTTGAACCAATCAAACAGCGCCACCACATCATCTTCAACCTTTGGACAATTCAAAAACGCGCGCGAAATCCAGGCTTAGGGCTTATGTTCAGATCAATCATGCATACTCATTTCTACATCATTTTTCATGAAATCAAGCACAAATTGAAGCCAACATTTCATACTTCACATTGCAATTCGAATCAAATCAAAACATCAACCACATTGTTCACAATTTAGCCAGGAATATGAACAAAATCGTTCTAAATCGCAAGTTTAGGGGTACTCAAACATGCATAATTCACCAAATCAAATGCTATAAAGCTTCAGAAACATTCCATTAACATCATTGAATGCAATTCCAAGCTTAAACACTTTAATAAACAAGTATATCTTAGAAATTGAAGTTTAGAAACATTACCTCAAGGCAAAAAGTGTTCTACTGTCTCCTTCACTCCAGATGCAAACAAATGGTGCTAGCTTGATCTACTCCCTTTGTTGAAGCTGAATCCACAAGAATTTTGAAGAAAACACCAAGGAATTGAGAGAATCGGATCAAGTTACAGAAGAAGAAAGTAAATCTCAGATTTGAAATTCTTGCAAATGGCGCATTCTCCTCGTGAAATGAGGCTTGCAGTGCACTATATAATGTGAGTAGAGAAGGTTAGAAAAGGAATTTGGTCTTCCAAGTTGTCCAAGGGCTTGATTGGAAACTTTTGGCAAAAATGAAGTGTGCACAGAATTAGCTGTTTTGCTCGTGCATTCTTTGGCTTCCTATGCTTTTTGTGGGCCAAATTACTTCAGCAGATCAAGCTTAGAATCTTGGCCTTTAATTCCATCAAATCAAAGAGTGTTGGAGTTTTTGCAATTTTGGGCAATTTTTGTATTTTTCATTCAAGCAAACACCAAGGTCCATGGAACACGAAATGGCTGATATTATGGGCCTTAAAAAGCCACAAATAGGTCATGGGATGGATTACGAACAAAGAGAATGGCTGAAACCTGAGTTTTCATGAATTGGTCATTTTGCATATTTGCCAAATTTCAATAAAATGCTCCAAAATTACAAAACTCATAACTTGCTCATACTTTTGAATTTTGGCATAAATAAGAACAATTTGGGAAGGTATTGAAACGATCTACAATCCCTTAGTTTTGTTTTTTTGCAAATGAATCCATTAAGGTCCTCAAAATTTGGCTTGAAATGCACTAATTTCAAAAAATGACATATAATTTTGTGACTTCAAAAGACCATAACTCTTTATTCCTAGCCAATTTGGACATGAGACCAAAAGGAGGTGAAAGATAATTCTCTTAGCTTTCCAAGCATATTTCATTTGCATCTTCTTGATCAAGGGTGTATAAAACTTGAATTTTTGAAATTAAGTCCTTATTTTCCAAAATTAGTAACTTTAAGGGTTTCTTCAAGAACAAGTTTCAACCCAAACCTCAATCTCATTGATCCAATATCCAAAATGGACTTGAATTGATGGTTGGCCAAAAATTCATTTGGTCAACCTTGACTTTGACTGATTTTGACCATAATGACCATTTTGCCCCTCTAAATCAATTGATCCACTTTCCTTCAAAATTGATGATAAAAAATTTAGACATATGATCTTCCAAATATATATAGGCCATGTACAAAGTTTCACTTAAAAATTCTCCAAGAAACCTAATAAAAACTCAAACCCTAGTTTTGGTCAACACCTCAGGAGACTGATGAATCATCTTCAAAACATCAAATCCTTTGGGCATCATGACTAATTCCTTGTGCAAAGACCTCTTAGATACCAAAGAGATGTTATAGCTCCCTAAACTTAGACTTGTACATTGGCCAATAGCCTTGCTCAAACAAAACCCTAATTTGACTGATGAATCCAAAGAGTGATTCCCCTTGTAATCAAACACAAACTTCAATTCTCTGAAGATCCAAAGGGATGGATAAAATATCTTGAGATATGCAATACTTTTGAGCTTGAAAGATCCAGAGATTTAGATGATAAGATTCTACTTGAGAAACTTTTCAATGCAATCAACCTTCAAAGCTTGAGGAAGACTAGTTAACCAAAGCACTCTGATCCCATCACAAAGTATCAATGCAATGCACTATAATGTTCATGATGAAACATAAGCCTAAATCAAGAGAGTAAATTTTGGGGTGCAACAACAGGGTGAAGAGGAGTATATGGTGAGTCAACTCAATTCATTCCGGTATGTAGAGATGAATGGAGAATTCATAGAAACTCATTGTCAGAACTTTGAAGAGGTCCCTCAGATCTTGGCATCGACTGAAACTACTACCAGCAGCAAACCTCCTCTGAAGATGGCTTCCCTCAAGGATGCCAGGGTCGTGGTTGAAGAAGGTGGGTGTGCCAATTGGGGTCAGCTCCCTGATTTCACTCAAAAAACTGACAAATTTGGTTTGGGCTTTACTACAGGGGCTCAAAGGGTCGTTCGACGCGCTCAGGTTGGAGGACCTCCCATACACATCAGTAATCATGGAATTAATGCCATTGAAGACAGCGAGGAAGACTCAGACATTGATAGTTGGATCTACCCAACTACCAACGGTATACCGAGTAACTGGACGGCTATGGACTTTATACCAGTTTCTTTTATTCGGCAGTAATTGTCTTACTTGTTTTGAGATTTGTAATAAACAATTTAAAACTTTACGGCTTTGTGCCTTGTCCGAGGCACATTGGCTTTGCTTGTGAGGGATATTATTTGTCATTTCATATATCATTAATAAAGCATTGGATGTTTCTTGCATAAAAATTTTGCGCTCTCCGTTTTTTCTTTTCTATTTTCACTTTATCAAAACAGCTATTCTCTTACACACACTCACGTATCATAATGCAGATCCATATCCACTCTGAATCCCATTGATAACAACTCTGCTATTTCCAGTTATGACTTCAAAAATCCGATCAACCAAGCCAAAGAAGAAGGTGAGGATGATTGTGAGGTTCCTGGAGAACTTGCTAGACTATTACAACAGGAAGAAAGCGCCATACAGCCTCATGAATAGTCGGTTGAGAAAATGAATTTGGGTACTGAGGAAGACAGAAAAGAGATTAAAATAGGTGCAAATCTAGAGATTAGCGTCAAACAGAGGTTGATATAGATGTTGCACGACTATGTTGAGATCTTCGCCTGGTCCTATGAAGAAATGCCTAGTTTGGACACTGACATCGTGGTAAATTGCCTGCCGACTAAAGAAGACTGTCATTCGGTTAAACAGAAGGTCCATTGTATACGCCCTGAAATGTCAGAGAAGATCAAGGCAGAGGTCATGAAACAGTTCGACGCATGATTCTTGACTGTCACTTCTTCTCCACAGTGGATTGCCAACATCTTTCTGGTACCTAAGAAGGACGGTAAGGTACGAATATGTGTAGATTATAGAGATCTAAATAGGGCAAGCCCCAAGGATGACTTCCCACTTCCTCACATTGATGTTTAGGTCGACAACACCGCACAACACAAAATCTTCTCCTTCATGGATGGTTTCTCTGGCTACAACCAGATCAAGATGGCTCCTGACAACATGGAGAAGACAACCTTCGTTACACATTGGGGCACCTTCTGCTACAAGGTGATGCCTTTTGGGTTGAAGAATGCTGGGGTAACTTATCAGCGCGCCATGGTCTCTCTGTTCCATGATATTATTCACCATGAGATCGAAGTTTATGTTGATGACATGATAGCCAGGTCTCAAACCGAGGAAGAGCACCTTGATCATCTACAAAATTTGTTTGATAGGTTGAAGATATATAAGATGAGGTTGAATCCGAATAAGTGCACCTTCGGGGTAACATCTGGTAAGCTTCTAGGTTTCATTGCCAGCGACAAAGGCATCCAGGTAGACCCTGCAAAGGTAAGGGCTATACAAGAAATTCCAGCTCCCCGTACAGAGAAGGAAGTTAGAGGTTTCTTGGGACGCCTAATTATATCGACATGTTCATTTCACATCTGACTGCTACTTGTGAGCTAATCTTCAAGCTTCTGAAGAAAGATCAAGTGGTAAAGTGGAATGATGAATGCCAGACCACTTTTGAAAGAATCAAGGAATACCTTCAAGAACCATCAATTCTGATTCCTCCAGTTGAAGGAAGACTTTTGATATTATACTTGACAGTGCTAGACAATTCAATGGGGTGTGTGCTGGGGCAGCATGACGAGTTTGATCGAAAAGAGCACGTAATATACTACCTTAGTAAAAAGTTTACCGATTGTGAGACACGATACTCATTGCTCAAGAAAACTTGTTGTGATTTGGCATGGGCTGCTCGCTGACTGAGACAATATATGATGACTCACACTACCTTGTTGATATTGAAGATGGATCCGATCAAGTACATTTTCGAGAATCCCGCTCTCTCCGGAAGGATACCAAGGTGGCAAATGATCTTAACTGAGTACGACATACAATATACAACCCAAAAAGCAATAAAGGGGAGTGTATTGGCTAATCATATGGATCATCAGGCCGTGGATGACTACCAGTCCATGAATTTTGAGTTCCCGGATGAGAATATTATGATGGTGGCTGACTATGAAGAACCTGGACCGAATGAAGGACCTGAGGAAGGATCCCGATGGTCTTTGTATTTTGATGTATCCTCAAACGCACTCGGTAACGGCATTGGCGCTGTAATGATATCTCCTGAGGGCTGTCATACTCAGTTCACTGCCCGATTATGTTTCAACTGCACCAACAATATGGCGGAGTATGAAGCATGTATTATGGTTCTTCGAGCTGCTATTGACCTAAGGATCAAGTTCTTGAGTGTATTCAGATATAGTGACATTGCTCCCACACTTGTAGGAGGTAACCTTTGACCATTTCCCACGAAAGGAGAACTAGTTAATGGACGTGCTAGCTACCATGTCTTCTATGTTCAAGGTTAGGTGGGACAATGAAGCGCCCCAAATCACCATTGAGAGGTTGGATGAACCAGTACACTACTGTGAAATCTATAAGAAGAAGTGGCAGACAAACCTTGGTTTCATGAGGTGAAAAGGTATCTCGAGGCTCAAGAGTATCCCGAAGGGGAATCTGTCAATGATAAGAAGTTTCTGAGAAGGTTCGCTGCAAAGTTCTTCCTCAGTAATGGGATCCTCTATAAATGCAACCATGAATCCACGCTACTACGGTGTGTAGACAAGAGCGAAGCAGAGAGGATCATGACAGATCTACATGAAGGTACCTTTGGAACCCATTATAGTGGACATACCATGGCTAAGAAGATCCTACGGGCAGGATACTATTGGTCCACTATGGGAGCCGATTGTTATCAACACTCTCAAACTTGTCATAAGTGCAAAATTTACGATGATAAAGTGCATGTGCCTCCGGTCCCCTTAAAAGTCTTGACAGCTTCGTGGCCCTTTGCAATGTGGGGCATCAACATGATCGGAGAAATCAGGCCCACTGCTTCCAATGGACATCGCTTCATCCTAGTAGACATTGATTACTTCACAAAGTGGGTTGGGGCAGCCTCCTTTGCCATAGTATCCAAGAACGTCGTGGCGCGGTTTATCTGACATAATCTGATGTGTTGATATGGTGTGCTAGAGAGAATTATTACTAACAATGGTACGAATCTCAACAACACGATGATCATCGAGCTCTATAAACATTTCAAGGTACAAAACCATAATTCTTCTCCCTACTGGCCAAAGATGAATGTCACTATTGAAGCAGCTAACAAGAACATCAAGAAGATTGTACAGAAGATGACGGTGACATATAAAGATTGGCATGAGATGTTGCCATTTTCTCTTCATAGGTACTGTACCTCAGCCTGGACGTCGATAGGGGAAACACCCTACTCTTTGGTATATGGCATGGAGGCAGTCCTACCCATCGAAGTCTAGATACCTTCTCTCAGGATTATGAAGGATGCAGGTTTAAACAAAAACGACTGGATCTGAACCCGACTTGATCAGTTAAATCTAATCAATGAAAAGAAACTTACTGCTATCTGCCATGGTCAGACGTATCAGAAGTGAATGATCAAGGCTTTTAACAAGAAAGTCAGGCATCAAGAATATCAAGTTGGGGATCTAGTGATCAAACGCATATACTGCCGCAAGGTGATCCCAGGGGCAAATGGACCCCCACGTACGAAGGTCCATTTGTGGTTAGGAACATTTTCTTGGGAGAAGCTATGATTCTAACCACCATGGATGGTGACGACTTTCCTCACCCTGTCAATGCAGACATAGTGAAAAGATACTACGCATAAGTAAAAGACCCTCTAGGTTGACTGACCTAGGAAAAAATAAGGGCTTCCTGACGAACCAAAAGGGTTCGAGAAAAAGTTAGGGATGAAAATGAACAAAATTTGTACACCCGGCAAGTCGAAAACCCGAAAGGGGGGCTTGGGCAAAAAAGGGTATCCCGGTGGACCGAAAACCCGAAAGGGAGGTCCAGGAAAAAATTAGGGATATAAAGCGTACCACTATGTCTCATTGGATCATATTGCGACCAGACTTCAGTATCGACTATCAAGTTCGGACGACACCAATCAATCTGATCAACTTTCGGCCAAGAAGCAAAGTGATGAGACGCTTGAAGATATAAAGGCAATAGCAGAGTTGGAACCCAATGGGGTTGTTTCACATAGCTGTTTTTTATTTATTTTTACACTAATTGTATAGGTTCTATCTGTCGGTGACATTCTCTTACTAGAGCGTCAGCCTCCTTGTACAAAAATGCATATTACGGGCCAATTTCAAAAATCAAGACAAATCATTTGCACAAGAAACTTCGATCTGTTTTTCTTCTTCTGTTTTGTTTTGCAACAACGTCCAATGACTTATTTTTTATATATGCATTTGAAAATGATTGCTGCTCATAAATATTTACATAAGAAGCAAAAGACAATTACTCGTAATTCCAGAAACATGGAAAAAACAAGAAGTGCCAAACCCGACGGTTACTCCGCCCCAGGTATCGGGATAGAGTCAGCTTTAGAACACAATCACGGGTACATACACTCCACAGAGTAAAAGTATTCAAAAACATTGATGTCAGCTTTCCCGAAACATGACGTAACCACCCCTGCTGAAGTTCATAATCGCGGGCGAGTCAGTAAATATCATCCCCCACGCATAGGTTATTTCTCTGGACACAGAGGCTCAATCCTCGACAGTGTTCATCACTTAAGCTACAAAAATACATATTCTAAGTTTGTTCCCCGTAGATTTTGTTCTCAAGTAGAATCTCTTCCTAACAGAATATTCATAAAATCCCCAGCAACCGTCATGGAATTCATGAACATACATCATGACATGCGCATACATATCATATACGGAATAATCTTATTTATTTTGAGAACATCATCTCACCCTGTATTTCATGTATCGCATATAATTAACCCTGATATCTTTGAAGGAAAAGAGGATTAGCTTCAACAAATCCAACAATTATACAAGTCACGTCTACAGACGATTAATGGAAACTCAGTTCCCTAATCAAACTGGTCAACTAATCTACACTATCACCTCGAAGTAACCTTGCTATCCAGGTTCCTTCTCATAGCCCTACTATCCAGGCTCTCATTTTGAAGTAACCCTACAACCCAGGTTTCTTCTCACAGCCTTACAATCCAAGCTTTCATTTCAAAGTAACCCTACGACCCAGGTTCCTTCTTATAGTCCTACTATCCAGGCTCTCATTTCGAAGTAACCCTACAACCCGGGTACCTTCTCACAGCCATACTATCTAGGCTTTCATTTTGAAGTAACCTTACGACCCAGGTTCCTTATCACAACCCTACTATCCAGGTTCCTTCTCATAGCCCTACCATCTAGTCTTTCATTTCGAAGTAACCCTACGACCCACGTTCCTTCTCACAGCCCTACTATCCAGGCTTTCATTTCGAAGTAACCCTACTATCCAGGTTCCTTCTCACATCCCTACCATCACGACTTTCATTTCGAAGTAACCCTACTATCCAGGTTCCTTCTCACAGCCCTAATATCCAGGCTTTCATTTCGAATTAACCCTACTATCCAGGTTCTGTCTCACAACCGTACTATCCAGGATTTCATTTTGAAGTAACCCTACTATCCAGGTTTCTTCTCACAATCCTATTATCCAGGCTTTCATTTTGAAGTAACCCTACGACCTAGGTTCCTTCTCACAACCCTACTATCCAGGCTTTCATTTCGAAGTAACCCTACTATCGAGGTTCCTTCTCACAACCCTACTATCCAGGCCTTCATTTCAAAGTAACCCTACGACCCAGGTTCCTTCTCACAACCCTACTATCCAGGCTTTCATTTCGAAGTAACCCTACTATCCAGGTTCCTTCTCACAACCCTACTATTCAGGCTTTCATTTCTAATTAACCCTACTATCCAGGTTCCTTTTCACAGCCCTACTATGGAGGCCTTCATTTTGAAGTAACCCTACTACCCAGGTTCTTTCTCACAGCCCTACCATCCAGGCTTTCAGTTCGAAGTAACCCTACTATCCAGGTTCCTTCTCATAACCTTACTATCCAAGTTTCTTTTCTCTTATCTCCACACAGTAGTCCACAACACTGTAAGACCTGAACCTAATCAAACACGATCGGTTTCATATTTCCCCAGTAAGTCACGGTGCAACCTATACCCTGACCAGATATGCAGTTCACTCCCGCTTCCTCAAGCAGGAGTTATTTCCCCAGTAGAGTAACAGACAACTGAAGCTCCTAAAATTCTATTTCTCCCAAGATAGATACCAACATTCCTCAGTAGATTCCTCCTCAACGACGGGAATAGGGACTCTCATCAAAGGAATATCTCAGGAAATCAACATCCTCTAGATGGCATCTTTAAGCCCATCTATAACGATTCTCTGTCACATCATCTAGATGGAATCTTTAAGCCCATCTCCAACGATTCTCCATCAGATCTTTTCCAAATGGCATCTGTAAGCCCATTCCTGATATCATCAAATCAAGTGTCACTTCATACGAGTGCAAATTTCTGGGCACTCTAGTGTCCAATCATCTTCCACTTTCAAATTACGCAAGGCAGACGAGCCAATCAACATCCTTAGGTTTAAGAAGATTGAACAGGGGCAGCTGTTGTACTCCAAAAGTTTCCCTCTCATTTTACTCAAAACATACTCCTAGATATCCTTAATTTGCTTATGGTTGTCCAAGAGTTGACCAGATAAACTCTCTTCTAAGGCAATGTATCTTAAACTAGGGTTTCCATTTTCATCATGTTGGGTGAAATCCAAAGACTTCCTATGCTCCCCATGGTCCTAATATTTCCTCAAGACCCTCCATGTCAAATTTCAAGCCATGCACAAGACGTTTACTAAGTCAATTGCTCAGATGCTTGAGAATCGACTATATTAGGTCAAAAGTCAATTGTGGCCCACATTCAGTCAAACTTCAAGATATTTGGTCAACATCAACATTTTGAAGTTATATCCATCATTTGATCAAGGGTTGATCATGATTCCTCAAGGAATGCCCTAAATTCATCAAACCCCAAAAGTTGCCAAATTAGGGTTTCTTAGGAAAAGTCAACCAAACTTTGACCAATCATAACTTCTTCATACTTTATCAGAAAATTTCCATCCAAGGCTCATTTTTAAGAGGCTGCAATTCCCTCAAGTTCAAAATATGCACTCACAAAAAGATATGGATTTCCACATTATAGGTCCTTTTGAAAAATCAACAAAAACACTTTTTGGGTCAAAGCTTCTTACATGAACATGGAAGACTCAATTGAGATGATAACAAAAGGGTTGCTTAGGGGACATCCTAATATTTCTAAAAAGTCCAAGAACACCTATCTAGGGTTAAAATTGGAAGAGATATGCCTTGTCAAAGTTGACCTTTTTTGCAAAATTGCCAAAAGTCAAATGTACTCAAAAATGCATTTTTTGCCAAATGGGCCTAACTTTTTATGATTTCACCCCACTTATAACATGGTCCACGACCCAAATATTCACTCACATGTTATTTGCTTCATTATTTATTTTACTTTGATTTTTTATTAATTAAAAATTGAATTACATCAAATAAATGGTAAATAATAGCAAAGATTTGTTTTGATTGGATTTTTGGACAAAATCACAAGCTCATTATACTAGCATATTAGAATCAAATCGAATAAATACTAATTGGTAAAAGAATGGCATGATTAGGCCAAATTTTGAAGGATATCATACCACATGAAAACCAAATCAAATCTTCAAAAACTGCAAAGATACTAGTGGTTTTTACAACCCTTATTCGTTCAAGGATATATAATGAATAAAGCCAGACACAAAAACAAGAGGTTGCAGTCGTGAAGAACCCTAGAACAAACTCAAAATATTGGCAAAAAGTGGTGGTTTGATCTCTACCCTAGAGGACAATTTAAGGACTTCCAACTTTCCCGAATAATTCCTGGACCTTCCCAGAAGCTAACCCAATCGATTGCTACATCTCATACGGTTTGCCTACTTTTTTCAAATCGATTACAACCATTCTCGCATCATTAGCATGATTTAATTATATATTTGTTATAATTGATGTATTTCTAACATGTCTGGATTGTTTAATTAGATTTTTGATGCACATGTTGATGTTTTCCATTGTTAGGGTTTGCTTGGTCGTTTTTGGATTTTTTTCATACAGGTAAAATTGGCCACAGAAAAGGGTACTAGGATGCTCGTGGCATCAAGACGGTTTGATCCATGTAACTGGAATTTATTTATCATGCATTGTGTTGATTTTTGAAGGTTACAGGTTTTTAGATATGGAGTCTGTCTGTGGGTATAAGTCCTACCCCTAAGACGACGGTCTCAACGAAGGAGACGATGATTTGTCACCTTGCCATTGGCCATTTTGAATTCTGCGCGCATTTGTGATTCAGTTGCCATATTTTATATATTATATATTGTTGTTATTATATTGAGAAGCAAAACAGGTAGCGCTGTTGGCAAGCGTGTACGTTGGAAAGGGTAGAGGACCTAGGTTCGATCCCAGGTTCCAGCAAGTTTCTTATTTTATTTTCCTTTAACAGATCCCATGCGCCTCCCACTCAAGCGCTCATCATGCACCTCCATCATCCAACCACAAGATCTCATCACATGCATGATCAACCAGATCCAACGCCTCCACCTGCCAGGGACCATGGTGTACCTTCAGGAAGCCCCCCACTAGATCACGCGCTGACTGGGCTTCAACTTTGTGGGCCTGGATATTTTCAGCAACACACTCCCTCCAATTGCTATACAGGCCCAATATAATTTTTGTTATTTCCTTTATTTATTTTTATTTGTTTAATTATTTGTTTTCACAAATTAATCTTTTTTTCAATTAACTACAAAAAAACCAAAAAATCATAAAGACACCAAAAATCATGTTTTTTTTAAATATTTATTTTCTTTAATTAATTAATTTAATTCAAATTAGGGCAATTAAATCTTTTTTTTTTGTAAATTAAAAACCAATTAGAAATTAGGATTTGATTTTGTAAATAATTAATTTTTCCCTTAAAAAATAACTTAAATATTCTTTTCTCAAATTAGATTTTTTAGGTTTTCTAATTGTCCTCGCATTTAACCCGTCGCACGCGTTTTAATTACCATTTTGATTATTATTTATGTAACTGTTTCGAGGTTATAATAGATTTTAATTAGGGTTTTAAATTTCCGCATTTTATTTTCAGTTAAATAATTCTGTATCTGCTAAAGCCATGTAATAGTTAGGATTTCTATTTCCGCACTTTAAATTTCCGCATTATTAACTGTTAGATGTATGCTAATAGGATTGTATGGGAAGAATGCTTGAAAATTAAGACGGTAGATAACCTAAATGTGCAAACACAAATTAACTGAAAAAAATTCACTCGCACATGCTCACTCCTAGGGTTTAATCCACTTCGGTTTCCTTCGGTTAAGCAATCATGAAGTATAGGGTTTATTAGTGGTTGTCCTCTAGCCCCGAAAGATCTCAAATGACCCATTCGGATGTTGCCACGGAAACAGATCTTTAAGGCCTTAGGATGATTACTAACATCTCCTAACATTGCTTTTATGATCTTATCTGTCCCTTCGAATGTCCCTTAAAACTCCAATGACGGTGCTACCTATTCCTTAATAATGGGATAGCGTTGTCTAAAAGAAAATGAACAAACTTTTTCGAGTAGGTAGATTAACTCTTAAGTACATGCTCAAACAAAAAAATTTCACACAAACACCTTTCAAAACAATTTTCAAAACAACTTCTTCACATCCTTGAGGACTGATACAAGGGTTATCACGAAGTAAACTTTTTTCAAAACAAGAACACACAAGAAAATTTTAAAAAATAGCAAGTACCTAAGAGCCCGTAGAAAACAACGGATAGAAAGGGTGCTAAAACCTTCCCTTTCTATAATCCACCCCCCGTACTCAGAAACATCTCAAAAAAGGTTCTTTGTTCTTTTTCCTTTTCCTGATTGGATAAAATAAAAGTCAGTGGTAACTCTTGCTTACCGCGACATTTGCAAACAAAAAACGCAAACCAGTATTAACAGTCGGTTCTGCCACCGTATCACACCTATCAAACAAAATTGAAAGAGAAGGACGAATAGATCAAGATTCTTAAGAGTCGTGTTTGGGAGATGATGAAGAAGCAAGTGGGTTTATTTTCCTCTAGAGCTTAATCAATACCTAGTTGTTCACTTCCTGAATCTCGTAATTGCAAAGAAGTCACCGACAGGTATGCAGAAGAGAACAAGCAATTGAAAGACTCACGAGAAAGCGTCAGAGTGTGGAGATATCTTCATCAGCTTTGCCTCCTTAGGATTTTAGGTTCAATCTTTATTCTCTTGCACTTAGGATTATTGAAACTTGTACTAAAATTTGTAATCCATTATGAAGTTATTATAATGAAATTTTCAGTATTTCAAAATGTGTTGGTACTTTAATGTTTGCAGATCATCTATAATCCTTTAAGTTCTTTGAAATATTAATAATAACGATAAATAAATCACATGCATTGCATATCATGCATCATTTTGCACATATCTTTGCATTGTTCAGAAGCAAGTTATCTCACCGGTATAATACTCAGGCTAATTCCAAGAAGAAAATAGAGAATCTTGAACAAGAGAACCGCGAACTGCGTGAGGAAGTTACTGCTTTGAAGGTTGGTGCGGCTAATCTGACTGCTTTGATGGAATCGTTTGTGGCCGGTCAGAATCAGCCACCACTTGATCCTACGTCTCCTCATATTGCTCAGCTACAACAAACAACATTTTCTTCCGAAGGTCCATTGGTTCCCATTTCTATTACTCTAGTTACTGCTACTCAAAACTGTATGCCTCAGGATTACCCGTGGCGAATGCCTGAAAATTTCATGCTAGAAGATTACAATCTCGATGCTCAAGTTGCTCCATTTTCTTAAACTCTTGCTATTTCTGCACCTTTTGTGGTGCATGTTACTCCTGCTGCTAAAAATGAGATTCATTATACTGCATCTCCTACAGTGAATGCTATATCGTTTGTTAATGATGAAGCTTGTCGTCCCGTTCCTCCACCGAGTGAAAGTGTGGGTTTCTATGACCGATTGGATGATTTTTAGGATTAGTTCAATGAGATGCGTGAATAAATGAAGGCTCTTCGAGGAAAAGAATTATTCGGACAGGACGTCAGTGAACTGTACTTAGTTCCTAACATAAAAGTTCCAGCGAAGTTTAAATTTCCGGAATTTGAGAGGTACAAGGGCAACTCTTGTCCCCGTGACCACCTAGTGATGTATATCATAAAAATGTCCACCCATACCGATGATCAGCGTTTGATTATTCATTTCTTCTAGGATACTTTAATCGGTGTCACTTTGAAGTGGTATATGGGTTTAGACAGTAGCAATATTCGCACCTTCAATGATCTAGGTGAAGCTTTCATCAAGCAGTATAAGTACAATATGTTTATGGCGCCTGACCGTGACCAATTGAGAGCAACGGCTTAGAAATACAAGGAGTCATTCAAAGAATACGTGTAGTGTTGGCGTGATATAGTTCCCCAGGTGGTATCCCCAATGGGAGAACAAGAAATGACCAAGGTCTTCCTGAAAACCCTTGGATCATTTTATTATGAAAGGATGGTCGCCAGTGTGCCGAGTGATTTCACTGAGATGGTAAGCATGGGCGTTCGTCTAGAAGAAGCTGTCAGGGAAGAATGCTTGACCAAAGGCAAAGGAAAAAAGAAGTCATCATACGGGTTTTCTAGAAAGAAAGAAAGTGAAATGAATGTTGTCTTTGAGGAAAGGAAGATTAGACCACCAAGAAGAAATCATCGGTAACAACAGGTTACTTTTGTAACTCCATTTGTCAATGTAGCTCTGACTATTGTTGCCTATCAGAGACCACCTCCTCAGAGAAATCAAGGGCAAAGTCAATGGAGAGAAGATTTTGACTTTATTCCAATGAGCTATTCAGAGTTATTTCTGGTTTTGATTCAGTAATAATTGGTTCAGACTAGGCCTCCCCTTCTATACCTTCACCTTTACCATGGTATTATAAGGTAGATAAGACTTGTGCTTTTCATCAAGGAGCCCCATGACACAACATCGAAAATTGTTATCCCTTGAAATCTGAGGTACAGAAGATGGTGAGATCTGGCCTCTTATCCTTTAAAGATGTTGGTCCTAATGTGAAAGATAATCCTTTACCCAAACATGGAGGTGCAAATACTATGAATATGGTTGTTGGTTGTCCCGGGGACTTCAGAATTTTTGATATCAACCAAGTTAAAGGGGACTTAGTAAAGATGCATGCTGATCTCTGTGAATTCAACTATTATACGCACGACCATGCCAGTTGTAGTATTTGCAATATAGATATCCATGGATGTGATAAAATAAGAGATGATCTTCAAGAGATTATGGATGAAGGTCTTATCCATATAATCAGGCCAATGGCTGAGTACGAAGAAGACGTGAATATGGTTTATGGATGTCACTGTGAATTCCAGATTTTTTATGTGAATTATATGAATGATGATTTGGTATAGCTTCACGCTACATTCTGTCACATGGATGGCCAAGAAAAACACCATTATGGGTCTTGTCATATTTGTTATAGGGATTCTCGTGGTTGTTCTATCGTAAGAAGAGGCGTTCAGTTGTTGTTAGACAATGGTACTATCAAAGTCACAGGTAATAGAGATGATTACATTGAATTTAATGTGATTAAAGATTGCTCGGTTGATGCCATGTATGATAATGAATATGTTTTCGTTGATGAGTTCTTTTCTTCTGACGAAGATATGTTCTCTGATACTAATTTTGTGATGCCTAAATATTCTGAAGAAGGGGTTAATGTTATTGTGTCGTGTTTTGGTGTTCCCGCTCCTGTAGAGATTAAGTACCACAGCAAGCCAATTATTGCTCCAGTGGTCATTTGTCTACCTAGTCCTGTCCCATATGAATCAGACAAAGTTGTACCATATAAATACAATGCAACTATCCTGGAAGATGGTGTGGAAATTCCTATCCAACCTTTTTCTGATGTCAAGAATATTGCTGAAGCCTGTCGAGTAACCCACAGTGGTCGTTCTTCTCCCCTATCATTCGAGGGGATGTTAATTCTAATAAAAGGGTTATTGAAAATACCGAACCTAAGAAAGTGGTGGGAGAATCTAGTGGCACTGCTTTGGAAAAGGATGTGGATGACTTGTTGAAAATTATCGAGATGAGTAACTACAATATTGTAGATAAATTGTTGCAAACTCCATCTAAGATTTCCATTCCATACTTGCTAATGAACTCTTCTGCTCATCGGGAATCTGTGATGAGAGTGTTGGATCAAGATTTTGTGAAAAGTGATATTTCTCTGGACTAGCTCAACAGTGTTTGGGGGAATATTACATCTTGTAATAATCTGAATTTTTGTGATGACAAATTGCCCAATGAAGGAAGAAACCATAACCTGGCTCTCTATATCTCCATGAATTGTAAGAATAACTCTATGTCCAATGCGTTGATTGAAAATGGGTCTGCTTTGAATGTCATACCAAGGAGTACACTCATGAAGCTTAAGTACCAGGGAACTCCCATGCTCCCAAGTGGCATAATAGTGAAAGCTTTTTATGGTTCGAGGAAGTCTGTCATCGGAGAAGTAGATTTTCCTATTCACATAGGTCTACACTTATTCCAGTTTACTTTCAAGGTTATGGATATTGTTCCCGCCTACAACTATTTATTAGGATGACCGTAGATCCATGAAGCAAGAGTTGTTACTTCTACCTTGCACCAGAAGTTGAAATTTGTTCATGAAGGAAAGGTGGTCATCGGGAATGGTGAGCAAGCTCTGTTGATATCTCATTTGTCTTCCTGTAGCATTGTAGAAGATGACAAAGCCGTTATTGTAACTTAGTTCCAAGCTTTATCCATTGATGATGTAAGGAAGAATGAGAATTCTATAGCCTCATTTAAAGATGCACAACAGGTAGTGCAAAAACTCCCTAGCAAGGTGTGGGGGCAGGTTATCAGTCCTCCTGTGAACAAGAATGGCACTGGTCTAGGTTTCCTCATGAAGAAGGAAATCGTGAAGCCGAAATATGCTTTTGGTAAATATAAAGACATCTTTCATAGTGGAGGTTATCTTCATCCAACTACTCCAAGGATCAACGCTATTTTGGAAGATGAATCAGAGCAAAAGATGTCGAATTACATGACACATGGAGTCAGAGTCTAGAATTGGATCACTGTTGATGTTACTTCTTGCATTCACATTTCAAATTAATTTGTTTTTTGATAGTCTTTTCAAAAATATTTCACTCTGCCCAAGGTGAAAGTATTGATGTTGTATGGGGATATCTATTATTTTGATTTTTAAAATCATTAATAAAAGTTATTTTTGACTCCCAAAATTGTTCTTTATTCTCTGATTTTTCTTGGAAAATGGTAATCAAAAAAATCCTTTCAAAATAAATAATAATTGTAAATAAATCTGCACAATCACTTGCTATATGTGTAAGTTTCTAAAATCAATCATAAATCATATGTGCAAATTAATTAAAAAACACGTTGAGTACAATGACCCTGCACCGTCTCCAAACTTTAAATATCCTGTGTATGTAGCCAAAGAAGAAGAATATGATGAAATCCCATAAGAGGTTTCATGGTTGCTTGAGCGTGAGGAATGTACCATTCAGCCTTATAAAGAGTCGTTGGAGATGATCAATTTGGGTACAGAGGAAGATCCAAAAGAAGTCAAAATTGGAGCATTGCTTCACCTTGATGTGAAGAGCAGTTTGACTGAATTGTTGAAAGAGTATGTGGATATCTTTGCTTGGTCTTATCAAGACATGCCTGGTTTAGATTCTGGTATTATGGAACATCATTTTCTGCTAAAGCCAGAATATCCACCAATCAAGCAAAAGTTACAAAGAACTCACCATGATATGGTAGTGAAAATTAAAGAAGAAGTCTTAAAGAAGATTAATGCCGGTTTTATTGTGACATTAGTGTACCCTCAGTGGATTGCCAATATTGTTCCAGTACCAAAGAGAGATGGAAAAGTTTGCATGTGCATTAATTATAGAGATTTAAACAAAGCAAGTCCAAAAGATGACTTTCTGTTACCACATATTGATATGTTGGTTGATAGTACAACAAAATTCAATGTATTTTTGTTCATGGACGGATTTTTTAGATACAATCAAATCAGAATGGCTCCTGAGGACATGTAAAAAACAATGTTTATCACACCCTGGGCAATATTCTATTATAGAGTGATGCCCTTCAAGTTGAAGAATGCTGGTGCAACATACTAGAGGGCTATGACATCCCTATTCCATGATTTGAGCATAGGGAAATTGAGGTATAGTTGATGATATGATCACCAAATCTCAGACTAAAGAAGGGCGTATAGAAGATTTGTTGAAATTGTTTCAACGTTTGAGTAAGTATTGTCTCCGCTTGAATCCAAATAAGTGTAATTTTTGGTGTTTGTTCAGGAAAATTTTTAGGTTTCATTGTCAGCCAAAAAGGAATTGAAGTTGATCCTGACAAAGGCAATTCAAAAAATGCTTGCACCAAGAACTGAAAAGCAAGTTAGAGGCTTCCTGAGACGTTTGAATTACATTTCCAGATTTATTTCCCATATGACTGCAACATGTGAACTAATCTTCAAGCTGTTAAAGAAAGATCAAGGTTGTGTGTGGACAAATGATTGCCAAAGGTCATTTGAAAGCATTAAAAAGTATTTGCTTTAACCTCGTATCTTGCTCCCTCCTGTTGCAGGAAGACCATTGATTATCTATCTAACTATGTTAGATAATTATATGGGTTGTATTTTGGGGCAACAAGATTAAACGGGAAGAAAATAATATGTCGTTCATTATCTCAGCAAGAAGTTTACTGACTGTGGGTCACGGTATTCTATGCTAGAAAAAAAATGTTGTGCCTTGGCCTGGGCGAAAAAGTGGTTGCGGCAATATATGTTGAATGATACTACTTGGTTGATTTCCAAAATGGATTCGATTAAGTATATTTTTTAAAAGCCCGCTCTTACTAGAAGAATTTTCCGTTGGTAGATGTTGTTGCCTGAATATGATATTGAATATCATACTCATAATGCTATAAAAAGTAGTGTGCTGAGAGATTATCATGCTCACCAACCAGTTGATAGTTATCAGTCTGTTAAAGATGATTTCCTTGATGAGGATGTGGTGTATTTGAAAGTAAAAGATTGTGATGAACCTTTTCTTGAAGAAGGTCCTAATCTTGAATCCCGGTGGGGCATGGTGTTTGATGGAGTTGTAAATGCTTATGGAAAGGAATTGGTGCCATGATTATCACTCCTCATGGGTCACATATCCCTTTTACTGCAATATTGGAATTTTATTATACCAATAATATGGCAGAGTATGAAGCTTGTATCATGGGTCTCGAAGAGGCTACAGATCTCAGAATCAAAATTCTAGATGTATATGGCAATTCAGCTTTGGTAATAAATAAGATTAAAGGAGACTGTGATACTCGCCATGTTGGATTGATTCCCTACAAAGACTATGCTAGAAGATTATTACCTTTCTTTAATAAAGTTAAATTCCATCATATTCCAAGAGATGATAATCATATGGCAGATGCTTTAGCCACTTTGGCTTCTACGTACCAAGTAAATATTTGGAACGATGTACCTCGTATCACAGTTTTAAGTCTTGATAGACCAGCTCATATGTTTGCAATAGAGAGAACATCAGACAAAAACCCTTGGTATTATTATATCAAGCATTTTCTCCAAACTCAGGAATACTCGATTGGTGCATCGAACAAAGATAGAAAAACATTGAGAAGGTTTCCAGGTAGATTTTTCCTCAATGAAGATGTGATATACAAAAGAAATTATGACATGGTTTTGCTCAAATGCATGGATAAACACGAAGAAGACATGTTGATGCATGAGATCCATGAACGTTCCTTTGGTACTCATGCCAATGAATATTCGATGGTAAAGAACATGCTTAGGGAAGGTTACTATTGGCTGACAATGGAATCTGACTGATACAAATTTGCAAAGAATTGCCATAAGTGCCAGATGTATGCTGAAAAAATTCATGTGCCTCTGACGCTTCTTAATGTTATTTCTTCCCCGTGGCCTTTCTCTATGTGGGGGCATTGACATGATTGGAATGATCGAACCCAAGGTGTCGAATGGACATCATTTCATCTTGGTGGCAATAGACTGCTTCACCAAATGGGTGGAAGCAACTTCATATGCTAATGTCACTAAGCGGGTGGTGGTACGCTTTATCAGGAACGATCTTATATGTCGGTATGGTGTGCTGAGAAGGATTATCACTGACAATGGCTCGAATCTAAATAACAAGATGATGACAGAACTTTGTGAAGAATTCAAGATTGTCTATAATAATTCATATTATTACTTGCCAAAGATGAATGGGGTTGTTGAAGCTGCTACAAAAACATTAAGAAGATCATCCAAAAGATGGTTTTACATATAAAGATTGGCATGAGATGCTCCCTTTTTTGTTGCATGGGTAACACACATCTGTCCGCACTTCAACAGGGGCAACCCCGTTCTCTCTTGTGTATGGTATGGAAGGAGTGCTCCTCATTGAGGTTGAGATTCCATCTTTATGTGTGATAATGGAAACCAAATTGTCAGAGGCTGAATGGGTCCAGAACAGGTTTGACCAATTGAATTTGATCGAAAAAGAGAATGACGGCTTCGGGTCATGGTAAGTTATATCAAAAGAGAATGAAGAAAGCATTTAATAAGAAGGTCAAGCCTCGTGAATTCATAGAAGGCGACCTCATTCTTAGAAAGATCGTTTCTTTTAACACTGATTCTAGGGGCAAGTAGACTCCCAATTACGAAGGCTCATGTGTTGTCAAGAAAGACTTCTTTGGAGGTGCATTGATTCTTGAAACTATGGATGGCGAGGAGTTCCCACATCCTATGAATGTTGATGCAGTCAAGAAATAATTTGCCTAAAAAAATAAAAGAACATCTTGCTAAGTCGAAAACCCGAAAGGGCGTCTTAGGAAAAAAGGAGTGTCTCGGTAGGCTGAAAACCCGAAAGGGCGGTCTAGGAAAAAATAAGAGACACGAACATAATAAATTTTCCTGCTAGGTTAAAAACCCACAAGGGAAAATTAGGAAAAATTTAGGGATTTCTTAGCAAGTAACTACATCAGACACGACTTGATCACTGAAGCAACAATCTTATTGGATCCTCACCACACTTCAACAGAAGTCGCTGCTCAGGAGTTCAAAGTTGTTAGGGAGAATAGTGGTCATTGTATTTCAATGTATCTTTTCCATATATTACCATTTTCCAAACTTTGTAATCATCCATAGAGTCTCGCCATTCGCAGACTACCATTCTATTAGTAAAGTTTGAGCCTTTATCCAATTCCTTGTAGTTCTTATCTTATTTTGTTTGCAAAAATTTCATTTATTATTGATAGTAATTTTCAAAACAAAAAGATTTAATAATAAAGATGTTTTTGAAAATAATTTACAAATTACCTTTTACTTCAGACTTTGTGATTCAAGTAAAAAAAAGTATTGATTCCAAGGATGGACGAACTCCGAAGTTTTGAAAAAATATTCCCCTGGAAAGTTCTCCCAGATCACTCTTGCTCATATGCGCATGATCTTTTTATGTTTCTCAGATAGTTTAAGTTCATACCAATTGATATATGGTGCGATGTTGGGCATGTAATCCAATTTTCCCAGTTAAGACTTGGGTCATATTTTTCTCCAGGTTGGTTATCAGGGTTTGACGTCTCTATCCCCGATTTATTCAATCAGGATCTGACACAGATTTTTCCCAGTTGAGCAACTAGACAATGGCAGATATCTTTTCAAACAAGTGTCGAGATAATTTTCAACTTTTTGGGTTTTCTTTCGCCAAGTTTTGGGTTTGATTTAAAATTCCCATAATTTTGATTTCTTGTTGTATTGTTAAACTTCTTAGACCTCCAAATGAAACTAGGATGCTGCTTCTCTCTGAAAGTTATTATCCCCATAAAGTTTCAAAATTTCTCTCCATAGAAGTTTGTGTAACCATTACTCTTGATATTGAAGAATGTATTTTGGGCTCCTCTAGATGATATGGTGTTGTATTCCTAATGAAGTCAGGACGAGATCCCCAGTTGAAGTCTCGACAATGTGATTTTCAGCTTCCCTAGTGAAGTCAGTATTATAATCTCTAGTGTAAGTCTAGACAATGAGGCATTGTTTTCCCTATTGAAGTCTATGTGATATTCTCTGGTGAAGTATGGAGGAGGATGTTATATCCCTACATATGTATTGGTATTTTACTACCAGATTATGTTGTGATTATTTTCAAGCCATGTTTCTTCCCAGTCGAATTAAGTCGTGAAGTAGGAATTTGTTTCCTCAGTTAGTGCTTACTTTCTTATGAAATTTTCCTCCTGGATGTGATTTAGTTGAATGTTGACTTTACCCAAGCTGGTTTTGTTTGGTTATTCCCAATGATGTATGTCTGTTTTGTCAGCATATACATGATAATATTCATACATTCATACATACATCATGTATAGCTGAATTTAAAATTCATTGCTCATTTGCATTCATTATTGTTTTTATGGGCATATTACCTTATTTTTCAGAATTATGTCACCCTCTCTCCAATAGAGTGTCAGTCGTAAGCAGGAAGTGTATATCCTTTCAATTTCCCCACTGAGTTATCCCACATGGAAGAATTTTTCTTTAACCTTCTTATTCAACTCAATATCTGGTTAGATCTGTAGTCCCCAAAAACATTATTATTATGATTTATGCAGGCTTTAAGCCCGAATTTAAGAATGTGCATTTATTTCGGCACAAGAAGACTTTATCTCCTCAGCATGAATATATTGGAATTTCCCCAGAGAAATCATATTTCTTTGTCCAACAGACTACTTATAACAGTAAATGGCGGGTCTCTTTATTTGAGCAACTTGTACTTCCCTAGTATGTTTATTAGTTCCCAGAGAAGATTCATTTTTGTTACTCCGATGAATAGTAGTCTCATCATTATGGGAGATAGTTCGTAGTTGATATTTGTACTCCGATGAATGGTAGTCTTGTCATTATGGGAGATAGTTCATTGTTGATATTTGTACTCTGATGAATGATAGTCTCGTCATTATGGGAGATAGTTCACTGTTGAGTTTTGTTACTCCGACGAATGGTAGTCTCGTCATTATGGGAGATAGTTTGTTGTTGAGATTTGTACTCCGATGAATGGTAGTCTAGTCATTATGGGAGATAATTCATTGTTGAGATTTTTACTCCGATGAATGGTAGTTTCCTCATTATGGGAGATAGTTCGTTGTTGAGATTTGTACTCCGATGAATGGCAGTCTCGTAATTATGGGAGATAGTTCATTGTTGATATTTGTACTCCGAGGAATGGTAGTCTCGTCATTATAGGAGATAGTTTGTTGTTGAGATTTGTACTCCGATGAATGGTAGTCTCGTCATTATTGGAGATAGTTTGTTGTTGATATTTGTACTCCGATGAATGTTAGTCTCGTCATTATGGGAGATAGTTCGTTGTTGATATTTGTACTCCGATGAATGATAGTTTCGTCATTATGGGAGATAGTTTGTTGTTAAGATTTATACTTCGATGAATGGTAGTCTCTTCATTATGGGAGATAGTTCGTTGTTGAGATTTGTACTCCGATGAATGGTAGTCTCGTCATTATGGAAGATAGTTCATTGTTTAGATTTGTACTCCGGTGAATGGTAGTCTCCTTATTATGGGGGATAGTTCATTGTTGAGATTTGTACTCCGATGAGAGGTAGTCTCGCCATTATGGGAGATAGTTCGTTGTTGAGATGTTTGTTACTCTGATGAATGGTAGTCTCGTCATTATGGGAGATTGTTCATCGTTGAGATTCACTTTTCTCTAAATAATTATTATGTTTCCAGTCATAAGTGCTGATGCTAATCATTTGTTACATACCCTAATATTGGGTTTTACCAGTATTATCTTACCATTTCTTTTCCTTATGAGTCGACATTACTTTTTTGCTATCTTCTCAGTGAATGGATAGTTCGTAGTTTTCTATCGATCGTTGTGATCCTTTACTTTTCTCTTCAATATTTGAGTTGATGATGCTTTATCTCCTCCTTAGGTTTTACACCAGTAGAGTTGAGTCTTCTATTCACCAGTGATTTATTTTCCTGGTCGGATTTTCTTTTGATCCTTTATTTTATTTTCTGCTTCCCCAGTGGTGTCATGTGTCACCTTTGGATTTCTTTGTTTGGGTGCACAATCATATTCATTTCATGGCATCTTAGGGAAAAAAATAGGGCTTGTTTTATATTTAAGTATCTTCAATCGCGCTGGCATGAAGATTTTAACCTTCGTATCTCTGGATAGAAGACACATAAATAAGGGCGGTTGTTATACCCTAATTTTCACCCTAAGATCCCCCTATTATGTCATATCAACCCAATCATATCAAGATCACACTAGGGTTTGGTTATTCACCTTATCTTTAGGTTTGATCATGAGGGATCACCAAGCACTTTGACTTGTATATTATGGTCATATATTTCTTGTATTGATTGACTTTTAACTAATAAATATAATTAATGTTTTCTCTATAAATGTTGGTACTATAGTTGATGGCACAACACACTTCATCAGGTTGATTCATAGGTTCATGAGTTTATTTCCATGCCTTCTTCAACAAAGATTCATTGAGATTTAAGCTTCATCATTGAGAGTGCTTTAAAATAATGTCATGACAAGGTCTACTATGATTCATCATGCTTCAATTTTCCAAAGGAAGTCAAAATATGCAAGCATAGATTAAATAAGTTTGACCTAATTGGACAAGTTCTTGATACCTTGATCACAAGTTCATAACTCCCTCATTTCTCAACATTTGGAAGTGGTTATTTTTACTATAGGTTCATATTGTTATCCACAACAACCTCTCTTTACACAGCCAAAGTAACTGTACAAGAAAGATTGTCAAAATTGAAAGGGGTTCCCAAGTCATTTTGATGCTCTAGGAGTTAGGGTTTTGGACTTCTAAGGGATATATCTTGTCCTTCTTTTGATATTTTTGACTGATTCCAAATATGTTCTTCTCTTTAAAGGATTACCAACAAATCATTTCAAAATTTTCAAGAAAATTTTGTTTTAAAGATTACTAATGATTGAGAAATATCACAATTCCTCTAGATAGGCCATCAAATTCCCTTATTTGACTTCAAAGGGTCATAACTTAATCAATTTTTATCTCCTTGAACCCATTATTTTTCCACAGTGATATTAAGTGTGTGAAATTCAACTCTTCTTTTATGTGCAAAACTTGAAAATGGTTAGAAGATGCCTTAAGAGGATCATAAGTTGTCCAATACTTGGAATTTTTGAGTGATACTTGTTTCATACTACACTTTAAGGAGTCTACTTCAATCTAGCATCATTGATCAAAGAAATTTTTTGAAGGAAGACCTTTTTTGTAATCAAAACATTATAGGTCATTTTTGAAGAAAAAACATAGAATTTTTCTAAGTATAAAAGTCAACACATTTTTCCTGATTTTGACCAAGCACAACTTCTAGCTCAAGCATCCAAATGATCTCTTTCTTGGCACAATTTACTCATCTTTCCAATGCATCAAGAATCAAGTCCTAAGGTTCCCTAAATCATGCACACTGTGAGTTCAAAGTCAGCTACTTGAAATTGAATTTTCCTTCCAAGTCAGAATTTGAAATCCATAATACAGCTTCTAAACACCAAATTAGCACGCATTTTTTATTTAAACGTGTTTAACAAATTTCCCAAAGTTGAATTAAGGATCAAAATGCAAGAGTTAGCAGAGTTTTGAGCAAATTCAAGTCACACTTTTCTCACTTTCGGGCTTCACTCATTTTCCCTCCAAACCTCACTATTGCATCCAATTCTTTTCACTATTCACTCTTCTATAAATAGAGGGACATATTGCATTATTTCCTCAACCTTGGATAGCCAAAATCACCCTGCTAAACTCTCTACATAACCCACTTTTATGAATTTCTCTAATTTATCTTTTCTCCAATTTTCAATCCAATTTCTTTGTTGATTCTTTATCCTTGAACTTCACTGGAGCTAAAAGAAGAAGAACCAAACCTTGAAGTGTCCTAAATCGTGCTAGCCAAGTCCAATTTCAGAGCAAATTTTTGTTACTCTGATCAAGTAGAATTCTCAACCAAATTGAACCAAATAAACATCTATTCTACTCTATTAATCCTTCTGATTCTCACGCTTCTTACTGTTTTCATTTTCATTGAGAATTGAGAGAGATACTTGGAATTTTCGTGCTCACTATTTTTTCTGGTTTTTTCCAAACCAGCCTTGCTCAGCTTATATAAATTTGGTGCGAGGGTACCATTAGAATCGTCTTGAAGAGGCAAATCTAATGGTACCGGTCTGGTTATCTAATTTTACAGTTTGTGAAACTCCAAATTAGGGTGTCTGGAGGTTGAAGACGACCTACGTGTCGTGCCTCAGCCAATGATAGCGCGACATGTGATTTTTTTAATCTTATCCAGAGCACTTGTCTTACTATGTACGTGTTTTGAGGACCATTGGATCTGATTACTTTCATTAGTCAGACTCCATCCAACGCGCCAAATTTTAAGTTACTTTTAATTATTAAAAAATAATTTAGTGTGCTTTCCAAAGATGACCATATTATGCACAGCGTGTCAGATCCCTTAGATCTACTTACTAACACGTTTTGACATTAATCTAATGGTCCACATTTTTTTGGCTTTATATTTTCAGATATTTTATATTTAATTGTTTAGAACTTCAAAAAATCATAGATAATTCATTTGACTAAAAAATTATGAAAAAATTATGAAAAATATTTTTAAATATTCTCTTTCTGATTTTTATTTTTTCATAATTTTATTTTCTGATTTGATATTTTTATGATTTGTTTATTTTTGTTTTTAATTGGTCAAAAATAATTTTTTGTATCTTTAAATTCTGGAAAAATTCATCAAAATTATTTTCTTTATTTCTGACTTTCTGGAATTTTTCTAGAACTTCTTTCTGATTTTTACTATTTTTAATCATTTTTCACTTACTTGAATGATTTTAAATAATTTAAAAATACTTTTCTATTTTCAAAAATTACTAAATTTTTTGTAAAAATACTTGAGATCATCTCTGACCTTTCTATATTTTCTTTTAATTTTTATTTGATCCTTTGAATATAGTTTTTTCTTTTGCCTTTTATGTTCACTTAAAAAAACAATTTAAAAATCATTTTCCTTTTTTAATTTTTATTTTGCTTATTAAATGCAATTTTATTTTTGAATAAATTCTGGCTGAGCTTCAACTATGTGATTTTTGATCACGAGCTTCATTAACATCATTGGATCTTGGGTGTTGAGTTTAAATCCACCAAAATGGATGATTAATCTACACATAATTTCTCCAAATATATGGTACATAGATTACTATTGACTGACCTCAAAATAGGTGGGACTTCTATATAAGTCCACTTACGATTGCTTAGCAAAGCACTAAATGTTTGACCCGATTCGAGAAATGATCATTCGTGGTCCAAACCCATGTTTGCAAGCCCTAGTATGTTGATTTGAAATCTTAGATCCAATAACCTTGAGGTTCATTGTTAGGAGGCTTTTGGTCTTATCAATCCTCTAATTAACCATCATAAACTTTGGTCTAAGTGATCATTTAAACATCATTGATCATTTGTTGTTGCCTCGAGAATTTGAAATGAATGATATACTTGACAAAAAGTAAATGAAACTTGTTGTTGAGAAGCTTTAATTTTCTCAATCTTCTAATGAGTTTTCAAATGCAAGTTTCAATATGGTCATTCAACTAACCTCTAATTTCTAACTCAATAAGAATTTCCTTTTACTTTATGCTTTCAATTTACGCTTTTAGTTTTACACACCATTTATTTTAGCATTTACATTTCATGATATTTTCATCTTTGGTCACTTGAGCATTTATCTTTATGTCATTTTTACTTTTGCTCACTTGAGCTTTCATTTCCTTCTGAATATACTTAATAACTAACTTGAACAATAAAATACTTAATGCTACTTGGAATATTTGGTTACTATCCCTGGGATTATGGAGTTATAGACCTCTTGGACTTAAGAGTAGAAGCTTTGATATCCTTAAGACCTTGTGGCCCTAATTATTATTTTGTGTGGAGTTCTTGGGGTTTACCCAAGACATTTGGTTGATTTTCTTTGTGTTCAGGTTATTATGATTATATGTTTTGTCTGTGATTGGGAATTTCTCTGTGTACAGCCGTTACTTTGCCCAATTTTTGTGAAGACTTAATACATCTGAAGCTTGATATTCTTAAGAGGTTTAATATATTTTCTTGTTTGGTTTCAATCCAAAGGATGGGAATTCTATATTGACTTCATATGTCAAGTGTTAGCTTCTTGTTGGTTATATGCTTATTTTTCCTAGCTTTTACCTTATGCTTTAGGATAGTCCCTTTATATCCTCCCATCTTCTTTAATTTCAAAAATCTTCTCCCAATTTTCAAAACTCTTCTTGTTTTCTAACTTGAACCACTTTCATAATAAACTTTGACTTAGGTCCATGCATTTTCAAAAACATTTTCTTAGTCAAAATTTAACCAACTTAATAATACTTTGACATTTTTGTGAGAAGACTAAAAGTCAATCAATCTCATTCAAACCATTTTTGCCACTTTGGATATTTACTTAAAAAAAATCTCAAAAGATTAGACTCTTGTCAAACTTTATAGTGATGCAAGCTACTATACTTCTATGATATATAGTGAAGTGAGATATTTTCCACTTGGGTGTTGAGCGAGGCTTTGTTAATTTTTAAATCCAAGCTTAACATCCACTTTGAGATGACGCAAATTCTCCTTTCTTATAATCGTGGGTAGTAAGTATGTTTTCCACTCGGATATGACGATGATGTCTTGTCTCTTAAACATAACCAACACACCCGTGTTTTAAAATTTTAAAGGAGAATTACGAGTACCCTGATCCCCTATTGCACGGAAGGTGATATATAGGAACTAAAGGTTCGCAACCGTGGCGGGTCCAAAAATTATAAAAAATACTTCTTTTCTCATCTTCACCATCTATTTATATGGAGTACCGTAGATGTTTAGGGTACTAATACCTTCCCTTTTCATAACTAACCCTTGTACCTAGATTCTCTCCCCCTATTTTTTGGGTTATTCGCTCTTTTCCCATTCCTTCGAAACAATAAAGCGCGATGGTAATTTTTATTTGATCCGTGTGAGTCAAGTGAATCTAATGGCTTAGTCTCAACATTTCTACCAATACACTTGCCCAGACGGTTCATAATCAGGGTATACGATCTTTACAAATCTTAGATTAAGGGCGAGTTTCATATAAAGGATAAGTATTTCTTACCTTTCTTATTTTTTGTACTTTTTCTTTTTATGTACAAAATTGTGTCATCAAAATACACAGTTTTGTCATCATCAAAAAGGGGGAGATTGTTAGAATAAGATTTGGCTCTGCAATTATACCTCTGAGTTTTGATGATAACAACGAGTATGTTTGTATGAATAATTTTGATACTCTAATGTTTGTTATTTTTAGTATTAATAAATAGGTTCTGATTCTGATGAAAGGCGTTGACAAGTTATTATAAGAGACCAAGTTTCGCTTCTGCGCTACACAAGTTCTTATGAACATTAGCAAACCAGTTTAGGAGGCTCTGAAATTTGGACTCTGATATGCGGTAAAATAAACCAAGTTCTGAAGATCTGAAGACGGAAGTTCTAATGAACAGTCCAGATGCTGAAGACTTATGTTTCTGAAGATAAAGGGTTCTGAAGACCAACTGTTAAAGACTCTAAAGACGAAGTTCTGAAGACTCTAAAGACTTGAAGTTTTGATGACCCAAGTTTTATTTTCTTTCTTCTAACTCGTGCTTAATCAGAAGCCTCTGAAGTCAAGAAGATAAGATTACGTGGTAAAATAGTACATGGTACAAACAAACGTTTCTCTCAACTATCATGAAAGGACGGACGCGTTGTACGATCTTGTCTCCCACGTAGAATAAAGCTGTCAGCTTTCTGGAAATTCCATAAATGCCCTCCAATAGATATATTATTTTATTGGCTATATATACTTAAAGATTAAAGGAAAAGGATTCTAATTCACACGTTCTCTCACAAGACTATTCATAAAAATTCCTTTATTTTCTAAGTCTATTTATTCTTGAAATACTGTTTACTATCGGCTTATGTAAAAGCAAATCTATTGTAAACAAATCTTTGTCAAACTGTTGTTTGATTGTGCCTTAAGGGACCAATTGGTCAGAATCCATGAGAAGTCTAAGATTAGTGTGTCTTAGAGGTTATACGTGAGTCACTTGCAATTAGCTTGTGCATTGTAATAATTTGTGAGATTATTGGATTAAGACCTTGTTTGATAAGGCGAAATCACCTTGGCGGGTGGACTAGATAAGCTTGATAATTTTCAAGTGAAGTATTATAAATATAACTTATTCTTTCCTTCTTGCTTCTTTAGCTTTATTATCAAGAGTGAAGAAAATAATTTTCAGTTAAAGGGGATTTTTAAAGAACTTTTTATTTAAAACCCAATTCAAACCCCCCTTTCTTGTTTTTTACACTCCTTCAACTAATTAATTTTGAACTTCACAATGGAACTAATGAGTCTTAAACTCCTTCATAAAATAATCTCAATACCATGAAAGGTAGTTCAAATGTTAATAAAATCATCACACTTCATGTTTATAACATCATAATCTGAAACATGGAAATAATTGTGACGGTAATACAAAATCTCAAGATAACTAAATAATGCATGGTTCACAACTAATCAATCCCTACCCTGATGTAACATATCAGAGCTAAACTCTCTCTATTCAACTAAAAGCAATAAACACAGTCTGAATCTATCCTCTAAGCTTCAACGCACTATTCTTGATCACTTCCAAGTTACCCACGGATAAAGGCAATATTTCCAAGCAGAAAGGGTGAGTAGATCATAATCATTATAAGATACATAAGGAATAAATATAGTATACATGCACTTAGATAAGGAATCACCCATCATCAAGACCTCATGTTATACTCACACATTCACAATATAATCAATGCATAACAACATATCATCAAACACCATTTGTCAACAAGCATCATTTAATTACATCCTTATGTAATGTCACTTAATATGTAATGCAACATTATAGACTCATGCATGTGGTACAAAAACTTCTTTGATGAATCATTCAATGTTTTCTCCAAAGATCCCCACCAATAGGATCGATTCCTACTTGGAACCAGAGCACTTCACAATTTTACACTCAATCAACAAAATGGGATTGATGCCTTCATCGGACTATCATCTTATCATCATCACTGGACCGAAGTCCTAACATCACTAGATCGAAGCCCTAAAATATGCCATGAATGCATGATGCCTAACAACATAATAAATACGACCATGACTAGTCAAAATGCATTGTCATTCATGAATTCATCACAACATCATCACATCATCATAATAATAAAAACATCATCATAACACCATCATATCTTCATAATAAACAAAGTATCATCATAATAAACAAAGCATCATCATAACATCATCATATCATCATGATAAACAAAGAATCACAATAACACTATAACATCATCATAATAAACAAATCATCATCATAACATCATAATAAACAAATCATCATTATAACATCATCATATCATCATAATAAACAAAGAATCATTGTAATCTAACACGGAAAACCTAACTTATTCCTAGATTAGTTTTTGAAAATATATTTCTTTTTTTCATTGTATTCCATTTAACTAAAGTTCATTGCGTTAACTACCCAACGCTTCAAACGACACCCAAACCGAGTTTCAAAACTCAAGTTACGACTCTTTTAAGAAAATCCAACTCTGTCATTCAATTCTGGACATCGTCTCCCCACGACACAACTTCTATCGTATGACGACATACCCATCGCGTCTTACATTGTCAGGCGACGCTTGGAGCGACGCACTCCAATAAATTTCTTCTTTTCTTCCCTTTGTCGCTTCTATTTTTTCCTGGCGATGGTCAAGCGACACCATCATCACCCAGCGACGATACTCCATCACACGACGATCCTGCACAAATAGGGTTTTCCTGTTGTGATTTCCTGCATAAAAACCAGTTCCAGTCTTGTGATTTCTGCACATTATAGTTCCTAAAACATCATCTAATTACAAGGTTTTCATCAAACATCAGTAATCCAATGTATTCTACATTATGGGTACAAATTATTTATAATCCAAGGCTATAAAACACCATATATTTCTTCAAATCATCTCATATTCATCACAACCAAAACCTAACACAAACCTACAATTATCTAAACCTTAAATAAATTATAATAATCAAGATAAAACTCTCCTTACCTTAAAATTATTGCTAGCTTCTGATTCCTCTACGCGTTCTACAATTCCTCTTTGCCTCTATGTACCCTAGCTTTCTTCCTCCACAATGTTCTTCTAATTCTTGCGACCCCTTAGACCAAACTTACCCCTTAGACCCCTAATATGGTCTTCCATTATTGTCCTCAGTTATTCTTCCCAAATGACCATCTTTCCCTTATTTTCTCTACACGATAATCCTATTTATTTAATCCAAACAATTCTAAATAATTACTATTAAATCTAAATGATTCTAACTAATTATTTAAATTCTAAACATCTCTTATTATCCATCCTACATCCCAAAAATCATCATTTTAAACATCATATTCATCTCGACATCATAGTATACTTCATATTCATTGAAAAATCACAAATAATCACGAGGACTCACATAAAACCACCAAAGCATCATATATATATATATATATATATATATATATATATATATATATATATATATCAAATACTTCATAATGACTCATATATTCAGGCTAAATTAATTAAATAACAATTATCTAGAATTCGGGGTGTTACAACTCTCCCTCACTTAAAAGAATTTTCACCCTCAAAAATTACCTGGCGAAAACAATTTCGGAAAAGACTCTATCATCTGATCCTCGCGTTACCAAGTCCAACTTTCACCAGCTGGTCCACCCCATAATACCTCCACTAAGGCAATGTTCTTTCCTCTTAATTGCTTCACTTCCCGACCTTCTATTTGCAATGGTAATGCCTCAACAGTCAGGTCATCTCTCACTTGTACACCATCCATTTGAATCACATGTGAAGGATCCAGGATATACTTTCTCAACTGATACATATGAAACATGTCATGTAGATTCGCGAGTGACGGAGGAAAAGTAACCCGATAATCCACCTCACCTATCTTATTTGACATCTGATATGGACCAACAAAACACGGTGTAAGTTTCCTCGACTTCAAAGATCTACCAACATCGGTTACCAGAGTAACTCTCAAAAACACATGATTATCTTTTTTTAACTTGAGATCCTTCCTCCTCTTATCATGATAAGTATTCTGATGACTCTGAGAAGCTTTCATCTTCTTTTAGATCATCTTTATCTTTTTAGTTGTCTCTTTTATAACATTAGGTCCGAGTACAACACTCACGCCCGACTCATACCAACACAATGGAGTTCTACACCTCCCACCGTATAATGCTTCATACGGTGCCATCCCAATACTAGAATGGAAATTATTATTTGAAGTAAAATCAATCAATGTCAAGTGACTATCACAAGCTTCTCCTTGTTCTAGCACACAAGCCCTCCGCAAATCCTCTAAGGACTGAATAGTTCTTTCTGTCTGATCATCCATCTGAGGATGATATATGGAACTCAACCGCAACATAGTACCAAAATAATTCTGCAAACCTGTCCAAAATTTTGACATAAACCTTGGATCCTTATCCGACGCGATACTTGAATGTATCCCCTGAAATTTCACAATCTCACTAATATACATCTCAGCTAGCTTCTCCATAGAATAATTGATCTTCATCAGTAAGAAATGAGATGACTTAATCAACTTATCCATAGTCACCCAAATTGAGTCATTGCCTTTAGCAGTCTTTGTCAAACCTGACACAAAATCGATAAAGACATTGTCCCATTTCCACTCTGGAATACTCAAAGCTTGCATAATACCCATAGGCTTCTGATGTTTAATCTTCGACTTATGACAAGTGAAACAAGCATGAACAAACTTAGTGGTCTCCTTCTTCATACCGGGCCACCAAAATAACTTCTTCAAGTCTTGATACATCTTCGTAGCACCGGGATGAATACTCAACCCGCTTCGATGTCCTTCTTCAAGAATACTCCTCTTAAGTTTTGGAATATCTGGAACACACACCCTATTTTCTAACCTTATCATACCATTATCATCAACTTTGAACTCGCCTCTATTACCTTGTTTAATCAAGACCAACTGGTAAACCAACTTCAAATCATATTTCACACCTTCTTGGATCTCTTCTATTATACCACTAGTCAGTTTCAACAATCCTAACTTCACCCTATCGGGAGTCTCTTCATATACTAAGCTCATATCCCTAAATTTTTCGATCATCTCCAATTCTCGAACCATAAGCATTGACATGTGCAACAATTTTATACTCAATGCATCTGCAACTACATTTGCTTTACCAGGATGGTAATTCAAATCAAAGTCATAACCCTTTAAAAACTCAAGCCATCTTCTTTGCCTCATATTCAGCTCCTTTTGGTTGAACAAGTATTTCAGACTCTTCTGGTCATTGAACACTTCAAATTTCTAGCCAAAAAGATAATGTCTCCAAATATTCAACACAAACACCACAGCTGCTAGCTCTAAGTCATGCGTAGGATAATTCCTTTCATTAATCTTCAATTTCCTAGAAGCATAAGCAACAACTTTCCCATTTTTCATTAGCACACCGCCAAGACCCGTCTTAGACACATCATAATACGCTACAAAAGTATCATTCGCATTTGGCAAAATCAATATTGGAGCAGTCGTCAACTTCCTATTCAACTCTACAAAGCTTTCTTCACACGAAACATCCCACACATAAGCTTGACCTTTTCGAATCAACTGATTTAACAACAACACTCTTAGAATTACCATAACTCATTCGAAAAGTCATCTTCAAGATATCATCTAGTTTAACACGAATTTGATAATAACCCAACCTCAAATCAATCTTGCTGAAAACATACGCGTCCACTAACTGATCTATCAAATTGTCAATTCTCGGTAGTGGATACTTATTCTTAATCATCACTTTATTCAATTGTGTGTAATCTATACACATCCTCATACTTCCATATTTATTCTTTGCTAGTAACACAAGAGCACCCCACGGTGAAACACTCGGTCGAACAAACTTCTTCTCGAGCATCTCTTCAAATTTTTTCTTCAACTTGCTCAACTTGGAAGCTAACATCCTGTAAGGAGCCATCGATATCAGACTCGTACCTGACACCAAATCTGTAGAAAACTGCATTTCACATTAAAGAGTTAAATTACTAATGTCGTCTGGAAACACCTCTGGCAATTCACAGATAACCAGTAATTCCATATTCACATCTTTACCATCAACCTGCAATGACAGAAACATTGCAAACATCAAGGCTTACTCTTCTAAAATTTCATTCACTTGCTTAGCGGTCAACAACATTAATTCTCCATTATCACCAAACTTAGGGAACCTCAAAGTCTTATTATAACAATTTATATGAACATAGTTGAACTCCAACCATTTCATCCCAAGGATAACATCTATTTGGTGTAAGGGTAGACACACTAAATCCATCACAAAACTCTTTCCATAGATAATCAACGGACATTTCGAACAAACATAAGTAGTAGTAACAAAATCGCTAGCAGACGTATCTATTATCATACTACCATTTATATCAGACAATTTCAATTCCAACTTAGTAGTGCATTAAAGAGAAATAAATGAATGAGTAGCACCAGTATCAATAATAGCAACCAATTCAACATCATTAATAAAGCAAGTACCTCGAATAAAGTTTTCCTTCTTAGATTTCTCTGACCCACTCAACGCGAACACCCTACCATTGGTCTGAGAAGTAGCATCCTTTCTTGGTTTTTGACACTGGGTACTGATATGACCCTACTCTCCGAAATTGAAACAAGTAAGACCATTGTTCTTGCATTCATGAGCATGATGACCTGACTTACCACACTTCTAGCACCTCAACTCCTTATTATAACACTCATTAGATCGGTGACCTTGCTCACCACACCTATAACATTTGATAGTAGCGGGAGCTCCTCCCCCACTTGTCTTCTTCCCATCATAAGCCTTCTATTTCCTTTTATTAGTTGGGGCATCATAAGGCTTCTTACGATCTTGATATTTCTTTCCTTTTTCTCGTTCAAACTCTCGTAGTGGGTTGAATGATCTTTGTTGTCTTCTTTATAGATCCTACAACTATTCACCAACTAAAAACACACGGATCTGCTGATATCTAATCACCCACTTGATCTCCGGACGCAAACCATTCTTAAATTTGATACACTTTGAGAACTCAACAGTCTCTTCACTATAATGTGGATGTAACTTTACCATTTCCACAAACCTTGAAGAATACTCAGTCATAGTCAAGTTCCCTTATTTCAAATCAAGAAACTCAATCTCTTTCTTCCCGCACACATGCTTAGGAAAGTTCTTCCTCAGATGCTCCCTACTGAACACAACCTAAGTAATAGCTTCACCTAATGCTAACAGTCTCTAACGGGTACCAACCCACTAGTCATCAGCTTCCTCTACCAGTTGATGTGTGTCGAACCTCACCTTCTGTTCCTCTAAGCAATCCACGACTCAAAATATTCTTTCAATCTCCTTGAGTCAAACTTGTGTTCCATCAGGATCGAACCTACCCTTGAAAATAGGTGGATGATTCCTCTAAAACATCTCCAAAACACGATATATGTCATTAGGATGATGTTGTACATCTTGATCTGTAGCCTGCAAAGTAGCATCAATCACAACATCGTTTCTTCCAGCCATTTCTCTGTTTCACATTAATAACAGTCACAGTGGTTAGAAACTATCTCGATAGTATTCCACTGCCATACACTACTGACTCAATAACCTGGCCGGATAGACCGACCTTCTCTGATACCACTAATGTATCACCTTTCTAAAATCCCACGATTTTCACGAATATTTTTAATAAATAAATAAACGTAAAACAACAACAAAGATGTCACATCTTCATATAAACATCATTTCACAAACAATCGTGTTCTGTAACATGTGTTGCAAACAAAACACTTAAATATAATCTCTAGTATCACAACTAATTCATTTCGAACTTTGAAGCAAAATTAATGAGTCTTAAACTCCTTCACAAAATAATCTTAATATTATAAAAGGTAGTTTAAGTGTTAATAAAATCATCACACTTCATGTTTATAAGATCATAATCTGAAACATGGCAAAAGTCATGATGGTAATACAAAATCTCAAGATAACAAAATAATGCATGGTTTACAACTAATCAATCATAACCCCGATGTTATATATCAGATAAAGACTCCCTGTATTAAATGAAAAGTAATAAACACACTCTGAAGTTATCCTTTAAGCTTCAACGGAGTATTCATGATCATTTATAAGTTATCCACGGTTAGAGGCAACATTTCCAAGCAGAAAGGGTGAGTAGATCATAATCATTATAAATAACATAAGGAATAAATATAGTAGACATGCACTTAGGCAAGGCATCATCCATCATCAGGACCTCATTTTATACTCACATCTTCACAACATCATCAATACATAACAACATATCATCAAACACCATTTTTCAACAAGCATTATTTAATCACATCATTATGCAATGTCACTTATAATGTAATGCAACATTATAGACTCATGCATGTGGTACCAAAACTTCAATGATGACCCATTCATCATTTTCTCCAAAGATCCCCACCAATAGGATCAATTACCACTTGGAACCATATCACTTCACAATTTTGCACTTAATCTACACAATGGGATTGATGGCTTCACTGGACTATCATCCTATCATCATCACTGGACCTAAGTCTTAACTTCACTAGACTGAAGCCCTAAAATATGGCATGAATGCATGATGTGAAACAACATAGTAAATATGACAACATCTAATCAAGACGCGTCATCATTCATGAATTCATCACAACATCATCGCATCATCATAATCAACAAAACATCATCATAACTTCATCATATCTTCATAATAAATAAAGCATCATCATAACATCATAACATCATCATAATAAACAAAGCATCATCATAACATCATCATATCATCATAATAAAGAAAGCATCATCATAACATCATAACATCATCATAATGAACAAAGCATCATCATATCATAATAATAAACAAAGCATCATCATAACATCATCATATCATCATAATAAATAAACCATCATTGTAATACAACACGGAAAACCTAACTTCTTCCTAGATTAGTTATTGGGAATATACTTCTTATTTATCATTGTATTTCATCTTAATAAAGTTCATTACGTTGGCTATCCAATGCTTCGAGAAAAACATCAAACTGAGTTCTAAAACTCAAGCTACGACTATTTTAATAAAATCCAACTCATCCATTCAATTCTGGATACCATCACCCGATGATAACACTTTCATCGCCTGGTGACACACCCTTTGCATCTTACGTCGCCTGGAAATGTTTCGATCGATGCACTCTAGTAACTTTCTTCTTTTCTTCCCTTCGTCACTTCTATTTATGACTGGCGACAGCCAAGCGACGACATCATCGCCCGACGATGATACTCCATCGTCTGGCGAGCCTAAATGAATAGAGTTTTCCCGTTGTGATTTTCTACATAAAACCAGTCTCAATCCTGCGATTTTTGCATATTATAGGTCCTAAAATAGCATCTAATCATAGGGTTTTCATCAAACATCAGCAATCCAATGTATTCTTCATTATGGGTACAAATTATTTATAATCCAAGGCTAGAAAATACCATCTATTTCATCAAATCATCTCATATTCATCACAACCAAAAACCTAACACAAACCTACAATTGTCTAAACCTTAAATCAATTATAATTATCAAGATAAAACTCACCTTACATTAATATTATTGTTAGCTTCTGATTCCTCTATGCATTCTACAATTCCTCTTTTCCTTTCTGTGCCCTATCTTTCTTCCTCCATGGCGTTCTTCTAATTCTTACGATCACATATAATGATCGTTCCAATCCAAAACCTTCCTTATACCAAACTTACCCCTTGGACCCCTAATATGGTCTTCCCCTATTGTCCTCACTTATTCTTCCCAAATTACTGCCTTGCCCTTATTTTCTCTACAACATCATCTTATTTATTTAATCCAAACAATTCTAAATAATTACTATTAAATCTAAAGCGTTCCAACTAATTATTTAAATTCTAAACATCTCTTATTATCCATCATACACCATATAAATCATCATTTTAAAAATCATATTCATCTCGACATCATAGTATACTTCATATTCATCTCGACATCATAATATACTTCATATTCATCGAAACATCACAAATCATCACAAGGACTCACATAAAAACACCAAAACATCATATATATCAAATACTTCACAATGACTCATATATTCATGCTGAATTAATTAAATAACGATTAATCTAGAATTTGGGGTGTTACAACTTGTAGGGTAATATTTTTCCTACAAATGATGTTGTTTATATAGTTGAAGCTCTCGACATCCAGGCTGCCCCAAGCACTCAGTCCATTGAGAAACCACCTTCCCTGAAGCTGATACAACTCCCTGAAAATTTGAAATATGCTTATTTAGATAGTAATGAAAAACTCACGGTTACAATTTCTTCTAACCTTGATTTCGATAAAGAAAATAAGATTTTGCAGGTTTTAAGGAAGCATAAAAAGGCAATTTGGTGGACATTGTCTTGCATCCCAGGTATTAGTTCCTCAATGTGCATGCACATGATTTTACTTGAAGATGATGCTAAAACAATAAGGAATCCACAAAGGAGGCTTAATCCTTTAATCATTGATGTTGTGAAGAAAGAGGTAACCAAACTCTTGCAAGCAGGTATCATTTATCCTATCTTTGACAATAAATGGGTAAGCAGGTTATACCTAAGAAATATGGACTCACAATGGTAAAAAAATTAAAATAATAAAATTGTACCCACTAGAGTTTAGAATAGCTAGAGATCTTGTATTGATTACATGAGATTGAACCAGTTTACCAGAAAGGATCACTTTCCTTTATCGTTCATTGACCAAATGCTTGAATGGCTTGCTGGTAAATCACATTATTGTTTTCTTGATGGTTTTTCAGGTTACTTTCAGATTAATATTGCACTTGAAGATCAAGAAAAGACCATTTTTACGTGCCCATTCGGTACATTTGCTTATAGGAGGATTCCTTTTGGTGTTTGCAATGCTCCTGGCACGTTCCAGCGATGCATGATTAGCATTTTTGTTGATTTTATTGAATATTTCATGGAAGTGTTTATGGATGATTTCAGTGTTTATGGTTCTTTATTTAATGCATGTTTGAACAGTTTAAATATGGTTTTAGAGAGATGCATTGAAGTTGGCCTTGTTTTAAATTATGAAAAATGTCATTTTATGGTTGAACATGGAATTGTTTTGGGTCACATAATTTCTGAAAAAGGAATTTCAATAGACCCTACTAAGATTGATGTGATTTCTACACTTCCTTACCCATCTAGCATTCACAATTCGTTCTTTTCTTGGTCGTGCAAGTTTTTACAAGTGCTTCATTAAGGATTTCAGCAAGATATCTCTTCCCTTGTCACACTTGTTGAAGAATGATGTCACTTTCAACTTGAATGATAAATGAAAGGAAAAAAACGTTTGGCTTCTTAAAGAAATCATTGACCTCCGCTCCAATTATCCAACCCCCTGACTGGACCCTCCCTTTTAAGATTATGTGTGATGCTTCTAATTATGATGTTGGGGCGGTCCTTGCACAAAGAGTTGAAAAGGTTGTCCATGTTATTTATTATTCTTCTAGGACTTTAGATTCTGCACATTCGAATTACACCACCACTGAAAAGGAACTTCTAGCTATTGTTTTTGCTCTTGATAAATTCAGATCATGTTTGCTAGGTTCCAAGGTTATTGTTTTTACAGACCATGCAGCTTTAAAGTACTTGTTGAAGACTCTAGAAGCAAAATCAAGATTGATTCGGTGGATGTTGTTGCTCCAAGAGTTTAATGTGGAGATTAAAGACAAAAGTAGAGCTCAGAACTTGGTGGTTGATCACTTGAGCAGGATATGGAGGGATGAATATCCTTTTCCCATTCAAGTGACTTTCCTAATGATCATATTTTACTTTTAAATGGGGATCCTGTGGAGTACCGTAGATGCTTAGGGTGCTAATACCTCCCATTTGTATAACTGACCCCCGTACCTTGATCTCTCTTTACTTTCATTTTGGATTTTATCCGCTCTTTTGAATTTTTCCTTTGGAAACAATAAAGTGCGGTGGCGACTTCATTGTGTGAGTTAAGTCAATTAATGACTTAGTCTCAAATTTTTACCGCTACATTTTCGCATATACAATGCGACAATAGAAGATTTTTGTTGTGATTTGGGTGCATCTGGAGATGCATCTCCGAACGCAGGAAGGACATTTTTGAATTTTTAAGGATGTAGTTTGCTTATGTAAGGGTCTAATGAGAAAATCCTAAAATAAAAGACAAGTCCGTTTGATGAAATAATATGGAATTTCTTACCACACCCTATGTCATTGAAAAGAACTATATGTCTAAGACACACCATTTTAGGATACTAGAGAACCAAGTATCAAAGATCATCATTTGTACCTATAAAAATAGATTCCCACCCCACCTCACAGGTAAATTTTAATTAGAACAAGGCTTCCAAGGGCAACCAGAGTCAAAAGTCCTCTATTTGAACACCTCGTCTATGAACAAAGGGTGCAAGACAAAAGGCATCGTCCAGAGAACCCCGTTTGAGAGTGGTATCTCATGCCTCCTTGCACGTGTCAACGGAACACAGGATTTTACATGAGTACCCATCTAACCTATGTGTACACTATCCTGGGTAATGAGCCTTTTACCTCATGAAACACCCTCCCACCAGTGAAACAACACAGCACAACAACAGTATATGAAAAGGAATAAAATGCAATGCATACATATGCTCAGATAAACATATACAAATGAACAAGCTATAAAGAATAAAGATAAACACCCAAAGAAAAGAAAACAAGAGCTACGGATGACTCTGGGATGGACCAACAATTGGTCAATCTATCCCCAGTGAAGTTGCCAGCTGAAACAACCGGCCGAACAATCATAAAAATAAAATCAATAAAGTCGCCATCGACCATTTTTATTCTATAAGAAGGGAAAGGTAAACATCGAGTAAACCTGAGAAGGGTTAAATAAAGGTCTCGCGACTAAGAGATATGGGTAAGGGATTCAATTACGGAAGGGGAAGGTATTAGCACCCCTCACGTTCGTGGTACTCCATGGGATCCACTCTTGTTATTCTAATCAAAGGGTGTGTTCTATCTAAAGCTTACGAGCTAAGGACAAAATGCAAAGAGAGAATGCATGCAAAAGAAAACAAGGGGAAAAGAAGGAATATTTACAAAGTTTCGCTCGCCTGGGCCATGTGATCAAATTCCTAAGTATCACTTTTAAGGAATCAGAGCGTCGTAGTTCGGCTCAAAAGTTTCCATTGGTTGCCTATTTTTTATGAACGATTCCATCGAAGCATGTCCTTTTTGAAAATAAAAAAGATTCCAAAGTCAAAAAAGGTTTGCGTTGGTTGGTGTTTTTTACCTTGAAAAAGGGTTTCATAAATGTTAGAGTGTTTTATGCATTTTCCAAGAAAAGAGTTTTAGTCTTAGACATGAAAAAGAAAAAAAAAAAGAGAAAAACACCTAACGGAAACTATTTAGATCTATTCCTAATATTATCATACAATGGTGGTCCTAAGGTTTGAATAAAAAAGATAAATTTCTACCTAAGTTAGCATGTATGGATCACGATCCTAATGTCTAATTTGCATCAGAAACCAAACAAGTGAATCCTAAGGGAACATACAAAGGTGTAAAGAAAAGCGCAAGCACAAGTGCAATCGAACAAAATCAACCCTAAGCCAAAACAAAATCGAGTGCGAGCTAAGGAACAAACAAACAGTTAAATGGATCTCAAAGTGGGAGTAAGGAACTCTTTCACCTTGATTTTCTCGAGCACTAACATCGAGTAACAACTCGAAGCATCAATGTTTAAAGAAATGTGAGCTAACATCATTGAAACGAATGACAAAGCGTGTGGGTAGATCAGAAACCCTTTTCCACTTTATTTGACTCAATTGACAAAAATAGGCACAATTCAAAGTGTCAACATACAATGCGAGCTAAGAAAGACACAAACTAGAAAATGTGGGGGTCGATTGCAGACCCTCTATTCCAGTTATTGACTCGATAGAAAGAACAAAGTAAAAGGGGAGGGGACTTGCCTCTTTTTAGGTCTTTTAACCACAAGCAAACACAAACATTGCTTCATTTTGAGGACTTTACGCAAACACAAACATCTCCTCATTTGAGGACTTTAAATAGATTTCCCACCCAAAGTAGGGACTCCCAGTCATCCATCGTTATTCCTACTTCTCATGGCAAGGAAAACGGTAAATGATGTGGAAAAATTAAACTAGAATAAGTATAATACCAAACGGACAAGAGTTCGCAGCAAGCAAGAAAAAGCAGAGAAACCCCGAAAACTTTGAGCAAGCTTCAACAAGAAACAGAGAAATAGTCAGAAACAAAATCCAATGTTTGAATCAAATGTCGCAATGTGATAATAAATCGCAAGCGGATAACAACTGCATCCAATCAAAGTCTCTGCATAAGACAAGTATACATAACCAAACAAAATCCAAACATCGTATGTCACATGACAAAGGCCTCCAATAGCTGGCACAAGTCACAAAATAAGTTAGCAATTAAAAATACAACATAAGCTAAGCTCAACTATCAAAAGACAACTAAAAAATAATAGTGAACAGCAAAGGAACTAAGTCCAAACAAGCATCGGAATATGAAAACCAAAAGTCGGGTAACATTGTCGTTAACACATGAACCGTGCTAAATATTGATCCGAAATCATCACAACTCAATACAAATGCTAAAAGGATACAAAAGCAAGCATAATCATGCATCAAACAACAATTAAAACACATGTTTGCACCAACTTACCAAATCAAGCAATATTGCGCTGTATCACAAAATCGCTTGAGAAAATGTGTCAGAAATGGTAAAACTCAACACCAATGGTCCATAAACGCACAAACTTGCATGAATAAACATCAAACAACATCTGAAAAGCAATTTGCAAAGCGTTTGTATTTTCCGGGCAGCAATACGTGCATGAATCGTTATTGATAAAAACCGGCTTTGAAAATCACAAACAGAGGCATGAAAATTTTTACTGATTCAAATTATGTCGCTCTTAGAAAATACAAATGCTTGCACACAATTAAACCTCAATCAAGCAATGATTCCAAGCCTTAAATAAACTATTCAAGTATTTATGCAATTAATCAGATCAAAACATTTTAACGTCGAAAAATTTGAATCATCATTTAATTCGACATAAAATTGCATCAACTCATTTGTTTTCATAATAGTCTCCACGAACAAGTAATTCAATCCATAATTCAGTATCGAAATGCATTCACTTATCAATCAGATTTATGTTTCGATGTTGCAATAATAATTCACAATTGCTAACCACCAAAAAAAAGTCAGAATCATTAGCAACACATGATATTAGTATCATTTTTCCAAAATCAAGAATACTTGAATTATATTCCGATGTCGAAATAAATCACAATTAACAATTGAAACCTCATAATTCACATGAACTCTATAATCAATCAATCGATTATGGATTTATTCATCATCAACAATGGCAACTAACAATTAATTTAAGATTCAAGATTCAATTCAACACATAAATTCAATTCACATAAGCACCTATTTCACAACAAATAACTATGCAAAAGTACTTAAGTCAAGAATTAAGAAATAGTTATTTACCTAAATCGAAGAGGTAATCGGAGAGGAGAATCCAGCCGGAACTATGCTGACCAAAGGAGAATCTGCACCAGTGTTGTGCTGGCCATAGAAGACATAGGGAGAAGGAGGCGCCAAAATCGCACGATTAGAGGGAGTTGTCGCGGTGAGATTGCGGTTGAATGGAGTTGGCCGGAGATGGCGGCAGCGTGCGTATGTCCTTGGCCAGAGTGCGATTTCCCGATTGATTTCTTGAGCAAGTCGATGAAGTAGTTTGAGTTTTGTGAATTTTTGTGATGAATGTTTTTGAGAAAATTGAGAGATAATTGATTTGATTTGAGAGAGTTGGAGAGTTTTTGTAAGAAGTTTGTGATAACGAGTGTAATTATGTTTGAAATTTGAATTTAATATATATATATATATATATATATATATATATATATATATATATATATATATATATATATATATATATATATATATATATATATATATATATATATAGTATTGGCTCCAAACTTGAATTTTTGGCTTATTTCGTGCACAGTGCAAGATCGAACCCCAAGCTCATGACATACGGTGCAAAATCCTAACGCCTGACTTAAAAGAAAAATGTTGATGACAGAATTTGTGATGTGGAGCCGAAATAATTGTTCTGATACGATAAAAATTGAGCAAGTTACGATGCTCTGAACATCGATAACTTGGTGTAAAAATTCACAGTGCATATTTTTCTAGCTTATTTTGTGTACTGTTCGCGAACAAACCACAAGCTCATGACTTTCGATGCAGAATCTAGACGAGCAACCTGAAACAAAATCGTTGGAAATAAAATCTATGATGTCATGCCGAAAGAATCACCCTGAAGCCTATTTTCTTGCGCACTTTAGTAAGCAAGCCACAAACTGAAGCCTTCTAAGCACAATATGAACTCGGGACCTGAAGCAAAGTTGTAGTTAACAAAATTTGTGATCTCAAGCTTCGAGAATTGTCCTGAACCGGTAAAAATTTAGAAAGTTATGAATTTTTCAATATCAATAATCAATCTGGTAGAAAAACATTTCGGGGTGCAATTTTCTCTGGTAATTCACACTTTCAGAGATCTTCTGCAAAGAATTAACTTCTGACCTAAACATATGAATCGAAGATAAAATCAAGACAAATTTTCTCCCAACGAAACATCCAAAAACCTTGAACCATACAAAAGTTATGAATTTTTGAATATCTGAAAAACAGTGGTGCAACACACTTTTTTCTCTACATAGCTTCAAAGTATTCACACATTCAGAGATCTTCCTCAATAAATCAGCTTACGAGCCAAACACAAAAATTAAAGGAAGTAACAAGACAATTCCAATGCTCCAAGAGCCACTCAAAGATGATTTTCTAGTCATAATTTACGAAGTTTTAAGTAATCGAAAACCAGCGAACCAACAAATCCACTATATAATGTGATTTCAGGTATTTGGCACTTTTAAAAATCTTCTTCACAAAATTAGCCTTCGACCAGAACATATGAATTGAAGAAGATATCAATACATTTCTAATGACTGAAAAACCATTCCTAAACCATTTTCTGTCCTCAAGTTATGAATTTCTGAGCTCGCATCGCAAAATACTGGGTTTTTGTCTGCACTGTTTCAAATCAAATGAAATGCTCGAATTTCTGTGAAATTTTAAGCATGCCAATACACATGAGAGCTTGATATGATGATGAATTGATTAGTCCCTAATTGGATAGCTTGGATCATGAGTGGATTGCTTAAACAATCTGAAATCCTGAATTCTGCTTCATAGTGCTGCTTAATGGAACAGTCAAATTTCGCAACTCTTTCAAAGAAATGTCTTGATTCCATGAGTATAAACCCAATGACATGTATGTATGCATATGAGGATGAATTATAAGCCAATTAGGGTTAAAATGAATAGGGAGAATTTTAGGGTGCAACAGCTAGCCCTATTCAACCTTCTTTGACCAGGGGTGAGATTGGCGGTAGCCTTTCGAACAATCAAGGTAAAAGAGGATTGAATACTTAATAGAACCGTAAAATTTACACTCTGAAGGCAGTCAGGTATTATTATATTTTTTGGGTTTTCTGTATTGGTGAACAGTGGTTTTCTGGAACGGAATTCTCTTAGAGATGCATGTTAGGTCAGGGTTAGACACAATAAAAAAAGAGATCAGATGTACACGTCCGGTAAAGATTTTGGACACATACAATAAGAGAACTGGTTAAAAACAGACTCTAACAACCAATGTTCAAAAAGAACGAGCGTCGGGAAAAGGTTAACCTTGGAAAAGGAAGGAACGTTGGGTGAAGGAGAACCTATTAAATGAAAGAATGTTTGGCGAAGGAGAACCTTAACAAAAAAAAGGGTGCCAGACAAAGGTGAACCTAACAAACAAAAGAAATGTCGGGTGAAGGAGAACCTAACAAGCGAAAAGGACATCGGGCAAAGGCAAACATAACAATCCAAAAGAATGTCAGGTGAGGGCGACCCTAAACAAGTAAAAAGAACTTAGAGTGAAAGAGAACCTAAACAAGCCGAAAGAATGTCGGGTGAAGGAGAAACTAACAAACGTAAAAGGCACTAGGCAAAGGCGAATGTAACAAACAAAAGATCATCAGGTGAAGGTGAAACTTATTAAACGGGAAAAACATCGGGCAAAGGCAAACCTCAATAGACGAAATGGACATCGGGCGAAGGAAAACCTTATCAAACGAAACGAACATCGGGTGAAGGCAAAACTTATCAAACAGGAAGAACATTGGGCAAAGGCGAACCTCAAGAAATGAAAAGGATACCAGGAGAAGGCGAGCCTTATCAAATGAAAAGGATACCAGGAAAAGGAAGACCTTATAAAACGGGAAGAAGACCGAACGAATGAGAACCTCAATAAATGAAAAGGACATCGGGAAAAGGCGAAACTTACTGGGGATAAAATATACATATCTGGTTAGAGTTGGACATATACATGAAAGAGACCGACCAAAGCAGACTCTAACAAAAGAGGCCCAAACGAAGGTGTATAATGACAAGGAGAATAGTCGAAGATAGACTCTTGAGGAAAGAACTCTAATCATAAGCAAACTTATTAGGGACTCACATATATATTTGACATGAATAGATCGTCGATCGAAGGTGAACTTGCAATATATTTTAAAAAAGATCAACTTACGGGACTTAGACAAGAGTTGCCAAAACACATTGGACTTTAAGAAGTCTTGCATAGACAAAGGGGAAATTCACAATTCACTAGGAAAAGGGAAATACCATAGACCCGACTGGTGGTAAACAAAAACAAACTCCGTTGGGGAAATTGTTCAAGATTCCCAAAATACAAGACACTTAATATGAAGTGAATATCTCAGAACACATCGGTTGGAACAAATCCTTGGGAATAACATCATGAGGATTATTTAGCTTTGAGTACATAACATTTGGTTATGTCAGGTGCATAGCATAATCGACTTATACTTCAATGTATGTTAGAATTTTTACAGCGTAATGCTCCATACAATGGAAATGCTACGTATTTTGGTAGATGCAATGTAATTATGCATGTTTAGCATTTCACTAGGGAAAACACAACAATAATCGACTGCGGGAAAGACAAAAAACTTTTGAACAATTATCCTTGCACATCTGATCTTCTATAAAGGATAATCAATCTGAACTTTATTGGGATATTCACTTCCAAGGATCGATATCACTGGGGAAGTAAACTCTTGAGAGGAATAATGCAAGATTAAATTGTAGTCCATAGAAAATCTTGAACTTTAACCAAACTCTTAACTTCCTGGGGAACATATCCCTTGACTCCTGTCATGATGAGGAAAACATCGTTTGGAATGAAAACTTTCTCTCATAGAGTTTCCTGATAAATATAACTTCCACTGGGGATAATGAGAATTCTTGAATCAAAAGAAAACCAATATCAGACTGCACTGGAGGTTTCACCGCTGAGATATAAATCTTCACCTCGGGAAGAGAAAAGAATCTTTAAACTGGAAACATGAGATTCCAAAAGTCCACTGGGAATATCTCAATAATCTTCTATCATTCGGGATAAAAAGAGTTCCAACCAACACTCTTATATACACACCATATTGGGGAAATAGGATTTTATACGATTTTCAGCACCACCAGGCTTTACTGGGGAAAAGACTGTTAGACGATGTGATCGATCTAGAAGGGGGATTGAATAGATCGTTTAAAAAATTATTTGCGATTTTTTAAATTGTTTTTCAAAAATATATGTGAAAACTCTCGGAATCTCCAATCGTCTAAAAGGTGCTCTATTGAAAAGATCGGATATGCGTAACCGTATGGGATAGGATGACAAATTAAGAATCAATATGTTTTACTCAATTGGTCAATCACTTACACATCCTCAATAAGTATGAATTACTTCAAATGAGTTGATTAAGATAAAGCTAAACACAATGAATAATTTGTGGATGAATCAATTTGTCAAACACCTTATGTGCAAAGCACCTTAGGTTTGATTTTAATAAATTGTAGCAGTGAGTTTTCTTAGGTATCAATCAAACGGATTGTTACGAATGTTGTGAAATAATCTCAACACACCACAATTTCAGTGCAAGCAAATTCGACAATTTAATTCCCACAAATTATAGTAGTCAAGTATGGAAGTAAAGAGAAAGAAGAAGAACATACGATTTTTTAAGGCAGTTCCCCTTGTCGTCCTCGCGTAGGGTACGTCTGCCCCCAATTCTAGAATCTAGAATTGAGATATTTGATATTAAGATGCAAATGTTACAAGAGAAGAGATAGTTCAAAATACAAACAAACCAATGTTGTCGATTGTTGTACCCCAAAATTTTCCCTCTCATTTTATCAATATTTCCCCTCACAAGACTCTTTGGACTCAATACCAGATTATGGTTTGCTCAGCTCAAGGCATCTCCTTGCACTGTTAACCTGAAATTAGGGTTTGAGTTTGCACAAGTAATTTTGGACTTCAAATGCCTCATGTGACTTTCATACTTCATGTTGGACTCTTAAGATTTCTCATACCAAGTTTCAAGCTTTGAATCAAATTTTTGCCCAGTTAATTGGACAATTGACCTAAAAATCATTTGTATTGGGGAAAAAGTCAACTGTGGCCAATTTACAGTCAAACCTCATAATTTTTTATCCACATCAACATTATAGACTCATATGAACCATTTGATCAAGTTTGGACCACAACTCCTCAAGAAATTTGATCAGATCATCAAAAGGGTAAAATGGTCATTTTTAGGGTTTTAACTGTAAAAGGGCAATTTCTGATTTTTCACCTAGCCAATGGAAAATTGGGTTCAAGCATGGTTTCAAGGACTCAATGGAATCATCTTGACCTAATCACAGGGTTCAAAAGATCTCAAATGCATTGGATTGACAGATGAATTTTCCAATCAACTGATCAAAAATCAACTGTACACTAAAAAGTCAAACTTTGACTTTTTGGTCAAAATCAAGTGCCAAGGGTCATTTTTCATCAAGATGTGTCAAAACATGAAACTTGTTGACCAAGAAACCTAATTTTGGAAATTAGGGTTTAAAATGGAAAATTTTCATAACTTAGAAATTTTCTAAGTTATGAAAATTTCTTATTTTTTCCCAACTTTGCCCAACTTTTTCACCATGATGCAATTGGATTCAAAGAAAACTTCCAACATGAAAGTTGTAGTCCTCCACAAAATCTACAAGTTTCAGTCACAAAGTTTTCCCAAAAGATTCTTGGATCTCAAGTTATAATTTTATGAACAAGGGTCCATGAAACTTTTAACTTAGTGAAATTTTGCCCTAGTTTAGGCAGGATTTTGACCTATCTTTATGACAACTTTTCACCTAGTTCCAAGTGGAATCTCAAAATTCATTTCAAAGATGGATTGTAGATCACGTTACAAGCTTTCCAAAATGTCCAAGAAATCTCCAAGATCATTTATGGTTAGGGAGAATCGAAGGATTGAAAATGGTAAATCATCACTTTTGTCCAAGGCATTTTGCACCATGTTACAACTTGCAAATCTGTCCTAAGCATGCTTGTACTTGGTTTACAGGTTCTAATCTCTTATACAATTAAAATTTAAATGCAAATACAATGGACAAAGGCATTATTCTGAGCTTTGGAGCATTATACATTGATTTAATCCAAAAATGGCAAAAAGGCAACATTGCTACTTTGATAAAGCATGCTTTATGTCATTTTGTTTATCTTGAGCATTGAACTTAATATTTTGCAGAAAACCACATCCACAAACTTCAGGAAAAGCTCACCAACCCTATGCAGACCTTGAGCTAGCTTGTACAACCTTGGCCTTTGTCATTTCAACTTTTGCTTCAAAAACAAGTCAACTTGCAAAAGTGAACACAACTTGAAAATCTGATAAGAGCAAGTCTTGTGTTCATTTAAAACAACCTCAGAACATTATACCAAGAAAGAAAACACGAATTGCCAAGCTTCCAAACACCCAAAACACAAAAACACTAACTTCTGCCCAAAACAGGGCAAGCTCTACAGAACTCAAGCCAAAACCAAATCCACTCGTGCGTTTTGCTTGGAATCATTTCAAACACATTATAAACATCACACCTAAACTATCCAAGCCCTTACTTTGCAATTGTAACCTCGTTTGCACACTTCACCATTTTCATTTTAAAGTTTTGTAGGTTGAGTTCTACAAGGAGTTTCAGACCATTTCAAAGCAAGCTAAGCATTGGGAAAGGTCAAGGGAACATCAAGCAAGCTCAAAAGTCCTTCAGGCCTCATTCAAAGTTGCTACATTGCCATATTCGAACTTAACTGAAACAGGTATTTGTCAACTTTCTATCTCCCTATTTATACATCATTAGGCTTAGGTTTGTGAAGCAAAAATGTAGTCTGTAATATGCTTGAGCTTTACATATGCATAGCTTGTATTTGTATTAACTGAGCTAGGAGAATTTGGATGATGAACATGCTGAAAATTTTAGGTCAGAAATTAGGGGTGACAAAATTCTCTCTGATTTTTTAGAGTTAGATCAAGTTTTTTATATCACTAGAATCGTGTGATGATGAGCTATAACTTTCATGTTGCAAGATTTTGTTTTTAAGCACGTATGCAGGAGTTACAAGTTTGAACAAGGGCGCGCGCGTTTTCTGTTTCTGGAGGACAGGGACGAAGTGAGTTGGGCTAGGCCTGGCTTTTTCTGACTATTGACACCCCATGTTTACTTCCTGCAACCCCTTGGCCCATTTCTTTTATTTTTTCATATTTTCTTACATATTTCACATTTTTTGACTTTATTTATTTTTCTAAATATTAAAAATCACCAAAAATATTTTCTTAATTTTTACATTTTTATTTTATTATTTTTATTATTTTTTATGACAAAAAAAAATGTATTATGTTAAATATAATTTATTTACTTGAATAAATTTGTAAATAATACAAAAATATTATATATTTTTTATTTTTATTATTTATACACTTAAACTAATATTTTCTCACATAATTTAATCTTTTAACATTTTTGTATATATTTTTATTTATTTTCTTGTACATAAAAATGAATAAATAAATAGTAGATATATATTTTCTTTTAAACCAAAAATTAGGGTTTTCACCCTTTCCAAAAATAATCATTTTATTTTCCCTTTTTTAAGACATTAAATCATTTCATTTTTACATACATAAAAATAAATACAAAAACATTTTGCATATTTATATTTAATTGCATATTTAAATAATTTTCTTGTTTATTTATTTGTACAAATAAATTCAATATGGTTGTAATAGTTTTAGGGTTTTATTTTGAGCAATATCCCCTTATTCAAACTTGTACCCCCCCCCCCCCCTCCCCATAATATTGTTGTAATAGTCTTAGATTTACTTTTACGCAATTTATCGTATTATATGCATGATAGTAAGATTAGGGTTTTGTATGCAAAGACCAAAATCAAACAAATAGCATGACTAAACACAAGACAAAAATGCATGAAAAATGACAACACAATGCACACAAGCACCCCTAGGGTTTCATCCACTTTGTTGCCTTAAAATGGCCATGGTATGCATGCTAGGTATCTTGGCAAAAATCAAACCAAAACAAAAAGATCATAGTCCCTCGATGACGCTATCTTGGTTGCATAAATAAAAATGATCTAGTCCCTCAAAAACATGCTAAAGATACTTGGCAATATTGTTATCATGGTCATACGATGACCCGCGCCCGTCCCGTTTAACATCCAAAGACAAGGTTGTTTACCAAATACAATGGTAAAACAACAATGTCAAAAGGGTTAAAAATGTACAAGAAATACTTTTGATTAGGGTAGACAACTCCTAGTTACTTGATCAATTTGCAAACATCCTTGCTAATTTCAAAAACACACACACAATTTTAAAACAATTTCCAAACAAACTTTCAAACATTGAAACATTTTTCAAAAGACAAACATCTTTGTATACATTCTTCAAACAAGAATCATTATAAAGATTTGCAAAACGATGGTTTCTTTTCAAAATACTTTCAAAACCACACAAAGCACCATTTTAAACAATTGGAAAAGCAAAGCAAGTGATCTAAACAAGTAACTAGGAGCCCTTGGAAAACCATGGATGAAAAGGGTGCTAACACCTTCCCTTTTCATAATCTACCCCCCGAACCCAAGAAAACATCTCAAAGGTCTTTCCTGTGCTTTTTGACCTTTCCTTTGGATAAAATAAAAATTTCATGGTGACTCTTGCTAAACCGAAACATTTGCAAACATAAACGCAAAACCTCAAGTCAGTTCTCCCACCGTATCATAGAACTGGCGACTCTACTGGGGAAATAAAGAAAAGTGGGGTTACTTTAGGGTTTAGATCACCTTTACATGCTTATCTTGTTTGCTTTGTTTCCTTTACATTTGGTTCTATTGTTTGGGCTTGAATCCTCTACCCGGATTTGGGAAACATTCATAGGTAAATAGCAATACGTTGTGGAAACTGTGCGGGGTATACCGACATGGTCTAAGCAATAGCTATATTAGTGCGACATATTTGTGGGTACCGGTAGCCTTTGAGTTAATCAAAGAGAATATGGGGCTGCTGAGTGATGTCATGAAGCACTAATGGACTTTTAGAACCTTTACTTGACCATCTTGGCCTTTTAGGATGTAGTGAGATGACCGGCTTTGGTGCAGTCCGAAGTTGGTAGATACTCGATATTACACTCATTGAGGGTTGTTTTATTGGAATATTTCGGTCGCCAGTAAAGTGGCTAAATTGAAACAATGAACACATAAAATAATCCAGTGATATTGAGCTCCTTAGAACCCGGTTACTATTTACTAGGACAGGTTGAGCCAACTAAACTTCAAGAGGGTACATACCTATGAAACCCCATGCAAGCCTAAACTAGGAACTTGTGTGACTTGCTTGCACATATACTTGTGCATAACATCATGAACATCATGAAGCATCATTTGCATCCACTAACCATTTCAAGGATTTTGGATCTTTATCTTTGTTCCTGTTTTGTAGGTTATGGAATCACTTCACAGGAAAACTATTCAGGTCAACCTTGTGAGAATTCCTCCTCAACTCAAAGAGCTTGCTTCCAAGATTCCAAAGTATTCTCCATTCACTGAAAGACATGGTCGACTTCTCAACTTGGTCAACTCCAACACAGAGGAAGACATGGTGAAAGTTCTCTTCCAGTGCTTTGACCCCCTACACCACTGCTTCACATTTCCTGATTACCAGTTGGTGCCTACTTTGGAGGAATTTTCTCAACTCCTGAGGATTCCTATTCTCCATCAACTACCCTTCAACAGTATGGAAAGAGATCCAAAGCCTGAAGATGTTGCTCAAGCCCTACACTTGCAACCATCTGATGTCATAGGTCATTGGGAAACTAGAAGTGGTGTCAAGGGTTTCTTGTCAAAGTTTCTGTTTGAGAAAGCTCAAGAATGCTGGAATTATCTAGACCTGCAAGATTTTGAGGAGATTGTATCTCTTCTCATCTATGGGTTGGTATTGTTCCCAAACCCTGACCAGCTTATAGATGTCAATGCTGTCAAAATCTTCATGGCCCGCAACCTTATGCCTACTCTGCTTGGAGATATCTTGCACTCTTTTCACACTCGAACAATGAGGAAAAGAGGTGTTCTCATGTGTTGTACTCCTCTACTAGAAAGATGGTTTATTTATAACCTTCCCCAATTAGTCTTGAAGAATGAGCAAGGCTTTAGGTGGTCACAACGGCTGATGACTCTTACACATTCAGATGTTCATTGGTGTTCTCGATCCAGAGAAAATGTTATCAACATTGACCATTGTGGGGAATTCCCTAATGTCCCTCTACTTGGAATTAGGGGAGGCATCACCTACAACCCCTGCTTGGCTCTGAGACAGTTTGGGTATGCCCAAAGGGATGACCCACATGACATGCTGATTCCAGACTTGGTTTTTGACTTCGACAACGACGTTCAAGGACTTTGACAAAGGTTCATCCGAGCTTGGAGGATGCCCAACAAGGTAGACAGTAAGACCTTGGGGCACAAGAATTCCATCCCCCTTGAGCCTTACCTCAAGTGGGTACGAACCCGCGCCCAAAGTCTTATGATGCCTTACCCCTACATTCTCCCTATGATTAAAGAGCCTGTTAAGGAAGGAGAGGTTCCATACACCCTCCTACATCCTGACATGCCGACATCACTCGAATATTTGCAAAGGAGTTAGATACAGCTCAAGGGAGAACGCGATACGTTTGAAGCCCAATTCTACGCTAGTGAGAAGAAGGTTTTGGAACTTACTCGTAAACTTCACGAAGAGCAGACTCTCAACACCTACATTGCACCAAAAAGGATGCGCAACGTCTTTTTACCTTAGAATTTTGTATTATTTTGCCCATGGGGCATTGATTTACTAACAAATTCTATCTTACTAATATGACGTGTGTTTCTTTTTTGTTTAAAATAAATTTGAATTTATGAATCCTTGAATGCATTACATGAATACATATCATTCATCATATGCATAAACAGGTCTTCACACCAAGTTTCCTCATCTCTCTGCTGTTTATTTCAGCAAGATGGATATTGAACAAACGGTCAAAGATTTGCAAGCACAAAATTCATAATTCCAACAGCTACTCATGACCTTGGCTAAGGGTCAGGAGGAGCTCAAAACTTTGCTGGAGAAGGAAAAGGAGAAAAAGAAGAAGAAGAGAGTTGGTGTGGCTACTTTGGGAAGAAGATTTGAAAGTCAAGCTAGAAGGGTTCTAGATTTCCCATCAACATCTGAAGAGGGTGAAGGAAAGGGTAAAGGAGTTGCAATGCCATCTGATTCTGAGGCTGAAGAAGAGGAAGATGAGGATTACTCAGAACAACAGTATCCTCCTGCACATGAAAAGTACAAGAATCTGGAAGAACGTCTGGCAGCCATAGAGATTCAGAGAGTGCCTGGGCTGGACTTTGAGGAGTTAGGGTTGGTTTTTGAAATTGTCATTCCTCCCAAGTTTAAGGTGCCACTGTTTGCTAAGTACGATGGGATGTCTTGCCCAAAGATGCACCTACGATCTTATGTCAGGAAAATTCAACCACATTCTTCTGACAAAGACCCGTGGGTACATTTCTTCCAGGACAGTTTGTCAGGGACGCAGTTAGATTGGTTCTACCAACTAGAGAGGTCTGATGTGCACAATTGGGAGGATTTGGTTGCTGCCTTCTACAAGCAGTATCAATATAATGCGGACTTAGCACCAACCCGTACTCAATTACAGAGTATGGGCATGGTATCAAATGAAGGCTTTAAGGAGTATGCCCAGAAATGGAGATACTTGGCGGGACGAGTACAACCACCTCTATCTAAGAGGGAGCTAGTAGATATGTTCTTGGGTACACCGTTAGGCCCCCTTTTCAATCATATGATTGGGAGTTCGTCTACGGGGTTCACCGACTTAATTCTAACTGGTGAAAGAGTTGAAGCCGAAATCAAAAGCGGGAAAATTCAAAAAGATACATCTTCTTCCGCTGCCATCAAAAAGACTTTTCCAGCAAAGAAAGAAGTCTCAGCTGTATACTCCCAAAGAGGTCAAGGAAGAGTTGAGCGCCGGCCAGCGGTGGGGGCCGTAATGATTCAGAAGTCTGCAGTTGATCAGCCCAGAAACAATCTACCCAGAACTAATCAAGCGAGGGTGGAAAGGCCTGTACGACAATTCACCCAGATAAACATGACTCCTGCTCAAGTTCTGCCCCATCTCTTGAAGTTAAACCTTGCCAGTCTAAAAGAGGCCCCGAAGAATCTGAATACAACTTCTCCTTACTACCATTCAAACGCCAAGTGTGCTTATAATTCAGGGAGTATAGGACACGACACCAACAATTGTTGGGCCCTCAAGAATAAGATTCAGGATTTGATAGATGCTAAAGAAGTGGAATTTGACGCCCCTGAAAAGCCGAATGTGATCTCTGCTCCAATGCCAAGGCATGGCCACAATGTCCATGTTGTTGAAGAGGATCTGTTTGTTGCTACTGTTGATGATTTGATGACTCCGTTACCGATAATCAAATTGACTTTGCTGAAAGCTGGGATTTCCCAGGTTGTGAAGAAGATTGTTGTTTTTGTTCATCCTTACCAACCGACTGTCCGTTGTTGAAGTTAGGCATCCAACGCCTAATGGATAACCAAGAAATCCTTTTTGAAAAGACTCCTGTTACACCGACTCCTGTCAATTATATTTCAATAATAACCATATCCGCCAATCTTTCCAAGGTCTCCAAAAGACATGTTAAGATTACATCCGATCCGAAGATTTCACCTTTGAAGATAACCATGTTGGGGCCTATCCCATACAAGTCCAACAAATCAATAATGTGGAACTATGGTGGAGAGATCTATTACCACGGTATTAAAAAAATTGAATCAACTGAAGAGAGTTCTGATTAAGAGACTTTCGACATTGGAAACATTGTCGGAACGAGTAAAATCACCCACAGTGGAAGAATTTTCTCTCTAGAGATTGTTCCTCCAAAGGCAATCTTCGGACCCTCAGCTGCTCCTAAGGTTACTCCTGTACCGATCAACATATCTGCGAGAACTCCAATTATTGAAGAAGTTGTAACTCCTGTGGTTATCCCCTCTGCTGTTGCTGATGATAGAGGGAAAGGGATCCAAGAAGCGCCCGTCAGGACGAGGGCTCAGCCATTGGTCATCCCTGAGACCTCTCAAAAAGAAATGGAAGAGATTTTGAAAATAATCAAGAAAAGCGATTATGATGTTGGGGAACAACTGAGGCAAACCCCCTCAAAGATATCTATGTTTGCTCTGCTTCTTTGTTCAGAGGCTCATGCTAAAGCACTGATCAGATTCTTGAACCCCCTTGGCCTATTTACTTCTTGCACCCCCTTGGCCCATTTCTTTTAGTTTTTCATATTTTCTTACATATTTCACATTTTCTGACTTTATTTATTTTTCTAAATATTAAAAATCACAAAAAACATTTTCTTAATTTTAACATTTTTATTTTATTACTTTTATTATTTTTTGTGACAAAAAAATAGTGTATTAGGTTAAATATAATTTATTTTCTTGAATAAATTTGTAAATAATACAAAAATATTATATATTTTTTATTTTTATTATTTATACACTTAAAATAATATTTTCTCACATAATTTAATCTTTTAACATTTTTTTTTATATATTTTTATTTATTTTCTTGTACATAAAAATGAATAAATAAATAGTAGATATATATTTTCTTTTAAACCAAAAATTAGGGTTTTCACCCTTTCCAAAAATAATCATTTTATTTTCCCTTTTTTAAGACATTAAATAATTTCATTTTTACATACATAAAAATAAATACAAAAACATTTTGCATATTTATATTTAATTGCATATTTAAATAATTTGCTTGTTTATTTATTTGTACAAATAAATTCAATATGGTTGTAATAGTTTGTGTTTTATTTTGAGCAATATCCCCTTATTCAAACTTGTACCCCCTCCCCATAATATTGTTGTAATAGTCTTAGATTTACTTTTATGCAATTTATCATATTATATGCATGATAGTAAGATTAGGGGTTTGTATGCAAAGACCAAAATCAATCAAATAACATGACTAAACACAAGACAAAAATGCATGAAAAATGACAACACAATGCACACAAGCACCCCTAGGGTTTCATCCACTTTGTTGCCTTAAAATGGCCATGGTATGCATGCTAGGTATCTTGGCAAAAATCAAACAAAAACAAAAAGATCATAGTCCCTCGATGACGCTATCTTGGTTGCCTAAACAAAAATGATCTAGTCCCTCAAAAACTTTTTAAAGATACTTGGCAATATTGTTATCATGGTCATACGATGACCCGCGCCCGTCCCGTTTAACATCCAAAGACAAGGTTGTTTACCAAATACAATGGTAAAACAACAATGACAAAAGGGTTAAAAATGTACAAGAAAGACTTTTGATTGGGGTAGACAACTCCTAGTTACTTGATCAATTTGCAAACATCCTTGCTAATTTTAAAAACACACACACAATTTCAAAACAATTTCCAAAAAGCTTTCAAACATTGAAACATTTTTCAAAAGACAAACATCTTTGTATACATTCTTCAAACACGAATCATTACAAAGATTGCCAAAACAATGGCCTCTTTTCAAAATACTTTCAAAACCATACAAAGCACCATTTCAAACAATTGGAAAAGCAAAGCAAGTGATCTAAACAAGTAACTAAGAGCCCATGGAAAACCATGGATGAAAAGGGTGCTAGCACCTTCCCTTTTCATAATCTACCCCCCGAACCCAAGAAAACATCTCAAAGGTCTTTCCTATGCTTTTTGACCTTTCCTTTGGATAAAATAAAAAGTCGGTGGCGACTCTTGCTAAACCGAAACATTTGCGAACACAAACGCAAAACCTCAAGTCAGTTCTCCCACCGTATCACACCAATGTAACAGTCTTCTTCCCTTTCCTTGGTTTGAGACATACCAAGTCCCAAATTCATTGAACAAACCTCTGGTTACCGCTACTTGATTTGCATGAACTCTTGTTCTGCAATACTTTCACTTGGCTGATTTCGATCGCAAGAAATTTGACCTAAATTCTTCCTTCACAATCCTCTGGTTCCCGCTACTTGATTAAGAAAACCCACAATTTCTTAATCCTTTCACTCGGCTGAATTCGATGAAGCAAAGACTTGTGCAAAAACCCCTACACCAATTGGAATCTTGGAGGAGAAAATACAAACGATTTTATTCAATAACAACCCACAATTTCTTAACCCAAATCTTAATTGAATCTTTGATTTTAATGTTATCATCACATCACTTTTCTTAAATCAACAACCATGATTATGTGTAGATGTTGATTTTTGAGAAGAGAGGATAAAGAGGATGAACACTGTGTGTATCTTTCACTAGTTCTTGTTAACTTCAAATGATGATACCCAATGAATATATATATATATATATATATATATATATATATATATATATATATATATATATATATATATATATATATATATATATATATATATATATATATATATATATATATATATATATATATATATATATATATATATATATATATATATATTACAAAATTATCAAGACCCAAAAGCATAGCAGAAAAATAGGTGAAAGCAGCAAGCGGTCGACTCAAGCAGTAAGAGGGATCGACACGATACAACCCGCAGGTGGAGGAAAACCATTTTGAAGTATATTGTGTCAACTTCTATAGAGCTCGTGTCGATGAAATATTTGAATACTTTGATACCCAAGTTGAGTCGACCAGAAGGGTCGACGCGACACATCTTGAGCTTGGTTGAGAATGATGAGTCAACTGCACATATCTTTGAGTCGACACAAACAGTGAATTTTACCAAAAATGAATGTTTCTAGAGATCTTCATTCCAACCATTCCACAAAAAGATTGTTCATAGGACCAACCCAAATGGAGAGTGAGTAATAACTGTCTTGACATCAATAAAACACATATAGAGGGACCTTTCCCTCACATACTCCCGCTTTTTGATGATGGCAAAACTTTGAATTTATGCTGAATGCATCACGTATTGAGAGCCTATCTAGAGCCTTAGCCAAATATGCTCCCCCTGAATTTGTGCATTCCGTAAAACACCGCTTGCAAGCTTTTACACAATATTCCTTGTATATTCTCTTCTCCCTCTTTGACAACATCAAAAAGAGAAAAAGCATGAGGTCAAGAGTAACAAAAATTATTCAAACACATAATCATCATCTATTTGCAACTTTATACACTAAGAATCATTCACATAAAATGAGATTAGTGCAAAGCATAAAAGGTTAATAATTAGACATAAGCATTAAGCACATTACATGCCGAATCAGAATAAAATATGAAACAAACACAAAGTAGGATTGAAAGAAAGTAAATAAAGTTAGGCAAAACTTGACAAAATTGTAGCAAGATGAAGTTTAAGCTTAAAACAAGACATGTAATAGGGGAAGTAACAATAAATCACACATGTATATCAAAAGTATAATGAATGTAGAGCTAGAAGATGACCTAAATAAACACATATATATGATCAAGAAGGGGAAATATATAAGATGGATATTACCTTCATGAAGATTGATGAGAGCTTTCGTTAAAACTATTAATAAGTACATCAATCATTAAGGGAATATATGCAATAAAATAAGGAGAATGAAACTTAATTAAGTTGCAACCTATTCGAGATATCGAGAACACCAAGTTCCCTACGGATGTTAAAGAAGGGTTCCGTAGCGAGTGGTTTATTAAAAATGTTGGCAAGTTGATTTTTGCTATCAACATGCTCGAAAATGACATCACCCTTTTCCACATGATCTCTTAGGAAATAATGCCTAATCTCAATATGTTTTGTTAGAGAGTGCAAAATCATATATTTGGTTAGGTTGATGGCACTTGTATTGTCACAAAAAATAGGAATGTGATCAAGTCGGACATTGAAGTCGAGAAATTGTTGTTTGAGCCATAAGATTTGGGCACAATAATTATCGGCTGCAACGTATTCCTCTTTCGCGATTGACAAAGTAACGGAAACTTTCTTTTTGCTATGCCAACTGACCAAAAAATTGAAAAGAAATGACAAGTACCACTAGTTCTTTTCCTATCTGATTTGCACCCGGCAAAGTCGAAATTAGAATAGCCAACCAAAGAATAATCACTACCCTTAGAGAACCAAAGTCCGTACTTAGTTGTACCACTAAGATACCTAAGTATGCACTTTACGGCTTTTAAATGTGACTCCTTAGGATATGATTGAAACTAAGCACACATGTAAACACTAAACATGATATCTGGACGAGAAGTCGTAAGATAGAGAAGAGAACCAATCATACCTCTATACCTTTTTATATCGACGGGTTTACCATTTTCATCTCAGTCTAAGTTCACGGCCGTAGGCATAGGAGTTTCGATTGCTTTTAAGTTTGTCATGTTGAATCATTTGAGCAGTTCAAGGCAATATTTCGTTTGGCTCACGAATGTCCCTTCATTTAGTTGCTTGATTTGATGTCCAAGGAAGTAGTTTAACTCCCCCATCATGCTCATCTCAAATTCTTCCTGCATTAGCTTAGAGAATTCATTGACCAAAGATATGTTAGAAGAACCAAAAATAATGTCATATCGATATACTTGAACTAAAATAGAATATTTTCCTTCATGATTAATAAAAAGGGTTGTGTCAACCTTTCCTCTTGAGAATCCTTGATCTAGTAATAATTTTCTAATATGTTCTTACCAAGCCCTAGGGGCTTGTTTAAGAACGTATAACGTGTGCTTATGTTTGTAAACATAGTTAGGATTCTCAAAATTCACAAATCCGGGAGGTTGAGACACATAAACCTCTTCATTAATGTATCCATTTAAGAAAGCACTCTTTACATCCATTTGAAATAATTTAAAGTTTTGTAAGCATGCATATGCAAGCAAAAGGCGTATAGCCTCGAGTCGGGCCACCAGAGCGTAAGTTTCCTCATAATCGTTTCCTTCCTCTTGGTTATACCCTTGGGAAACAAGACAAGCCTTGTTGTGAGTTATAATTCCATTTTCATCTAGTTCGTTCCTAAATACCCATTTAATTCCAATAACTCGATCATCTCACGGAGTAGGGACAAGGTCCCAAACCTCATTTCTTTTAAACTGATTTAGTCCTTCTTGCATAGCTAAAAACCAATGTTCATCGAGTAGGCGTCTTTGGAATTTTTAGGCTCAATTTGAGAGACGAAATAAAAATGATAACAAAAGTTACTTATCTTAGAGTGAGTGTTGACTCCCTTTGATATGTCCCCTAGGGTGTTTTCAATGGGATGATCCTTAGAGGTTTTCCATTCAAAAGGAAGATAATTTTTATTACTTTAATGATCTTCCCCTATTTCTTCGGATACTTGATCGAACTCTTCCTCAATTTTAGTAGATTATGAGTCCTTTTCTTTGGGATCATTTAGTATGCTTTCCAAAGATACACCTACACCATCATAAACACTACCATTTCCGACTAATTTCGGATCGGATTTATCAAAGGAAACATGCACAGACTCTTCAAAAATATGTAACCTTTTATTAAATACTCTATAAGCTTTACAGTATTGAGAGTATCCGAGAAAGATACCTTCGTCGGCTTTTGAGTCAAATTTACCTAGATTCTCCTTACCATTATTTAACACAAAGCATTTACATCCGAAAACGTGAAGATGAGAAATATTTGGTTTTCTTCCTTTTAAAAGTTCATAGGGGGTTTTGTTTAGAATATGACGTATTAGAACCCTATTCAAAACATAACATGTCGTGCTAATGGCATCGGCTCAAAAGTATTTTGTCAAGTTTGGATTTGATAGTTTTTACCTCTCTTTTCCAAATATAATAAGTTTCACATCTAGCCCAATCATGCCAAGAAAACTTGTTATTTTTGCTATCAATTTTGATTTTCTCTACCGTAGATGCCTTGAGGGCTTCCAACTCTTTTTCCGAATTGGACACTTTTTACTCAAGGTATGAAAAAAATTCTTGTTTGAGGCTAATCGTTTAAAATCTTCTTTAGCCTCATTTTGTAGAGTATGAAAAGCTCTTTACAATTCTATGTGAGACATTTTATCAATATGGTCATATTTAGAGTGACTTACATTCCTTTTCTTCTTTTGATGAGCCGTGAGACAAAGGTTGATCGTTTCTTCTTTTTCACTAGTGTCACTTTTTCTTGAAGCTTCACTATCACTATCCCAAGCAATGTATCCTCTTCTAGCTTTGTTATGTCTCTTTTGGAATTTGTCTTTTCCTTTGTCTTTCTTGAGCAATGGGAAATCCTGTTTGTAGTGACCTGGTTTTCCGCAGTTGAAACATGATCCTCTTGATTTAGATTTCTTACATTCATCTTGTCTTGAAGGTTTTTATTGGCTTCTATAATTTATGAGATTTTTGTCTGAGTGTTGGACTTCATTCTTTCGGAGATATCTATTATATTTTCTCACAAACAACCCTATGTCTTCACTTGAACTTGCATCGTCATCACATGAATCACTCACACATGAGTTATTGGTGGAGGACTTTGAGCTTGAAGCCTTTAAAGAAATAGACTTATTTTTCGTGTCTTTTGGTTTTTCTTTCATTTCCTTTTTCTCATGCTTGTTGATATTTATGAGCTCTTGCTCACGCTCTTGAAGCTTCCCAAACAATGTTGTTATGTCATGTGTAGCTAGATTGTTGGCTTCCTTGATTGCTTTAACTTTAGGTAGCGATTCCCTACTAAGACATCTCAAAATTTTGTTAGTAGCAATAGCATTGGGAGTAACATGACTAAGATTGTGTAAGCGGTTGATTATAGGAGAAAAATCTATTTTTCATATCTGCAACGGTTTCACCATGCTTCATGTGAAAGATATCAAACTCTTGAGTCAATGTATTGATTCTAGAAAGTTTAACATCATTTGTCCCCTCATGGGCAATTTGTAGAGCATCCCACATTGTCTTAACAGTAACACAATGTGAAACTCTAAAATACTCATCAACACCTAAAGATGCAATAAGCATATTGTGATACGGTGGTAGAACCGACGGTTATACTAGTTTTGCATTTGTATTCGCAAATGTTGCGGTAAGTAAGAGTCGCTGCCGACTTTTCTTTTATCCAACAAAGGAAAGGGTGAAAAGAACATAAAAAGACCTTTCGAGTTTATTTCTGAGTAAGGGGGGTAGATTATGGAAAAGGAAGGTGTTAGCATCCTTTACATCCGTAGTTATCTATGGGCTCTTAGATGCTAGCTCATTTTAAATTACCTTGTGTTTGTGTGTTTGAAAAAGTATTTTGAAAAGACGCCTTAGTGCGGAGAACTTTGTAATATTTCTCGTATTGCTGAGAATGTATACAAAGTGATTTGAAAATGTTTTTTGAAAGAGTTTTGTGTATGTGAAAAAAAATTTTGAGCAAGCATCTAAGAACTATCTACTTTACTCGAAAGGGTTCGTTCTTTTCCTCTTTTCCTTTAGACAATGATATCCTATTATTAGTGAGTAGGTAACCCTATCGTCGAATGTTTAAGGGAAAATCGAAGGGTCATCGTTACAGTCACAAAGTCAACTGGGCAATATACTTTAGTAACCACCCTAGGGTTTTAAGATCATACCGAGGCAACGTCGAGAGGGTCATTTTTTGTGATCTTTAAACCAGAGGGTAGCCACTAAAATCTCTCACGTTTCGAGAGTTGTGACTGTTTTATTCCAAAGGCAACCAAAGTGGGGGTACCCTAGAGGTGTGCATGTGCGAGTGCGTTGTGTTTCAATTATTTATCTTGATGTTAAGTTTGCTACGTTTTGTTTTTTAATTTCTTGTCATGCAATCCTATTACCATACATTTAAACAGTTCATATATATACAACAATTAAAAGTGCGGAAATTAAATCAAATTATTTCATGGCTTCGGGGAGGGGGAATTTATAAGTCCAAAATTGGGGAGATAAAAACAGTAAATGTCCTAATTATTCTATTACAACCCGTAAGCAGATACATTAATAATAAAATAAGAATAATCATGCTAAAATAATAAATGCATGCGAATTGGAAAAGAAGTTTAACCCTAAAAAATTTCTAAGTAAAAGAAAATATTTTTGATGTTTTTGTTTTGTTTTATTTAAGAAAAGAGTTTGAATTAAAATAAAAATAATAATTAATTAACTAAATCTAGTCTTAAAGAGGAATATTAATTATTAATGAAAATTCAAATTAAGATAAAAAGGAAACTAAATCTATATTTTTTGTATTTAAAAAAAAGAATTGAAATTAATTAAATCATTAATTCGAATTGATTTTATAATTAAGGAAATAAGTCAAGGTAACTAACTAATTAATTCAATAAAATTAAACTTAATAAAAAAGTAAATCTAAATTTTTGGTGATTTTCTGATTTTACAATATTTTTATGATTTTTTTGTTATAAAAAGAAAGAGGAATTAATTAAAACAAAAGAAAATAAATAAGAAAAATGATAATATGAGCCATGTTGCAACAAACAAATAGGGGGTGAGAATCTGAAAACGTCCCAAGCCCAATAAATCAAAGCCGAGGTATTTGCACAGGATCCTGTACGTATGGCCCTTGAAGGATGTATGGTGGGAGCGCGCCTTTGAGTCTTTAGACCTGGCTTTAGTTTGGGGTGAAATTCCCTGCATTTTGAATTACGAAGCTCAAAAGTTCTTGAGCCCTAACAATGACATCCTGTGATTTAATCATTTAAACTCACATGTGATACGTTAAGCCCACTCTAATCATTACCATAAACATATATGCATGCGTTAGATTGGTTAACAATATATATATCTTTTGAATATGATCTTTGAATTTTTAGAAAGCTCAAGATGTCCCCTACAATCTCAATGTTGACCTTTTTTGCATTTGGAGGATTTATCTTGATGTAACTTGCCTTGACAAAAAATGCCTTTTGTTGACGTTTGAAAATGACCTATAATGTATGAGATCATATCTTCCAAATGAAGCATCTTTTGGACTTGAGAATATAATAAAACTTGTATGGAATTGAATTTCATTCACAATGAGCTTTGGTTTGGTAAAAATGGAAGAAGCATGTGAAAGTTGTGTCTGGTCAAAGTTCAGTTGACTTTTCCTCTAAAACCCTGAATTAGCAATTTTTGATTCTTAATGACTTAAGAGCATTCCTTGGGGAATAATGATCAACCCTTGATCAAATGATGAATATCACTTAAAAATGTTGATGTTGACCAAAAATCTTGAAGTTTGACTGTATCTTGACCACAGTTGACTTTTTGACCAATACAGTTGATTTTCAATCATCTGAGCAATTGACTGAGCAAATTGTGATGCAAGGCATGAAACTTGGCATGAGAATTCTTGAGGACATATTAGGAACCATGGAAATCATTTTAGGCTTTTGAAACCCAAACTTCTTTGTTAAAAGTGAAACCCTAGTTGTTAGTTCATTGCTTAGGAGGAGAATTTGTCTGGCCAATTCTTTGCCAACCTTGAGCAATTGAGGACCTCAATGAGCATGTCTTGATTAAAATGAGAGGGGAAATTTTGGGGTACAACACATATTTCTACCTTTCCAATCATAGCTATACTTTTCTCGTCTTCCTCATCCCATAGTGCTTCAGGTTTGGGTATGGTGATGTTATCCTCATTGGTCATAGTTGTTTATATAGGACCATCCTTGATAACTTTCCATATCTTTTTATTAACAGAGTTAATATGTAGACACATACAATCTTTTCAATAGATATAGTTTTCACTTGTGAAAACTGGAGCTCTCGTATAAGCCCATTTTGGATCGTTCTCCATATTCTACAAAGTAATATGTGAAACACTAGATAAATCGGCACTCTGATACCACTTATTAGACGATGTGATCTATCTAGAAGGGGGTTGAATATATCATTTAAAAAATTATTTTCACTTTTTAAAAAAAATTCAGAAATATATGCGAAAGCTCCCGGAATCTCCAATCGTGTAAACGATCCTCTACTGAAAAGATCGAATATGTGTAACCGTATGGGATAGGATGACAAAGTAAGAATCAATATACTTTACTAAATTTGTCAATCACTTAAACATCATCAATGAGTATGAATTACTTCCAATGATTTGATTAAGATAAAGCTAAACACAATGAATAATTTGTGGATGAATCAATTTGTCAAACACCTAATGTGCAAATCACCTTAGGTTTGATTTTACTAAATTGTAGCGGTGAGTTTTCTTAGGTATCAATCATACGGATTGTTACCAATGTTGTGTAATGATCTCAATACACCACAATTTCAGTACAAGAAAATTCGACAATTTAATACCCACAAATTATAGTAGTCAGGTATGGAAGTAAATAAAAAGAAGAAGAACATACGATTTGTTAAGGCAGTTCACCTTGTCGTCCTCGCATAGAGTACGTCTGCCCCCAATTCTAGAATCTAGAATTGAGATATTTGATATTGAGATGCAAATGTTACAAGAGAAGAGATATTTCACAATACAAACAAACCAATGTTGCTGATGTAACAGTATTCTTCCCTTTCCTTGGTTTGAGCCAATCCAAGTGCCAAATTCTTCAAACAAACCTCTGGTTACTGCTACTTGATTTCCACGATCTCTTGTTCTGAAATACTTTCACTCGGCTGATTTCGATTGCATGAAATTTGACCCAAAATCTTCCTTCACAATCCTCCGGTTACCGCTACTTGATTAAGCAAACCCATCGTTTCTTAATCCTTTCACCCGGCTGAATTCGATAAAGCAAAGACTTGTGCAAAAAACCCCACACCAATTGGAATCTTGGAGGAGAAAACCCAAACGGTTTTATTCAAGAACAATCGATAATTGCTCAACCCAAATCTGATTTGAATCTTTGATTTGAACGTAATCACACAACACTTTTCTTGAATGAACAACCATGATTATGTGTAGATGTTGATTTTTGAGAAGAGAGGATGAAGATTATGAGCATTATGTGTATCTTTCACTAGTTATTGTTAACTTCAAAAGATGATACCCAATGAATATATATGTTACCAAATAGTCAAGACCCAAAAGCATAGCAGAAAAACAGTTGAAAGCAGCGAGCGGTTGACTCAAGCAGTAAGGGGGGTCGGCGCGACACAGCCTGCTGGTGGAGGAAAACCATTTTGAAGTAAAGTGCGTCGACCGCTACAGGGCTTGCGCCAACGCAATATTTGAATACTTTGATTCCCAGGTTGAGTTGACCGGAAGGGTCAATGCGACATATCCTGAGCTTGGTTGAGAATGATGAGTCGACCTCACATATATTTGAGCCGACGCAAACAGTGAATTTTCCCAAAAATGAATGTTTCTGGAGATCTTCATTCCAACCATTCCACAACAAGATTGTTCATAGGACCAACCCAAATGGAGAGTGAGTAATTACTGTTTTGACATCATTAAAACACATATAGAGGGAACTTTCCCTCATAAAAAAACTTGCTCTTCTGGGGAGAAGAGAAAAGTTTATTAAGAAAATCCCCAAAACTCAGCTTCGACTTGAGAGAATGCCACATCCACCACTAGGGAACTGAAAGGCTCTTAATATCAACTTCGTTAGTATAAACTACACTGGGGAGACCATATTGGCAGGATTCATGCCAACAAGAGCTTTTACTGGGGATAAGAAATTTCTCCATTGGGAACAACAACTGCCTTCATAGGGATACAAACCACATTCTTCCGTAGGTAAACAGAAATCTCTTCAAGAAACCTTGACAGGTGCAGACCGCACTGAGGAGAAATATGCAAACTTCATGGGGAAGACGTGTGTCAACCTCACTGGAGAATTATTTGTCAACTTCACGGGGATATATCACGGATCTTCGGTCGATAAATACAGTGATTCTTCCAAGAATCCTTGAAAAAAGCAGACTGCATTGGGGAGAAAGGTTACACAGCATCCTGCTTCACTAGGGATATTATATTTTTTTTAGAAAACATCCTTTCCATTAAGAATCTCATGTTGGTCACAAAAAGGCCTTTCTTCATTCATTTGCTGGTACGCTTCTTGTTATAAAAGACCAACGATACCTGCAAAAAGGGAAATTACAACAACATGCCCCAAGTATGGAATGGCAACCTTAGCCATCATCCCGGACACCCAAAAATCCAAGAAATTTCAGATATTTATATCATGTGTGTTGTAAATTTGACCTCTCATTTTCAAATCAAATTATTTCAAGAGGTCTCCTCATCTTCCTAGGGTTCTTAATTGCTCAAGATTACTCAAGGAATTGATCAGACAAGTCTTCTCCTAAGCAATTAGCCTACAACTAGGGTTTTTCTTTTCTTAAAGGAAATTGGACGTCTAACACCTCAAATGGTTTTCATGACTCCTCGTAGGTCTTCAAGAATTCTCATACCAAGTTTCATGCCTTGTATCACAAGTTTGCTAAGTCAATTGCTCAGATGATGGAAAATCAACTATATTGGATAGAAAGTCAATTGTGGTCAACATACAATCAAACTTCAAGATTTTTGGTCAACATTATCATTTTTAAGTGACATTCATCATTTGATCAAGGGTTGATCATGATTCCTCGAGAAAAACCCTCAAATCATCAAAAGTCAAAAGTTGCCAAATTAGAGTTTCCTTTTGAGAAGTCAACAGAACTTTGACCAAGCATAACTTTCACATGCGTCATTAGTTTTTCCCCAACCAAAGCTCATTTTTAAGTAAATTCAATTCTCTACATCATGGTCTCTCAGAGCTCAAGTCCAAAAATGCTTCATTTTAGAGATATGGGCCAATATATTACAGGTCATTTTTAAAGTCAACAAAAAGACACTTTTTGTCAAGGCAACTTACATCAAGATAGGGTATTCAAATGCAAAATGATCAACATAGATATTGTAGAGGACATATTTATATTTCCAAAAACGTCTAAGATCACGTTCAAATAATGAAAATTGAGAGAGATATGATTGGTGCAAGTTGAGCAAATTTTGAGGAAGGCATGCAACTTCAATTGGACAATTTTTAATTTTTTGAGCTAGTAAGCCTAATTTTTTAGGTCCAAACATGCTTATAACATGTTAGAGGACTTCTAAGTAAATTGACACAAGTCTATGTTTTTTATTTTATTTATTTCAATTTTTATTTGATTTCTGCAAAAGAATTAAAATAAATTATTGAATAAATAAACCAATGCATATGGGCTTAGTTTTGGATCAGCTTGAGGCCCAAAGAGCACATATTAAACATGCCAAAACCGTGTGGCACACTTATGGAAGCTTAGTATCTTGGTTTTGGAAATATTTCCATGTGTTTTATTTGCATTGAATTGTGACATAATGATACAAGATGTTTGCCTTGTTTTGATGCATTTCATTCCTCTATAAATGCATGCAACACTCAAGTGCAAAAGGACACACGAAAAAGCTTCCTCAAACACACTCCTAAAAAATCTCAAATTTTCAAAGAACTAGGGAAAAAGCAAACCCTTATCTCCGGCCATTCTTAGTCGATTTCAAGTATCAAATCACCTTCCTGAGACCCCCAGGAGTTGATCCAAGTCCATAGCCAAGCCTCTCAACCACCAGATCGGGATATCTCATCAAGTTCGATCTGTAAACATTCTTGCAATCAGATTTTTTATTTCATGCATTATTAATGTTTTTTGCTTGCTCAAATATGTTCAGGAAGAAGTTTGGAACAGGTTGAAAACATCGCATGAGGCTTATAACGTGAGGATCATGGTTTTCCATTTATGAACCGTGTTAGGGATTTTTCTTTGAAACTCAATCTACAGGGACTTATAGCCAAAACTAAGCCCATATTTGGATTCAGGAGGGTCGAATTATGGGTTTAGGATGTTTCTGGACCATTAACGTTTTGATTTTGAAGGTATTGGAAGAAACATGTCACTGGAGAAGATGACAGGAGCTAGGGCTCTGGCACCTCTCCGGTCAATGCAATCAGGCATATATTACATATTATTGGATTCAATTGTATCAACGCTCAACATGCGCCTCACCCTACCCCTGGTATTTTATTTTCACATATTTTCTTGTTTACAGATCCTACGCAAGCCAGTATAATACGCTCACCATGCGCCTCACCTCATCACCATCAGATCTCCACAAGATCAAACCTGACACCCCTGATTTGCTGGCCCATGTTGAACCCTCCCTAGATGCCACAATCAATCACGCAGGTATCATGGGCTTGATGTTTGGGCCTAGCGAATTACTTCTCCACACCCCCCATATTTACTTCTTTCAGGCCCAATCTTTTATTATACTCTTTATGCTTCTTTTTTTTTACTTTTATTTATTTCATTTAATTAAAATACAATAAATTAATTTTATTTTAAAAAATAATAATTAGACTTAGGTTTTTTTTGTTAATTAATTTGTATTAAAAAAAATAGACATTAGGTTTTTTTATATATAATTAACTTATTTTCCTAAAAAGAGAAATTAGAAATAATTATGTTGAGATCTTTGATTGGTCATACGAAGACACGCCAGGGATTTATACCGATATTGTGGTTCATCGTCTGCCGATGAAGAGGTTTGTGCCTCGATAAAGCAAAAAGTTCATTGTATACGCCCCGAGATGTCAGAAAAGTCAAGGCTGAAGTTATGAAGCAATTCAACGCATATTTGTTAGCTGTTACATCCTATCCACAGTGGGTTACAAATGTGGTTCCAGTACCTATGGAAGATGACGAGGTGCATATGTGTGTAGACTACAGAGATCTGAACATGGCGAGCCCTAAAGATGACTTTCCATTTCCATATATTGATGTTTTGGTCTACAACACAGCTCAGCACAAGGTATTCTCCTTCATGGATGGTTTCTCGGGATATAATCAGATCAACATGGCACCTGAAGACATGGAGAAAACTACTTTCGTCACACAATGGGGCACTTTCTGCTACAAGGTTATTCCTTTTAGTTTAAAGAACATCGACACAACATATCAGAGGGCTATGGTAGCTTTGTTCCATGACATGATTCATCACGAGATAGAGGTTTACATCGATGACATGATAGCCTGGTCTCAGACTGAAGAAGAACATCTCAATCATATACGCAAGTTGTTTGAGAGATTGAAGAAGTACAAGCTGAGATTGAATCCGAATAAGTGCACTTTTGGGATGAGATCCAGTAAACTCCTGGGTTTCATCGCCAGTGGTAAAGGTATTGAATTTGATCCCGCCAAAGACAAAGTTATCTAAGAAATTCCAGCTTCCCGTACCGAGAAGGAAGTCAGAGGTTTCATGGGACGACTAAATTATATTGAGAGATTTATTTATCATTTGAACGCTACTTGTGAGCCAATCGTCAAGTTATTGCAGAAAGATCAAGTAGTGAAATGGAACGACGACTGTCAGATAGCTTTTGATAAAATTAAGGAGTACCTTCAAGGACCTCTAATTCTGATGCCTCTAGTCGAAGGAAGACCTCTAATTATGTACCTAACAGTGTTAGAGAACTCATTGGGGTGTGTAATGGGGCAACATACGAGTCTGGTCGAAAAGAGCATGCAATATACTGCCTTAGCAAAAAGTTTACTGACTATGAAACAAGATACTCACAGATCGAGAAAACTTATTGCACTTTGGCTTGGGATTCTCGCAGACTAAGATAGTATATGTTGCTCATACCACTTTGTTGATCTCTAAAATGGATCCAATTAAATACATATTTGAGAAACCCGCTCTCTCTGAAAGAATAGCCCGATGATAAATGGTCTTGACAGAATAAGACATTCAATATTCCACTCAGAAAGAAATCAAAGGAAGCGTGATGGTTGACCATTTGGCTCATCAAGCTGTAGACGAATATCAGTCTATGAATTTTAATTTCCCAGACGAGAATATTATGTTAGTTAATGATTATGAAGAACCTGGACCGTATGAAGGACTGAGCCAGGATCCCGATGGACTATGGTTTTCGATGGAGCTTCCAACGCGCTTGGTAATGGAATTGGTGTTGTGATCATCTCCCCCAAGGGTTTCCATATGCCCTTCACCACCAAATTTTTCTTTGATTGTACCAACAATATGGCCAAATACGAAGCGAGCGTCATGGGTATCAAAGCTGTAATTGATATGAGAATCAAATTTTTAAATGTATACGAGGACTCATCCCTAGTGACCAGTCAAATCAAAAGAGATTGGGACACTAAACACCCAAACCTTATTCCTTATAAAGAGCATATATTGGCACTGATCCATATTTCAAAGAAATTATCTTTGAACACATTCCACGAGAAGAGAATCAGTTGGCAGATGCATTAGCAACCATGTCATCTATGTTCAAAGTTTGATGGGAGAACAAGGCTCCTCATATTACTATTTAAAGACTAGACGAACTGGCACACTGCTACGAGGTTAATACTAACGAAGCAGAAGAAAAGCCTTGGTTTCATGAAGTGAAAAAATACCTCGAGGCTCAAGAGTATCCTGAGGGGGAATCAATCAATGACAAGAAGTTTCTAAGGAGATTCTCTGCTAAGTTCTTCCTAAGTAATGGAATCCTGTACAAGTGCAATCATGATTAAACTTTATTTCGTTGTATGGACAAGAATGAAGCTAAGGAAATCTTGGAAGATATGCACGAAGGTGTTTTTGGTACCCACTCTAGTGGACATATAATGGCCAAAAATATTTTGAGAGTGGATTACTATTGGTCCACCATGAAAACTGACTGCCACCACCATTCCAGAACTTGTCATAAATTCCAGATTTATGCTGATAAGGTGCATGTGCCTTCAGTTCCATTAAATGTATTGACTGCTCCTTGGTCGTTTTCAATGTGGGGCATTGACATGATTGGAGAAATCAAGCATACAGCTTCCAATGGGCATCATTTCATCCTAGTTGCCATTGATTATTTCACGAAATGGATTAAAGAAGCCTTATTTGCCTCTGTTACTAAGAATGTGGTTGCCCGGTTCATTAAGCATAATCTTATTTATCGGTATGGCATCCCCGAAAGGATTATCACAGATAATGGTACTAATCTCAACAACACTATTATCACAGAACTTTGTATGCAATTCAAGATCAAGCACCATAATTCTTCTCTATATCGATCTAAGATGAATGGCACAGTGAAAGCTGCCAATAAGAATATTAAGAAGATTATGTAGAAAATGGTTGTGACCTACAAAGACTAGAACGAGATGTTACCATTCTCTCTTCATGGCTATCGCATTTCAATATGCACGTCAACTAGGGCAACCCCATTCTCTCTAGTCTATGATATGGAAGTTTTCTTACTTGTTGAAGTCTAGATCCCTTCTCTAAGGATTATGAAAGATGCAGATTTGGACGAAGACGAGTGGATTCAGACTAGGTTGGACCAGATAAATCGGATTGACGAGAAAAGACTTACGGCTGTTTGTGATGGCCAGATGTATCAGAAGCATATAATCAAAGCCTTCAACAAAAAAGTCAAACATCGGGTTTATCAGGTTAGTGACTTGGTAATAAAGCGTACCATTCTTCCACAAGGTGATCCCAGGGGAAAGTGGACTCCCACATACGAAGGGCCATTCATAATTAAGAGTATATTTTCTGGCGGTACAATGATACTTACCACCATGGATGGTGAATATTTTCTGCACTTTGTGAATGCAGACATAATCAAAAAATACTACACATGAAAGCGACCTACTAGGTTTACTGGCCTAGGCCAAAATAAGGGCATCCCGACGAACCAAAAGAGTTTGAGTAGAAATTAAGGATATATATATATATATATATATATATATATATATATATATATATATATATATATATATATATATATATATATATATATATATATATATATATATATATATATATATATATATAAGGATTTTACACCCGGTAAGTCAAAAACCTAAAAAGGCGGCTTGGGCAAAAAAGGGTATCCCGGTGGACTGAAAACCCGAAAGGGCGGTCTAGGCAAAAGTTAGGGATTAAGGCGTATGAATTTGTCTTGTTGGATCATCTACCTATAACAAGCTTTGTTACCAAACGTTAAAGTTTAAATGGTACAGATCAATTCAGTCAAATTCTTCCGACAACGAGGGATGAGATGCTCGAAGACATAATGGCAATAGCAGAGTTGAAACTTGATGGGAATATTTCCACATAGCTGTTTTTTTTTACTTTGTACTCTTTTCAGTTTTCGACGACTTCCTCTTATCGGGATTTCTGTCTCTTTGTACAAAACTTCCTGTTTATAGGCAATCCTTCAATACAAATATAATTCAAAATTCAAGTTTATTTTTACTTTCTCTGTTTTGTTTGCAAAAACGTCCAAAGACTAAACTGAAAGAACATATGCATATGAATATGATTACCATTAACAAATATATGCATAAAACAGGAATAAACATTTACTAAAGACTCTAGGAGTTGGGGAAAGGTTCAAGTCATCCACAAATCTCCATAGAGCTACCATCACGAGCTCATCTTCAAAAGAGATATACTCCCAGCAAGCCTAAATATGTAAGTCAGACTGAAACTGGGACTTCTTCCAGCAGTTCACTTCCTTATCCCCAATGGACAGCTTGACATGACCATCTTCCCCAAGAGGTTCCCCAACAGATAGGAAGATCTGCCCATTTCCCCCAGTATACGGTGAAAACTTCCTCAACATAGCCTATGAAATACTAATCCTCGGCATAAATTATTTCCTTAACACGATTTATAGGAATTTCATTCCCCATCGGAGTTTATTTTTCAACACCATGAAATCCCCCCCTTCCCTCCAGCAGGGTATGGCCAAAGTTGCTATCCTCAGAGATATTGCTACAATGACTAAAACTTGGTCAAATAGAACCCATTTCTCTTGTCCCTAGACAGGACATGCAAAAATCAATTCCTTCAGCGAACAGCGAGCAATCGACTCTCCTTGATTATTTCTATCCTCAAGCAGAAGTTGAAGATCTCCAACGAAGTATCCTTAAACAAAACACGGGAATCTCCAGTAAAATTATTCCCAACAGAAACTGAAGAATTACTTTCTTTATATCTAGAGACAGTCAATGATTCATTGTCCCCGGAAATAACATCGTAATAAGAAGCTACAGATACGCTCCAATGATGTGTCTCATCCATACATCATTTACAATATCATAACATATGCATACCAAATGCATGTAATATTCTCATTTATTTTGAGAGCATCATTACACAATGCATACATCATGACATTGCATAAAGCTAACTTTGTCTTTTCAGGTTAAATTTGCAAACAGACGAATATTATCAATAATTTACAGACATGATGTAGATATAATCCAGAAACTAGAAGGGGAGACTATCTACATAACTAGCATTTTCATAGAATCAGGCATAAATTCCTTTTGGTATTTATTTTGGACAGTGTCGGGGGTAGACTCATTCCAAACGTATCTTCTAGACAATGTCGGGCGTAGACTCATTCAAGTATATCATTCAGATAAAACCAGGCGTAGATTTCCTTCTAATACTCTTTTGGAAAAAAAAGTCAGGCGTAGACTCCTTCCAATACCTCTTCTAGATGAAGTCGGGCGTACACAACTTCTAGTACATCATTCAGATGAAATAAGGCATAGATTTCCTTCTGATACTCTTTTGAAAAAAATTCAAGCATAGACTCGTTCCAATATCTCTTCTAGATAAAGTCGAGCATAGACATCTTCTAGATGAAATCAAGCGTAGATTTCCTTCTGTTATTCTTTTGGACAAAGTCGGATGTAGACTCAATCCAAATGCATCTGCTAGACAAAGTCGAGTGTAGAATCATTCTAGTGCATCATTCAGATGAAGTCAAGCGTAGATTTCCTTCTGATACTCTTTTGGAAAAAATTCAGGCGTAGACTCATTCCAATATCTCTTCTAGATAAAGTCGGACGTAGACATCTTCTAGATGAAATCAAGCATGGATTTCCTTTTGACATTCTTTTGGACAAATTTGAGTGTAGACTCATTCTAAATGAATCTGCTAGACAAAGTCAAGCGTAGACTCATTCTAGTGCATCATTCAGATGAAGTCAAGCATAGATCTCCTTCTGAAACTCTTTTGGAAAAAAAGTCAGGCATAGACTCCTTCCAATATCTCTTCTAGATAAAGTCGGGCGTAGATATCTTCTAGAAGAAATCAAGTGTAGATTTCATTCTGATTATTCTTTTGGACAAAGTTAGGCGTAGACTCATGCCCGTACATCTTTTAGACAAAGTCGGCTATAGACTCATTCTAGTGCATCGTTCAAATAAAATTAAGCATAGATTCACTCTAATATTCTTTTGGATAAATTCAGTCATATACTCATTCTGATATTCCTATCAACAGTTACTCTGGATAGAATCTATAAGCCCATCTCCGACGACATCCCGTCACTCTCCAAATAGAATCTTTAAGCCCATTCTCGATATAATCAACCAACAGTGTTACTTTGTGCACGTGCGAGTGCAAATTTCTAGGCACTTAAGTGTTCAATCCTCTTCCACCTTCAGACTGCAAACGACGAGCATGCCAATCTAACTCTTCAAGCTTAAGAAGATTGAACAGGGGAAACTGTTGTACCCCAAAATTTTTCCTTTCATTTTCAAATCAAATTATTTCAAGAGGTCTCCTCATCTTCCTTGGGTTCTCAATTGCTCAAGATTACTCAAAGAATTGACCAGACAAGTCTTCTCCTAAGAAATTAGCCTACAACTAGGATTTTGCTTTTCTCATAGGAAATTGTACTTCTAATTCCTCAAATGGTTTTCATGACTCCTCATAGGTCTTCAAGAGTTCTCATATGAAGTTTCATGCCTTGTATCACAAGCTTGCTCAGTCAATTGCTCAGATGATGGAAAATCAACTATATTGGATAAAAAGCCAATTATGGTCAACATATAGTCAAACTTCAAGATTTTTGGTCAACATCAACATTTTGAAGTTACATTCATAATTTTATCAAGGTTTTATCACGATTCCTTAAGAAAAAACCTCAAATCATCAAAAGTCAAAAGTTGCCAAATTAGGGTTTCCTTAGGAGAAGTGAACTGAAGTTTGACCAAGCATAAGTTTCACATGCTTCATCATTTTTCCCTAACCAAAGCTCATTTTGAATGAAATTCAACTCTCTACAACTTTGTCTCTCTAAGCTGAAGTCCAAAAATGCTTCATCTGAGAGATATGGGCCAATACATTACAGTCATTTCAAAAGTCAACAAAAAGACACTTTTTGCCAAGGAAACTTACATCAAGATAAAGTCTTCAAAAGCAAAAATGATTAACATAGATATTGTAGAGGACATATTTATATTTCCAAAACGTTTAAGATCATGTTCAAATAATGAAAATTGAGAGAGATATGATTGGTGCAAGTGGATCAATTTTTGAGGAATGCATGAAGCTTCAATTGGACAAATTTGAATTTTTTGAGCTAGTAAGCCTAAGTTTTTAGGTCCAAACATGCTTATAACATGTTAGAGGACTTTTAAGTAAATTGACACAATTATATTGTTTTTATTATTTTTTCAATTTTTATTTGATTTTTACAAAAGAATTAAAATAAAATATTCAATAAATAAACCAAATGCATATGGGCTTAGTTTTGGATCAAGCTGAGGCCCAAAAAACACATAGTAAACATGCCAAAACCGTGTGGCACACTTATGGAAGCTTAGTCTCTTGGTTTTGGAAATATTTCAATGTGTTTTCTTTGCGTTGAATTGTGACATAATGATACAAGATCCTTCCCTTGTTTTGATCCATTTTATTCCTCTATAAATACATGCAACACTCAAGTGCAAAAGGACACATTAAAAAGCTGCCTCAAACACTCTCCTAAAATTTCTCAAATTTTTAAAGAACTAGGGCAAAAGCAAACCCTTATCTCCAGCCATTGTCAGTAGATTTCAAGTATCAAATCACCTTCTTGAGACCCTCAGGAGTTGATCCAAGTCCATAGCCAAGCCTCTCAACCACAAAATCGCGATATCTCATCAAGTCCAATTGGTAAACATTCTTGCAATTAGATTTTATATTTCATGCGCTATTAACTTTTTTTGATTGCTCAAATATGTTCAGGAAGAAGTTTGGAACAGGTTAAAAACATCACATGAGGCTTATAACGTGAGGATCATGGTTAGCAATTTATGAACCGTGATAGTGCTTTTTCTTTAAAACTCAATCTATAGGGACTTATAGCCAAAACTAAGCCCATATTTGGATTCAGGAGGGTAAATTAGTGGTTTAGGATATTTCTAGACGATTAATGTTTTGATTTTGCAGGTATTGGAAGAAACAGGTCACCAGAGAAGATGACCAGAGCTAGGGCCTCGGCGTCTCTCCGGTCAATGCAATCAGGTATATATTATATATTATTGGATTCAATTCTATAAGCGGACGTATAACCTCCCACAAAGTAAAGCGAGTGTGACAAAGGCCATAGTATACCTGGGCACGGGTCCGATCCCATCCCCTATAATTTTATTTTCACATGTTTTCTTGTTTACAGATCCTACGTGAGCCAGTACAATATGCTCACCATACGTCTCACCTCATCACCATCAAATATCCACATGATCAAATCTGACGCCCCTGATCTACTGGCCCACATTGAGCCCTCCCTGGATACCACACTGGATTACGTAGGTATCATGGGCTTGCTATTTAGGCCTAGCGAATTTCTTCTCCACACCCCCCCAGATTTACTTCTTTCAGGCCCAATCTTTTCTTTTACTCTTTATAGTTTCTTTTTTTTACTTTTATTTTTTTCATCTAATTAAAATACAAAAAATTAATTTTATTTTAAAAAATAATAATTTGACTTAGGTTTTTTTTTGTTAATTAATTTGTATTAAAAATAATTAGACATTAGGTTTTTTTTTATAATTAACTTATTTTCCTAAAAAGAGAAATTAGAAATAATTAGGTTTTAATTATTTTATCACCACTTTAATTTTTTTCTATAAATTAAACATCTAATCTTTTTCAATTAAAAAATCACAAAGCAATTTCCTTTCCCGTTTGTCTTTATTGTACGATCTTTGTGAACCTTATTATTTCCGCATTATTTTTCCCAATTTATGCAACTGCTAATGGGTTGTAATAGTTTTAATTATGGTTTACTATTTTCCCCCCTATTTTATGGTTTGTACCCCCTTTCCCGAGCCTTGTGTAGAGGTAGAAATATTGAGACCAAGTCATTGGATTGACTTGATTCGCACAGATCAAAATGAAAATCGCCATCGTGCTTTCTTTTTTCCAAAGGAATGGGAAAAGATTGAATAACCCAAAAGAGGGGGAGAGAATCTAAATTCGATGGTTGGTTATGCAAAAGGAAGGTATTAGCACACTAAACATCTATGGTACTCCACAAGAACCTCTTGGAAAATCTGTGTATTTTGTCTATAAAAGTTTTATAAAAAGAATAGATGGTTGAGGTGAGAATATAAATATTTTTTATAATTTTTGCACCCGCCACGGTTGCAAAACTTTAGTGCCTACGTACCACCTTCCGTGTAATAGGGAGTTAGGGTACTCGTAGTTCACCTTTAAAAATTGTAAAACACAAGTATATTGGTTAATTTTAAGAGACGAGATACCATTGTCTTATCCGAGTGGAAAACATACTTACTACCCTCGATTATGAGAAAGAAGAATTTGTGTCATCTCAAAGTGGAGGATATAGCTTGGATTTTAAATCAACAAAGCCTCGCTCAACACCCAAGTGGAAAATATCTCACTTCACTACATATCGTAGAAGTACAGTAGCTCGCATTACTACAAGGATTGACAAGAGTCTAATCTTTTTGAGAAATGTTTTTAGTAAAAATCTAAAATGACAAAATGGTTTGAATGAGGTTGATTGAATTTTAGTCTTCTCACAAAAATGTCAAAGTATTCTTAAATTGATTAAAGTTTGATGAAGAAAATATTTTTGAAAATACATGGACCTAAGTCCAACTTTATTACGAAAGCGGTTCAAGTTTAGAAATAAGAAGAATTTTTATAAGGAGGGAGAAGATTTTTTAAATTAAAGAAGATGGGAGGAGATGAAGAGACTATCCTAATCCATAAGGTAAAAGTCAGGGACAAGAACCGTCTAACCAACAAGAAGCAAACACTTGACACAATGAGTCAATGTAAAAGTCCCATCCTTTGGATTTGAAACCAAACAAGCAAAGATAATAAACCTCTTAAGAAAACCAAGCTTCAATTGCATTAATTCTTCACAAAAATTGGGAAGAGTGACAGATGTATATAAATGAATTCCCGATCACAAACAAAGCATGTAATCACAATAACCTGTACACAAAGCAAACAAACAACCCAATGTCTTGGGGTAAACCCCTAGAGCTCCAGACAAAATAAAAGTTAAGGTCAGAAGTTATCAAGGTAGGTCAAGGTCTCTAATCCTAAGTCCAAGAAGTCCTCCACTCCATAATGCCAAGGATAGTAACCAAATAGTCCAAGTAACATTTAAGTTTTTTATGGTTCAAGTTGATTATTAAGTATCTTCAAAAAAAGAAATGAAGAGCTCAAGTGAGCACAAAAAAAATGACATAAAAGTAAATGCTCAAGTGAGAAAACATGAAAATAGCATGAAATGTAAATGCTAAAATAAATGTGCTTAAAGTAAACATCATAAGGTAAAGACATAAGATAAATTAAATTGTTAGAAATTAGAGGTTAGTTGAATGACCATCTTGAAACATGCATTTGAAACTCATTAGAAGATTGATAAAATCAAAGCCTCTCAACAAAAAATTTCATTTGCTTTTTGTCAAGTATATCATTCATTTAAAATTCTCAAGGCAACAATAAATGACCAATGATGTTTAAGTGATTCACTTGGACCAAAGCTTATGAAGATTCATTAGAGGATTGATAAGACCAAAGCCTCCTAACAATGAATCTCAAGGTTATTGAATCAAAGTATTCAAATTAACATACTTGGGCTTACAAACATGGGTTTGGGCCATGAATGATCATTTCTCGAATCGGGATAAAATTTAGCGCTATGTTAAGCAATTGTAAGTGGACTTATATAGAAGTCGCACCTATCTTGAGGCCAGTCAATATCAATCTATGTACCATATGTTTTGAGAAATGATATGTAAATTATTCTCCAATAACATTTAGTACAAAAAGAAGAGGATAAGATGAAGAGGGAAGGGATAAGAATTAAACCACATTTGTACCAAAGAATTTAATCAAGCTATTATTAAAATCATTCATCCATCATTTTTTGGAGTTAAACTAAACACCATGGATCCAATGATGTTAAAAAAGCTCATGATTCAAATCTCATAGTCCAAGATCAACCATAATATATACAAAATAAAATTGTATTTTAAAAATAAAGAAAAATATTTTTTAAAATGGTTTTTTAAATGAAAATAAAGTGAAAAATAACAACTATATTCAAAACATCCAAGAAAAAATCAATAAAACCATAGAAAAATCATAAATAAACTCAAATATTTTTATAAAATTTTTGGTATTTTTCTAAAGTCAACAACTATTTTTAAAATTAAAAAGAAATAGGAAAAATAAACCAAAAATTGTGAAAAATAGTAAAGTCAGAAATAAAAATAAAATGAGGTCATCAATATTTGTCAAAAGGTCATTGGATCCTTCAATATTTTTTTAGAATTTAAAAATTAATAAAAGTATTTTTAAACATTTATGACAACTCAAATAAAGTGAAAATTTATAAAAAAATATCAAAACACAAAATAAAATTGTGAAAAAATAATAATCAGAAAGAGAAAAATTAAAAGTATTTTTAAGATTTTTTTTTGGATTTTTTGAAGTTAAATAAATTTTCTATGAAATTTTTAAATTTAAAACAATTAAATATAAAAATCAGAAATAAAAAATAAATTCAAAAAAATATAGACCAATGGATGAGAGTCAAAACGTGATAGTAAGCTAATCCAATGGATCAGACGCGTTGTGCATATCATGGTCCTCAGGAAATAACACATGGAATCATTTATTAAAATCATATTTGAAAAAATGCGTGGCACGATATCATTGGTTGAGAGATGACACGTTGGTAATCTTCGACTTCCAGCCACACGAATTGCAGGTCTTTGAAATGGTAAAATTAGAGCTCAAGACCGGTACCATTCGCTTCGTCTCTTCAATATGATTCCAATGGTACCCTTGCGAAAAATTTATGTAAGGTGTATCTCAGTCATTTTGGATGGAAATATTTGAAAAGGGATTTTAAATTTCATGGCCAAATCTCACTTCTAGTTGAAAATAAATGTTACGACTAGAATTAGAATGATGAGAGCTTCATAACAGTATCCAAGTTTGAGAGAATTGGTGAAGGAATCTACATATTGAAGTTCAAATGCAGAGCTCTGAAACTTGTCTTAGCTAGCACAATTTAGGAAGTCTTAGAGCTCGGTTCTTCTTCTGTTAGCTTCGGTGAGGTTCAAGGGTGATGAATTGATAAAGAAAATGGATTGAAGAAAGTTGTAAAAGCAAATTCTAAGTTGCATAAAAGTGAGTTCAAAAGGAAGTTTGACAAGGTGATTCTGGCTCTCTAAGCTTGAGAAAATGAACGAGGTATGACACTCTATTTATAGAGAAGCTATTGGAATGCTTAAGCGTGTGAAATGATGAAGTTTGGAGGGAAATTGTGTGAATTTTCAAACATAAAAAGTGTGACTTCTATTTTGCTCAAAACTCAACTAAATCTTGTGTTTAAATGTGCTAATCACTTCTGTAAGTTCATTAAACATGATTAAGAGTAAAAACATGCAGAAATTTTGTGTTTAGAGGCCAAATCAAGGATTTCAAATTCTGACTTTGGAGAAAACTTCAATTTCAAGGTACCATATTGAAATCGATGGTGTGCACGATTTAGGAAACTTTGAGACTTGATTCTTGATGCATTGGAATGATGAGATCACCAACTTTACAATGTGCAAGGAATGGAATCAAACGGATCCTTGAGCTGAAAGTTGTGATGATTCAAAGTTGAGAAAAAGAGGTAGACTTTTGTACTTAGAAAATTTCTAAGTTTTTTTCTTCAAAAGTGACCTATAATGTCTTGCATCCAAACATGGCCTTCCACTTGAAATTTTCTCTTGACCAAAAAAGATGGCATGAAGTAGATCTCTTGAATGACATTTTGAGACATAAAACATTGAAAATCTCCAAAAAAATGAGAAAGTTATGACTTGGTGAAGTTGGTAAAAACATTTATGAAATGACCTATAATATTTTGCATCCTTAGGGAATCTTTCATCCATTTTCAATCTTTGTAAATAAAAGAAAATTTGAATTTCACATATTTAAGATCATTATGGAAAAAGAATAGGCTCAAGGAGATAAAAATTGACCAAGTTATGATCTTTTGAAGTCACATAAGGGATTTTGATGGCTTATCTAGAGGACTTGTAATCTTTCTTCATCATTAGGTATCTTCCACACAAAATTTTCTTGAAACTTTTGAAGTGATTTATTGATAACTCTTTGAATAGAAGCATGTTTTTTGAATCACTCAAAAATATCAAGATATGAGTAAGATATAGCCCTTAGAAGTTCAAAACCCTAGCTCCTAGAGCACCAAAATGACTTAGAAACCCCTTTCAATTTTGACAAACTTTTTTGCACAATTACTCTTTCCACGTGAATAGAAGTTTTTGTGACTGGTAATAAGAACCAATAGCAACAAAAACCACTTCCAAATATTAATAATTGATAGAATTATGCACTTGTGATCCAGAAATCAAGAACTTGTCCAATTAGGTCAAACTTCTTCAATCAACCCTTGCATCTTTTGACTTTCTTTGAAAAATTGAGGCATGATGAATCATAGTAGGCATGATCATGATATTACTTTAAAGCATATTCAATGATGAAGCTTAAACCTCAATGAAGCTTTGTTGAAGAAGGCATGGAAATAAACTCATGAACCTATGAATTGACCTGATGAAATATGTTGTGCCCTCACCTATAGGATCATCAATTAGAGCAAACATTCATTGTATTTATTAGTTAAAAGTTAATCAATACAAAACTAACATGATCACAATATACAAATCATGGTGTTTGGTGATTCCTCATAAGCAAACCTAGAGATAGGGAGAAGAACCAAGCCCTAATGTGACCTTGTTGCATTGTGATTGTATGAGATGATAGAGGAATCTTATGGGCAAAAATTAGGGTACAACATCTTCCCTTATTTAAGTGTCTTCTATCCGGAGATGCGAAGGTTAAAATCTTCGTGTCGACACGATTGAAGATACTTAAATATAAAATAAGCCCTATTTTTTGCCCTAAGATTTCCATGCAATGCTTATGATTATGAATGCAAATGAACAAATCCAAAAAAAGTGACACCAAATACCACTAGGGATGTAGCAAATAAAAATAGGGATCAAAAGAAAAACCCGACCTGGAAAATAAATCACAGGCGAACAAGAGACCCGACTCTATTGGGTTAAAGCCCAAAGAGGAGATAAGGCGTCATCAACTAAAAGATTGAGGAGAGAAAGTAAAGGATAAAAATAATCGACAAATGACTGCGAACTATCCACTCATTAAGGAGATGGAAAAAAATTTGCATCGACCCACCAGGAAAAGAAGTGGTAAGATAATACTGGGAAATACCAATATTAGGGTAAGTATCCAGTACTCACGACTGGAAACAAATGAACTTCTTCAGAGTAATAGAATCTCAGCGATGAACTATCTCCCATAATGACGACACTACCATTCATCAGAAAAAGATCTCCACAACAAACTACCTTCCATAATGACAAGGCTACCATTCATTGGAGTAACAAATCTCAACAACGAACTACCTTCCATGCTAACAAGGCTACCATTCATTGGTGTAACAAATCTCAACAAAAAACTACCTTCCATAATGACAAGGCTACCATTCATTGGAGTAACAAATCTCAACAATGAACTACCTTCCATAATGATAAGGCTATCATTCATTGGAGTAACAAATTTAAACAATGAAATACCTTCCATAATGACAAGGTTATAATTCATTGGAGTAACAAATCTCAATAATGAACTACCTTCCATAATGACAAGGCGACCATTCATTGGAGTAACAAATTTCAACAACGAACTACCTTCCATAATGACAAGGCTACCATTCATTGGAGTAACAAATTTCAACAACTTGCTACCTTCCACACTTACAAAGCTACCATTCATTGGAGTAACAAATCTAAACAATGAACTACCTTCCATAATGACAAGGCTACCATTCATTGGAGTAACAAATCTCAACAACGAACTACCTTCCATAATGACAAGGCTACCATTCATTGGAGTAACAAATCTGAATCCTCTCTGGGAACTGACATATTTAATAGGGAAGTACATGTTGCTCAAATAAAGAGACCTGCCATTTGTTGTTATGAGAAGGAACTTCCATAATGATTTCCTGGAGAAACTAATGGGACTTCCTGGGGAAATGTCAATATATTCCTGTTGAGGAGATAAAATATTCATGTGCAAAATAAATGTACATTCTCAAACTAGGGTCAAAGCTTGTTGAAATCAAAATAATAATATTGCTGGGGACCATAGATTTAAAACAGAACTAAACCAGAATGAATTAGTCAACCAAAATAACACCTCATGAGAAATAAACTCAAGAGGGAACCACTTTCTCTCCAAACAAAGAGCTGTACAGGAAGGCTAAAGAAAAAAATTTCCACAAGGGATAACTCAGTGGGAAAATTGAAAGGATATACACTTTCTGCTTAAGGTTGACACTCTATTGGAGAGATGATAACACAACTCTGAAACAGGGTAATATTTCAAAAATATATTAATAAATGCAAATGAGTAATGATTTTGCTAAATTCAGCTAATGTATGATGTATGTATGAATGTATGAATGTTACCATGTATATGCTAACAAAAAAGACATATAACACTTGGGATAACAAGACAAAACCAACTTAGGGTATAGTCAATACTCGGCTAAATCACATCCAAGATTAAAATTGCATAAGAAAGTAAGCACCAACCGAGGAAACAAAATCCTATTTCGCGGCTTAACTTCATTGGGAAGGAACATAATCTGAAAATAATCAAATCATAACAATAAATAACTACAGATAAAGGGATATAACAGCTTCCTCCAGACTTCACCGCGGAATAACACACAGACTTCAACGGGGAAAACAAATGTTTTAAGGTCTACACTTCTGTTGGGGATTGCAATACTTATTCCAATAGGGTAGGTGAAAACCACATCATCGAGATATCAACTAAGAATCTCGTACTAACTTCATTGGGGAGGACAAAACCACATCGTCGAGGGGAAACCAAGATACATTCTTTGATACTGAGAGTGATGATTGCAACCACTTCTCTGGGGAGAAAATATGAAACCTCACGGGGATAACAATCTTCAGAGAGATGCGTTATCTCATCTTCACTTGGGGATTTAAGAAGTTAAACATTATAGCAAGAAATCAAACTTATGGGGATTTTAAATCAAACCCATCACTTGGCTGGAGAAAACCCAAAAAGTCGACAACTTCTTCAACACTTCTTATAAAAGACATTTCCCTTGTCTGGTTGCCTGGGAAACAAATATCAACACAAAATGCTAGCACTACAAAAGGCGATGTTTTGCAAATGATTCCAACTCAACACTGAAAAGGGAAGAGACTTCGGTCATGTGAACGAAGACCTTACTAGGAAATCCGGGATAGAGACTTCATACCATGCAAACCCGAAATGAAAATGAACTAAGACTTGACTGTGGGAAAATGGGATCACAAACCCAACACCGCACCATACATCCATTGGTATTATCTTCAATTATCTGTGAAGCATAAGAAGATCATACTCATTCCAACAAAAGTGACCTGAGAGAGCCTTCCTGGGGAATTCAAACTTCCAAAATTTCAAAGTTCGCCCATCCTTGGAATCACTATTTTTGTTATCCTTGAGTCACAAAATCCAAATCAAGAAGTAATTTGTAAATTCTTTTCCAAAAAACAATTTTGTTATTTAATTTGTTTGCTTTGAAAATTACTATCAATAATAAATGAAGTCTTTGTAAGCTAAATAAAATAAGAATTACAAATAATTGGATAAAAGCTCAAATTTTATTAATAGAATTGTAGTCTGCAAATGGCGAGACTCCATAGTTGATTACAAAGTTTGGAAAATGGCAATTGTGATACGGTGGAAGAACTGACTGTTAATACTGGTTTGCGTTTTTTGTTTGCAAAATGTCGCGGTAAGCAAGAGTCGCCATCGACTTTTATTTTATCCAATCAGGAAAAGGAAAAAGAATAAAAAAACCTTTTTCGAGATGTTTCTGAGTACGGGGGGTAGATTATAGAAAGGGAAGGTGTTAGCACCTTTTCTATCCATGGTTTTCCATGGGCTCTTAGGTACTTGCTCATTTTGAAATTGCTTGTGTGTGCTTGTTTTGAAAAGTTTTGTTTTACTTCGTTTTAACCCTTGTTTCTGTCCTCAAGAGTGTTACGAAGTTGTTTATGAAAACTTTGTTTGAAAAGTTTTTGGTGTGAAAAAGTTTGTTTGTTTGAGAAAGTACCTAGGAACTAATCCACCTAGTCAAAAAAGACTGTTCGTTTTCCTTTAGACAATGCTATCCCATTATTGAGAAATAGGTAGCACCGTCGTTGGAGTTTTAAAGGGACGTTCGAAGAGACGAAATGGTCTCTAAAGGAAACCAGTAAGGATACCTTAGCATTTCGAGGGACTGTCATCATATAGGCAACATCGAGGGACAAGATCATTTCTCGTAGGCAACTCGAGGGACGTTAAGGGACTATGATCTTTTTGATGACTTTAGAATTGAGGGTCATTGCTAAGGTATCCCTACGTTCGAGGGACACGACCATTATTTTCGAGGCAGCCGAGTGTGGTAAAACCTAGGAGTGAGCATGTGCGAATGTGCTTGATTTAGTTATATTTATCTTGCAGTTTAGTGATCTAAGATTGATTCGTTAGTCATACACGCCTAAGCTGCTAACAATTATATACAAGCATCCAAAATATAAAAGCGAGAAGGTAAAGGTCCTACGCTATTACAAGGCTTTTGCAGGTACATGATTATCTTGACCGAAAATAAAGATGCGGAATTGAAACCCTAATTACTATTACAAATTCGGAGCAGTTGCAATAATAATAAAAGGAAATCAAAAATGCGCGCGGCGAATTAAATGCGAGAATTAAAGAACCCTAAAAATTTAATTGAAAAAATATTTAGGTTATTATTATTTTTTGAGAAATAATTAATTATGTTATGTACAAATTAAAACCCTAATTGATTTAAATTTTATAAAAAAACAATTAAGTTTCCCTAAATAATTAAACTAATTAATTAATTAAGGAAACAAAATATTTTTTATAAAAAAAAAGATTTTTTAGGTTTTTTTTGATTTTTTTATTTAATAAAAAAATGATTTTTTGGATTATTTTGTAAAAAGAAAATAATTGATAAATCAATAAAAAGTGATAAAAATAGAAAAAGGATAGAGAATGGGCCTATATTAAAGAAATCAGGGGGTGTATGTTGAATTATTCAGGCCCAATAATGCTCAAGCCCAGTCCTGGCGTTAGATTCCATGTGATGCTCTTCCTGATGTCTATGGTAGGCTCTGAGCGTTAGGCGTTGGATCTGGATTGATCATGAATCCATTGGTTGGATATTGTGGTTCATGGTGAGCGCTTGGAGGTGTGATACATAGAACCTGCAATTAAATGTTAAGAAAATAGCAAAACGCTGGGACCTGGGATCGAACCCATGTCCTCCCACTCATACCATGCGCGTTTTACCATTGGGCTACCATGTTTTAGTTGTTAATATAATAACAACAATTAGTAATATATGAAGCAAGGTGGATAGCTGGAAAAACAAAAATGTGCGGGTTATTATTCAAATGGACTAATGGTTGGACACGTTATCATCTTCTTCATAGATTCGTCGTCTTAGGTCCCAGACTTTTACCTACGGCCTGTGTCTGTAACTATAACCCTGCATCTTTCAAAAATCTCAAACAAGTAAGATAAATTAATTCCAAATATACCAATCAACCAGGATTGATCTCGTGATCATGATAGTACTCCTATTTGGCACTGATTTTACCTGTATAATAAAGCCCTAAAACAGTGGACAAAACCCTAATAATGGCAATTCATCATTTACGCATCAAAGTTGGGAATTAAATATACAAAAAGATTCCAGGCATTCATATGAATACGAATATGCAATCAAAACATGTTAACAATGCAAGAATGAAGAGATACGAATTTGGAAGAAGTGACAAACCGTGAGAGTATTATGTAATGATTCATGGAGCTTTGAAGCGTGCAAATGGTCCTGTTAGCTTCAGGAGATATACATGAAGGGATTTTTGGCTTTGAATGGTTTTGAATTGTCCTCTAGATTAGAAATGGGATCCAAACTTTTTGTCAAAATTTTCAGTTTGGTTTTCCTGCTTGCACAACTTCAATCCTTGTTTTTATGCACTGGTTGTATCCTATATATGTATTAGAACTGATTAGGTCAACAAAAACGCATTGTATCTTTGAACATTATTAAGATTGGATTTGATTTTGTTCTTGTATGATATGTTTCCAAAATAGGTCTAATCATGCCAATTTTTGCTTTGCACGATTTGATATGATTTGCCAGCCTAATTGGATTTAATTCCTACAAGAAATCAGATGAAAAATCAATCTTTTGCATTTTTGCAATTTATTTGATTTAATTTGAACTTTAAATAATAAAAAATCAAAATAAAATAAATAATGAAGAAAATAAAGTGTAGATGCTTATTTGGGTCGTGGACCATGTCACAAGGAAGATGAAAGCATGAAAAGTTAGGCCCATTTGACAAAAAATGTATTTTTGAGCACATTTGACTTTTGGCAATTTTGCAAAAATATTCAACTTTAACAAGCCACATCTCTCTTAATTTTGACCCTAGGAGGGTGTTATTTGACTTTTTAGAAAGCTTAGGATGTCCCCTAAACAACCGTTTTGGTTTCATCTCAATTGGATCTTCCATGTTCATGTGAGAAGCTTTGACCCAAAAGGTGGTTTTTGTTGACTTTTTGAAAGGACCTATAATGTCTGAATTTATATCTTTTGACGAGTGCATATTTTGAACTTGTGGGATGAATGTGAGTTGTAGGTAATTGCATCCTCTTAAAAATGAGCCTTGGATGGAAAATTTCTGACAAAGTATGAAGAAGTTATGTTTGGTCAAAGTTTGGTTGACTTTTCCTATGAAACCCTAATTTAGCAACTTTTGGGTTTTGATGAATTTAGGGCATTCCTTGAGGAATCATGATCAACCCTTTATCAAATGATGAATATCACTTAAAAATGTTGATGTTGACCAAAAATCTTGAAGTTTGACTGTATGTGGGCCACAATTGACTTTTGACCTAGTATAGTTGATTTTCAGGCATCTGAGCAGTTGACTGAGCAAACTTCTTGTGCAAAGCATGAAACTTGACATGGATGATATTGAGAACATATTAGTACCATGGAAATCATTTGGGACCTTTGTAGCTCCCACACCCTGATGAGGTACATTGCCTTAGGAGAGAGTTTGTTTGGTCGACTCTTAGGCATCCTTGGGAAAGTTAGGGACATCAATGGGCATGTGTTGAGTAAAATGAGATGGAAAATTTTGGGGTACAATAGCTGCCCCTGTTTAATCTTCTTAAACCTGAGGATGTAGATTGGTTGTCTGCCTTTCGTAATCTGAAGGTGGAAGATGATTGAACACTAGAGTGCCCAGAAATTTGCACTGTGTAGGTAGTATCAGGAATGGGCTTACACATGTCATTTGGAGGAGACGGCGGGAGGTCACCGAAGATGGGCTTAAAATATGCCATCCAGGATGATGACGGAGAGTCGTCGGGGATGGGCTTAAAGATGCCATCCAGAATAATGTTGATTTTATAAGATATTCCTTCAATGAGAATTCTTGTTCCTGTCGTTGAGGAGGAATATGCTGAAGAATGTTGGTCTCTGTCCTGGGAGAAATAGAATTTTATGAGCTTCAGTTATTCGTTACTCTACTGGGAAATCATCTCTTAGTGGAGGAGGTGAAAGTGAACTGCTATCTAGTCGTGCTTCAGGATTTACAATGATTTGTTGAGGATAATAAGATTAACTGCCATCTGGTCGTGCTCCAGGTTTCATAGTGACTTATTGGGAAGATGAGATTACACTTTCTATTTGGTCGTGCTCCAGGCTTTGCAATTTCTCAATTATTATCTGGCCGGGCTCTAGGTTTCAGAAGGAATTAAGTGGTTATCCGGTCGCCTCTGGGTTTCAACTTGAATTTAAGGCATACTAATATCTGGTTGATTTCTAGGCTTCATGGTAGTTGGCCGAGTAAACTGATATTTGGTCGAATTCCAAGCTTTGCAGTACCTCATACTGTTATCTAGTCGTGCTTCAGGTTTCACAGTGTCTCTTGCCGTTATCTGGTCGAATTCCAGTCATTACAACATCTTGTACCATTATCTGGTCGTGCTCCAGGCTTCACAGTTTCTTATACCACTATCTGGTCGATTCCAGGCTTCTTAGTATTTTGGAGAAATCAAGATATTATCCGGTCGATTTCCGGACTTCATAGCTTGAATCTGAGATATACCACTATCTGGTCGATTCCAGACTTCATAGTATCTTGTACTGTTATCTGGTCGATTTCCAGGCTTCACAGTGTGATGGGGAAATTAAGCTATTATCCGATTGATTTTCGGGCTTTATAGCTTGAATTTAAGATATACCACTATCTGGTCGATTCCAGGTTTCGTAGTATTTTGGAGAAATCAAGATATTATCCGGTCGTTTTCTAGGCTTCATAGCTTGAACTGGAATAGAAATCTTAGTACCGATTTGACTGAACTAGGGAAAACTTGTGAGAACTTCAACTGGGAGAGAAATCTTAGTATCGATTTTACTGATCCCGAGAGAGGTCTCAGATTAACTTTGACTGGCATAGAAATCATGGGAATCTTAGCGGCGATTCGGCTGACCCAAACGAAAGTCTTAAAACATCTTTAACTAGAATAGAAACATTAGTGTCGGTTTGACTGAACCAGAAAAATGTTGGAATATCTTCAACTGGAATAGAAACCTTGGTGTCAGTTTGACTGAACTAGAGAAAGTGTTGGAATATCTTCAACTGGAATAGAAACCTTCGTGTCGGTTTTACTGAACCAGAGAAAATTTGTGAGAACTTGATTGCATCTTTCCCTGAAAGGTAAAGAGTTAGTCGTATGTAATGTCATGATGTATGAAATGTATTGAGTAATGATGTTCTCAAAATAAATGAGATTGTGTTGTATAATATGTATGCACATGCCATGATGTATGGATATGCAATGCTATTATGATATTCTCTAGCTGGGGAAATAAATCTTGGACTACTGCTGGAGAGTATAAGGAGTTGAGTTCTTCGTTTCCGCTGGGGATAGTGACCGAAGATGAAGAGCTGAAGATTTTTATCCACTCTGCTTGAGAATATTTTGCCGGAGGAGACTCTGTCTGAGAATAATCCTGCAGGGGAATGACTATGTGAGGGAAGAGAGATAATCTGTTGGAAGATCTGCTGATCTGGAGAAATAAAATCAGCTGGGGATAAACTTCCATTACTGGAGAGAGGAGCTCTGTTAGAGATTTGAGCTTCCTCTGTCAGAGAAATAAACTCTGCTCAGGAGATGGCTTTATAAACTGCTTATGAATATAAAGCTCGGATGGGGAATACAGATATTAGCTTTCTGAAGGAACCTACTGGGAAGTGATTCCTGCTTGGGGATACGGAGGTCGGACCTTGGTTGTCTCAGAACTGTGGGGTATATAGGTATCAGTGGCTTGTATGTGATAGTGACTTCGCTTCCAATTGTCTATGCCCCTTGTACCATGATGGACAGGGTAATTGTCGATTTTTAGGTTTTGTACCAATTTCTTTGAGTTCTTAGTAACTGTCTTTCTGTTTTATATGCAGATATTTGTGAACAGTAATCATATTCAAATGCATATGTCAAGAATAAAACATTGGACGTTTTTGCAAAACAAAACAGAAAAAGGAAAAACAAACAGAGTTTTGTACTAAAAAGATGATTTATATTGATTTGAAATTTTCCTATAACAGGCGTTTTTTACAAGGAGGCTGACGCTCTAGTAAGAGAACGCCTCCGTAAAAATGGAAATTATTACAAAAATTGTGTACAAAAAGAAAACAGTTATGTGAGTGATCCCATTGGGTTTCAATTCTACTATTTCCCCTATGTCTTCGAGCATCTCATCCCTTTGCTGCTTGTCCAAAGCTAACTGGATTGATCGATATCGTTTGAGCTTGATATCTGATTACTGAAGTTTGATCGCAAGGTGATCCAATGGGACATAGTGATACACTTTAATCCCTAACTTTTGCCTGGACCGGCCTTTCGGGTCTTCAGTCCATCGGGATACCCTTTTTTGCCCAAGCCGCCCTTTCGGGTTCTTGACTTGCCGGGTGTACAGATTTTTTCATTTTTTATCCCTAATTTTTGCCCGAACCCTCTTGGTTCGTCGGGATGCCCTTATTTTTACCTAGGTATGTCAACCTAGCGGGTCTTTGTTGTGCATAGTATCTTTTCACTATGTCCGCATTTTGAAAGGGTGTGGAAGGTCGTCACCATCCATGATGGTCAAAATCATGGCTCCACCGAAAAATATATTCTTGATTACAAATGGTCCCTCATAGGTGGGAGTCCATTTTCCCCTAGGATCACCTTGCGGAAATATAATGCGCTTGACTACCAGATCCCCTACTTGATACACTTGTTGTCTGACTTTCTTGTTGAAGGCCTTGATCATCCGTTTATGATACATTTGACCATGGCAGACAATAGTAAGTCTTTTCTCGTCGATTAAGTTCAATTGATCAAGTCGAGTCTAGATCCAATCGTCTTCGCTCAAACCCGCATCCTTTATAATCCGTAGAGAAGGGATCTGGACCTCTATGGGTAGGATAGCCTCCATGCCATATACCAAAGAATAGGGTGTTGCCCCTGTCGACGTACATGCTGAAGTACGGTACCCGTGAAGAGAAAACAGTAACATATCGTGCCAGTCTTTGTATGTCACCATCATCTTCTCTATGATCTTTTTGATATTCTTGTTAGCAGCTTCAACAGCCCCATTCATCTTTGGCTGGTAAGGAGAAGAGTTGTGATGCTGAGTCTTAAACTGTTTACATAGTTTAGTGATCATCGAGTTGTTGAGATTGGTACCATTGTCCGTGATGATTCTCTCGGGGATACCATAATGACAAACCAGGTTATGCTTGATGAACCGTGCCACCACATTTTTAGTAACCGTAGCAAAGGAGGCAGCCTCAACCCACTTCATAAAGTATTCAATGGCCACTAGGATAAATCGATGCTCGTTGGACGCAGTAGGTCTGATCTCTCTGATCATGCCAATGCCCCACATTGCAAAGGTCCAGGGAGCCGTCGAAACCTTCAAGGGAACTGGAGGTACATGCACCTTATCAGCGTAGATTTGGCACTTGTTACAGGTTCGAGAATGTTGATAACAGTCGGCTTCCATAGTGGACCAGTAGTATCTTGCCCGTAGGATCTTCTTTTCCATGTTATATCCATTGGAATGAGTGCCGAAGGTACCTTCATGTAGGTCTGCCATAATCCTCTCTGCTTCGCTCTTGTATACACACCGCAGTAAGGTAGAGTCATGATTACGCTTATAGAGGATTCCATTGCTGAGGAAGAACTTTGCAGCAAACCTTCTCAGGAATTTCTTGTCATTGACAGATGCCCTCTCGGTGTATTCTTGAGCCTCAAGATACCTTTTCACCTCATGAAACCAAGATTTGTCGGCTACCTCCTCAGTATCGATCTCACAACAGTATGCTGGTTCATCCAACCTCTAGATAGTGATTTGGGGAGCTTCATTGTCCCACCTGACATTGAACATTGATGACATAGTAGCTAGCGCGTCCGCTAACTGATTCTCTTCTCGTGGGAAATGTTCAAAGATGATCTCTTCAAAATGCGGCAGCAGTGTTAGTACATACTCTTTGTAAGGAATAAGGTCCGGGTGCTTCGTATCCCACTCGCCTTTGATCTGACTTATCACCAAAGAGGAATCCCCGAATTCACTCAAGAACTTGATCCTTAGGTCAATAGCAGCTCTAAGACCCATAATACATGCTTCATACTCCACCATGTTGTTGGTACAGTTGAAACATAATCGGGCAGTGAACGGAGTATGACAGCCCTTAGGAGATATGATTACAACACCAATACCATTACCCAATGTGTTTTAGGCTCCATCAAAATACATAGACCATCAGGATCCTTCCTCGGGTCCTTCATCTGGTCTAGGTTCTTCACAATCGGTTACCAACATGATATTCTCATCCGGGAACTCGAAATTCATGGACTGGTAGTCGTCCACAGCCTGATGCACCAAATGATCAGCTAACACACTTCCCTTGATTGCTTTTTGGGTTGTGTATTAGATGTCGTACTCGGTTAAGATCATTTTCTATCTTGCTATCCTTCCGGAGAGAGTGGGATTCTCGAAAATGTACTTGATCAGATCCATCTTAGATATCAACAAAGTCGTGTGGGTCAACATATACTGTCTCAGTCGGCGAGTATCCTATGCCAAAGCGCAGCAAGTTCTCTCGAGCAGTGAGTATCATGTTTCACCGTCAGTAAACTTTTTGCTAAGGTAGTATATTGCGTGCTCTTTTCGACCAGACTCGTCATGCTGACCCAGCACACACCCCACTGAATTATCTAGCACTGTTAAGTACATTATCAAAGGTTTTCCTTCAGTCGGAGGCATCATAATAGGAGGCTCTTGGAGATATTGTCTGATTTTGTCAAAGGCTACCTGGAATTCGTCATTCCACTTTACCACTTGATCTTTATTCAGAAGCTTGAAGATCGGCACACAAGTAGCAGTCAGATGTGAAATGAATCGGTCGATACAATTTAGGCGTCCCAAGAAACCTCTAACTTCCTTCTCAGTACGGGGAGCAGGCATCTCTTGTATGGCATTTAATTTTGCGGGGTCCACTTGAATACCTTTGTCACTACCAATGAAACCCAGAAGTTTGCCAGACCTTACCCCGAAGGTGCATTTGTTAGGATTCAACCTCAGCTTGTATGTCTTCAACCTGTCGAACAACTTTTGTAGATGATCCAGGTTCTCCACAATATCAGTATCCAAACCAGGCATTTCTTGGTAAGACCAAGCAAAGATGTCCACATACTCTTCCAACAGTTCAATCAACCTGCTTTTTACATCGGGATGCAGCAATGCTCCAATCTTGACTTCCTTCGAATCTTCCTATGAACCCAAATTAATAGTCTCCAATGGCTCTTTATATGGCTAAATGGCACTTTCCTCGCGCTCGAGCAACCGTGAAATCTCTTATGGAATTTCATCATATTCTTCTTCTTCGGTCACATACACAGGATATTCAAAGTTGGGAGAGGGTGCAGGGTCATTGTATTAAACAAGTTTTTTAATTAATCTGCACATATGATTTATGATTGCTTTTAGAAACTGACACATATATCAAGTGATTATGTAGATTTATTTACATTTATTATTTATTCAAAAAGGGTTTTTTCTTATTACCATTTTTCCAAGAAAAAGCATAAAATAAAAACACAATTTGAGAAACAAAGACAACTTTTATTAATGATTTTAATGGCCAAAGCAAACAGACAAGCCCATACAATATAAACTTTCACCTTAGGTGGAGTGAAAGCTTTGCAAAGATTAACAAAATAAAATTACTTTGAGACATGGATGCAAGTGGGAACATCAATAGTGACCCAGTTCTAGAATCTGACTCCAAGCGTCACTTAGTTTGACATCTCCTGCTCTTCTCCTCCACAATAGCATTGATCCTGGAAATAGTTGGATGAAGGTAACCTCCGTTATGGAAAATATCATGATACTTACTCAGAGCAGTCTTCGGCTTCCTGTTCTCACCTTTATCATTCTTCGTAGAGAATCCCAAACCAACCCTGCTCTTGTTTACCGGTGGATCAAAAATTTGTCCCCATACATTAATAGGGCCATTACGCACAACCTGCTGAGCATCTTTGAATGAAGCCATAGAATTCTCATTCTTCCTTACGTTATCAACGGATAAATACTGGAACTGAGTTCCAACAGCGGCTTCATCTGCTTCCACAACACTGAAATAGGATAAATGAGATATTAATAATGCTTGCTCTCCATTTATGATAACCACTTTTTCTTCACGCAAAAACTTCAACTTCTGGTGCAAAGTCAAAGTGACAGCCCCAACCTCGTGTATCCATGGTCGTCCCAGTAGACAGCTTTAAGCGGGCACAATATCCATGAATTGGAAAGTGATCTAAAAAAGATGTGGCCCTACGTGAATAGGCAGATCCACTTCCCCAATAAGAGACCTCCTTGAGCCATCAAAATCTTTTACCATTATGCCACTTGGGCACATGGGAGCTCCTTGATACTTCAGCTTCATCAGCGTGCTCCTTGGTATGACATTTAAGGTGGACCTATTATCAATCAGTACATTTGATAATTAATCGTTCTTATAGTTTATGGATATACACAGAGCCAGATTTTGATTCCTTCCTTTGTCAGGAAATTCGTCATCATAGAAACTTAGGTTATTATAGGATGTAATATTCCATACTACACTGCTGAATCGGTCCAACGGCATATCACTTTCCACGAAGGCTTGACCCAACACTCTCATTAAATATTCCCTATAGGCAGAAGAATTCATCATCAAGGCTAGAATAGATATTTTTGAAGGAGTCTGCAACAACTTATCTACTATCTTGTAGTCGCTCATTTTGATAATCTTCAATATATCATCCACCTCCTTCTCCAGAGTAGCACCACTGGACTCCCCTTATTCTTTCTTATTTTCAACACTTTCAACAACCTTCTTATCGGAACTAGCATTCCCTCTAATAACAGGTGCGAACACACGACTACTGTGAGTCACTCTACTGGCCTCAGCAATATTCTCGACATTAGACATAGGTTGGATGGGAACTTCCACATCATCCTCTAGAATTGTATCATTGTACTTGCACGGTACGGCTTTGTCTGATTTGTAAGGAACAGGACCCGATAAGAAAATCACCATTAGAGCAACAACTGGATTTCTACAGTATTCAATCTCGACAGAGGTCGAATCATTGAAACAAGGCACAATCACGTTCACCCCTTCTTCCGAAAATTTGGTCATTACAGAATCATAACTAGAGAACATACCTTCATCCGAGGAAAATAATTCATTCGCAAAAGCATATTCATCATCCCACTCAGTATCAGCGAAGCAATCTTCAATCGCATTAATCACATTATAATCATCTCTTTAGCCAGAAACCTTGATGGTACCATTATCCAATAACAGCTGAATACATCTTTTCACAATGGAATAACCTCGAGAATATCTGCAACAAACCCGACAAGATCCACAGTGGTGTTCTACCTGACCATCCATGCGGTAGAAAGTAGCATGCAATTTCACCAAATCATCATTCATATGGTCCACATCAAAGATCCAGAACTCTCCTGGACATCCAAAGACCATGTTCACTTCTTCCTCATATTCTGACCTAGGCCTGATTATATGGATGAGGCCTTCATCCATCATTTCCTGTAAATCAGCCTTTATTTTATCACACCCATGTATGTCAGTATTGCAGATACCACAACCAGCATGGTCATGTGTATAATAACTAAACTCACAAAGGTTGGCATGCATCTTTACCAAATCTCTTTTGAACAAGTTAATATTGAAAATCCAGAAGTCCCCTGGACAACCAAAAACCATGTCGACAACATTTTCTCCTCCGTGCTTTGGCAAAGGATTATCTTTTACATTAGGGACAACATCTTTAAAGGACAAAAGGCCAAATCTCACTGTTTATGTACCTCCAATTTTAGGGGATAACAGTTTTCCACATTGTGCCCTAGTGCACCCTGATGAAAAGCGTGCATCTGATCTGCCTTATAATACCGAGGCAAAGGTGGTGGTATAGCAAGAGGTGGCATGGTCTGAACCAACTTTTGATGAATCAATTTTGGGAGTAACTTTGCATAGCTCATGGGGATAGAGTTAAATGCCTCTCTTCTCTGATTCTGCCCTTGATTTCCTTGAGAGGTAGGTCTTTGATAAGTGATTATGGTCGGAGCCGTATTGACAACTGGAGTTACCGAAGTAACCTGTTGGTGGTGCTGATGATTTCTTCTAGGAGGATTAAACATTGTCTCTTGAGTAACATCATTTTTCTCTCCTTCTTTCTTTTTAACAAACTCGTATGATGGTTTCTCCGCACTGCCGAAATTTTCACCTCTTGTTAAGCGGCCTTCTCTTACAGCTTCTTCCAAACGAACGCCCATACCCACCATCTCGGTAAAATCACTTGGCAACCTCGCCATCATTCTTTTATAATAGAAATCACTTAGAGTTTTCAGAAAAATCTTTGGCATCTCTTTTTCTTCCATTGGAGGAATCAGCTTGGCGGCTACTTCACGCCATCTCTGAGCATATTCCTTAAATGACTCTTTGTCCTTCGGGACCATTTCCCTTAGTTGATCACGATCAGGCGCCATGTCCATATTATATTTTTACTATCTAATAAACGCTTCACCCAAGTCGTTGAAAGTATGAAAAATGGAAATATCTAGGCTCGTGTACCATTTCAATGTTGCACCAGTGAAACTATCTTGGGAAAAAATGAATCAACAAGTGATGATCATCGGTGTGAGTAGACATCCTTCTCACATACATCACTAAGTGAGCATGAGGACAAGTATTTCCCTTGTACTTTTCTAATTCCGGTACTTTGAACTTTGCAGGTATCTTCACATTTGGAACCAAACACAGATCATTCACATTCTGCCCAAATAAGTTTTTTCCTCTGAGGGCCTTCAACTCTTTTTGCATTTTATCAAACTGATCCTGAAAATCGTCCATTCGATCATAGAAGCCCAAGGTTTCACTTGGTGGAGGAATTTGGCAATAAACTTCATCATTATCAAATGATACATCATTCACCGAAGGAGGTGCGACGTAGTGAATCTCCTTTCTAGCAGCAGGAGTAATATGCACCACAGGAGGTGTAGGAGCACCAGCAGCCTGAGCAAGTGGAGCAACTTGATTATCACGATTATAACCTCCTGGCATGAAGTTCTATAGCATTCCCCATGGATAACCCAGAGGCATACGATTCTGAACAACAGTAATTAGAGTAGCAGAAACAGGAATTGTTGGAGCTTCAAAAGTAATTGTTGTCTGTTGAGGTTGAGCAAGTGGTGGCTGATTCTAAGAAGCCACCAATGATTCCATTAAAGCAATAAGATTGGACATACCATCCTTTAGAGCAGTAACCTCTTCGCACAGCTCGCGATTCTCTTGTTCTAGATTATCCATCTTCCTTCTAAAATTGGCTTGAGTATTATACTGGTGAGACAACTTTCTATTGATGTTCAAAAAAGCTCAGTAAGACACCTAGATGTGAACAGAAATGCAAGAAGTATGTACAATATGATGCATGATATGCAATGCACATGATTTATTTTATTATTAATATTTCAATAAACTCAAATATTTATAGACAATTTGCAAATATCAAAGTACTAACACATTTGAAATACTGAAAATCTCATTATAATAACTTCAAAATGGATTATAACTTTTTAGTACAAGTTTCAATAATCCCAAATACAAGATAAGGTAAGAATCTAAGATCCTAAGAAATCAAAGCTAACGAAGATCACTCCACACACTGACTTTTCCTTGTGAGTCTTGCAATCTAAGCCTTCAAATGCTTGTTCTCTTCTCCATACCTCTTAGCGACCTCTTTCCTATCACTAGAGTTTGGAAGTTAGCAACTAGGTCTTGGCTGAACTCTAGAGGAAAATAAATCCTCTTGCCTTTCCATCGTCTCTACAACATGACTCTCAAGAATCTCGATCAGATCATCCTTCTCCTACAGGTATGCTCGGTAGGACACCTCTAAATTTTGTCGCTTATTCTTACAAGCTTCCTTCTCCTGCTGCATCCTGACTAGGGAAAGCTGAAGCTCTTCCACATAATATAATAGGAAAATAGTGGTCTTCACAAACATATCAGGTATGGGTGCTTCACGGGAATACAACATCTTCAACTGGATGCCTCTTGCTTGTACCCACTGAAGATAAGGCTCCAAAGAAACAACCCCTCTAGGTCCTAAGTCCTTCCTGCTTTTCCTGTGAATGTGACGCCAAGCCTTCGCAATCTCTTCTTTAGCTTCCTTATGAACTTATCCCTCTTTAAGGAAGAAACCACTCAGATGAATACTATTTGGCTTATCCCTCATCGAATATCCAAGTTGTGGTCGTGCAAGAACGGGGTTGTAGTTAATTCCTCCCTTTGTACCAAGAAGAGGTACATTGGGGAAACTACCACAAATGTCGACAATCTCTATATCATGGTAAGCCCGATGGTACCAAACAATATCTGAATGAGTGAGGGCCATAATCTTCGGAGCCCAACGAGGCTCCTTCCTGACATCCCAGAAAGCATCAGACCGAGATAAGTGAGAAATAAACCACTGATACAACAAAGGCGTGCCGCAAATGATCATCCCTCCATGATAAGAATCCCGAAGATGAATAGATTAATAAGCATCACCAAATTATGTAGGGATTGGGTTCCCAATCATAAAGATCCTGATGGCATTGATATCTACAAATTTATCGACATTAAGGAATAAGAACAAACCATAACCAAGTAAAGCAAAGATGACCTCAAAAGCAACCGTACTCTTCATCCTAGCAAAGTAGCGAGCTTTATCCAACAAGAACTGAGCGGGAAATCCTCTAATCCCTCCTTTGGTAGTCACGTGGGCTTCAACCTCATACTTCCCCAAATGGATCAAAGCAGCAATCTCATTGGATTTTGGCTCTCCCTCCAAAGCAGTAAAAGGAACACGATCAGTAATAGGTAAACCCAGCAAATAAGAATACTCTTCTAATGTAGGCATCAACTGATAATCAGGGAAAGTAAATCATCGATACATCGGATCATAGAAATGGACTAAAGTCGAGAGAATACCCTCCTTCATCCTGAGCTTCATAAGAGAAATGACGGACCCATACTTCTTTCGAAAATCTTTAGAACTCTCGATCTCGGGAATCAGACTCATCAACTCATCTATCTTGGGATCTTTGAAACTGTACTTCCCAATCTTTCTTTTTCCAAAATCCATAGTCAAAAAGTACCTGAGCTATTCGCAAAGAATCAAATTTTGAGTCCTTTGAAACAAAATGTTTTAAAGGATGCTCATAGGTGCATGAATGCATGATGTAACAATCCGACACAAGATCACAAACATAGGATTCATAGGTTCAACGTCACGAGCATGAGGTCGAAGGTATTATCCATAAGGTATGGTCTAAAAGTTTATTACTTTCCTAACAAGGTTCTAAGAGGTTCCCAGAGTCTACATCCTTCCTTCGGATATTACCAACATCCTGATTTACTCAGTAGATAGCAATATTCACAAGAAAAACTCGTGCGAGCGTAGTATCGCGTGACAATAATTTATGGATTACTTCGTTATAGCTTCTGCACTACACCTAAAAGGCCAAGATTGTTAAAACTTTTAAGGTTCTCAGTTTTAGCAGGCTCCCAGGTCGAAAGCAACACATCTTCCTAATTACTCGGTAAACGACACTACAGTCAAAGGGGCCTCCACTGAGTTAGGGATCTCATGTCTCCTTTTTTGGGATTACTCCCTCAAAGTTAACATGATACCGTCTGTCCTATCTTAAGTTTTCCCAAGTTCGGGTATAGGACCTATGAGAAATCACCAAGCACCCTAAAAACCAGGAAAATCAAGACAAACATATATACAACACATAATATACAACAGATAATAGCATATACACAAATAAACAAAGATAGGCTCAACCCACGTAGGGATGGACGAGCAATAGGTTGATCTGTCCACAATGAAGTCACCATGTTTTCTGTAGCGGTAGAAATATCGAGTCTAAGCCATTGGATTGACTTGACTCGCAAAGATCAAAATAAAAATTGCTACCGTGGTTTATTGTTTCCAAAGTAATGGAAAAAGAGCGAATAACCAAAAAGAGGGAGAGAGAGAGAGAGAGAGAGAGAGAATCTAAGTTCGGGGGTTGGTTATACAAAGGGAAGGTATTAGCACCCTAAACATCTATAGTACTCTGCAGGAACCTCTTTGAAAATATGTGTATTTTGGCTATAAAAGTTGTATAAAAAGAATAGATGGTGGAGGTGAGAAAAGAAATATTTTTTATAATTTTTGCACCCGTCGCAGTTGCGAACCTTTAGTGCCTACGTACCACCTTCCATGCAATAGGGGATCAGGGTACTCGTAGTTCACCTTTAAAAATTGTAAAACACAAGTGTGTTGGTTACTTTTAAGAGACGAGACATCATCGTCTTATCCGAGTGGAAAACATACTTACTACCCTCGATTATGAGAAAGAGGAATTTGAGTCATCTCAAAATGGAGGATATAGCTTGGATTTTAAAATTAACAAAGCCTCGCTCAACACCCAAGTGGAAAATATCTCACTTCACTACATATCATAGAGGTATAGTAGCTCGCATCTATACAAGGATTGGCAAGAGTCTAATCTTTTTGAGAAAATTTTAGAGTAAAAATCCAAAATGGCAAACTGGTTTGAATGAGATTGATTGACTTTTAGTCTTCTCACAAAAATGTCAAAGTATTGTTAAATTGATTAAAGTTTGATTAAGAAAATATTTTTGAAAATACATGGACCTAAGTCCAAGTTTATTACGAAAGTGGTTCAAGTTTAGAAACAAGAAGAGTTTTCAAAAGGAGGGAGAAGGTTTTTGAAATTAAAGAAGGTGGGAGGAGATGAAGAGACTATCCTAAAGCATAAGGTAAAATCTAGGGACAAGAATCGTCTAACCAATAAGAAGCCAACACTTGATACAATGAGTCAATGTAGAATTCCCATCCTTTGGATTTGAAACCAAACAAGCAAAGATAATAAACCTCTTAAGAAAACTAAGCTTCAATTGCATTAAGCCTTCAAAAAAATTGGGCAGAGTGACGGCTGTATATAGATGAATTCCTGATCACAAACAAAGCATGTAATCAGAATAACCTGCACACAGAGTAAACAAACAACCCAATGTCTTGCGGGTAAACCCCAAGAGCTCCAGAAAAAATAAAAGTTGAGGTCACAAGGTCTCAAGATAGGTTAAGGTCTCTAATCCTAAGTCCAAGAAGTCTATCACTCCGTAATGCCAAGGATAGTAACCAAATAGTCCAAGTAACGTTAAATTTTTTTATGTTTCAAGTTGATTATTAAGTATCTTCAAAAAAAGGAAATGAAGATCTCAAGTGAGCAAAATAAAAATGACATAAAAGTAAATGCTCAAGTGAGCAAATATGAAAATAGCATGAAATGTGAATGCTAAAATAAATGTGCTTAAAGTAAAGAGCATAAGGTAAAGGCATAAGATAAAGTCAATTGTTAGAAATTAGAGGTTAGTTGAATGACCATCTTGAAACTTGCATTTGAAACTCATTAAAAGATTGATAAAATCAAAGCCTCTCAACAACAAGTTTCATTTTCTTTTTGTCAAGTATATCATTCATTTAAAATTCTCAAGGTAACGATAAATGATCAATGATATTCAAGTGATTCACTTTCACCAAAGTTTATGAAGATTCATTAGATGATTGATAATACCAAAGCCTCATAACAATAAATCTCAAGGTTATTGGATCAAAGGATTCAAATTAACATACTTGGGCTTACAAACATGGGGTTAGGAAATGAATGATCATTTCTCGAATCGAGGCAAAGTTTAGCGCTATGTTAAGCAATCGTAAGTGGACTTATATAGAAGTCGCACCTATTTTGAGGCCGGTCAATAGCAATCTATGTACCATATGTTTTGAGAAACGATATGTAAATCATTCTCCACTAACATTTAGTACAAAAAGAAGAGGATAAGATGAAGAGGGAAAGGATAAGAATTGAACCACATTTGTACCAAAGAATTTAATCACGCTACTATTAAAATCATTCATCCTTTTTTGTGGAGTTAGACTTAACACCATAGATCCAATGATATTAACAAAGCTCATGATCCAAATCTCATAGTCCAAGATCAACCAGAATATATACAAAATAAAATTGTATTTAAAAATAAAGAAAAATATTTTTTAAAATGGTTTTTTAAATGAAAATAAAGGGGAAAATAGCAACTATATTCAAAACATCCAAGAAAAAATAAATGAGACCAAAGAAAATCATAAATGGACTCAAATATTTTTATAATATTTTTGGTAATTTTTTAAAGTCAAAAACTATTTTTAAAATTAAAAGAAATAGGCATAATAAACCAAAAATTGTGAAAAATAGTAAAGTCAGAAATAAAAATAAAATAAGGTCACCAATATTTGTCAAAAGGTCATTGGATCCTTCCATATTTTTTTCAGAATTTAAAAATTAATAAAAGTATTTTTAAACATTTAAAACAACTTAAATAAAGTGAAAAATTATAAAAAATATCATAACACAAAATAAAATTGTGAAAAAATAATAATCAGAAAGAGAAAAATCAAAAGTATTTGTAAGGATTTTTTGAAGTTAAAATGAATTTTCTATAAATTTTTGAAATTTAAAACAATTAAATATAAAAATCAGAAATAAAAAATAAAGTCAAAAAAATATAGACCAATGAATGAGAGTCAAAACACATTAGTAAGCTAATCCAATGAATCATACGGACTGTGCATATCATGGTCCTCAGAAAATAACACATGGAATCATTTATTAAAATCGGATTTGAAAAAATGTGTGGCACGATATCATTGGTTGAGAGATGACACGTTGGACATCTTCAACCTCTAGCCACGCGAATTGTAGGTCTCTGAAGTGGTAAAATTAGGGCTCGAGACCGATACCATTCGCTTCGTCTCTTCAAGACGATTCCAATTATACCCTCGCGAAAAATTTATGTAAGGTGTAGCTCAATCGCTTTGGATGGAAAGATTTGAAAGGGGATTTGAAATTTCATGGCCAAAACTCACTTCCAGTTGAAAATAAATTTTGCAACTAGAATCAGAATGATGAGATCTTCATAACAGTATCAAAGTTTGAAAGAATTGGTGAAGGAATCTACCTATTGAAATTCAAATGCAGAGCTCTAAAACTTGACATAGCTAGCACGACTTAGGAAGTCTTAGAGCTTGGTTCTTCTTCTGTTAGCTTCAGTGAGGTTCAAGGGTGATGAGTTCAGCAAGAAAATGGATTGAGGAAAGTTGTAAAAGAAAATTTGAAGTTGCAGAAAGTGAGTTTAAGAGGAAGTTTGATAGGGTGATTATGGCTCTCTATTTATAGGGAAGCTATTGGAATGCTTAAGCGTGTGAAATGATGAAGTTTGGAGGGAAATCGTATGAAGTTGCAAACATGAAAAGTGTGACTTCTGTTTTGCTCAAAAATCAACCAAACTTGTGTTTCAATGTGCTAATCACTTCTGGAAGTTCATTAAACATGATTAACAGTAAAAATGCGCAGAAATTTTGTGTTTAGAGGCCAAATCAAGTATTTCAAATTCAGACTTTAGAGAAAATTTCAGTTTCAAGGTACTATATTCAAATCATGGGTATGCACGATTTAGGAAACCTTGAGACTTGATTCTTAATGCATTGGAAAGATGAGATCGCCAACTTTACAATATGCAAGGAATAGAATCAAATGGATGCTTGAGCTGAAAGTTGTAATGAGTCAAAGTTGAGAAAAAGAGGTTGACTTTTGTACTTAGAAAATTTGTATATTTTTTTCTTCAAAAGTGACCTTTAATGTCTTGCATCCAAACATGGCCTTCCACTTGAAATTTTCTCTTGACCAAAAAAGATGGCATGAATTAGATCTCTTGAATGACATTTTGAGACTTGAACCGTTTAAAATCTCCAAAAAAATGAGAAAGTTATGACTTGGTGAAGTTGGTAAAAAATTTATGAAATGACCTATAATATTTTGCATCCTTAGGGCATATTCCATCCATTTTCAAACTTTTTACATAAAAGACAAGTTTAAGTTCACATATTTAAGATCATTGTGGAAAAAGAATATGCTCAAGGAGATAAAAATTGACCAAGTTATGATCTTTTGAAGTCACATAAGGGAATTTGATGGCTTATCTAGAGGACTTGTTATCTTTTTTCACCATTAGGTATCTTCCACATAAAATTTTCTTGAAAATTTTGAAGTGATTTATTGATAACCCTTTGAAGAGAAGCATGTTTTTGGAATCACTCAAAATCTCAAGAGAAGAGTAATATATAGTCCTTAGAAGTTCAAAACCCTAGCTCCTAGAGCACCAAAATGACTTAGAATCCCCTTTCAATTTTGACAAACTTTCTTGCATAATTACTCTTTCCATGTGAATAGAAGTTGTTGTGACTGATAATGAGAATCCATAGCAACAAAAACCACTTCCAAATAATAAGAATTGAGATGATTATGCACTTGTGATCCAAAAATCAAGAACTTGTCCAATTAGGTCAAACTTCAATCAACCCTTACATCTTTTGACATTCTTTGACAAATTGAGGCATGATGAATCATAGTAGGACTTATCATGATATTACTTTAAAGCGTCTTCAATGATTAATATTGAACCTCAATGAAGCTTTGTTTAAGAAGGCGTGGAAATAAACTCATGAACCTATGTATTCACCAAATGAAATGTATTGTGCCCTCACCTATAGGATCATCAATTAGAGCAAACATTCATTGTATTTATTAGTTAAAAGTTAATCAATACAAAAAAAACATGATCACAATATACAAATCAAGGTGCATGGTGATTCCTCATAAGCAAACCTAGATATAGGAAGAAGAACCAAACCCTAGTGTTATCTTGTTGCATTGTGATGGTATGAGATGATAGAGGAATCTTAGGGGTAAAAATTGTGGTACAACACCCTGTAATAGCTTAGATTTACTTTCTTCACCTCTAATTTACGCAATTTACCGCTTTTCTTATAACTGTATAGTGACTAGGCATGTATGGCAAGATCTGAAATCAACCGTTAGATAACCATAATCAAGAGAAATAACTGAATTGAATCACTATTCACACACGCACCTCTTGTGTAACCTCACTTGTTTCCTTCAGAAACATGGTCATGTCCCTCGAACATAGGGATACCATTAGCAAAGTCCCTCGGTTAAAGTCATCATAAAGATCATAGTCCCACGATGTCCCTCGAAGTTGCCTACGAGAAATGATCTTGTCCATCGATGTTGCCTATGAAAATATGATGACAGTCCCTTTGAATCGCTAAGGTATCCCTATATGTTTCCTTCAATGACCATAACGACAACCATACGCCTATCCCTTCACATCCAATGGATGGGGCTACCTACTAACTAATGGTGTAGATAGCACCATCCCTAACGGAGAAGGAAAAGGATAACGAAAGACCTTTCAATGGGTAAGATACCCTAATTGCTTGCTCACAAACTAAAATAATTTTTGCACCTCACACTTTCAAAACAACTACTTTCAAACGCTTTATAAACACTCTTGAGGACTGATACAAGGGTTATTATAAAGCATATTGCCTTACATTGGCATTTTCAAAACCTTTTTAAAGCACACACAAAGCAAATTAAATTGAGCTAAGAAATTAAGAGACTGTAGATAACTACGGATGAAAAGGGTGCTAACACCTTCCCTTGTCATAACTTACCCCCCAGACTCATAATCTTAAAAGGTATTTCCTGTTCTTTTCACCTTTCCTTATTGGATAAAAGAAAATTCGATGGTGACTCTTGTTATCCACAACATTTGCGATAAAACACAAAAATAAGTCAGTTCTCCCACCGTGTTACAATGTGTTGTAAAGCTTTAATGTTTTTAAAAGCAAAGTTTATCAAAAATGATGGACGTCTTTTGCAAACAAAACAGAAAAAATAAAAAAAAACAACCGGAATAATTTAGATAAAAAGAACTTTATTGATTGATTGAATTTCCTGTGAATAGGCATTTACATCAGGAAACAATTCATAAAAAGAGGTAATTATGTACAATGCATACAAATGGAGATTGCAGAGATGGCAATGTGAAAGCGGATTTGTTGGGTTCTGACTCTTCTATGAGTCTTATAACCTCGAAGCTCCTTAGTACCTTGCTTTCTGAAAAAGTAATTGGATTGATTTCTTATCCTTCCAAGATAACCAACAGTAACAAAAGAATGATAGTACAGATGCAACACAGATCATAGTCATTCGCTTTAAATCCCTAACTTTTGCCTGGATCACCCTTTCAGATTTTCAATCCACCGAGATACCCATTATTGCCTAAGTTGCCTTTTCAGGTTTTCGACTTAGCGGGTGTACTCAATTTTGTTTTTCATTCTTTTATTCAATATATACCTAATTTTTCCCGAACCTCTTTATTCATTTTTTATTGTTCACTGGAACGCCCTTTTTTTCCTAAGTTGTCGACTTAGCAGGACATTTCATGCTAAGTATTTTTTAACTACATATGTATTGACAGAGTGAGGGAAATCCTCTATGTCCATAGTTGTAAGCATCATGGACCCTCATGAGAAGACTTTCTTGACAACATATAGTCCTTAATTCAGATCCCATTTACCCCGAGCATCTGTATTGTTGGGAGGCAAGATCTTCTTCAGCACGAGGTCACCAGCTTGGAAATTCCAAGGACGCACCTTCTTCAAAATCTTTTTTCGTCCTCTTTTGGTACATTTTCCCGTGACAAATAGCTGTCAATATCTTCTTGTCGATGAGATTCAACTAATCAAGTCTATTATGAACCCATTCAGCTTCTTCCAGTTGTACATCTGTCATAATCCTTAAATAAGGAATCTCCACTTCCGAAGGCTGGACTGCTTCCATGCCGTATACCAGAGAGAATGAGGTTGCCCGAGTCGAAGTGTGCACTTAAGTGAGATAACCATGTAAAGTGAATGTCAACATCTCATGCCAATCCTTATAGCTAACAACCATTTTTTGCACAATCTTCTTAATATTCTTGTTTCCTGCCTCAACAGCGCCATTCATCTTTGGACGATATGGAGAAGAATTGTGATGATTTATTTTGAAATTGTCACACATCTCTTTCATCATCTTATTTTTAAGATTCGATCCATTATCATTAATGATCTTCTCGGGAATCCCATAACAATAAATGATATTCTGCTTGATGAAATGAGTGACCACTTGCTTGGTAACATTGGCATACAATGCAACTTCAACCCATTTGGTGAAGTAATCAATGGTAACCAGAATAAAGAAATTTCCATTGGAAGCACTTGGCTCAATTTTCCAATCATATCAATGCCCCCAAATTGCAAATGGCCAAGGAGAAGTCAAAATATTCAACAGACTGGGCGGCATATGCATTTTGTCGATGTAAATCTGATATTTGTAATAGATTCTAGAGTGATTGTAACAATCATTTTCCATAGTATACCAATAATAACCTGCTCTCAATATTTTCTTGGCCATGGCATGCCCACTGGAATGCGTCCTGAAGGAACCCCCATGGATTTCTTCTATGATCTTATCTGAGGAAAAATTTGGATGCATACTTCCACAAAGTCTTCTTATCAGTTACAGAAGCATCCTCTGGATATTCTTTCGTTTCAAGATATCTTTTGATATCATAAAACCAAGGTTTCTCATCAACCTCTTCTTCTATTTCATAACAGAATGTTGGCTCATCCAACCTCGAGATGGTGATAGAGGGCGCTTTGTTTGCCCATATGAATTTAAACATGGACAACAAAGTAACCAAAGCGCTTACCAGGTTATTATCTTCTCTTGGGATATGATTGAAAGTAATCTCATCTAAGTACAGGATTAACTTCATAACATACTCATGATATAAAATCAAATTAGGCTGATGAGTCTCCCAATCTCTGTTGATCTTACTGATTACAAGAGCATAATCCCCATATACTTCCAAGATCTTGATTCGCAAATCAATAGCAACTTCTAACCCAAAAATACAAGCTCCATACTCATCCATGTTATTAATACAATAAAAACAAATTATACCAGTAAAAGGAGTATGGAAACCTTCGGGAGAGGTAATAACAACACCAGCATTCTAGGAACCATCGAACACCATAGTCCATCACAATCCTTTGAGTCCTTCCTATGGGCCGAGAATATTACAATCCCGTATGTATATGATGTCTTCATCTGGAAACTCAAACTTCATCAGCTGATAATCGTCTTCCACAGGCTAGTGAGCAAGGTCATCTGCCAATATACTACCTTTAATAGCTTTTTGGGTAGTATATTGGATATCATATTCTGTCAAAATCATTTCCCAACAGGTTACTCTTCTCGTGAGAGATGGCTTTTCAAAAATGTGCTTGATTGGATCCATCTTGGATATCAAGGGAGTAGTATGAGTCATTATGTACTGTCTGAGACGCTTTGCTCTCCACGCGAGTGCACAATAAGTCTTTTATAGCAATGAATATCTTGACTCGTAATCAGTGAACTTCTCGCTCAGGTAGTAAATAGAATGTTCCCTCCTACCAGTCTCATCATGTTGACCGGGTACATAGCCCATAGAGTTTTCCAACATTGTCAGATACATTATCAAAGGCCTGCTTTCAACAGGAGGCAAAATAATTAGAGGTTCCTTCAAATACTCTTTTATTTTATCAAATGCCGCTTGGAAATTATCATTCCACCTGATCACTTGATCTTTTTTCAATAGCTTGAATATTGGTTCAAGTTTGGCTGTAAGATGAGAGATGAATATAGCAATGTTGTTCAACCTTCTGAGAAAACCATGAACCTCTTTTTTTGTTCTTGTCTTAGGCATTTCTTGAATTTATTTTATTTTATCAGGATCAACCTCAATTCCTTTTTTTCTTACTACGAAGCCCAATAACTTCCCTGATCTCACCCCGAAGGTGCACTTGTTAGGGTTCAGCCTCAATCTGAATTTCCTCAATCTTTCAAACAATTTCAACAAGTGGGCAAGATGTTCCTCTTCTGTCTGGGATTTGGAAATCATGTCGTCAATGTATACTTCAATCTCTTCATACATCATATCATGAAAGAGAGTGATCATTTCATGTTGATCACTTTGTAACAAAATGTTCCCCAAGGTTTAATAAAAGTAATATTCTCCATGTCTTCTGGTGCCACCTCGATCTGATTATAGCCAGAAAAACCATCCATTAAGGAAAACACTTTAGCTTGAGCAATATTGTCAACCGGAATATCAATATGCGGGAGCGGAAAATCATCTTTAGGGCTTGTTCTGCTCGAGTCCATATAATCCACGCACATTCTCACTTTTCCATCTTTCTCGACACTGGTACAATATTTACAATCCACGGCGGATAAGAGATAACTTTCAAGAAACCCGCGTCAAACTGTTTCTGAACCTCCTTTTTTATCTTCTTAGACATCACGAGATGAGTTCTTCAAAGCTTTTATTTAACCGGAGGATAATTTTCTTTAAGCGACAACTTGTGCATAACAATATTTGTATCCAGCCCAGACATATCTTCATAAGACCGAGCAAATATGTCCATATACTCTCAGAGCATTTCAATCAATCTTCGCTTGACACTGTCTTCTAATGTTGCCCCAATCTTGACTTCTTTTTGGACCGCCTCGGTACCTAAATTGATCACTTCTACAATTTCTTGGTGCGGCTGGATGACCTTTTTTCTCTTGCCTCAACAATCTAGATAGCTCTTTAGGAAGTTCATAATCTTCTACAGCTTGATAGATTGGATTTTCAAAGTCATAATGAGCCATAGCATAATCATTTTCGATAAAATTCGGGATTAGAGGGGGACAATATCCGCATGATTGATGATTTTGTTTTTATTTTAGTTTGAGATTTTAAAAAGAAAAATAAAAACACATTGCCAATTTCTTTTATAAAAAATAAAGAGAAAGACAAGGATCGAAATATTTGAATGCAAAAATACGTCCTTTATTGATGATAATTTTGAAAATGAAAACATTGTGGCCCTACAGCATGATTAGTACATCTTGGGTAGAATGTAGGGTTTATTTCATGATAAAAAGAAAAAGAAAATTACTCTTTATAACGGGTGACTGTGACAATGCCCTCGATAAACCAATTGATAGACTCTTATCCTGAAATAGTAGGACGAAACCATTTATCCATTTCTCAATCACTATCACCTTCCTCGCTCAAAGCATGGGCTTCGTCATGGATAATACCACCACTGAAGAATTGGATCAAAGGGGGAATACCTTGAATCCTCGGAGCGGTAGTCGGAGCGCTTCGTCCAGCCACAAAGCTCAGACCTTTCTTATCTTTCTGCATAGGGAGATCCAACACTCTGTCTCAGCCTTCAGGGTGTACAGATTCTATAACTGCTTGGGCTTATCGGTATGATGCAATGGTGACCTCCAGCTTCTTAACCTCTGGACGAGGAGTTTTAACAACTTGCACAGTTTCAAACGCTTGGCATGGAGTCTCATGTACCTTTCCCTCAATTTCAACATACCGGAAAGTACTCAGATGGCTGAAAATATAGTCCTCTTCACCATAAATGGTGACCACTTTCCCATTCACCAGGAATTTCAGCTTCTAATGCAAGGTAGAAGTCACAGCACCGACACCTTGGATCCACGGGCACCCTAGCAAACAACAGTAGGAAGGATTGATATCCATGATAAAGAATGTCGCATTGAAGACCTGAGGGCCTATCTTTATAGGAAAATCAACTTCACTGAATACAGATCTTTTTGACCTGTCAAAATCCTTAACCACCAATTCGTCGGGCCTCAATATAACCCCTTCATAATCCAGTTTCATGAGAGTGGACTTTTGCAGAACATTGAGGGATGATCCTGTGTCAACCAGAACACAGGTGTTATACCCCAATTTTTTCCCTTAAGATTCCTCTATCATCTCATATCAACTTAATCATATCAAGATCACACTAGGGTTTAGTACTTCTCCCTATATTTAGGTTTGCTCATGAGGGATCACCAAGCACTTTGATTTGCATATTTTGGTTATATTTTTCTTTTGTTGATTAACTTTTAACTAACAAATACAATTAATGTTTGCTCTAAATGATAATACTATAGGTGAGGGAAAAACACACTTCATCAGGTTGATTCATAGGTTCATGAGGTTATTTCCATGCCTTCTTCAACAAAGCTACATTGAAATTTAAGCTTCATCATTGAGAGTGATTTAAAGAAATGTCATGACAAGGTCTACTATGACTCATCATGCTTCAATTGAAAAAGAAAGTCAAAAGATGCAAGGTTTGGTTAAAGAAGTTTGACCTAATTGGACAAGTTCTTGATTCTTTGATCACAAGTGCATAACTCCCTAAATTATAAACATTTGTAATTGGTTATAGTTACTATAGGTTCTTATTATCATCCATAACAACATCTCTTCACATAGCAAAAGTATTTGTACAAGAAATATTTTCAAAATTGAAAGGGGTTCCCAAGCCATTTTGATCCTCTAAGAGTTAGGGTTTTGGACTTCTAAGGGCTATATCTTGTCCATCTTTTGAGATTTTTGAGTGATTCCAAATATATGCTTCTCCTTAAAGGGTTATCAACAAATCACTTCATAAGTTTCAAGAAAATTTTGTGTGAAAGATCAGTAATGATTGAGAAAGATTACTAGCCCTCTAGATAGGCCATCAAATTCCCTTATGTGACTTCAAAAAGTCCTAACTTGATCAATTTTTATCTCCTTGAGCACATTCTTTTTCCACAATGATCTTAAGAGTGTGAACTTCAACTCTTCTTTATCTGAAAAACATGAAAATGGTTAGAAGATGGCTTAAAAGCTCAAAAGATTATAGGTCACCTTATGCATTTTTATCAAATTTAAATGATCATAACTTGTCCAATATTTGGAATTTTTGAGTGATAAAAGTTTCACAATGCTCTTTAAGGAGTCCACTTAAAGGTAGCATCATTGATCAAAGCAAAATTTTGGAATAATACCTTGGTTGGATTCAAAACATTTTAGGTCATTTTTGAAGAAAAACTTAGAATTTTTTATGTATAAAAGTTAGCACCTTTTTTTCTGATTTTGACCAAGCACAACTTCTAGCTCAATCATCCAAATGATATATTTCTTGGCACATTATAAATAATGTTACCTCATCTTTCCAATGCATCAAGAATCAGGTCCTAAGGTTCCCTAAATCGTGCACACCATGAGTTCAAAGTCAACTACTTGAAATTGAATTTTCCTTCCAAGTCAGAATTTGAAATCCATATTTTTCCTTCTAATCACCAGTTTTACACGCATTTTTGATCTAAACATGATTAACCAACATACTCAAACTTATTTAAGCATCAAAACACAATAATAAGATGAGTTTTAGTGGTATTAGAGTCACATTTTCCTCACCATTGGGCTCCACTCATTTTTCCTCCAAAACTCACCATTCCTTCCAATTTTCGATCATATTCAATTCCTCATAAATAGAAGACCTCACTAATCTCATTGGGACAAGCTTTAACAGCTAAAATTACCCTTTTTAGATCCCACGTGAACTCTGAATTTGAATTTCTGATTTCTTTCATTATCACCTCAAAACACTAAAATCTCCATTCAGTTAGCTCCATTGAACTTCTCTTAAGCTAACCATACTCTTACCTTCAAGAATTGTGACCTATTTTGAGCTATAGAAGTCCAGTTTCAGAGAAAGTTTCATCTACTTTGTTCAGGTAGATTTCTTAGTCAAATCAATCTAAATAAAAGACTAATCTACTCTCTCATCCTTCTAATTCTCATGCTTATTACAATTTGTGATTTCATTGAGATTTGAGTGAGATATTCCATAACTTCATGCTCTCTATTATTTCTTCTTTTTTTCAAATCAAGCCTTGCTCAATTTATATAAATTTGGTGTGAGGGTACCATTAAAATCGTCTTTAAGAGAAGAATCTAATGGTACCGGTCTAGTTGGCTAATTTTAAAGTTTGTGGAACCCCAATCTAGGACTTCTGGAGGTTGAAGACGACCTACGTGTCGTGCTTCAACCATTGATGGTGTGACATGTAATTTTTTTGAATCTTATCTAGTGTGTTTGTTTTATCATACGCGCATTTTGAGAGCCCTTGGATCTGATTACTTCCACTAGCCAGACTTCATCCAACGCGCCAGATTTTTAGTTGTTTTTAATTATTAAAAAATGATTCAGTGTAATTTTCAAAGCTAACCATGATATGCACATCGTTCCTGATTCTTTGGATATGTTTACTGGCGTGTTTTCACTCTCATCCAATGGTCCACATTTTTTTGAACTTTATTTTATTTTGTTTTTTACATCAAACTTCTAAAAATCATAAAAAAAAATCATTTCTGGTCCAAAAATTCTGGAAAAAAATCATAAAATTTATTTATTTCATTTCTGACTTGGTGTAATTGTTTAAGAATTTAATTTCACATTTTGCTACTTTTTTTTTTAATTTTTTCTACTTATTTGATTGATTTTAATTAGTTTAAAAATACTTTTCTGTTTTAAAAAGTTACCAAAACTTTTGTAAAAATATTTGAGATCACTTCTGACTTTTCTATGGTCTCTTTTAATTTTTCTTTGATGTTTTGAATATAGTTTGCTATTTTGCCTTTTATTCCTTTTTTTAAAACAATTTAAAAATAACTTTTCTCATTCTATTTTGTTTATTAAATGCAATATTATTTTTATATATATTCTGTTTGATCTTGAAATATGGGATTTTAATCATGAGCTTCATTAACATTATTGGATCTTGGGTGTTGAGTTTAACTCCACCAAAATGGATGAATGATTTTAATGATGGCTTGATTAATTTCTTTGGTTCAAATGTGGAATTCTATTCTTATCCCCTCCCTCTTCGTCTTATCCCATTCTCACTCGTGCTACATGTTGTTAGAGGATGATCTACATATCATTTCTCCAACCATATGGTACATAGATTTTTATTGACCGGCCTCAAAATAGGTGCGACTTCTATATAATTCCACTTACGATTGCTTAACATAGCGCTAAATTTTGTCCCGATTTAAGAAATGATCGTTCGTGGCCCAAACTTATGTTTGCAAGCCCAAGTATGTTTAATTTGAAACCTTTGATCCAATAACCTTGAGGTTCATTGTTAGCAGGCTTTGGTCTTATCAATCCTCTAATGAACCTTCATAAAATTTGGTCTAAGTGAATCATTTAAACATCATTGATCATTTGTTGTTGCCTCAAGAATTTGAAATGAATGATATACTTGACAAAAAACAAATGAAACTTGTTGTTGAGAAGATTTTATTTTATCATTCTTCTAATAAGTTTTCAAATGCAAGTTCCAAGATGGTCATTCAACTAACCTCTAATTTCTAACTCACTAACAATTGACTTTATTTTATGCTTTTACTTTACGTCTTACTTTTACGCACCATTTATTTTAGCATTTATATTTCATGCTATTTTTATCTTTGCTCACTTGAGCATTTATCTTTATGTCGTTTTTATTTTGCTCACTTGTGCTTTCATTTTCTTTTTGAAGATACTTAATAACCAACTTGAACAATAAAAAACTTTAAGATCATATGGACTATTTGGTTACTATCTTTGGCATTATGGAGTTATGGACCTCTTGGACCTAGGATTACAAAACTTGACTATCCTTGAAACCTTGTGACTTCCATTGTTATTTTTTCTGGAGTTCTTTGGGTTTATCCCGAGATATTAGGTTGCTTTTTCTTTGTGTGCAGCTTATTCTGATTATATGCTTTGTCTGTGATTGGGAATTTCTCTGTAAACAACTATTACTCTACCCAAAATTCTTTTTGAAGATTTAATGCATTTGAAGTTTGGCATTTTTAAGAGGTTTAATATCTTTCCTTGTTTGGTTCCAATTCAAAGGATTAGAGTTCTAATTTGACTCATTATGTCTAGTATTGGCTTCTTGTTGGTTAGACAGTTCTTTTTCCTAGCTTTTACTTTATGCCTTAGGATAGTCCCATCATCTCCTCCCATCTTCTTTAATTTCAAAAATCTTCTCCCTCCTTTTCAAAACTCTTCTTGTTTTCTAACTTGAACCGCTTTCATAATAAACTTAGACTTAGGTCAATGCATTTTAAAAAACACTTTCTTAATTAAACTCTAACCAACTTAATCATACTTTGACATTTTTTGTGAGAAGACTAAAAGTCAATCAATCTCATTCAAACCATTTTTCCATTTTGGATTTTTACTTAAACTTTTCTGAAAAGATTAGACTCTTGTCAATCCTTGTAGTGATGTGAGCTAGTATACCTCTATGATATGTAATGAAGTGAGATATTTTCCACTCGGGTGTTTCCTGAGGCTTTGTTGATTTTTAAATCTAAGTTATATCCTCCACTTTGAGATGGCGCAAATTCTCCTTTCTCATAATCGTGGTTAATAAGTATTGTGATCGGTGGGAATGAGAATTGATTGTTTTAGAATGCTGGTTTGCGTTTGCGTTTGTTTTCGTAAAATGTCGTTGTAAGCAAGATTCGCCACCGTCTTTTATTTTATCCAACAAGGAAAGGACAAAAGCACAGAAAAATTCATTTTTGAGATATTTCTCGGGTTCGGGAGGTAGATTACAGAAAGGGAAGGTATTAGCACACTTTCTATCCGTGGTTATCCATGGGCTCTACTTGCTCATTATGTTTTCAAAAGTTTGCTTTTTCTTTGTGATTGTGGGTTTGAAAAGAGTTTTTGTTTTGAAGAGAGTGTAAGTTCGAAAAGTTTTGTTTTGTTTTAAAAGGAGCAAGTACTTAAGAACATCTACCTACTCAAAAAGGAATTAAAATGTGCAAATGTCCTTTAGACATTGTTATCCCACTATTAAGGAGTAGGTAGCACCGTCGTTGGAGTTTTCGGGTCAATTCAATTAAGGGACATGTGGTCACTAAAGAAATGTTAGGAGGCCTTAGCGGTAACCCTAATATCCTAGATCATTTTTCCGAGGCAACCGTTTCGAGGCAAATATGATCTTTGGACAAGAGGGCGACCTCTAAAACTTCCTATACTCAATGACCACGTTCGAGGCAACCAAGTGAGGTGTACCCTAAGAGTGGCATGTGCGAGTGTGTCAATTAGGTTAATTTTTATCTGTACATGTCATGGGTGAGCTACTGTTGATTTTAAGTTAAAGATTGATCTTGTCATGCATTGCCTATTTATCAAACATCTAACAGTTAATATTGTGCGGAAATTAAATTGCGGGAAATTAAATCTAAGCTATTACAAGGCGTCGGGTATTTACATCGCCAAAGACAAACCCTTTAATTTAAATTGCGGAAAATAAATAAAAGCGATAAATAAATAAAGTCCTAATTAAAAAATTATTACATACCAGAAGCAATTACAATATTGGATAAAAATAGGACGCGAGCGAGAAAATTAGACGGCACATTTTTAGGGTTTTGACCCTTTTTTATTAAAGAAAGCATATTTTTTGTTCTTTTGAATTAAATGGAAATTAAATCTAAGTTAATAATTAGTTAAATAATATATTTTTGGATTTTTATATTTAAGGAAATAAAAATAAAATGGTCAAAATTGTTAAAACCTAATATTCTAATTAATTTTAATTTATTGCAAAAAATGTTAAAACTATACCTAATTAAACCTAAATAAATTATGTTAATATTTATTTACAAAAAATAAAATAATGAAATTAGTTTTAATAAATAAAAATATTATATTTTTTTGTTTTCTGATTTTATTAGGAAAATATTAATTATTTTGGTTAGTAATTAATTAAAAAATAATAAAAATAAAACAAGTAAGTGAATAAAAAATAATGAAAAGAAAATAGAGTAAACCAAGGGGTATTGGGCCCAAATAGGGGGTTTGAATGGAAATTGTCTTGCCCAAAACGCTGGCCTGCTTTGACTTTTCCAGTTCCCTACGCGCTTGTTGACTTGGACATATGGTAGTCCTTCACTCCTGGCCACTGGATTAGATCTGAAGCCACTTGGACAATATCTGGATGAGGGCGTATGATGGGTCCTGCTTTGAGCGCTGCATGGAATTGCCTGAAACAAAATAACACAAATGTTTTTGGGGGACCTGGGATTCGAACCCAGGTCCCATTGGTTTTCCACTCACCTGTTTGCCAACTCAACTAGCGCATGCTTTTGTTATTAGAATAAGCAACAAATATTATATGTAAAACAACGCATTAAGCCTGGAATAAAAAAAATAAGCGCCAATAATTTGAACTGGCCAATCAAGCAGGGACACGTCTTCGTCTTCTTCAACGAAGACTGCAATTTTTCCTGCGAATTTTATTCTGCAACAAAATCCGTGGCATCGTCCTATAATGATCTACATGCCATATAAATGCCAATGGAGACCATCACTGCATTCGTCTCTCTTCCCTGATCATCTCTATACCCATCATTAGTCTCAATTTTTCCTATAACTCAAACGCCTAAAAACAACACAAGAAAACCCTAGGTTCGGGCATTGCAATACAGGCTATGAAAATCAAATTGAATAATGCATACATGTTAGAAATTTGATGTTAAGCACAATTGTACAAAAAAATGGCAAAAAGATGCAAGAGAACAGATTTACAATGCCATGTTCAGAGCCATGTTCGTGATGACTTACAAGGCGTTTTAGGCGATGAGAAGGCTTGGTTCTGATTGCTTTCGCTTCAGGGGATTTCCAGCAAGAGAGTTGTGTGGAGATTTGGCTTTAAATCATGCTCTAAGGTGGATTTCAGATTCCAAGTTTTCAATCTTTTTCTCAAACTTTGTCTGGCCGTTACTGCAATGCCTAGGTCGTGTTCTTGCTATGCCTCACTTGTGTGTGTATAAGGGAATGAATTTATGTCAAAACTTGGGCTTGAATCCATAAGAATTGATGAATGGAGATTTGATTTGATCACCATTGATAAGGTTTCCAAATTTACCTCAAATCCAAGATTTTGTGCATGTTTTGACTTGGCACAAGTTTGATTGAGTGTATCATGATATTTGCAAGCTGTAATGATCACAAGAATCTCATTCCATCAATTTTTAGATTTTATTTGGATTAATATTGATTTAAAATGAATTAAATCAATAAAAATTAAATAAAATAGAAAAATAAATGAATGGCCATGAAATTGAATATGGGGCACTTGTATTGTGTGATAAGACCAAATCAAGTGGAAAAAAGTGGGCCCTTTTGTCAAAATTGGAGTTTGGAGGATAGTTGACTTTTGGCAATTTTGGAAAAATGCCCAACTTCAACAATGCATAACTTCTTTAATTTTGAACTTTTGGAAGGGTTCTTGGACTTTTTAGAAACCTTGAGATGTACTATAACCAACCTTTTTGGTCTCATCTCATTTTGATATTCCATGCTCAAGTTATAAGCTTTGGCAAAAAAGGTGTTTTTGTTGACTTTCAAAAATGACCTATAATGTCCAAATTTGTAACTTTTTGTGAGTGGATTTATTGATCTTGGGGTGTGAAGATGGATTGTATGAAATTCCATCCTATTCAAAATGAGCTTTGGATGGGTCATTTCTCATAAAGTATGAGAAAGTTATGCTTGGCAAAGTTGAGTTGACTTTTCGTGCAAAACCCTAATTTAGCAACTTTTGAATCTTGATGAATCTTGAGCAATACTTGATGAATCATGATCAAACCTTGATCAAATTATGAATTATCCTTAAAAATGAGAATGTTGGCAAAAAATCTTGAGGTTTGACTGTATTTGGGTCACAGTTGACTTTTGCCCTAGCATAGTCGATTTTTAGACTTCTTGAGTAATTGACTGACCAAACTTTCTCTGCAAGGCTTGAAATTTGACATGGATGAACTTAAGAACATATTAGGGCATTTGGGAGCACTTGAGGTCATTTGGATGTGAGGACCTTGATGCAACACAAAACCCTAATTTTGAATTGACTGCCTTAGGAGGTGATTTGACTGTCCAATTCTTGAGCCATCTTGAACAATTTGAGATTATTCTTGACATGTCTTGAGAAATATGGGAGGGAAAATTTTGGGGTACAACAGTTTCCCCTGTTCAATTTTCTTAAACCTAAGGATATAGATTGGCTTTCGAGCCTTTCGTGATCCGAATGTGGAAGATAATTGAACACTAGAGTGCCCAGAAATTTGCACTCGCATGGTGTAGTGTCAGCATTGTGATGTCAGGAATGGGCTTACAAATGCCATTTGGAGATTGATGATGGGAGATGGGCTTAAATATGCCATCCGAAGGAGTTTCAATCGCGTAAGAGATTCCTTAGCGAGAGCTTGTATGTCTGTTGTTGAGGGAGATTTCGCTGGGGAATGTTGTTCTTTGTCTTAGGAGAAATAGAACTTTAGGAACTTCGGTCGTCCGTTATTCTACTGGGAAATTGTATCTTTTGAAGAGGTGAGAGTGAACTACTATCAGGTCGTAACCCAGGCTTCATAGTGATAAGACTGACTGTTATCTTGTCGTAATTCAGGCTTTTACAGTGTCTTACTGGGGAGATGAGATTAAACTTGTTATTCGGTCATAATCCAGGCTTTGCAATATCTCACTTCTTATCTGGTCGAAATCCAGGCCCCATAGCAAATCAAGTGGTTATCCGGTCGCATTCGGGCTTCAACTTGAGTTTAGGGCATACTAATATCCGGACGACTCCGGGCTTCTTAGTAACTGTCCATGTAAACTGCTATTTGGTCGGGATCCAAGCTTCACAGTGCCTTGTACTGCTATCTGGTCGTAATCCAGGCTTCACAATGTGTCATACCACTATCTGGTCGAAATCCAGGCTTCGTAGTACTCTTGGTTGCTATCTGGTCGTAATCCAGTCTTCACAACATCTTCTACCATTATCTGGTTGTAATCCAGGCTTTAGAACAAATCAAGTTGTTATCCGGTCGCATCCGGTCTTCCCTTTGACGGTTGGTTTTACTAATATCCAGTCAAATTCGGGCTTCATAGTAACTGGCTGGGTAAAACTGTTATTTGGTCGTAATCCAAGCTTCACAGTGTCCCTTAACGCTATCTGGTCGTAATCCAGGTTTCACGATGTATCATACCACTATCTGGTCGAAATCCAGGCTTCGTAGTACTCTTGGTTGCTATCTGGTCGTAATCCAGTCTTCACAACATCTTCTAACATTATCTGGTCGTAATCCGGGCTTCATGGTCTTGTATTGCTTTCTGGTCGTAATCCAGGCTTCACAATGACTTGCTGAACTATTATTCGGTCGTGATCTGGGCTTCACGGCTTGTTTTTATGATATACCACTATTTGGTCGAATCCAGGCTTCATGGTGCTTACTAAGCTGCTATCCGGTCGTAATCCAGGCTTCACGGTTCATTGGGGAATAAACTATTATCCGGTTGATCTCCGGTCTCCATAGCTTACTTTTGAGATATCACTATCTGGTCATAATCCAGGCTTCGCGGTAGTCTGATATTGTTATCCGGTCATAATCCAGGCTTCACAATATGCTGTAGAAATCAAGATATTATCCGGTCGTACCCGAGTTTCATAACTTGAACTTTGATTGTATTTTTCCTGAAAGGTAAAGGTTAGATGTATGTAATGCATGATATGTATCAGACAATGATGTTCTCAAAATAAATGAGATTGTATGGCATGATGCGTATATGCATGTATCATGATGTATGGACATGTAATGTTTTAGTTGGGGAAAATAAATCCTGGAGCTGCTGGAGGATAAAGTTGAATGCTTCGTTTCCGCTAGGGATGGTGAACGAAGGTGATTGTGAGAATGGCCTGCAGGAAGGAGAGAACTCCATTGGGGAATAAACTGATGAAGAGATTACTCCGAGGGGAATTATTCTGTGGGGAAGAGATGCTCTGCTGAGGATTTTAACGATAAACTCCGCTGGAGATTCCGCTGACAAACTCTGTTGGGGATTTTAATGATGAACTCCGCTGGGGATGGATTACCGTTACTGGTGATACAGAATCGGCTGAGGATTGAACTCCTGTTTGGGGAAAGAAAGAATTTCGCTGGGGATGGTCTTTCAGTTGCAACTTGCTGAGGATAACCCAGTTAGACTCTGGTGGGGATAACCCTCTGAATTTGGCTGGGGAGATCTATTTGCGCCCTGCGGGGGACAAGCTTCCAGAATCTACTGGGGATGATGATTCAACTCTGTTGGGAAAGCTTTTTTAGACTACGCTAGGGAATTGGCTCCGCTGGGGGTATCTTGTATTTTATCGGGGAACATTCTTATACTCTGTTGAGGAATATTAAGACTGTCGGGGATGTTCTTATACTTGCTGGGGAATATCTTTATACTCCGCTGAAAAATATTAAGACCTTTTGGGGATACCAAACCTTTTTAGCGCTTGATGGTGGATTAACTCTACTTGAGGAGAGTATTATTGATTCGTCCGTAGTTGTAAGTCTCAGCTGAAAGAGCTATCATTATTGTCTTACCCTGCGGGGAGTGAAGGTATCTTAGCTATATTCTTCAGTTGTATGCACCTTGGTACCTGGTGGACAGAGCAACTATACAGTTCGGACAATTCTTATGCCCCTGTTTATGATATTACCAGTAATTCATCTTTCGTTTCGCATGTAAATATTTATGATCAGCAATTAATATCAAATGCATATATCAAAAATGAACATTGGACGTTCTTTGCAAAACAAAACAGATAAAGGAAAAACAACTTGAAATTTATGAGAATGAATTTGTATTGATTTTTAAGTTTGGCCTGAAAAATAGGCGTTTTTGTACAAGAGGCTGACGTCCTAGTAAGAGAACGCCACCGAACAAATAGAATTTATACAATTTGTTAAAAGGAAACAAAACAGACATGTGAATAATCCCACTGGGTTCCAACTCTGCTATTTCCTTTATATCTTTAAGAATCTCATCACTTTGCTTCTTAGTTGAAGATGAATCTGATTGATTAGCGCCGTTCGAGCTTGATAGTCGATATCGAAGTCTGGATGCGAGGTGATCCAATGACACATAGTGTTACGCTTTGATCCCTAATTTTTTCCTGGACTACCCTTTCGGGTTTTCAGTCCATCGGGATACCCATTTTTGCCCAAGCCGCCTTTTCAGGTTTTTGACTTACCAGGTGTACAAATTTTTTTCATTTTCATCCCTTATTTTTACCCGAACCCTTTTGGTTCGCCGGGAAGCCCTTATTTTTGCCTAGGCCAGTCAACCTACGGGTCTTTGATTATGCGTAGTATCTTTTTACTATGTCTGCATTGACGGGGTGAGGAAGGTCGTCACCATCCATGGTGGTTAGAATCATAGCTCCTCCTGAGAAAATGTTCTTAACCACAAATGGCCCTTCGTAAGTAGGGGTCCATTTGCCCCTGGGATCACCTTGAGGTAAGATAACATGCTTGATTACCAGATCCCCAACTTGATACTCTTGTCGTATAACTTTCTTGTTAAATGCCTTGATCATCCATTTCTGGTACATCTGACCATGACAAATAGCAGTAAGTCTCTTTTCGTCAATTAGGTTCAGCTGATCAAGCTTGGTCTGAATCCAGTCATCTTCAGTTAAACCTGCATCCTTCATGATCCGAAGAGAGGGTATCTGAACTTCAATGGGCAAGACTTCCTCCATGCCATATACCAAGGAATAGGGTGTTTCCCCTGTTGACGTCCGTGCTGAGGTACGGTACCCATGAAGAGAAAATGGTAACATCTCGTGCCAGTCTTTGTATGTCACTGTCATCTTCTGCACAATCTTCTTAATGTTCTTATTAGCTGCTTCTACAGCCCCATTCATCTTCGGCCGGTAGGGAGAAGAGTTATGATGCTGTATCTTGAATTTCTCGCAGAGCTCAATGATCATCTTGTTGTTAAGATTGGTACCGTTGTCCGTAATGATCCTCTCTGGTACACCGTATCGACAAATCAGATTGTGCTGAATGAAACGTGCCACGACGTTCTTGGTTACGGTAGAAAAGGAAGCTGCTTCAACCCACTTCATAAAGTAATCAATCGCTACCAGGATGAAACGATGCCCGTTGGATGCCGTAGGTCTGATCTCTCCGATCATATCAATGCCCCACATTGCAAAAGGCCAAGGTGCTGTCAAGACGTTCAGAGGAACTGGAGGTATGTGCACCTTATCAGCATAGACCTGGCACTTGTGACATGTCCGAGAATGCTGATAACAGTCGGCTTCCATTGTGGACCAATAATATCCTGCCCGAAGGATTTTCTTTGCCATGGTATGTCCACTGGAATGAGTCCCGAAAGTACCTTCATGTAACTCTGCCATGATCCTTTCTGCTTCATTCTTATCCACACAACGCAGTAAGGTGGAATCATGGTTACGCTTGTAAAGAATGCCATTGCTGATGAAGAACTTCGCCGTGAACCTCCTCAGAAACTTCTTGTCATTAACAGATGCACCCTCGGGGTATTCTTGAGATTTAAGGTACCTCTTCACCTCATGATACCAGGGCTTTCCTGTTACTTCTTCAGTCTCAAGGTCACAGCAATGTGCAGGTTCGTCCAATCTTTCAATAATGATCCGGGGAGCCTCGTTTTCCCAATTGACTTTGAACATAGAAGACATCATAGCTAGCGCGTCCGCCAATTGATTCTCCTCTCTAGGGAAGTGTTCAAAGGTTATCTCCTCGAAATGGGGAAGCAATGTCGACACATACTCCTTATAAGGGATAAGATTCAGGTGTTTCTTATCCCACTCGCATTTGATATGACTGATCACGAGAGAGGAATCTCCGAAGACACTTAGAAACTTAATCCTTAGGTCAATTGCAGCTCGAAGACCCATGATGTACGCTTCATACTCCGCCATGTTGTTGGTGCAGTTGAAACATAATCGGGCGATAAACGGAGTATGAGATCCTTTAGGAGATATGATCACAGCGCCAATGCCATTACCCAAAGCATTCGAAGCTCCATCAAAGTACATAGACCATCGGGATCCTTCCTCAGGTCCTTCATCCGGTCTAGATGTCTCACAATCAGTTATCAACATGATATTCTCGTCCGAGAATTCAAAGTTCATAGACTGGTAATCATCCACTGCCTGATGTGCCAAATGGTCTACCAATACACTTCCCTTGATTGCTTTTTGAGTTGTGTACTGGATGTCATACTCAGTCAAGATCATCTGCCATCTTGCTATTCTTTCGGACAAGGCAGGCTTTTCGAAGATATACTTGATTGGATCCATCTTTGATATCAATAGAGTAGTGTGAGTCAACATATATTGTCTCAGCTGGCGAGCAGCCCATGCCAAAGCGCAGCAAGTTTTCTCGAGCAGTGAGTATCGGGTCTCACAGTCGGTAAACTTTTTGCTAAGGTAATAAATAGCTTGCTCTTTTCGGCCAGACTCGTCATGCTGCCCCAGCACACACCCCATTGAGTTGTCGAGCACAGTTAAGTATAAGATCTGAGGTCTCCCTTCAACTGGTGGCATCAGAATAGGTGGCTCTTGGAGATACTCTTTGATCCTTTCGAAAGAGGCCTGACATTCATCATTCCAATGTACCACTTGATCTTTCTTCAGTAGCTTGAAGATTGGCTCACAAGTAGCAGTTAGGTGTGAGATAAATCGGGCAATGTAGTTCAGTTGTCCCAGAAAGCCCCTGACTTCTTTCTCTGTCTTGGGAGCTTGCATCTCTTGTATGGCTTTCACTTTGGCAGGATCCACTTGAATACCTTTGTCGCTTACAACGAAACCTAACAGCTTACAAGACCTCACCCTGAAGGTGCACTTGTTCGGGTTTAACCTCAGCTTGTACAACTTCAATCTGTCAAAAAGCTTCTGCAGATGGTCAAGGTGTTCTTCCTCGGTCAGGGACCTTGCAATCATATCATCGACGTATACTTCAATCTCATGATGGATCATGTCATGAAACAGAGCAACCATGGCACGCTGATACGTTGCCCCAGCATTCTTCAACCCAAAAGGCATGACCTTGTAGCAAAAGGTACCCCACTGAGTAACAAAGGTCGTTTTCTCCATGTCTTCGGGAGCCATCTTTATCTGATTATAACCGGAGAACCCATCCATAAAGGAGAATACCTTGTGCTGAGCGGTATTGTCAACCAGAACGTCAATGTGAGGTAGAGGGAAGTCATCCTTAGGGCTTGCCCTGTTCAAATCCCTGTAGTCAACACACATTCGGACCTTACCATCTTTCTTCGGCACTGGAACCACATTGGGCAGCCACTGAGGGTAAGAAGTAACTGCTAGGAAACCGGCGTCAAACTGTTTCATAACTTCAGCCTTGATTTTCTCAGACATTTCTGGGCGCATACGGCGAACCTTCTGTTTCACTAGAGGACAGTCTTCCTTGGTAGGCAGGCGATGAACCACAATATGAGTATCCAAACCAGGCATATCTTTGTAATACCAAGCAAAGATCTCAACGTAGTCATGTAGCATCTGAATCAACCGTTGTTTCACATTAGGCTCCAGATTGGCACCAATCTTGACTTCCTTCTTGTCTGCCTCAGTACCCAGATTCATTGTTTCCACTGGCTCTACATGTGGCTGAATAGCCCTCTCTTCCTGGAGTAGCAGTCTTGCAAGTTCACCAGGCACTTCACAATCATCTTCACCTTTGTCTTCGGCTAAGTTGATCGGATTTTCGAAGTCATAACTGGCAGTAGCAGAATCGTTACCAGTGAGATCTAGAGTGGATATGGACCTGTATATGTGAGTGTGTGTAAAATAGCTGTTTTTCAATATATAATAAAGAAAGACAAGGAGCGCAAGATTTGAAATGCAAGAACGTCCAATGCTTTTATTAATGATATATGAAAATGACACACAAAAGCCCTCACAAATGAAGCCACGGTGCCCCGGGTAAGACACCGGGCCATAAAGTTTCAAAACATTGTCTATTACAAATTCAAAACAAAAAGTTTCATTACTGGGTAACAAAAGTAATAGGGATGAAGTCCATTGCTGTCCAGTTGCTTGGTCCACTGTCGGTCGTAGGATAGATCCAGCTGTTGAATTCAGACTCTTCCACATCATCTTCAATGGCATTCACTCTCGAGTTGCTGATGAACACGGGAGGCCTTCCAATTCGTGCATTTCGAACAGCCATTTGAGCTTCTGAAGTGAAACCCAAACCAAACTTGTTAGTCTTCTATGTAAAATCAGGAAGTCAGACCCAACTTGTGCACTCACCCTTCTCAATAACAGCCCGGGCATCTTTTAGGGAAGCCATCTTCATAGGAGAATCTTCAACCACGGTCTCAGCTGATGCCAGTGTCTGGGTGTTGTACCCCAAAATTTTCCCTCCCATATTCTTCAAGGTTTATCAAGAATCATCTTCAAATGGTTCAAGATTTCTCAAGGGTTGCACAGTCAAACATCTCCTAAGGCAGTCAAAATTAGGGTTTTGGTTCTTTCAAGGAATTTGGGGTTTTCAATGGCTCAATCAAGTCTCATATGCCTATACACATTGTCAAGCACCTACATGCCAAGTTTCAAGACTCACAGTCCCAAGTTGCACAGTCAAAAGCCGTATTTGATCTACAGTCAACTGCAGGGATAAAATGGTCATTTTGCAGTCAAAAGTCAGAATTTTTGGTCAACATCTTATTTTGATCCCACAATCATCATTTGATCAAGTCTTGATCATGATTACACAAGCATGGCTCAAAAATCATCAAGGTGCTAAAAGTTACTATTTTTGGACAGTAGAAAAGTCAACTGTATCTTGGCCAGAGCATAACTTTTTCATGGTTCATCAGAAAAATTCCATCCAATGCTCATTTTGAAGGAGATGACATTTCCTACAACTCATATTCACATTCCAAGTCCATGAAATGCTCTCACAAAAAGTTATCAATTTCTACATTATAGGTCAATTTCAAAAGTCAACAAAAATGCACTTTAAGTCAAAGACCATAACTTGATATTGGTAAATCCAAATGACATGGGACCAAAGGCATTGGTTAGAGGACTTCAAGACCTTTCCAAAATGTCCAAGAACATGTTCATATGATCAAAATTGAGCAAGATATGCATTGGAGAAGTTGGGAAATTTTCATGAATTTGCAAAAGTCAACTTTGCTCAAAACACCTCATTTTTGCTAATGGGCCTCAAATTTCTTCTTGAAACTTTATCCAAGGCCTATGCACGACCCATTAAGATTATTTGAATTTGTTTTCTTATTTTTTATTAATTAATTGGATTTTTTATCAATATTAATTCATTTAATTAATTTAAATTGTAGGAAATTCAAAGATATGGTTTTTCAATCTTTTTGTGAAGCGAGAATGACCTAATCATGCTGGAAATTTCGTGTGCAAATCAAAGGGACAAGAATCTCCAAATTTAGCAAGTTTTTCCAATCAAAAAGATTCAAAAATATGTGATTTTCAATCAAATATGCAATCATCAATTCCATGGATTTCTTTGCAAGATTGTGACCTAGTTCTATTCTACTATAAGTACACAACCTAACCCTAATGCCAAATACGTGAATTTGCTGCAAAAAAAGCCATAACCAATTCAAGAAAATTCAAAGAAAACTCAAAACCGTTTTCTGTATTCTAGCACGATTCAAAGCAATTTGTGGATTCTAACACATTGCTGGAAGTGTCAGGGACGTGTAGGAATCAAAACCAAGCCTTAAAGCTACAGGAATCATCATTTAATGTCACACGGTTTGCACATTTTTTTCCAGAATTGCAACTCATTATTCATGCACATTTGACATATTTTGTTGATTGTTTTGTGTTAATAGGAACTGTACATAGCTAATGATGTAGTTTAATTGCATTGAAACGCACAGAATCGCAAGTTACCATTGACAAATTCTAGGGTTCATAAGCCTTCGAATTGGGGCTTTACAGTACAGGAAATATTAGACCCCTTAAGACCCATGGTTGGAACCGTTGCATCCAGACGAACACAAAGCCATACTCGCGAAACATTTATATAAATCCTAGAGCTAATCGCTATTTTTCGTTGTTGTAGGTTGTGGGGGTTAAAAACCCCCGCTATCTAATTTGTTTTTTTACAGGCATAGCGAAGAAGATGAATACGTGGTGATGCATGGTTGGTCTATTCAAAAAGCGGGCGTGTTTGTTTTGCTTTACAGCATATTTACTAATTTTCATATATTATATTCACTTGTTGTTATATTATCAAACGCGTGCAAATGGCTTGGTGGTTGATGCGTTGGCTGGTAATCATTGGGACCTGGGTTCGAATCCCAGGTCCATCCAAAACTCATTTATTTCTTTTCTTAACATGTTCATGTGCAGGATCCCAAAGGCGTTCCACCATATGCCTCCAATCATCCAAGCGCCATGTCGCTGCCAGCATAGATCCAATGGTCCCAAGCTGGATGACCATCATACTCCTGGTCAATGCACGTGCAGACAATTACCAAAGTCAAACTTGGCTGAATAGTTTGTTGGGCCAAAATTGTTTCTTCACCTCCTCTTGGGCCATCACCCCCCCCCCTGGTTTATCATTCTTCTTTTATTTTCTTTTCTTTTTTTTATTTTTCTTTTATTAACTATAATTATTATTATTATTTAATTAACATAATTAATATTTTTCATAATAAAATTAGAAAACATAAAATACAATATTTTTCTTATTATTATTAATTTCACCTTTAATTTATTATTTTGTAAATAAATACTAATAAATTAATTTACTTAATTAGGGTTAATTTTAACTTTTTCTCAATAATTTAAAATAAATTAGAATTAGGATTTTTACTAACTTGTGACTTTTTCTTTATTTTATTTTCCTTAAAACATAAAAAACTTAAAAATACTTTTTTTATTTTAATTAATTAATTAATTAGTTTTAGGTTTAATTTAATGCAAAATAACCAAAAATTCATTCTTTTCTCAAAAAGGGTCAAAACCCTAAGGACTTTCCCGATTCAATTTCTTTTCGCGCATAATATTTTTGATCATATTTATGTAATTGCTCCGAGGATGTAATAGCGTAATTAGGACCCTTTTATCGCTTTCTTTATTTTCTCGCATTTACTTTTCAAGGGTTGCTTTTGGCGATGTAAATACCCGACGCCTTGTAATAGCGTAGGTTTACTTTTCGCAATTTACTTTCCGCACAATTATTAACTGCTATGCATGACAAGACTTGTATGAAATTAAAATCAACTCGTAGCTCACCATAAAATGTGCAAAGATACTATAAATTGAATCCTGACACACTCGCACATGCCACTCCTAGGGTACGCCTCACTTGGTTGCCTCGAGGTGGTCATTGAGTATAGGGTGTTTTAGAGGTCGCCCTCCTGTCTAAAGATCCAGTTGCCTCGAAACGGTTGCCTCGGATAAAAAAGGATCTAGGACATTAGGGTTACCGCTAAGGCGTCCTACTATTGCTTTGGTGGCCACACATGTCCCTATAATCGAATTGACCCGAATAACTCCGACGACGGTGCTACCTACTTCTCAATAGTGGGATAGTACTGTCTAAAGGACATTTACACAGCTTAATTCCTTATGAGTAGGTAGAGGTTCTAAGGTACTTTCTCTTTCAAAACAAAAACAACTTTCGCACTTACACTTTCAAACAAAGTTTTCAAACAAATACTTCATGACACTCTTGAGGACTGATACAAGAGTTAACGAAGTTTTTTTAAACAAACTTTTTCAAAACCCACAAACACAAGAAAAGCAAACATTTTTTAAAACAGAGTGAGCAAGTACCTAAGAGCCCGTGGATAACCACGGATAGAAAGGGTGCTAACACCTTCCCTTTCTATAATCTACCTCCCGAACCGAGAAACATCTCGAAAAGGAATTTTGCTGTGCTTTTGTCCTTTCCTTGTTGGAGAAAATAAAAGACGGTGGCGACTCTTGCTTACCGCGACAATTCGGGAACCAGCATTCCAAAATAGTCAGTTCTATTCCCACCGATCACAGAACTGGAAACTCTGCTGGGGACAGATAATAAGTGAGGTGTACCTTAGGATTAGACCACTCTTGTTTTCAATTATATGCCTTGTTTGCTTTAATATTGTGGGCTTGCATCGGAGTTTCATAGATCCTAACCCGGATCTGGGGAATACCCTTTAGGTAGCAAAAAACTTTGAGGGACTTGTCCGGCGTAGACCGACACGGGTGAAGCAGTAGCTACGTTGGTGTTACACCTTGGTCTGTACCGATATCCCTTGTGTTGGAAAAAGGAGAATATGGGTCTTCTGAGGAGCCATTAAGCACCAACTGACCTTAGAACCTTAAATTGACCAACTTGGCCATAGAACAGTAGCAGTATGCTACACTCATTGAGGCTAAACTCTCGTGATGGTTCCGGCCGCAAGAAAAGATTGTGAAGCTGGAGTTATGACCAATTGAGGGTAGTCAGTGATATTGAGATCCTCTAGAACCCGGTTACTATTTTCTAGGACAGGTCTTAACCAACTGAAACTGAAAGAGGGTAGTACCTAAACATCATGCCGGCCTGAAATCTAAGGGCTCTTTTGTGTGACTTGTGTGCTTTCAAACTTGAACTACTTGCACATACTTGTTATCTGACAACATGGGTTCCTTGCAGGTTTTTGCTTACAGTCCTTATCCAATAATTTGGGCTCATTGCAGGGTTTACTTACATCACTTCATGCATAGCATACCCATCATAACATTGCATACATCCTGCATAAGGACTAACCCATTTCAAGGATCTCAAGGGCTTGTGATGCAGGTCATGATGAACCAAATGCCTAGAAAGGGGCAAAGGGGATTTATTTTCCTCTAGCCAAGGTTGTTCGGAGATCAAAACATGATAACTCGAGTCAGGGGCTATGACCCACTCGATATGGTGAGCCTGACTCTTGAAGAAGGACTCTCAACAACATGAAGTTCCTTCAATCAAGCTAACCAAATTCAAATTCTAACAAGTTTCTTTGTTTACCCCGCGAGATCCTTGAAAACATCGCATATATATATATCATACATATCATTGCATAACAGGTCATCCGATACAGGTCTCTCATATTCTCGCTGTTTATTTCAGCAACGGCTCGCCAACAAGACAACCAGGATCTTCATACTCAAGAGACTCAGTTCAGGGAGATCTTCCTAAGCCTATCCAAGGGGCAGGAAGAGTTGATAACACTCCTCATGGGGAATTTGGTCAAGAACAGTCCTGAAGACGATAAGGACGAACGGCTGAAACGTTTGCAAGCTGAGGTAGATACAATGAGAACCCAGATGCTGGGGCTGATGGCTCTTATCCAAGGCTTAGCTCGAGAGCAAGAAGAGTTGAGAACCGTGATCAACCAGCTTCATCAAGACAGACACAACAGTATGAAGCAGATAGTCAAGGCTGAGGATCAAGTCATTAATCAACTTTCGAGAAGTCAAAGGCTTGGTTTGATGAAGAAGGGACCTCTCTAGGGTGCCACTACCTCATAGGTCCAACAACAACCTGACCATAAGCAACGGGCTACTCCGAGGCCGTTTACCAAGCTCAACATGTCGCTGTCCCAAGCTTTGCAACACCTGTTGAACTTGAATCTGGTGACGTTGGTAGAACCTCACCCGAATCCTAAGACTTCTTCACCCAACTACAATCCTGATGCAAGGTGTGCATACCATTCTAACAGCCCGGGGCATGATACTGACGACTATTGGAAGTTGAGGTACAAAATCCAAAACCTGATTGATGAAGGAGCATTGGAGTTCGCACAAGATGGTCAGGCTGAGTTCTTCTACTATCCCTCCAAGGTTCACCATTTGAAATGACAAGTCCTGAGACGAGAAGACTTTTTGTTCATTGGAATTTTCAATTTCTAATTTTCTTTTGATTGTTCAAACATTTACTCATGTCAAACTTTATTACTTTATCAATGCATCGCATATGTCTGTTTTGAATCAATCCATTCGTATTCACTATATTCAAATTGCTTTCATTTTTTGTGATGCTCAACTCTCGAAAAAAAAATCTAAGCCTCTTGAGGTAGGATGACAAAAATGATACCACGATCTTTACAGTATACTTTTGAACCGACTCCGCTGATGAAGTACAGGCATTGTCTCAAATCCTAAACAGTGGAGTTATAAGGAAGATAATCCCTCGTCAACCCCTTTGAGCCAAAGAAGTTGGAGTTTTTCTTTTCACTAATTAAAACCCTTAATTATAACCTGGGGCAAGGTAGTCTTCTCAGTTGATCCAGGTGCACAATGAATGGCATCAAAGGAGTCCTTCCGAAACAAAAGACAGTGATGGTTCCCTATAATCGTCAAGACAGGCAGTCGTTATCTTTCAAAAACCAAAAGCCCAATAAGTCAAAACCTATGAAGGAGACTTACAAAACTGGGGCATCCCGCTGACTGTAATCACAAAAGAAACAGTTCAGGCAAAAAGACAAGGATAACGAAATCAAAAAGAAAGAGGTCCTACAGACTCTCAACAAAAAAAATGATTGCCTATTCAAAATAAAACTTTCAGTATCCGAACCATCACCGGAATATCAGAGCAAAGACTCAAACAAGATCTAATGCATGATTAACTGAGTTTAGGTTTGAAGAACATCACGAAGAGCGGGTGGGTACGAATAAATTTTGAGCCTTTATCCTTTGTTTCTTAAACCGTGAACCAGGCCACGTTATAACCCTTAAAAGTCCTAGCTGAATCATGGGTTAGTTCGAAAGCATACTGTTCCAAAGGTATCCTGACTCTTGTAGGGCTTGCTGTAAAATCTTGAGTTGACATCACATTTTACAAAAAAAAAATCACTTGTTTTATTGAAAACTGCATTTTCAAAAAAAAAACTTCAAGACAAACATAAGCTTTGCATTTTTAAATAACATTGTTTGCATATGACTATTTGTTCAACAACAGAGAAATTCGCACGACGAATATCTAGTGAACAAAAATCTTCTAAAAGGTCACCTCAAGTGGAAGAAGCACTTCCAATCCAGGGGCACGACATGAGCATTGTCCATCATCTGGGGCAGTCAAGTCAAGATTCAAGGAATCTCTCAAAATGCCAAATAGCCAGGGGCAAATCTCCATCTGAATCACTTGGGGCATTGGACATGAATTCCAGCAACGAATCTTGCATGATCAAACGAAGATCTTCTGGTGGTATGGCAACACGACACTACCGACAGTGACAACTCCCTACACTCCGAGAACATGGACATAGTCGAAAAAATACTACGCATAATCAAAGACCCGCTAGGTCGACTAGCCTAGGCAAAAATAAGGGCTTCCCGACGAACCAAAAGGGTTCGGGCAAAAATAAGGGACGAAAATGAAAAATTTGTACACCCGGCAAGTCGAAAACCTGAAAAGGCGGCTTGGGCAAAAATGGGTATCCCGGTGGACTGAAAACCCGAAAGGGCGGTCCAGACAAAAGTTAGGGATCAAAAGCGTACGACTATGTCTCGGCATCTCGTCACTTGCCTACCAGAAGAAGAGTTGTCAAATCGGCAGTTATCAAGACCTCCACAGGTACCTTCTCCCACAGAAGCTAGGGCAATAAGAATTGTCTGAACTGTACAAGCTGCTCTGTCCACCAGGACCAAAGGTAGATTCGGCTGAAGAATTTGACCAAGATACCTTCACTCCCTGCAGAGTAAGACAAGATTCAGCAATACTCTCCCCAAGCAGAGTTGGTCTCCCATCAGCCCTAAAAAAGGCACAGTATCCCCAGCAAGTCGGCAATACTCTCCCCCGAGCAGAGTTAGGCTACTGTCAGCCCCAAAGAAGTTGGGTATCCCCATAAGATCTTAATATTCTCTAGCAGAGTATACAGATATTCCTCAGCAAGCATCCCCGGCAGTCTTAATATAAGATTGTTCCCCGGCGGAATACCAGACACCCCAGTGGAGCCATTCCCCAGTGCAGTCTAAAAAGGTTTCCCCAGGAGAGTTAAACCATTTCCCCAGTAGATTCTGGAAGCTTATCCCCTGCAGAATACAAATATCTCTCCCTAGCCATATTCAGAGGTTATCCCCCACCAGATTCTAACTGGGTTATCCTCAGCAAATTGCAACGGAAAGATCGTCTTCAGCGAAGTTCTTCCTATCCCCAACGGAGTTCATCAAAACTCCAACAAAGCTTATCAACGGAATCCCCAGCGGAGTTATCGTTAAATTCTCAGCGAAGTATCTATTCCCCACAGAGTAGTTCCCCGCAGAATAATCTCTTCGCCAGGTTTATTCCCCAACGGAGTCATCTTCTCCTACTAGTTTATTCTGGCAAACATCTTTGTTCATCATCCCCAGCGGAAACGAAGAACTCTACTCTTCAAACATCAGCCCAGGATTCAACGAACCTCCCGGCATTCGTCAAGGATTTATTTTCCAGGCGAAAATACATTCATAAACATTTCATATTTCATACCTCCTACTTACATACATGATAAAGTGCATACGACACGATCTCATTTATTTTTGAGAACATCATGACATCATGCATTCCATACATCATGACATTGCATACAACTGATGTTTTGCCTTTTCAGGAAAAGGTCAATCAAAAGATATTACCATCACCTTTTGAAGTTCCAGATTCGATACCTGTATCTAGCCAGGGCATATCTGTGAGCGATTGATTGTAGATTCGATACCTGTATCTAGCCAGGAAAGTTATCTGCATGAAGAGATTGAAGATCAACACCTGTAACAGGCCAGGAAATTATATTTCATTCTCAGGTCAGAGGTCTACACCTGTATCCATCCAGGAAATCTATCTCGACCAACCTTTTTAAGTTCCAGATTCGATACCTGTATCTAGCCAGGGCATATCTGTGAGCGATTGATTGTAGATCTATACCTGTATCTAGCCAGGAAAGTATCTGCATGATGAGTTTGAAGATCAACACCTGTATCTAGCCAGGAAATTATCTTTCATTCTCAGGTCAGAGATCTACACCTGTATCCATCCAGGAAAGCTATCTCTACCAACCTTTTGAAGTTCCAGATTCGATACCTGTATCTAGCCAGGGCATATCTGTGGACGATTGATTGTAGATCTATACCTGTATCTAGACAGGAAAGTATTTGCATGAAGAGTTTGAAGATCAACACCTGTAACAGGCCAGGAAATTATCTTTCATTCTCGGGTCAGAGGTCTACACCTGTATCCAGCCAGGAAAGCTATCTCTACCAACCTTTTGAAGTTCCAGATTCGATACCTGTATCTAGCCAGGGCATATCTGTGAGCGATTGATTGTAGATCTATACCTATATCTAGACAGGAAAGTATCTGCATGAAGAGTTTGAAGATCAACACCTGTATCTAGCTAGGAAATTATCTTTCATTCTCAGGTCAGAGATCTACACCTGTATCCATCCAGGAAAGCTATCTCGACCAACCTTTTGAAGTTCCAGATTCGATACCTGTATCTAGCCAGGGCATATCTGTGAGCGATTGATTGTAGATCTATACCTGTATCTAGCCAGGAAAGTATCTGCATGAAGAGTTTTAAGATCAAAACCTGTAACCGGCCAGGAAATTATCTTTCATTCTCAGGTCATAGATCTACACCTGTATCCAGCCAGGAAAGCTATCTCGACCAACCTTTTGAAGTTCCAGATTCGATACCTGTATCTAGCCAGGGCATATCTATGAGCGATTGATTGTAGATATATACCTGTATCTAGCCAGGAAAGTATCTGCATGAAGAGTTTAAAGATCAACACCTGTATCTAGCCAGGAAAGCTATCTCGACCAACCTTTTTTAAGTTCCGGATCAACACCTGTATCTAGCCAGGAAATATCTGTGAGCGATTGATTGAAGATCAATACTTGTATCTAGCCAGGAAAGTATCTACATGAAGAGTTTGAAGATTAACACCTGTAACAGGCCAGGAAATTATCTTTCATTCTCAGGTCAGAGGTCTACACCTGTATCCAGCCAGGAAAGCTATCTCGACCAACCTTTTGAAGTTCCAGATTCGATACCTGTATCTAGCCAGGGCATATCTGTGAGCGATTGATTGTAGATCTATACCTGTATCTAGCCTGGAAAGCATCTACATGAAGAGATTGAAGATCAACACCTGTATCTAGCCAGGAAATTATCTTTCATTCTCAGGTCAGAGATCTACACCTGTATCCATCCAGGAAAGCTATCTCGACCAACCTTTTGAAGTTCCAGATTCGATACCTGTATCTAGCCAGGGCATATCTTTGAGCGATTGATTGTAGATTTATACCTGTATCTAGCCAAGAAAGAATCTGCATGAAGAGTTTGAAGATCAACACCTGTATCCAGCCAGGAAAGCTATCTCGACCAACATTTTGAAGTTCCAGATTCGATACCTGTATCTGGCTAGGGCATATCTGTGAGCGATTGATTGTAGATCTATACTTGTATCTAGCCAGGAAAGTATCTGCATGAAGAAATTGAAGATCAATACCTGTATCTAGCCAGGAAAACTATCTTTCTTTCTCAGGTACGCAAGTTCTCGCTAGAAAATCTCTTACGCGATCAACACCCCTGGATGGCATCTTTAAGCCCATCTCCACTCCTATCCATCATTTCCAAATGGCATCCATAAGCCCATTCCCTACATCACATTGTTGATATTACACTATGCGAGTGCAAATTTCTGGGCACTTTAGTGTTCAATCATCTTCAATCTTCGGATCACGAAAGGCACGCAAGCCAATCTACATCCTCAGGTTTAAGAAGATTGAACAGGGGCAACTGTTGTACCCCAAAATTTTCCCTCCCATATTCTTCAAGGTTTATCAAGAATCATCTTTAAATGGTTCAAGATTTCTCAAGGGTGGCACAGTCAAACATCTCCTAAGGCAGTCAAAATTAGGGTTTTGGTTCTTTCAAGGAATTTGGGGTTTTCAATGGCTCAATCAAGTCTCATATGCCTATACACATTGTCAAGCACCTACGTGCCAAGTTTCAAGACTCACAGTCCCAAGTTGCACAATCAAAAGCCCTATTTGATCTACAGTCAACTACAGGGGTAAAATGGTCATTTTGCAGTCAAAAGTCAGAATTTTTGGTCAACATCTTATTTTGAGCCCACAATCATCATTTTATCAAGTTTTGATCATGATTCCACAAGCATGGCTCAAAAATCATCAAGGTGCAAAAAGTTACTATTTTTGGACAGTAGAAAAGTCAACTGTATCTTGGCCAGAGCATAACTTTTTCATGGTTCATCAGAAAAATTCCATCCAATGCTCATTTTGAAGGGGATGACATTTCCTACAACTCATATTCACATTCCAAGTCCATGAAATACTCTCACAAAAAGTTATCAATTTCTACATTATAGGTCAATTTCAAAAGTCAACAAAAATGCACTTTAAGTCAAAGACCATAACTTGATATTGGTAAATCCAAATGACATGGGACCAAAGGCATTGGTTAGAGGACTTCAAGACCTTTCCAAAATGTCCAAGAACATGTTCATATGATCAAAATTGAGCAAGATATGCATTGGAGAAGTTGGGAAATTTTCATGAATTTGCAAAAGTCAACTTTGCTCAAAACACCTCATTTTTGCTAATGGGCCTCAAATTTCTTCTTGAAACTTTATCCAAGGCCTATGCACGACCCATTAAGATTATTTGAATTTGTTTTCTTATTTTTTATTAATTAATTGGATTTTTTATCAATATTAATTCATTTAATTAATTTAAATTGTAGAAAATTCAAAGATATGGTTTTTCAATCTTTTTGTGAAGCGAGAATGACCTAATCATGCTGGCAATTTCGTGTGCAAATCAAAGGGACAAGAATCTCCAAATTTAGCAAGTTTTTCCAATCAAAAAGATTCAAAAATATGTGATTTTCAATCAAATATGCAATCATCAATTCCATGGATTTCTTTGCAAGATTGTGACCTAATTCTATTCTACTATAAGTACACAACCTAACCCTAATGCCACATATGTGAATTTGCTGCAAAAAAATCCATAACCAATTCAAGAAAATTCAAAGAAAACTCAAAACCGTTTTCTGCATTCTAGCACGATTCAAAGCAATTTGTGGATTCTAACACATTGCTGGAAGTGTCAGGGACAGGTAGGAATCAAAACCAAGCCTTAAAGCTACAGGAATCATCATTTACAGTCACACGGTTTGCACATTTTTTTCAGAATTGCAACTCATTATGCATGCACATTTGACATATTTTGTTGATTGTTTTGTGTTAATAGGAACTGTACAAAGCTAATGATGTAGTTTAATTGCATTGAAACGCACAGAATCGCAAGTTACCATTGACAAATTCTAGGGTTCATAAGCCTTCGAATTGGGGCTTTACAGTACAGGAAAAATTAGACCCCTTAAGACCCATGGTTAGAGCCGTTGCATCCAGACGAACACAAAGCCATACTCGCGAAACATTTATATAAATCCTAGAGCTAATCGCTATTTTTCGTTGTTGTAGGTTATGGGGGTTAAAAACCCCCGCTATCTAATTTGTTTTTTTACAGGCATATCGAAGAAGATGAATATATGGTGATGCATGGTTGGTCTATTCAAAAAGCGCGCGTGTTTGTTTTGCTTTACAACATATTTACTAATTTTCATATATTATATTCACTTGTTGTTATATTATCAAATGTGTGCAAATGGCTTGGTGGTTGATGCGTTGGCTGCTAATCATTGGGACCTGGGTTCGAATCCCAGGTCCACCCAAAACTCATTTATTTCTTTTCTTAACATGTTCATGTGCAGGATCCCAAAGGCGTTCCACCATATGCCTCCAATCATCCAAGCGCCATGTGGCTGCCAGCATAGATCCAATGGTCCCAAGCTAGATGACCATCATACTCCTGGTCAATGCATGTGCAGACAATTACCAAAGTCAAACGTGGCTGAATAGTTTGTTGGGCCAGAATTGCTTCTTCACCTCATATTGGGCCATCACCCCCCCCCCCCCTGGTTTATCATTCTTCTTTTATTTTATTTTATTTTATTTTATTTTTCTTTTATTAACTATAATTATTATTATTATTTAATTAACATAATTAATATTTTTCATAATAAAATCAGAAAACATAAAATACAATATTTTTCTTATTATTATTAATTTCACCTTTAATTTATTATTTTGTAAATAAATACTAATAAATTAATTTAGTTAATTAGGGTTAATTTTAACTTTTTCTCAATAATTTAAAATAAATTAGAATTAGGGTTTTTACTAACTTGTGACTTTTTCTTTATTTTATTTTCCTTAAAACATAAAAAACTTAAAAATACTTTTTTTGTTTTAATTAATTAATTAATTAGTTTTAGGTTTAGTTTAATGCAAAATAACCAAAAATTCATTCTTTTCTCAAAAAGGGTCAAAACCCTAAGGACTTTCCCGATTCAATTTCTTTTCGCGCATAATATTTTTGATCATATTTATGTAATTGCTCCGAGGATGTAATAGCGTAATTAGGACCCTTTTTATCGCTTTCTTTATTTTCTCGCATTTACTTTTCAAGGGTTACTTTTGGCGATGTAAATACCCGACGCCTTGTAATAGCATAGGTTTACTTTCCGCAATTTACTTTCTGCATAATTATTAACTGCTATGCATGACAAGACTTGTATGAAATTAAAATCAACTCGTAGCTCAACATAAAATGTGCAAAGATAATATAAATTGAATCCTGACACACTCGCACATGTCACTCATAGGGTACGCCTCACTTGGTTGCCTCGAGGTGGTCATTGAGTATAGGGTGTTTTAGAGGTCGCCCTCCTGTCTAAAGATCCAGTTGCCTCGAAACAGTTTCCTCGGATGAAAAAGGATCTAGGACATTAGGGTTACCGCTAAGGCGTCCTACTATTGCTTTGGTGACCACACATGTCCCTATAATCAAATTGACCCGAATAACTCCGACGACGGTGCTACCTACTTCTCAATAGTGGGATAGTACTGTCTAAAGGACATTTACACAGCTTAATTCCTTATGAGTAGGTAGAGGTTCTAAGGTACTTGCTCTTTCAAAACAAAAACAACTTTCGCACTTACACTTTCAAACAAAGTTTTCAAACAAACACTTCATGACACTCTTGAGGACTGATACAAGAGTTAACGAAGTTTTTTCAAACAAACTTTTTCAAAACCCACAAACACAAGAAAAGCAAACATTTTTGAAAACATAGTGAGAAAGTACCTAAGAGCCCGTGGATAACCACAGATAGAAAGGGTGCTAACACCTTCCCTTTCTATAATCTACCTCCCGAACCGAGAAACATCTTGAAAAGGAATTTTGCTGTGCTTTTGTCCTTTCCTTGTTGGAGAAAATAAAAGACGGTGGCGACTCTTGCTTACCGCGACATTTCACGAACCAGCATTCCAAAACAGTCAGTTCTATTCCCACCGATCACACTGGGGAACCTCTTCAAAGTGCTGAAATGGGGTCTCAATGAACTCCCCATCCATCTCTACGTATCTGAACGAGTTGAGGTGGCTGACCATGTACTATTCCTCCCCTTGTACTGTCATAATCTTCCCTTTCACCGGGTACTTCAACTTCTGGTGGAGCGTTGAGGTTACAGCCCTAGCTTTGTGGATCCATGGACGACCCAGAAAACAAGAATACGATGGCCGAATGTCCATCACATAGAACGTAGAATTGAAGACCTGAGAACCAACTTTAATTGGAATATCAACTTCACCGTGCATCATCCTTTTAGACCCATCAAAGGCCCTGACAATGATGTTACTTGGTTTTAGCTCCAACCCTTTGCAATCCAACCGGTCTAGAGCTTTTTTAGGCAAGACGTTCAATGAGGAACCAGTATCAACCAATACATGTGCAAGAGTAGTGTCCCTGTATTCAATGGAGACATGCAGGGCATCGTTATGATTTTTCCCCTTAGCAGTCAAATCGGCATCGGAGAAACCCAACCCATTATCAGCAGTAAAATTAGCCACACAATCTGTAAACTGATCAGCTAATGTCTCTTGTGGCACGTGCGCGGTCTTCAGAAAGGTAATCAGAGCCTTGGCATGGGCCTCTGAGCACAGCAATAGTGACAACATAGATATCTTAGACGGGGTTTGCCCCAGCTGCTCAACTACATTATAATCACTCTTCTTAATAATCTTCAGAATCTCTTCCATCTCCTGTTTGGAAGCTTCAACAGTAATTGTCTTCGGTGCCTCCGTCTGGGCAGGCACATCAGTGGTGATCCTTTTGCCCCGAGCGTCAGATGACTCGGCGACAGGGGTAAGAATAGGGACTTGATCAGGAATAGTGGCAGGTGCACTTGCAGGCGTAATGATAACAGGTCTTCGGACAGTTGGTGGAGCAATATCAGGCGAGAAAAGTCTTCCGCTGCGGGTGACTTTAGCAGGTCCAGTAATGTTGCTGACGCCAGTATCAGCATCCAACTCTTGCTTAACTCCATGAAAATAAACATCAGCCCCATAGTGCCAAGGGACAGCTTTATCAGATGTATAGGGGATGGGCCCCGGAACAGTGATGATCACAGGTGCGATTTTCAGAACAGATGCAATTCTAACAGGCTTCCTCGAGGGAGCCTTGGAAGAATTATCGAAAATGGTAATGATGGCGACTTCTTCAGTAGGAATGGAAGGAACAACAGTCTTCTCAAATAGGATCTCTTTACTATCCATCAGGTTTTGGATACCTGACTTCAGGAATGGGCAACCGGTAGGTAAAATAGAACACATATGGCAACCTTCGTCACAACCCGGAAATAAACTGGCTAGCAACAGGTTCTTCTTGACAGCCAACAGAGGGGTAACAATGTCATCCACAGAAACTACAAACAAGTCTTCTTCTACAGCATTCACTCCATGATTGGGCATGGGAGCAGTCACGACAATAGGCCTTTCGGGTGCCTCGAACTCAATCTCTTTTGCATCAATTAAGTCTTGTATCTTGTTCTTCAAAGCCCAACAATCATCGGTATTATGCCTCGGGCTATCGGAGTGATAAGCGCAGCGGGCGTTAGGGTTATACCTTAGTGACGTTGTATTTGAATTCTTTGGGGGTTCCCTTAGAGTCACCAGATTAGTCTTCAGCAACTGTGGCAGAATCTGAGATAAGGTCATGCTGAGACGAGTGAATTGCCTCTTAGGTCTCTCGTCCTTTTGTTGATTGTTGTATTGAGGAGCACCAGCCGGTTTTGAAATAACAACTGTGTTGACAGCTTGGCGGTGTTCAGGTCTATTCTGCCTTCTTGCACTGTAGACAGCACTAGACTCTTTCTTAAACGGCTTCTTCTCAGTGCTCGATGAAGCACCCTTCTGTATCTTCCCGGCCTTAATACCAGCCTCAATCCTCTCACTAGTCAAAATAAGATCTGTAAACCCAGATGAAGAGCTTCGGATCAAGTGGTTGATAAATGGACCAAACAGGGTCCCCAGAAACATATCAACAAGCTCACGATCAGCCAAAGGTGGTTGCACCCTTCCGGTAAGGTCTCTCCACTTTTAAGCATAATCTTTAAATCCTTCACCCGTTCCCATTGACATACCCTGGAGTTGGGTACGCGTAGGAGCGAGGCCGTAGTTGTACTGATACTGCCTGTAGAATGCAGTAGCCAAATCTTCCCAGCTGCGGATACTGGCTCCGTCTAACTGATAGAACCACTCAAGTTGAGTCCCTGAGAGATTGTCTTGAAAGAAATGGATCCATAAGTTCTTATCAGCAGTGTAAGGCTGGATATTCCTCACATATGACCGGAGATGCAGCTTCGGACAGGAAATTCCGTCATACTTGGCAAAGGCTGGTGCCTTGAATTTATAGGGAATCACCACCCCAGATGATAGACCTAGATCTCCTAAGTCCAGACTGGGCACCTTCTGAATTTCCATAGAGCTCAAACGGTCTTCCAGTTGTTTGTACTTATCCTCAGCAGGAGGATACTGTTCTTCATCGTAGTCCGTCTCATTGTCGGAGACCACAGGGCTAAGAGCCCTCCTTTCTTGTGGACTATCTTTCCCTCCAGATGAGGTGGTCAGATCAACTTCATCCCGTAACCTGTTTCCAAACCTAGGACTAGTGTTGAATAGGACTGTCCTCTTCTTCTTCTTCTTTTTCTCCTTCAGAATCAAGGTCTTCAGGTCCTGCTGACCCTTAGCTAGGCTCATGAACAGCTCTTGAAATTGGGCATTCTAGGCCTGGAGGGCCTTGATAGCTTGCTCAGTTGAAGGTTCAGTAGACATGATGATCACTGAAATAAACAACGAAGAAGATAAGAGACCTTTAAAAGGGTACCTATTTATGAAGTGCATGGGATGAAATGTGTATGATTTATGATTTCAAAGACAATCGGGACTCAAATTTGTAAACAAGAAAAGAAACACACTTTATTAGATTTGAACTTCAAAATTTTAAATTGTTCAACAAATTGCCCTTAAGGCATTACAAGAATGGAAATACTGAAAAGTAAACAAAAAACTGGAAAGGAAATCATCAAAGGTCCATCAATGCTCCCATGGTCTCTTCTTATCAGTGCAGACATAGTCATTCAGAATCCGCTCATTCTCTAACTACCTAGTTAGCTTCTGGATCTTCTGCTCTTGTTCATTGAACTTCTCTTGGTAAGAATCCCGTTCGTCCCTCAACTACATCCAAGACCTCTTCAGAGCCCCAATATCAGTGGGCATATAAGGGTGGAGAATGGTTGGAAGAACCCCTTCTTCATTAGCAACTTCAAGAGTGACAGGCCGGACGGCTTCATATGGCATACCTAGCTTCTGGGCACGGATGCGGACCCATCTGAGATATGGCTCCATTGGCAGAGAAGTCTTTGGACCCAACTCATGTGGATCTGATTGGTGAACTTTGTCCCAAGCCCTTATGAATCTATGACGTAGCTTGTCGCTATCTCCCTGAAAATCAAAGATGATATGAGGCATCAGCATCTCGTGAGGTCCTTCTCTTCTGGCTCTTCCAAACTGACAGAGAGCTAAGCATGGGTTGTAATAAATTCCTCCATGGGTTCCTATCAACAGAACATTAGGATACTCTCCACAGCGATCAATGACAGTCACCTCATCCATACCCTTGAGAGTCCAGATAATGTCGTTATGAGAAAGAGGCATCACCCTATAAGCCCAGCCCATTCCTTCTTTGTTCTTCAGCACTGACTTAGGGAGGTGCGAAATAAACCACCTCGACAATAAAGGAGCACAGCATATCAGGGTTCCCCACTTTCGGGCAGTACGAGCATAGAGCTGATGAAGAATGTCAGCCAAGAGAGTGGGTATAGGGTTCTGAGAGATGAAGATCTTTATGGCATCAATATCAACAAAAGTGTCAGGATTCGGGAATAATACCAAGCCATAAATCAAGAGAGCCAGAATATCCTCGAATGCCTTAAAGTCTAGGCTATCCCAGAAGTAGTTAGCCTTGCCAATCAAGAACTTAGTCAGAAGACTCTTAGCTCCACTTCTAGTCTCCTAGTTAGCCATTACCTCTTCTTTGGTCAAATGAAGGGCTGCAGCAATTTCTTCAGGCCTAAGAGTCTTCTCCTAACCAGTGAACGGAGTCTGCTCCAAAACAGAGATACCGAGCAGCTCATATAACTCTTCTAGGGTAGGAACCAGCTGATAGTCTTGAAAAGTGAAGCAATGGTACATCGAATCATAAAACTGGACCAGGACACTCATCATTTGTTCGTCCAATTTGGAGGTGACCAAACTGAGAAGAGAACCATGCCTCCTGATGAAGGAAGTAGTGTCTGGCATCCTGACAACCAAATCTTTAAGCAGGGTAGGGACTTAGATAAAGTTTATCCGGATGGTATTCTTACGCATGGGCATCATGATGACCTACAAAATAGAGCAAAGATGAAACCCTCTTGTATTTGAAATAGGTTAGTCCTTATGCAAGATGTATGCAATGTTATGATGTCTTGATGTCATGATAAAGGCACACCACAAGCATCCACAAAAAGCAAATATGGTAAAGACACACAAGTCACACTGAGAGCCCTTAGATTTCAGGCTGGCATGGAGCTTAGGTACTACCCTCTTTCAGTTCAGTTGGTTTAAAACATGTCCTAAAAATAGTAATCGGGTTCTAGAGGATCTCAATATCACTGACTACCCTCAATCGGTCATAATTCTAGTTTAGCAACCTTTTCTTGCGGCCGGAATCATCGCGAGAGTTTAGTCTCAATGAGTGTAGCATACTGCTACTGTTCTATAGCCAAGTTGGTCAATTTAAGGTTCTAAGGTCAGTTGGTGCTTAATGACCCCTTAGAAGACTTATATTCTACTTGTTCCAACACAAGGGATATCGGTACAGACTAAAGTGCCACACCAACGTAGCTACTGCTTCATCCGTATTGGTCTATGCCATACAGATCCCTCACAGTTTATTGCTACTTACCTAAAGGGTATCCCCAGATCCGGGTTAGGATCTATAGAACTCCGATACAAGCCCACAAATTTAAATCATACAAAGCAAACAATTGAAAACAACAGTGATCTAATCCTAAGGTACACCTCACTTATAGATATCCCCAGCAGAGTCGCCAGTTTTGTGATCGGTGGGAATGAGAACTGACTATTTTGGAATGCTGGTTCGCGTTTGCGTTTGTTTTCGGAAAATGTCATGGTAAGCAAGAGTCACCACCGTCTTTTATTTTATCCAACAAGGAAAGGACAAAAGCACAGAAAAATTCCTTTTTGAGATGTTTCTCGGGTTCGGGAGGTAGATTACAGAAAGGGAAGGTATTAGCACCATTTCTATCTGTGGTTATCCACGGGCTCTTAGGTACTTGCTCATTATGTTTTCAAAAGTTTGCTTTTTCTTTGTGATTGTGGGTTTGAAAAGAGTTTTTGTTTTAAAGAGAGTGTAAGTGCGAAAAGTTTTGTTTTGTTTTAAAAGGAGCGAGTACTTAAGAACATCTACCTACTCAAAAAGGAATTAAACTGTTCAAATGTCCTTTAGACAGTGCTATCCCACTATTGAGGAGTAGGTAGCACCGTCGTTGGAGTTTTCGGGTCAATTTGATTAAGGGACATGTGGTCACTAAAGCAATGTTAGGAGGCCTTAGCGGTAACCCTAATATCCTAGATCATTTTTCTGAGGCAACCGTTTCGAGGCAAATATGATCCTTGGACAAGAGGGCGACCTCTAAAACTTCCTATACTCAATGACCACGTTCGAGGCAACCAAGTGAGGTGTACCCTAAGAGTGGCATGTGCGAGTGTGTCAATTCGGTTAATTTGTATCTGTACATGTCATGGGTGAGCTACTGTTGATTTTAAGTTAAAGATTGATCTTGTCATGCATTGCCTATTTATCAAACATCTAACCGTTAATATTATGTGGAAATTAAATTGCGGGAAATTAAATCTAAGCTATTACAAGGCGTCGGGTATTTACATCGCCAAAGACAAACCCTTTAATTTAAATTGCGGAAAATAAATAAAAGCGATAAATAAATAAAGTCCTAATTAAAAAATTATTACATACCGGAAGCAATTACAATATTGGATAAAAATAGGACGCGAGCGAGAAAATTAGACGGCGCATTTTTAAGGGATTTGACCCTTTTATATTAAAGAAAGCATATTTTTTGTTATTTTGTATTAAATGGAAATTAAATCTAAGTTAATAATTAATTAAATAATATATTTTTGGATTTTTATATTTAAGGAAATAAAAATAAAATGGTCAAAATTGTTAAAACCTAATATTCTAATTAATTTTAATTTATTGCAAAAAATGTTAAAACTATACCTAATTAAACCTAAATAAATTATGTTAATATTTATTTACAAAAAATAAAATAATGAAATTAGTTTTAATAAATAAAAATATTATATTTTTTTGTTTTCTGATTTTATTAGGAAAATATTAATTATTTTGGTTAGTAATTAATTAAAAAATAATAAAAATAAAACAAGTAAGTGAATAAAAAATAATGAAAAGAAAATAGAGTAAACCAAGGGGTATTGGGCCCAAAGAGGGGGTTTGAATGGAAATTGTCTGGCCCAAAACGCTGGCCTGCTTTGACTTTTCCAGTTTCCTACGCGCTTGTTGACTTGGACATATGGCAGTCCTTCACTCCTGGCCACTGGATTAGATCTGAAGCCACTTGGACAATATCTGGATGAGGGCGTATGATGGGCCCTGCTTTGAGCGCTGCATGGAATTGCCTGAAACAAAATAACACAAATGTCTTTGGGGGACCTAGGATTTAAACCCAGGTCCCATTGGTTTTCCACTCACCTGCTTGCCAACTCAACTACTGCATGCTTTCGTTATTAGAATAAGCAACAGATATTATATGTAAAATAACGCACTAAGCCTGGAATAAAAAAAATAAGCGCCAATAATTTGAACTGGCCAATCAAGCAGGGACACGTCTTTGTCTTCTTCAACGAAGACTACAATTTTTCCTACGGATTTTATTCCGCAACAAAATTCGTGGCATCGTCCTATAATGAGCTACAGGCCATATAAATGCCAATGGAGACCATCACTGCATTCGTCTCTCTTCCCTGATCATCTCTATACCCATCATTAGTCTCAATTTTTCCTGTAACTCAAACACCTAAAAACAACACAAGAAAACCCTAGGTTCGGGCATTGCAATACAGGCTATGAAAATTAAATTGAATAATGCAGACATGTTAGAAATTTGATGTTAAGCACAATTGTACAAAACAATGGCAAAAAGATGCAAGAGAACAGATTTACGATGCCATGTTAAGAGCCATGTTCGTGATGACTTACAGGGCGTTTCAGGAGATGAGAAGGCTTGGTTCTGATTGCTTTCGCTTCAGGGGATTTCCAGCAAGAGAGTTGTGTGGAGATTTGGCTTTGAATCATGCTCTAAGGTGGATTTCAGATTCCAAGTTTTCAAGCTTTTTCTCAAACTTTGTTTGGCTGTTTCTGCAATGCATAGGTCGTGTTCTTGCTATGCCTCACTTATGTGTGTATAAGGGAATGAATTTAGGTCAAAACTTGGGCTTGAGTCTATAAGAATTGATGAATGGAGATTTGATTTGATCACCATTGATAAGGTTTCCAAATTTGCCTCAAATCCAAGATTTTGTGCATCTTTTGACTTGGCACGAGTTTGATTGAGTGTATCATGATATTTGCAAGCTGTAATGATCACAAGAATCTCATTCCATCAATTTTTAGATTTTATTTGGATTAATATTTATTTAAAATGAATTAAATCAATAAAAATTAAATAAAATAGAAAAATAAATGAATGGCCATGAAATTGAAGATGGGGCACTTGTATGGTGTTATAAGACCAAATCAAGTGGAAAAAAATGGGGCCTTTTGTCAAAAATTATAGTTTGGAGGATAGTTGACTTTTGGCAATTTTGGAAAAATGCCCAACTTCAACGATGCATAACTTCTTCAATTTTGAACTTTTGGAAGGGTTATTGGACTTCTTAGAAACCTTGAGATGTCCTCTAACCAACCTTTTTTGTCTCATCTCATTTTTATATTCCATGCTCAAGTTATAAGCTTTGGAGAAATAGGTGTTTTTGTTGACTTTCAAAAATGACCTATAATGTCCAAATTTGTAACTTTTTGTGAGTTCATTTCTTGATCTTGGGGTGTTAATATGGATTGTAGTAAATTTCATCCTCTTAAAAATGAGCTTTGGGTCGGTCATTTCGCATAAAGTATGAGAAAGTTATGCTTGGTCAAAGTTGAGTTGACTTTTCCTACAAAACCCTAATTTAGCAACTTTTGAATCTTGATGAATCTTGAGCAATCCTTGATGAATCATGATCAACCCTTTATAAAATTATGAATTATCCTTCAAAATTAGAATGTTGGCAAAAAATCTTGAGGTTTGACTGTATTTGGGTCACAGTTGACTTTTGCCCTAGCACAATCGATTTTTGGACTTCTTGAGCAATTGACTGACCAAACTTTCTCTGCAAGGCTTGAAATTTGACATGGATGAACTTGGGAACATCTTAGGACATTGGGGAGCACTTGAGTTCATTTGGATGTGAGGACCTTGATGTAACACAAAACCCTAATTTTGAATTGACTGCCTTAGGAGGTGATTTGACTGTCCAATTCTTGAGCCATCTTGAACAACTTGAGATTATTCTTGACATGTCTTGAGAAATATGGGAGGGCAAATTTTGGGGTACAACAAGTATGTTCTTCCATTCAGATATGACGATGATGTCTCATCTCTTAAAATTAACAAACACATTTGTGTTTTTTTTTTAATTTTAAAGGTGAACTACGAGTACCCTGATCCCTTATTGCACGGTAGGTGGTACGTAGGAACTAATGGTTCGCAACCGCGGGGGGTGAAAAAATTGTAAAAAATACTTCTTTTCTCATCTCTACCATCTATTTTTGTATACAACACTTATTTCCAAAATACACAAATTTTCAAAGAGGTTCATGCGGAGTATCATAGATGTTTAGGGTGCTAATACCTTCGCTTTACATAACCAACTCCCGTACCTAGATTCTCTCCCCCTATTTTTTGGGTTATTCGCTCCTTTTCCCATTCCTTTAGAAACAATAAAGTGCGGTGGCGATTTTTATTTAATCTGTGTGATTCAAGTCAATCCAATGGCTTAGTATCGACATTTCTACCACTACAATGGGACAACGTATTTCTTGAAAGCTCCATTGAGATATGCAACATCTTATTATGCTTCCTCCCCTCGACAGGTAAATCGAAATATGTGGAACCCAAGTCGTTGCTCACAGAGATGCTAGCCATGATTCCTTCAAATTGATTCACTGAAATTTCCAGAGGAAAAAAAGAAGTTCCCAATAACTTCATCAGTGCATTTCTGTGAGATTCAGAATCCCCAAGTAAAGTAAGAATCGAGATCTTCAAAGGCATATGGGTCAACTGATCGATTATCTTGCAATCAATTTTCTTTATTATTTCATCAGCTCTATCACATCTTTGGCGATCTCGGCATCCAAGGTCAAAACAGGAGGATTCTCCCCCGGCTCTGCACCATTAATCATAATATGCTTGCCTTTAACTTTAGCCAAGGCATTTGTACTACTTTCAGGTTGAACATGTGGAGAGAAAATCTGACCACTTTGGGTAATCCAACTTTCACTAACAATGTCATGAACTTTAATCTTATCTTCCTCAGACTTACTTTCCTCATGCTTCTCAATAACAAGCTTCTGCCCCTGATAGTAGAATTCACCACCGTAGTTCCAGGGAACTGCCTTGTCACTAACATACAGTACCAGACCAGGTAGATTGATGGTCAGTGGTGACTTTTTGGCGGGAACTGGAATTGTCACAGGAATCCTTTTTTATGTTACGATAATAGTAACCACATCCACCTCATTCTCTTCAACATGGGCTTCAACCACAACCCTATCGAATTGCAAGGTCCCCTCTGTAATCAACCATTGAATCTCATCTTTCAGGCATTTATAACCTTCAGTCTAGACCAAACATTATTCACAATTAAAACCACAACCCGAGAATGTACCCTTTTTCATTAATTGATCTTTTCCGAAGGATAAAGGAGTCGTCAGAAAATTCACATCCATTACAAGGTCTAAACCATCATCTTCAAATATTGCACTAATAGTGGCACCACCATGAGCTAGCGATGGTTTCTGAATGATATTAGGAGTCAGTGTTGGTCTGAAATTACTAGCTTCAGTGTCAAGCAAGTCCTGCACTTTATGTTTGATGGCCATACAATTCTCAAGAGTATGCCCCTGCCTACCATAATGAAAGTCGCATCGGGAATTTGCATCAAAGTTGTATGGTAACTTCTTTGGATCAACCTTCCAAGGGCGCAATTCAACCAATTTCAAATCAAGTAATTGAGGTAGTAATTCAACATAAGACATAGGAAGTGCATTAAACTTCTACGGAGGTTTTCTTTTCTTCTGCTGATTATCCCGTCTCGGTGCATAAGTTTGATTTTGAGGCACGACAATCGGAATAGTCACTTCAACAATTTGATGATCTGACCCCGGGTATCTACCCTTTCCTTTTCGTGCATACAACACACTAGCTTCACTTTATTTCTTCTTCTAAAAACCCCCCAAAATACTTTTCGACGTTACCAGCATTAGTTCCAGAGACATCCTGAATCTTTCCCAGCTTGATTCTAATTTCAATCCTTTCTCGTACTGTCGCACCGCGAAAAAATGCAGAGTTTCCACCGAACTCTATTTATCCTGAAGGAAAGGAAGGTATTAAGAAAACACAAAAGGAACAGATAAGATGGTCTTACAACCAAAAGAACGAGTAAGGAAGTCAGTTATGCAAGGGGAAGGTATTAGCACCCCACACATATGTGGTACTCCACAAGATCCAATTTCATTTGTTCTCATCTAAGAGTGTGTTGTACCCTAAAATTTTCCCTCCCATTTTTCAAGACAAATTATTTCAATAGGTCTCCCCATGCTCCTAGAGTTCTCAATTGCTCAAGACTACTCAAGGGTTGACCAGACAAACTCTCCTTCTAAGAAGTTGACCTACAACTAGGGATTTGCTTTTCTCAAGGAAAATTGGACTTCTAATGCCTCAAGTGGATTTCATGGTTTCTCATATGTCTCAAATAATCCTCATGCCAAATTCCAAGCCTTGCAGCACAAGTTTGCTCAGTCAATTAGTCAGATGCTTGAAAATCAACTATATTGGGCAAAAAGTCAACTTTGACCAATTTACAGTCAAACTTCAAGATTTTTTTTCAACATCAACATTTTGAAGTAACATTCATCATTTGATCAAGGGTTGATCATGATTCATCAAGAAAACTCAAGATTCATCAAAAGTCAAAAGTTACTAAATTAAGGTTTTCTTAAGAAGAAATCAACTAAACTTTGATCAAGCATAACTTTCACATACTTCATCATAAATTTCTCAAACAAAGCTCATTTTTAAGGAAATTCAATTCTCTACAACTTTGTATCTCTAATATCAAGGCTAAAAAGTCCTTCATTTGAGATATATGGGCTAAAATATTACAGATCATTTTAAAAGTCAACAAAAAGACACTTTTTGTCAAAACAATTCACATCAAGATAAAGGCTTCAAATGAAGAAAAAAAAGACTAACATGAAGATTGTAGGGGATATCTTAAGGTTTTCAAAAATTCCAAGATCACCTTCATATGATAAAAGTTGTGTGAGATATGATTTGTGCAAGTTAGGCAATTTTGAGAAAATGCATGAAATCCAAATTAAGCAAACTTGAATTTTTGGGCTAATGGAACTATCTTTTAAAGTCCAAACATGTTCTTGACCTCATAATGGACCTCTAAGTCCATTCATGCATTATTTTAATTTTTATTTTATTTATTTTGATTTTATTCATTTAAATTCAAAATTAAATCAAATAAATATTAAATAAATGTATAAGGCACAAAAGGCTTTTGATTCAAATCTTTTGGAGGCCCAAGATCACACTATAAACCGTGTAAACATATTTGAGAAACAAATCTTCATGGTTTGCAAGATTTTAATCTATTTCCAAACAAAATCAAAAGATCTGTTTCACATGATGTTCAAGCCCATCGTTTAACCTAATTTCTTCTTCTATATATACTCTTCATATTCAGACAAAAAGAACACACAAAATTTGCCTCAAGAACACTCTCTCAAAATCTCAACTTTTGTCAAAACTAGGGAAAATTCGAAATCCAACTTCCATCCATCCTCAAGGCCAAGAAACCATTCAAATCGATCCCTGAGGTATCATAGAGTAAGTCTTGATCATTCTTGATGATCAAAAGTGCCCGAAACGTGCATTCCAAGCACCACCATTTTTACATATTTTGTGAATTTCATATTTTAATATTCATGATGTTTTGATTGAAACTAACAGCTCTAATGTGTTCCTGAGATAAAATAATGCATGTTTAATCCCTTGCATGAGGCCCATGATGCCAGAATGGTCCATCACTATTATTGAACCAATTTGCATCATTTTCATTGTATTTCCTTATACAAGTCAAATTAGCCAAAAATAACACCACCATTGGATTCGCAAGGGTCAAATTAGGGGGATAAGGACCTTCTTTATTCCTAATGTGCACTTTTTTTGCAGGTTACAAAATCATCTCGCCGGAGAAGACGATCGGAGCTAGGGCTCCGGCGCCTCTATGATCCACTGGTTTATATTATATTTAATGGTTTATATTGTATAACCGGATGAGAGCATAGCACCACTGGTCAAGGTGAAGGCGTATAATGTTAAGGGCGTGGGTTCGATCCTTGCGTCTACAATGTTTTTTTTGTTATTTTTCAACTAACACGCAGGTATCATACATATTATTCAACGCCTATTTCCAAACACCAACAGGCGCTTGGCCTGGTGGCAAGCGGTGTAGCGTGAAAGCTATAGGGCGTGGGTTCAACACCCACCCCATGCAAATCTTTTTTCTCTATTTTTGTTAACCTAATTTCCTTTTCTAACCCTAATTGTTTTAATTAATCAATCATTAAACTAACCTAATTTTTTTCTTAATACTAATAAATTAAAATTAGGTTTTTAACTAATGTTTAATTTTCTTGATTTATTTAATTAATTAATTAATCAACCTTTTTTTCTTAAACATTAAAATCAATTAGAATTTAGGTTATTAATTATTATCACTTAAATTATTTTCTACAAAAAAATCACAAAAACATTATATTTTCTATTTTATTATTTCTCTTAAATTCATAGATCAAATGTATAGGGCACACTCTTCATTGTAATAGCATAGATTAATTTTTCGCATTTTTTCTTAATATGTAACTGCTCACAGGGTGTAATAGGGTAGATTTACTTTCACGTGAATTTTATACTTATGTACCTCTCCTAAAGCCATGTAATAGCTTAGGACATTACATTTTGCGCTTTATTTTTCTGTACATATTTAACCGCTAATAACTAGGGTTTGTATGGCAAGACTAATGATAAAACGATCTAGAAAACCCTAATATTCAAGATAAATAACTGAATCAGTATACTTCACACACTTGCACCTTTAGGGTAACCTCTCTTGTTGCCTTACGAATATTGGTCACGTCCCTCGAAAGTGGGGATACTTTAGCAAAAGACCCTCGATCAAATCATCATGCCCCTTTTAAATAAAGATCATAGTCCCTTGATGACCCTTCGAGATGCCCATAAAATGATCTAGTCCCTTCAAGTTGCCTACAAAATGATGATAGTCCCTTCGATACAATTGCTAAAGTATCCTTACTTGTTGCCTTCGATGACCATATGGTGACCCTACGTATGTCCCTTCACATCCAATAGATAGGGATACCTACCAACTAATGGTATGGATAGTACTATCTCTAAAGGAGAAGGAAAATAATAAGAAAAACTTTAGAGGGTAAGAAACTCTTAATTGCTTGCTCACAACTATTCTCAAAACTTTTTTTCACACTACACTTTCAAACAAATATTTTCAAAAATAACACTTTGTATACATTCTTGAGGACTGATACAAGAATCATTACAAAGCCAGCCTTACATTAGAGATTTCAAAATATTTTCAAACAAATCACACACATAAAGAAATATTTTCAAAAGTGAGCTAAGCAATTAAGAGCACGTAGATAACTACGAATGAAAAGTGTGCTAACACCTTCCCTTTTCATAACTTACCCCCCGAACTTAAAATTTATCAAAGGTTTTTCCTGTTATTTTCACCTTTCTTAAATATTGGATAAAATAAAAGTCAGTGGAAACTCTAGCTATCCGCACATTTGAATAAAACCAAAAAGTTAGTTCTCCCACCATATTACAGAACTAGCGACTCTGCTGGGGACTACTACTTAAAAAAGAGGGGTTGCCTTAGAGTTTAAGATCACTTTACTTGCTTTTAATTGCATGCTTTGCTTGCTTTACTTTAAGGGTTTGTTTGGGTTTAATTGCTTGTAAGATCCTACACCTAGATCTACGGATGCCTTAGGTAAGTAGCAATAGATCATAAAGGTTGTACGACATAGACCGATATGGTTAATATAATGGCTACAGTTAGTGTGACACTTTGGTTTATACTGATGTTCCTTGAGTCAGTCAAGGATTGTATTAGGCTTCCGCGTGGTGTTGTTAACACTAACTTACTTTTATAACCTTAATTGACCTATCTTGGCCATTAGAAGGTAGTGAGATAGTCGACTTTGGTGTAGTCCAGGGTTAATTGATACTCGAAACTACGCTCATTGAGATTTAACTTTCGGGATGTTTTGGTGGTAAACCGATTTTCGTGCTAAAATAAAGCCTACGAGAAAGATCAGTGATATGAGATTCCTAGAACCTGGTTACTATTTTAGGACAGGTTGAGCCAACTTAACTTCAACGGGGAGGGGTAATTACCTATGGACTTCATGCAAGCCATTAAACCTAAGGCTCTTGTGTGACTTGTATGTGTTTTCTACTTATCTAACATGAACATGACATCATAACATCATATCATCATAACATAACATTTTCACTAACCATTTTAAGGACCTAGGGATTTATCTTTGTTCTTTGTTGTAGGTTATGGCCTTCGCTCATAGAAACACTATCCAGATCAACTTTGCAAGGGTACCTTCCCAGCTTAAGAAGTTAGTCTCTAAGGTTCCCGAAAACTCTCAATTCACTAAAAGGCATGGTTATCTACTCAGTTTGGTAACCTCGGGTTTTGAAGAAGACATGATGAGTGTTCTGTTCCAGTTCTTTGATCCTGAGCATCATTGTTTTACCTTTCCAGATTATCAGTTAGTACCCACAATGGAAGAGTTCTCTAAGCTACTCGGAGTACCTATTCTTGATCAGACACCCTTCATCGGTTTAGAGAAAGTTTTAAAACCTAAAGATGTTGCAGCAACCTTACATCTGAAGCAGTTCGAAATTGTATCTAATTGGGAAACAAGAAGTGGAGTCAAGGGCCTTCTTTCTAAATTTCTGATAGAGAAGGCTCAGTTGTTTCTGGATGCTAGGAGTTTTGATGCTTTCGAGGAGATCTTGGATCTATTGATCTATGGTTTGGTACTATTCCCTAATCTAGACCAACTCATAGATGTGAACACCATCAAATATTTCTTACTCATAATCTTGTGCCTACTTTGCTTGGAGATATTTTGCATTCTCTTCACACTCGTACTATGAGGAAGCGAGGGACTCTTATGTGTTGCATACCTTTACTATTCAGGTGGTTTATTTCACACCTTCCTCAATCCGTGATGAAGAATGAAGAAGGTTTGAGGTGGCCTCAAAGGATGATGTCACTCTATCATTCAGATATCTATTGGTGTTCCCGATCTTAGGAGGATATCACTATTATTAACCACTGCGGGGAATTTCCTAATATGCCACTCGTTGGCATAAGGGGACGTATCAATTATAACCCTTCCATAGATCTACACCAATTTGGTTATGCTCAAAGAGACGGTCCTCATGATATGCTCATCGAGGGTATTGTATTCGATTACAAGAATGATCCTAAAGGTTACTGTCAAAGGTTTATACGTGCTTAGGGCATGGTGAATAAGATTGATAGTAAGACTTTGGTATACAAAAGCTCCATCCCTATGGATCCCTACCTCATATAGGTGTCATCTCATGCTCAAAATCTTATAATGCCATATCTCGTTGTCCTACCAGAAATTGTGGAGCCTGTTGCCATATCTCGTTGACCTTGAAGAGCTACAAAAGTCATGGATTCAACTTAAAGAAGAAAAGGACACCTTTGAGACTCAGTTCTATGCTAGTGAGAAGAAAGTATTGGATCTGACCAAACCCCTTCACAAAGAGCAGAGCCTTAATGCATATGTCAGCACAAAGAGGAAGCGTCCATGGGAGACATGAGTCATAATTTATTCCTTTGTAACCCTTATTTTTGTTTTAATTGTAAGCCTAAAAGTTGTTTATAATCTAAACTTACTAACAAGAATCTTTGTTGTTGTTTCCTTTTTATTAACAAATTTAAATCCCACGAGGTCCTTGAAAACATTGCATATGCATTTACATACCTTACATAACAGGTTTCCAAGATAGGTTATCTCATCTTCTTATTGTTTATTAAGGCAGAAAATGGCTCTTGAATAGACAGTCAAAGATCTCCAGGCTCAGAATGCCCAGTTCCAACAGATGTTCCTAAACTTATCCAAGGGGAAAGTAGAACTGAAGGCGCTCATCGCCAATGGGAAGAAGAAGACAAAGAAACCAATCAGCGCCCTTAACATAGGGAGGAGGTTTAAAGGTCTAGTCAAGCGAGCTCAAGATCTTGATATCCCATCAGACGAAGATGACAACCAAGATGAAGATGGTAAAAGTGTTAAAACTGAAAGAAACAACCTTGGTTCTGAAAAAATTCTTGATGCTGAGGAAGATGATTATTTGGATGAACAATATCCCCCTGCTGACGAGAAGTATAAGCTGTTAGAAGAGCGTCTGAAAGCTATGGAGATCCAGAAGGTGGCTGGCTTGAAATTTGAATAATTTGGTTTAGTCTCAAGAGTCGTTATTCCTCCTAAGTTAAAAACTCCTACCTTTTCCAAGTATGATGGCATCTCTTGCCCGAAGTTGCATTTGAGATCATATGTTCAGAAAATTCAACCACACACTGCTGACAAGAAATTATGGTTGCATTTCTTTCAAGAGAGCCTGTCTACAACACAACTAGAATGGTATTATCAACTTGAAGGTACCAATATCTATACTTGGGAAGATTTGGCTGCAACTTCCTATAAATAGTATCAATACAATTTTGATTTGGCACCAACCCGCATCCAACTATAAAGTATGTCCATGTGTTCTGAGGAAGGCTTTAAAGAGTATGCACGGAAATGGAGAGATCTTGCAGGTAGAGTTCAACCTCCTTTGGCTGATAGGGGATTAGTTGACATGTTCATGAGCATGCTAACAAGTCCTTTCTATAATCACCTACTTGGAAGTTCTTAATCCGGTTTCGGTGAACTGATATTAACAGGAGAACATGTTGAGAATGGAATCAGAAGCGGTAAAATTCAGGTGGCTACATCTTCGAATAATGTGAAGAAGTCTTACAATAGTAAGAAATAATCCAATGTTGCGTACGGCCAAGAGGGTCGTAGTAAGAGTAACCGTAACCAATTTTTAGGGGAATTCTGGTCTCTAATCCCACGCCAGTACCACAACAAAAACAACAACAGAATAATCAGCATAGACATGTCGCACCCAGAAGACAGTTCATAAAAATCAACATGTTGTTGTCTCAAGCATTGCAACACATGTTGAAGGTAGAGCAGATTACATTGAAGGATCCTCCTCAGAATCCCAATACTTATTTTCCCAGTTATAATCCCAATGCAAGGTGTGCATATCACTCCAACAGTCCCAGACATGACACTAACAATTGTTGAGCTCTGAAGAATAAGATCCAATACATGATTGATGCTAAGGAGATTGAATTTGATCCTCCTGAGACTCCTAATGTGACCACTTCACCTATGCCTAATCACGACAAGGGCATTAATGCTATTGATGATGTTTCTTATGTTTCTGCTGTGAATAACTTGACTACTCCTCTGATGATTGTTAAGAAGAAGCTGCTGCAAGCCATTTTGTTTCCAGGATGCATTGAAAGGTGTTATTACTGTGTGTCCCAATCAATGGTTCTGCACTATTGAAAGAAGGTGTTCAATGTTTGATGGATAACCGTGTAATTCTATTTGAGAATACTCCTTCTGTGAAGAGTATGTCTCAAGACCTGAAGCTTGAAGACGTGTCCAGAATTTCTGATACTCCTGTAAGGATCACTTCTACGGGTCCTGTGAAGATTAATGTCGAACCTAAGGTTGCTCCTCTGATCATTATCGTGCCTGAGCCAATTCCATATTCCTCTGAAAAGGCTATCCCTTGGAATTATGGAGTTGTTGTCTACTACCACAGCGTCAAGAAATAACCGTTGACTGTCGAAGATAAAAATACTAAAATTACTGATCCCACTATTGGCAATATTGCTGGGACTAGTAAAGTTACCAGAAGTGGAAGGGTTTTCTCTCCAGAGATCTCTCCAAAAGTCGTTACTACACCAGTTTGTATCACTACCACTGAATCAACTATTGAAACTCGAGGCAAAGAACATATGACTGAGCCTGCCCAGACTGAGACACCGAAATAAGTTACTATTAAAGATACCTCCATGCAAGAGATGGCAGAAGTATTGAAAATTATTGGAAAGAGTGACTACAAGATCGTTGAACAGTTGGGGCAGACCCCCTCAAAAATATTTATGATATCTCTGTTGTTATGCTCTGAAGCCCATGCACAGGCTCTGGTCAAGTTCCTGAAATTTGCTCATGTATCATAGGAAATATCTGTTGATCAGTTTGGAAATTGTGTTGCTAGCCTGACAACTAATAATGGGCTAGGCTTTTCTGATGCTGACTTAACTCTCGCGGGAAGGAACCATAATAAGGCACTGCATGTCTCTATTGAGTGTAGGGGCACTACCTTATCCCATGTATTGGTGGACACAGGTTCCTCATTGAATGTATTTCCAAAAGCTACTTTAGACAAACTTGACTATGAAGGGATTATGCTAAAACCCAGTGACATTGTGGTAAGAGATTTTGATGGTTCAAAGAGAATGGTGCATGGAGAGGTTAATCTTCCAATCAAACTGGGTTCCTAGGTCTTCAAATCTACTTTCTTTGTGATGGAAATTCGTCCAGCCTATTCCTGTTTGCTTGGACGCCCTTGGATTCATGGGGTAGGCACTGTTACTTCTACTTTACACCAAAAGTTGAAGTATCCTGTAAAAGAAAAAATTGATACAGTTTGCAGCGAATAAGAATACATGGTGAGCCTTTTGAATTCCTTCAAGTATGTTGAGATAGATGGTGAATTCCTCGAGACTCCTTGCCAGACCTTTGAAGTTATTCCTCAGACAACCCCTATTGACAAATCTACTCCTACCGCTCCTAAGGTTACCAGGATTACACCAAGAATGGCTTCTCTGAAAGACGTTAAGGTTGTGGTAGAAGAAGGTGGTGGCACTGTTTGGGTTCAGCTTCCCAACATCCCTTACAAGTACGATAAATTTGGTTTGGGTTTTACCTCAGAGACTCAGAGGGATGTCTGTCATGCTCGTGCTAATTTAGGGAGACCTCCATTTCGCATCAACAATAATGGAGTTTACAAAAATCAAGTCAACGCTGTGGAAGACGCTGATAGCGACTGGGACATAGACAGTTGGATTTTCTCTACTATAGGGAATGGGCTCAACAATTAGATGTTTGAAGACTTTATACCAATCTCCTTTAGTCAGGAGTAAATTCTATTTTTCTGTTTTTCTGCTTTCAAGTTTTTGGTTATGTAATTTAAACAATAACTTTAAACCTTGTGCCTTACTCGGAGCACAACGGTTCATTTGTTAGAGTTGTCATTTTTCATCCGTATATTTTCATTTAATAAATCATTGGACGTTTGCATTCAAATTTTGTGCTATTTATCTTTCTTTACTTTATTTCTTTCAAAATAGCTATGTGTTCTTACACACACCCACACAACAAATTGCAGATCCATATCCATCCTGGATTACATTGATAACAATTTTGCTATTGCCAATTATGACTTTGAAAATTCGATCTACCAAGCCGAGAACGAAGTTGAGGAAGATTGTGAAGTTCCTGGAGAGCTTGCTAGGCTGTTAATGCAGAAAGAAAAAGCCATACAACCACATGAAGAGCCAGTTGAGGTTGTGAACCTGGGTACTGAAGAGGACAAGAAAGAAGTCAAGATAGGTGCTGACCTAGAAGATAGTGTCAAAAAGAGATTAATCTAGATGTTGCGTGACTATGTTGAGATATTTTCTTGGTTGTACGAAGACATGCAAAGCCTTGATACTAACATTGTGGTTCACCGTCTACTGATGAAGGAAGGTTGTCCTCCTATAAAATAGAAGGTTCTTTGTATGCATCCCAAGATGTCTGAAAAGATCAAAGTTGAGGTTATGAAGCAGTTCAATGCAGGTTTCTTAGCTGTTAAGTCCTATCCTCAGTGGGTTCCAAATGTGGTGCTGTAATACGGTTGCAGAACCGACTGTTATACTGGTTTTGCATTTGTATTTGTAAGTGTTGTGGTAAGTAAGAGTCTCCATCGACTTTTCTTTTATCCAACAAAGGAAAGGGTGAAAAGAACAAAAAAAGACCTTTCGAGATTATTTCTGAGTAAGGGGGTAGATTATGGAAAGGGAAGGTGTTAGCACCCTTTCCATCTGTAGTTATCTACGGGCTCTTAGATACTTATCTCATTTTGAAATACCATGTGCTTTGTGTGTTTTAAAAAGTATTTTTGAAAGTGCATTAGTGCGGTGAACATCGTAATGTTTCTCGGAATGGTAGAGAATGTATACAAAGTCTTTGAAAATGTTTTTGAAAGAAGTTTTGTGTAAGTATAAAAATTGTTTGAGCAAGCATCTAACAGCTATCTACTTTACTCGAAAGGTTTCTCTTTTCCTCTTTTCCTTTAGACAGTGCTATCCTACTATTAGTGAGTAGGTAGCTCTAGTCGTTGGATATTTGAGGGACATTCGAAGGGACGTTTATACAATCACAAAGGAAACTAGGCAAGAAACTTTAGTAACTATCCTAAGGTTTTAAGATCATACCGTGGAAACATCAAGAGGGTCATCGAGAGACTTATGATCTTTAGACCAGAGGGTAGCCACTACAATCTCTCACGTTTCGAGAGATGTGACTATTTTTCCGAAGGCAACCAAAGTGGGATACCCTCGAGGTGTACATGTGCAATTGTGTTGTATTCAATTATTTTTTTGTCTTTGCATTAGGTTTGCTAGCATTTTATTTTTTATTCTTACCATACAATCCTATTATCCATGCATCTAAACAGTTAATGGTTTTGCAGTAATTAAAAGTGCAGAAAATATAAATCTAGCTATTATAAGGCTTCGGGGAGGGGGATTATTTACATGTCCAAACTTGGGAAAAAAATAAAGAAATCAGTAAACTAAAAGGTCCTAATTATGGTCTATTACAACCAGTAGGTGGTTACAAAAATATGAAAATAAAATGTGAAAGGTAATAACATGCGCGAATTGAAACTACGTCTAAAAATCCTAAGGTATAAGAAAAAATCTTTTTGTTTGTTTTTTTTATTTAAGAGAATGGTTTAAGTAAAAATTGGATTAATTAACCTAAACCTATACTTAAAGAAAAATGGAAATAATAAAGAAAATTGAACCTAATTAAAAGGAATTAATTCTATTTTTTTTATATTTTTATTATGAAAAGAAAGAAATTAAAATGAATTAAATCCTAGGTCTAATTATTTTTAATTAAGAAAGGAGGTTAAAATAATTAATTAATTTACAAAATTAGTTTAATTAATAAAAATACTAACCTACTATTTTTTTGTTATTTTTCATATTTTTATATTGTAATTAAAAAATACATTAAAAGAAACAAAAACAATTAAAAGAAAATAAAGAAGATAAATGGGCCAGATGGAAACAGAAACAGGGGGGTATGAGTTTAAAAAAATGCTAGACCCAAGTCTGAGGAGGCCCAGGTTTCCAGTGGATCCAGTGAGGAGAGGTTTGTAAAGCGCATGGTAGTATGCCCGTTTGGATGCATTGGATTTTAATCAGATGTGATCTGATGGCTTGGATTGATGGTTTATGATGCATGCGTTTGGACTTGAAGCATCAGATCTGCAAATAATATGTTAGAAAAATGAAAATGCATGACCTGGGACTCGAACCCAGGTCCTCTCTCCAACGCACTGTTCCTTTTCCAACTGAGTTGTCTGAACAATCGTTATTACAAATGAAATGATAACATTATATATGAAACACAAGTCAAATATATTTAAAAACATAAAACGTGCACACTGACCAAAAGAGCCAATAGGAGAGAGACATGTATAGGCCGGAATCAACGTTTTGCAGGGGTGCCAGAGTCAAACTCCAGTCACCCTCTCCGGTCAAACAAAAATCTGAAAACCTGCAAAAGGAAAAATCGAAGCTCAAGATTTAGGCTACCCTCCCCCCCCCCTAAACCAAGGTCTGTCAATCCAACGGTGCTGCTCGTTTAACCTGAAACGGCCTGTATCCTTGAGAACCAATCACGACTGAAATGTTTCCATAAAAATGGAAAAACTCCTTCCTCACGCCAAAGCTTACATGTAATGGCTTTAAACAATCACAAACATTAGTACGAACGCATGTATGATCCATTTATTTTGCTTGAATAATGAAATTGGATTCACGATAATCTTACCAATCGGAGCACTTGTAAATAATGGTTCTGGGCACGTTTTAGCTCGAGGGATGGCTGGATACAAACCCTGGGAACCTTAGGAAGATGATAGGATCCCTGGAATTTGTTAAGTATGGTTGGAACTTGTTGTTTGAATTTCACAACTTTGAGATATTTTCAATTTTGTGGATCTCTCCTCAGGAATTTTGTGTGTGTAATGCTTGCAAGAAGGCTGTATTTATAGAGGACATGGAGTGAAGGAGGAAACATGGAAAGATCTAAGCTATAAAGCCATGATGAAAGCCATAATTCACATTTTGAAAAATTGCCAAAAATGAGATTTCATGTCATGTTGAGACTTGAGTGAACCTGGACATGTTTTTTCATGAAATATAGGCCTCAAGACTGACCAAAAACACTAGCCCACATGTCCAAAACATTAACCTATTATTTTATGCATTTATTTTGTATTTATTTAATTTTAAATTAAATGAAAATCAAAATAAATGCAAATAAAATCAAAGGCATGCAAGAATGGATTTAGAGGTCTTTCATAAGGTCATGAGAGTGTTTCAACCTCAAAAATTTAATCCATTAACGTAAAAGTTCAAATTTGCCTAATGCACAAATTTTGAATTTTCTCAAATTTTCCTAACTTGAGCAAGCCATAACTTGCTCAATTTTTATCTCTTGAAGATGATCGTTGACTTTTTGGATAGCCCAAGATGCCCTCTACAAACTCTATGTTTACCTTTTGTGCATTTGGAGAAATTATCTTGATGTAAAAGGTCTTGGAAAAAGTGTCCTTTGTTTACTTTCTGAAAATGACTTGTAATGTATGAGCTTGTATCTTTCAAATGGTGCATTTCTTGAACTTGAGGATAAAAGAAAAGTGGTATGGAATTGAATTCTCTTCAAAATGAGCTTTGTTTGGGGAAAAATGTATGAAGTATGTGAATTATATGCTTGGTCAAAGTTCAGTTGACTTTTCCTATATAAACCCTAATTTAGCAATTCTTGACTTTGGATAAATTAAGAGCAATCCTTGAGGAATCATGATCAACCCTTTGATGAAATGATGGATATTACTTCAGAATATTGATGTTGACCAAAAATCTCAAAGTTTGACTATTTATTAGGCACATTTGACTTTTGACCTAATACAATTGACTTTCAAACATTTGAGTAATTGACTGAGCAAAACTTATTGTGCAAGGCATGAAATTTGGCATGGACAATCTTGAGGACATACTAGGACCATGTAAAAAATTTGAGGCCTTTGGAGCTCACACATCTTGGTGAAAAGTGAAACCCTAGTTGAAAGGCCATTGCTTGGGAGGAGAATTTGTCTGATCAATTCTTGGTCAACCTTGAGCAATTGAAGACCTCAATAGGCATGTCTTGAGTAAAAATGGGAAGGAAAATTTTGGGGTACAACAGCTGCCCCTGTTCAATCTTCTTAAACCTGAAGATTTATATTGGCTCGTCTGCCTTTCATAATCTGAAGGTGGAAGATGATTGAACAATAGAGTGCCCAGAAATTTGCACTTGCATGTACATGAAGTAACACTGCTGGTTGATGATATCAGGAATGGGCTTACATATGCAATTTGGAGAAGATGATTGAGAATTTTCGAAGATGGGATTAAAGATGCCATCCAAAGTAGATGCTGACTTTATGAGAGGTCTCTTTATGGGAATTATCGTTCCTGTTGTTTAAGGAGGACTCCATTGGGGAATGTTGAATTATGTTCTTTTGCTTGAGGAGAACTCTATAGGGAATAGAGTCTAGGAACTTTAATTGTTATCTCTTGACTGGAGAGATAAAAGTTACTTTTTACCTGGTCGAAATCCAGGTTTCACAGTGACTTGCTGAGGGTAATAAAGTTGACGGCTATCTGGTCGTATTCCAGGCTTCGCAGCAACTTACTGGGGAATATGAAATTAATTGTTATCTAGTCAGTTTCCAGGATTTGCAGTAAAAATGAAATTGAACTGTTATCTGGTCGGAATCCAGGCTTCAGCGACTTGAACTGTTATCTAGTCGTGTCCAGGCTTTAGTGGCTTGAACTGTTATCTAGTAGTGTCCATGCTTCAGTAACTTGAACTGTTATTTGGTCGTGTCTGGGTTTCTGTAACTTAAATTGTTATCCGGTCGTGTCCAGGATTCAGTAACTTGAAGAAATTAAGCTGTTATCTGGTCGGATCCAGGCTTCAACTTGAATTTGAGGTATACAGTCATCTGGTCAGGTCCAGGCTTCATAGTAATTGATAGAGTTGGACTATTATCCAATCGGATTTCGGGCTTCAGTAATGATGTTAACCGCTATCTGGTTGGGTCTAGGCTTCCCAATATGTTAGATTATACTGTCATCTGGTCGGGTCCAGGCTTCATAGTGTCTTGAAATGTAGGTTGACTGTTACCCGGTCGGATCCCGGGATTCATCAATAATGTTGACTGCTATCTGGTCGGGTCCAGGTTTCACAGTGATTGATGAGTTGTTGCTTTAGATAGTTGCCCTGTCTTATTTCAGGAATTAATTTGGAACTTGTTGAAAGTTAATGATGATATTTGTCTGTTTGCAAACTTTCCTGAAAAGGTAAAGAATTAGTTGTATGCAATTTCATGATGCATGACACACATAATGATGTTCTCAAAATGAGATTGTACTATATGTATTTTGTATGCATGTTTGTAAAATCATATATGAATGCAATGAGCTGATCAGTTTTTCTTCGCAGCATTGTTGAATTGAGGGAAAATAAATCCCTAACTGCTGCTGGGGATGAAGAAAGTAATTCTTCATTATTTGTTGAAGTTGAATTGCTGGGAGATGGATTCCCGTAGCTAGAGGAATGAACTCTAATGGGAAAAGAAAACTCTGTAAATTGCTTGGGGGTTTTGATGAAGCCTTGTTGGGGAACCCAAGAAGTTCATGAACCATGTTAAGGTATTCTTCAAGATGTTGGGGAGATGATTGGAGACTCTTTCTCTATAGGGGATATCGGAACTTTTAACATCATTAGGTTGTATGCTGAGGATATGGCAGTGACTTTGCAAGTGGATGTCTCTGTCTCTATATCTATTGTGGTATGTATCTGCAGGGAGATGGCTTTTTAAACATTGTCACGTTTCCTAAATCCATTAGTAACTTTCTTTATGCTTTTATGCGTGCATTTGTAAACAGTGATCATAATTCAAATGCATATGTTCAAAAATAACCATTGGACGTTTTTGTAAAACAAAAAATAAAAATAAAAACAAATAGTTTTGAATTTTCAAAAGATGATTTTGTATTGATTTGAATAAGTCTGCCTATAACAGGAGTTTTTGTACAAGGAGACAGACGTCCTAATAAGAGAATGCCATTGTAAGAATGAATGCTATACAAAGTAGTATACAAAGAGAAACAACTATGTGAAATAATCCCATTGGGTTCCTATTCTTCTATTGCCTTTATATCTTTGAGGGTCTCATCTCTTTGCTGCTTGGCTGAAGCTTACTGGATTGATTAGTACCATTTGAATTTGACAGTTTTTACCAAAGTCTGTCTACGAGGTGATCCAACGGGACATAGTTGTACGCTTTTAATCCCCAATTTTTCTTGGACCGCCCTTTTTCGAGTTTTCAGTCCACCGAGATACCATTTTTTGCCCAAGCCACCTTTTTAGGTTTTCGACTTGTTGGGTGTACAGATTTTCCATATATATATATATATATATATATATATATATATATATATATATATATATATATATATATATATATATATATATATATATATCCCTAACTTTTTCCTGAACCCTTTTGGTTCACCGGGATGCCCTTATTTTTGCCTAGGCCAGTCAACCTAGCGGGTCTTTGTTCATGTGTAGTATCATTTAACTATGTCCGCGGTTACAAAGTGTGGAAGGTCGCCACCATCCATAGTGGTTAAGATTATGGCTCCACAAGAAAATATATTCTTGATCACAAATGGTCCTTCGTATGTGGGAGTCCATTTTCCCCTGGGATCATCTTGTGGCAGGATAATGTGCTTGATTACTTAGTCTCCAACTTGATATACCTGACGTTTGACCTTCTTGTTAAAAGCTTTGATCATACATTTCTGGTATGTCTGACCATGACAAATAGTTGCGAGCCTTTTCTCGTCAATCAGGTTTAATTGGTCAAGTCGATTCTGAACCCATTCGTCTTTATTCAAACATGCATCCTTCATGATTCTCAAGGAAGGGACCTAGACTTCGACGGGTAGGACAACTTCCATATCGTATACCAGAGAGAAAGGGGTTGCCCCTGTTGATGTGCATATTGAAGTAAGATAACCATGAAGAGAAAATGGTAACATCTCGTGACAGTTTTTGTATGTCACTGTCATCTTCTGTATGATCTTCTTGATGTTCTTATTAGCAGCCTCCACAATGCCATTCATCTTCGGCCGGTAAGGAGAAGAGTTATGATGTTGAATCTTGAATTGCGTACATAGCTCAGTGATCATAGTATCATTGAGATTGGTACCATTATCTGTAATGATTCTTTCTGGAATACCATACCGACAGATAAGGTTATGTATGATGAACCGGGCCACAACGTTCTTGGTAACAGAAGCAATGGAGGCTGCCTCGACCCACTTTGTGAAGTAATCAATGGAAACCAAGATGAAGTGGTGTCCATTAGAAGTGGTAGGTCTAATCTCTCCGATCATATCAATACCCCAAATTGCAAAAGTCCAGTGAGCAGTCAAGACGTTCAAGGGAACCGGAGGCATATGTACTTTATCAGCATACATCTGGCACTTGTGACAAGTTCGAGAATTCTGATAACAGTTTGCTTCCATAGTGGACCACTAGTATCCTGCCCGTAGGATATTTTGGGCCATTGTATTCCCACTGGAATGGGTTCCAAAGGTACCTTCGTGTATGTCCTCCATGATCTTTTCTGCTTCACTCTTATCTACGCATCGAAGTAAAGTAGAATTATGGTTGTGCTTGTAGAGGATTCTGTTACTAAGGAAGAACATGGAAGAGAACCTTCTTAGGAACTTCTTATCATTGACGGAAGCTCCTTCAGGATACTCCTGGGCTTCGAGATATCTTTTCACTTCGTGGAACCAAGGTTTGTCCATTACTTCTTCAGTATCAACCTTATAACAGTATGTTGGTTCGTCCAATCTCTCAATAGTGATCTGAGGAGCCTCATTCCCCCACCTGACCTTGAACATGGATGACATAGTAGCTAGGGTGTCCGCTAATTGATTTTCCTCTCATGGAAAATGCTCAAAGGTAACTTCTTCAAAGTATGGAATCATTGTCAACACGTGCTCTCTGTAAGGAATGAGATTAGGATGCTTCGTGTCCCATTATATTTTGATTAGACTGATTACCAGGGCCGAGTTTCCAAATACACTCAAGAATTTGATTCTTAAGTCGATAGCAGCTTTGAGGCCCATAATGCATGCTTCATATTCAGCCATATTGTTGGTACAATTGAAACATATCCTGGCAACGAAAGGAGTATGACATCCTTCGGGAGATATGATCACAGCATCGATGCCATTTCCAAGTGCATTAGAAGCTCCATCAAAAACCATATTCCATCGAGATCCTTTTTCAGGTCCTTCATCCGGTCCAAGTTCTTTACAATCAGTCATAACATGATGTTCTCATTCGGAAACTCAAAATTTATGGATTGGTAGTCGTCAATATCCTGATGAGCATAATGATCAGCTAATACACTTCCTTTTATTGCCTTTTGAGTAGTGTACTGGATGTCATATTCGGTCCGAACCATTTGCCATCTTACTATTCTTTCGGAGAGAGTGGGCTTCTCAAAGATGTATTTGATATGACCCATTTTAGATATCAACAAGGTAGTGTGAGTCAACATATACTATCTTAGTCGGCGAGTAGCCCATGCCAAAGCATAACAAGTTTTCTTGAGTAGTGAATATCTAGTTTCACAATACATAAAATTTTTGCTAAGGTAGTATATTGCATGCTCTTTTCGATCAGACTCGTCATGCTGCCCCCACACACACCCTATTGAATTCTCTAATACTGTTAAGTACATGATCAGAGGTCTTCCTTCAATCGGCAGCATCAAAATTGGAGGATCTTGAATATATTCCTTGGTTTTGTCAAAGTCAGTCTGGCAGTCGTCATTCCACTTCACTACTTGATCTTTCTTTAGTAATATGAAGATTTGCTCACAAGTAGCAGTTAGATGGGAAATGAATCTGGCAATGTAGTTTAGACATCCCAAGAATCCTATAACCTCCTTCTCAGTGCGGGGAGTTGGAATTTCTTGTATAGCTTTAACCTTTGCAGGTTCTACTTCAATACCTTTGCCACTGACAACGAAGCCTAAGAGCTTACCAGATCTTACTCCAAAGGTGCACTTGTTCGACTTCAGTCTCAGCTTGTACTTCTTTAGCCTTTTAAATAGCTTTTGCAGGTGATCAAGGTGATCTTTTTCAATCTGAGACCTGGCTACCATATCATTGACATAGACCTATATCTCGTTATAGATCATATCATAAAACAAAGCTACCATAGCACGCTGATAGGTTGTCCCAGCGTTCTTCAACCCAAATGGCATAACTTTGTAGCAGAAAGTGCCCCACTGTGTGACGAAGGTCATTTTCTCCATATCATCAGGTGCCATTTTGATCTAATTGTACCCGGAGAAACCATCCATGAAGGATAATACCTTATGTTGCGCGGTGTTGTCAACCTGAACGTCAATATGGGGAAGCGAAAAGTCATCATTGGGGCTCGCCCTGTTCAAGTCTCTGTAATCCCTACACATACATACTTTACTGTCCTTCTTAGGTACCGAAACAACATTTGCAACCCATTATGGATAAGAAGTAACAACTAAGAACCCGACATTGAATTGTTTCATGACTTCTGCCTTAATCTTTTCTGACATCTTAAGACGCATATGACGAACTTTTTGCTTCACTAGAGGGCAGTCTTCTTTCGTTGGTAGACGATGAACCACGATATCAGTGTCCAGCCCCGGCATGTCTTTGTATGACCAGGAAAAGATCTCAACATAGTCATGTAACATCTGAATTAACCGCTCTTTGACACTATGCTCCAAGTTGGCACCTATCTTGACTTCTTTTTTATCCTCCTCAGTACCTAAGTTTATTGTCTCAACCGACTCTTTATGAGGTTGTATTACTCTTTCCTCCTGCTGTAACAGTCTAGCAAGTTCTCCTGGTACTTCACAATCTTCCTCACCTTCGTCCTCAGCTTGGTAGATCAGATTCTCAAAGTCATAATTGGAAATAGCAGAACCGTTATCAATGGGATCCAGAGTGGATGTGGATCTGCAGTTTGATATGTGGGTGTATGTAAGAGAGTAAAGCTATTTTGATAAAGATAAAGAAAGACAAAGAGCATAAAATTTGTATGCAAAACGTCCAATGATTTATTAATGACATATGAAAGTGAAATGATAACCCTCACAAATAGACCGTTGTGTCTCGGGTAAGACACAAGGCTTTAGAGTTTATATTGTTTAAATATTATATATCCCAAAAAAACAAAAAGACAATTACTCCTGGATAAAAGTAATTGGAACAAAGTCCTTGGCCTTCCAATTGTTGAGTCCGCCGTTGATAGTTAGGAAGATCCATTTGTCCTTGTCACTATCACTGTCAGTGTCTTCCAAAGCATTGATTCCATGGTTGCTGATGTGTAGTGGTAGTCCTCCGGCGCGAGTGCAACGAAAAACTTTTTGAGCTCCTGAAGTAAAACCCAGACCAAACTTGTCAGACTTGTAAGGGATGTCAAGGAGCTGGCCCCAGATAGTAACCCCACCTTCTTCAATTACAGCTTTGGCATCCTTTAGAGAAACCATCTTCAACGGAGGTCTGGTGATATTTGGAACACTAGCAACAGTCTTGGTAGTAGCAATTGTCTGAGGAACCTCTTCAAAGTTTTGGAAGGGGGTTTCAATGAACTCTCCGTCCATCTCAACATACCTAAAAGAGTTCAGGTGGCTTATCATATACTCTTCTTCGCCATGGACTGTAACAATATTCCCATTTACCGGATACTTCAACATTTGATGCAGAGTAGAAGTAACAGCACCGGCCCCATGGGTCCAAGGGAGACCCAACAAACAAGAGTAAGACGGGTGGATGTCCATCACGTAAAAAGTAGAGTCAAAGGTCTGAGAACCAACTTTAATAGTAATGTCCACCTCCCCATGCACCATTCTCTTGGAACCATCGAAAGCCATCACCATAATATTACTAGGATTCAAAGTCATTCCTTTATAGTCCAATCTGTCTAAAGCCCCCTTGGGTAGAACATTTAGCGACGAACCCGTATCAACTAGGATATGAGCCAGGGTAGTTCCCCTGCACTCAATAGAGACATGCAGGGCATCATTATGCTTTCTTCCTTTGGACGTCTAATCAGCATCGGAGAAACCGAGTCCATCTTCAGCAGTCAGACTAGCAATACAGTCCTCAAATTGGTCAGCAGAAGTCTCTTGCGGCACATACGCAGATTTCAGGAACTTCACCAAAGCCTTAGCATGGGCTTCAGAGCATAATAACAAGGCCATCATTGAAATTTTCGAGGGGGTCTACCCCAATTGTTCCACAACATTGTAGTCGCTTTTATGTATGATTTTTAAAATTTCCTCCATTTCTCGTTTAGAGGCTTCAGGAGTGGCTTATTTAGGTGCTTTTATTCAGGAAGGCTCAACCAGTACTTCTTTGCCATGAGTCTCAGCTGACTCAGTAGCAGGAATAACAACAGGAGTGACAGTAGGAGTAGCAATAGGAGTAATAACATGAGTAGTAACTGGAGTACCAATAAGAACCTTATCAGGAATAACCAAAGGAGTGGCAACAGTCTTCAGAGAGATTTCAGGAGAGAAAATCCTTCCGCTTATGGTGATTTTACCAATCCCAACAATTTTGTCGATGTTAGGATCAGTATCTTCAGTATCTTCATCTTTGATAGCCAATAGGTCTTGTTTGACGCCATGGTAGTAGACGTCAGCTCCATATTTCCAAGGAACAACTTTGTCGGAGGAATATGGTAATTTTCCTGAAAAGGTGATAATTAAAGGAGCAAACTTAGGAGTGGATTTAATCCTGACAGATCTTTTGGAGTAGACCCTGGGTGGATTGTTGGAAATGGTAATAATTGATTATCTTCACACAGACTTCTTGTATATGGAGTCTTCTCAAACATAATTTCCTTATTTTTCATCTAGTGTTGGATACCTATATTCAACAACAAACAACCATTGGGTAGAAACGCACACAGGTGGCAACCTTCAACACAGCCCATAAATAAACTGGCTCACAAGAGATTCTTCTTAATAGTTGGAAGAGGAGTAGTTAGTTCGTCAACAGAAGAAACAAACAAGTCGTCATCAACATCATTAACACTTTGGCCATGCTTGGACATGGGTGAATTTATCACATTAGGGGTCTCAAGAGGGCCAGATTCAATCTCCTTTGCATTAATAAGATCTTGCACTTTATTCTTCAGAGCCCAACAATCATTTTTATCATGCCCTGGACTGTTGGAGTGGTAGGCACATCGAGCATTTGGATTATAACGGGGGGATATGGTGTTTGGATTTTTAGGAGCCTCCCTCAGAGTGACCAGATTAGACTTCAATAAGTGTGGCAAAAGCTGAGATAAGGACATGTTAAGCCGGGTGAAATATCTTTTGGGCGCATCCTGCTTGCGCTGATTGTTTTGTTGTTGGTTAGGCGCAGGGTTGGAGATCATCATAGCTCCCACCGTTGGACGACATTCAGCTTTTCTTTGATTCCTCTGACCGTAGGCAATAGTAACTTCTTTTTTCCCAAAGAATGGTTTCTTCATCGTACTTGAAGATGCATCTCTCTGAATCTTATCTCTCTTGATACCATCTTCTACTCGTTCACCAGTCAATATCAACTCAGTAAACCCGACTAAAGAAATTTCAATCAGATGGTTAAAAAATGGGCATGACAAAGTACCCAAGAACATATCTACCAGCTCTCTATCAGACAGAGGAGCCTGGACTCTTCCCACAAGATCTCTCCACTTCTGGGCGTAATCCTTGAAACCCTTACTAGAACCCATAGACATGCTTTGAAGTTGAGTACGGGTTGGAGCAAGGTCAACATTGTATTGGTAGTGCTTGTAGAAAGCAGCAGCCAGATCCTCTCAGTTGCGGATGTTGGTTCCCTATAGCTGATAAAACCACTCTAATTGTGTCCCTAATAAACTTTCCTGGAAGAAATGCACCCACAAATTCCTATCAGCGGTGTGAGGTTGGATCTTCCTGACATAAGACCTCAGATGCAGCTTAGGACATGAAACCCCGTCATGTTTACCAAAAACGGGAACTTTGAACTTCTGTGGAATGACCACTCCAGAAACCAGTCCTAATTCTTCAAAATCCAGACCATGTACCCTCTGAATTTCCATGGCATTGAGACGATCCTCTAGTTGTTTGTATTTGTCATCAGCAAATGGATAATGCTCTTCAGCATAATCATCCTCCTCTTCATCAGACTCTGGAATGTGGTCTTCTTCTTTTGGCTTCTATTCCTGATTTTCCCCCTCATTTGACGGAGTTGTGAATTCTATAGCTCGCTTTGCTGGTCCTTTGAATCTCCTTCCCATATTCAGGACACCCACTGGTTTCTTTGTCTTTTTCTTCTTGTCTTTGAGAATCAGAGCCTTCAGGTCTTCTTGTCCCTTAGCCAGAGCCAGGAACATCTGCTGGAATTGAGCATTTCGGGCTTGAAGGTCCTTAATATTTTGTTCGACAGCCATTTCTTTTTGCTGAAATAAATAGCGAAAAGATAAGAGACATGTCCTGAAACCTGTTTATGTGATGATATGCATGATATGCTTATGCAATGTTTTTAAGGACTTTTAAGATTTAAATTTTCTTAGACAAAGAGAGAACAAACATTAATTGCATTAATAAGTTTAAACGGTTACAGTGACGCCTCTTGGGCTTACAATGGAAGAAACAAAGATAATACAAAATAAAACTCCTAAGACAAAAAGGACTCATGCTTCCCATGAGCGCATCCTCTTAGGTGCAATATAGGCATTCAAACTCTAATCTTCATGAAGTTCTCTTGTGAGCTCCAAAACCTTCTTCTCACTTGTGTAGAACTGGTTTTAAAAGGTGTCTCATTCCCATTTGAGTTGAATCCAAGATCTTTGTAACTCCTCGAGAGTAGTCAGCATGTCAGGATGGAGAATAATGTAAGGAACATCTCTCTCGGCAATAGGCTCCATGATGATAGGTAGGATGGCCTCATAAGGAATCATGAGATTTTGAGCGTGTGCTCGTACCCACTTAAGATAAGGCTCCAAAGGAATGGAGTTCTTATGCCCTAATGTCTTGCTATCAACTTTGTTCACCATGCCCCAAGCTCGTATGAACCTCTAACGATAACCTTGGACATCGTTCTCATAGTCGAATGCAATTCCTTGGACAAGTGCATCATGAGAACCATCCTCCTAGCATACCCAAACGGTCGTAATGCCAAACAAGGGTTATAGGTGATTCCTCCCCTAATTCCTAGGAGAGGGACATTAGGGAATTCCCTGCATTGATCAATGATGCTAACGTCCTCCAAAGATCGAGGACACCAGTGAATATCTGAATGCGTGAGGGACATCAACCTATTAGACCATCTCATGCCTTGCTCATTCTTCAAAACAGATTGAGGTAGGTGAAAAATAAACCACCTAGTCAACAGAGGAATGCAACACATAAGGGTCCCTCTTCTCTTCATGATGCGAGTGTGAAGAGAGTGCAAAATATCTCCAAGTAAGGTAGGCACCAGGTTACGAGATGGAAAAACTTTGACCGCATTCACATCTATGAGTTGGTCCAGATTAGGAAATAGTACCATCCCATAGATGAGAAGGGCCAACACTTCTTCAAAGGCTTTTAAATCCATAGTATCCCAAAAATAGTGAGCCTTCTTAAACAAAAACTTGGCTAGAAACCCTTTGACACCACTTCTTGTTTCCCAATTTGCTACAACGTCGGACCGTTGTAAATGTAGAGCTAGAGAAGTCTCTTCAGGTTTTGGGTCTCTTTCAATACCATAGAAGGGTAATTGATTAAGAATAGGCACTCCCAATAATTGAGAAAACTCCTCCATGGTAGGAACTAATTGGTAATCAGGAAATGTAAAGCAATGGTGTAAAGGATCAAAGAACTAAAAGAGCACTTTCATCATGTCTTCATCGAGGCTCGAGGCAACCATATTGAGAAGTCGACCATGTCTTTTGGTAAAGAGAGAATGCTCAGGAACCCTCGACGCTAACTCCTTGAGTTGAGGAGACACTCTTACGAGGTTGACTTGGATAGTATTCCTGCAAGTGGAAGCCATGTCCTACAAAATAACACAAAGATAAGTTCTAAAACTCCTTGAAATGGTTAGTGCGACATGCCATGTTATGATGTCATGATGTCATGTACAAACAAATATATACAAGAACATAAACAAGTAATTAGGTTTAGGATTGCATGTTTTCCATAGGTAAGTACCCTCTTGAAGTTTAGTTGGTTCAACCTGTCCTAGAAATTAATCAGGTTCTAGGGAATCTCAATATCACTGATCTTTCTTCATTGGGCATTGTTTCAGCACAAGACTCTTTATTGGCGACCGAAATATCTCGAAAGTTCGATCTCAATGAGCGTAGTATCGAGTATCAACCAACTCTGGGCTGAACCAAAGTCGGCTATCTCACTACTTCCTAATGGACAAGTTGTTCAATTAAAGGTTCTAAGGTAATTTAGTGCTTCATAACACCACACAGCGGCCCCATATTCTCCTTGACTAAACTCAAGTGCTACTGGTACCAACAAATATGTCACACTAACATAGTCATCGCTTTAACCAAGTCGGTATACCCTGCACAGTCCCCGCGATCTATTGCTACTTACCTAAAAGGTGCCCCAGATCTGGGTGTAAGATCTTTAGTAACAACCCAAACAAGCCCTTAAAAGTAAAGCATACAAAACACACAATGTAAAGTAAATTTAAAATGATCTAACTCTAAGTTAACCCCACTTTATAAGTATACTCCCCAATAGAGTCACCAGTTCTGTAATACGGTCGGAGAACCGACTATTATACTAGTTTTGTGTTTGTATTTGCAAATGTTACGGTAAGCAAAAGTTGCCACTGACTTTTCTTTTATCCATCAAAGGAAAGGGTGAAAAGACTAGACAAAAACCTTTTGAGATTATTTCTGAGTAAGGGGGTAGATTATGGAAAGGGAAGGTGTTAGCATCCTTTCCATTCGTAGTTATCTACGGGCTCTTAGATGCTTAGCTCATTTTGAAATACCTTGTGCTTTGTGTGTTTTAAAAAGTATTTTTGAAAGCGCCTTAGTGCGGTGAACTTTGTAATGTTTCTCGAAATGGTAGAGAACGTATACAAAGTGTTTGAAAATGTTTTTGAAAGAAGTTTTGTGTAAGTGTAAAAATTGTTTGAGCAAGCATCTAACAGCTATCTACTTTACTTGAAAGGTTGTTCTTTTACTCTTTTCCTTTAGATAATGTTATCCTACTATTAGTGAGTAGGTAGCTCTAGTCATTGGATGTTTGAGGGACAATCGAAGGGACGTTTATACAGTCACAAAGGCAACTGAGCAAGAAAGTTTAGTAACTATCCTAGGGTTTTAAGATCATACCGAGGAAACGTCGAGAGGGTCATCGAGGGACTTTTGATCTTTAAACCAGAGGGTAGCCACTAAAATTGCTCACATTTCGAGAGATCTCATTGTTTTTCCGAAGGAAACCAAAGTGGGATACCCTAGAGGTGTACATGTGCAATTGTGTTGTATTCAGTTATTTTTTGTCTTTGCATTAGGTTTTCTAGCGTTTTGTTTGTTATTCTTACCATACAATCCTATTAGTCATGCATCTAAATAATTAATGGTTTTGCAGTAATTAAAAGTGCGGAAATATAAATCTAGCTATTACAAGGCTTCGGGGAGGAGGATTATTTGCATGTCCAAACTTAGGGGGAAAATAAAGAAAGCAGTAAAGTAAAAGGTCCTAATTATGGTCTATTACATCCAGTAGGAAGTTACAAAAATATGAAGAAAAAATGCAAAAGGTAATAACGCGCGCAAATTGAATGTACGTCTAAAAATCCTAAGGTATAAGAAAAAAAAAATTGTTTTTTTATTTAAGAGAATAGTTTAAGTAAAAATTGGATTAATTAACCTAAACCTAGACTTAAAGAAAAATAGAAATAATTAAAGAAAATTGAAACTAATTAAAAGGAATTAATTCTATATACATTTTTTTGTATTTTTATTATGAAAAGAAAGGAATTAAAATGAATTAAATCCTAGGTCTAATTAATTTTAATTAAGAAAGGAGGTTAAAATAATTAATTAATTTACAAAATTAGTTTAATTAATAAAATTACTAACCTACTATTTTTTGTGATTTTTCTTATTTTTATATTGTAATTAAAAAATACATTAAAAGAAACAAAAACAATTAAAAGAAAATAAAGAAGATAAATGGGCCAGGTGGAAACAGAAACAGGGGAGGTATGAGTTTAAAAACAACACTAGGCCCAAGTCTGAGGAGGCCCAGGTTTTCAGTGGATCAAGTGAGGAGAGGTTTGGAAAGCGCATGGTGGTATGTGCATTTGGATGCATTGGATTTGAATCAGATGTGATATGATGGCTTGGATTGATGCTTTATGATGCACCCGTTTGGACTTGAAGCATCATATCTGCAAATAATATGTTAGAAAAATGAAAATGCATGACCTGGGACTCGAACCCAGGTCCTCTATCCAACGCATGTGTTCCTTTACCAACTGAGTTGTCTGATCATTCGTTATTACAAATGAAATGATAACATTATATATGAAACACAAGTCAAATATATTTGAAAACATAAAACGCGAGTGCTGACCAAAAGAGACAATGGGAGAGAGACATGTATAGCATCGGAGAACATTTTTCAGGGGTGTCGGAGTCAAACTCCGGTCACCCTCTCTGGTCAAACAAAAATCCCAAAAACTACAAAAGGAAAAATCGAAGCTCAAGATTTAGGCTACCCCCCCCCCCTTAAATCAGGGACTGTCAATCAAACCATGGTGCTGGTTTAACCTAAAACGGCCTGTATCCTTGAGAACCAATCACGACTGAAATTTTTCCCTAAAAATGGAAAAACTCCATCCTCACGCCAAAGCTTACATGTAATGGCTCTAAACAATCACAAACATTAGTATGAACACATATATGCATGTATCATCCATTTATTTTGCTTGAATAACGAAATTGGATTCACGGTAATCTTACCAATCAGAGCACTTGGAAATGATGGTTTTGGGCACATTTTAGCTTGAGGGATGGCTGGAAACGAACCTTGGGAACCTCAAGAAGATGATAGGATCCCTGGAATGGGTTGAGTATGGTTGGAACTTGTTGTTTGATGTTCACAACTTTGAGATATTTTTGCAATTTTATGGAGCTCTTCTCAGGAAATTTGTATGTGTGTAATGCTTGCAGGAAGCTTGTATTTATAGAGGAGATGGAGTGAAGGAGGAAACATGGAAAGAATCTAAGCCATAAAGCCATGATGAAAGCCATAATTCTCATTTTGAAAAATTGCCAAAAATGAGATATTATGCCATGTTGAGACTTGAGTGAACCTGGACATGTTTTGCACGAAATATAGGCCTCAAGGCTAACCTAACACACTAACCCACATGTCCAAAACATTAACCTATTATTTTATGCATTTATTTTGTATGTATTTAATTTTAAATTAAAAAAAATCAAAATAAAAATGAAAATAAAATCAGAGGAATGCAAAAATGGATTTAGAGGTATTTCATAAGGTCGTGAGAGTATTTGAACCTCAAAAAGTTAATCCATTGACCTAAAAGTTCAAATTTGCCCAATGCATAATTTTTGAATTTTCTCAAATTTTCCCAACTTGTGCAAGCCATAACTTGCTCAATTTTTATCTCTTGAAGATGATATTGGACTTTTTGGGAAGCCCAAGATGTCCTATACAATTTATCTTGACCTTTTTTGTATTTGGAGAAATTAGCTTGATGTAAAAGGTCTTGGCAAAAAGCGTCCTTTGTTGACTTTCTGAAAATGACTTGTAATGTATGAGCTTGTATCTTTCAAATGGTGCATTTCTTGAACTTGAGGATAAAAGAGAAGTGGTAAGGAATTGGATTCTCTTCAAGATGAACTTTGGTTAGGCTAAAATGGATCAAGTATGTGAGAGTTATGCTTGGTCAAAGTTCAATTGACTTTTCCTATAGAAACCCTAATTTAGCAATTCTTGACTTTGGATAAATTAAGAGCATTCCTTGAGGAATCATGATCAAACCTTGATAAAATTATGGATATTACTTCAATATATTGATGTTGACCAAAAATCTTAAAGTTTGACTGTATATTGGCCACATTTGACTTTTGACCTAGTACAGTTGACTTTCAAACATTTGAGCAATTGACTGAGCAAAACTTTTTGTGCAAGGCATGAAATTTGGCATGGAAAATCTTGAGGACATATTAGGACAATGGAAAACATTTGAGACCTTTGGAGCTCACACATATTGGTGAAAAGTGAAAACCTAGTTGAAAGGCCATTGCTTAGGAGGAGAATTTGTCTAATCAATTATCGGTCAACCTTGAGCAATTGAAAACCTAAATGAGCATGTCTTGAGTAAAAATGGGAAGGCAAATTTTTGGGTACAACAGGTTCCAGTACCTAAGAAGGATGGCAAGGTGCGTATGTGTATAGACTACAGGGATTTGAACAAGGTAAACCCCAAAGATAACTTCTTGGTTCCGCATATTGATGTTCTAGTTGACAATATCGTTCAGGATAAAGTATTTTTCTTCATGGATGGTTTCTCTAGTTATAATCAAATCAAGATGGCACCTGAAAACATGGATAATACTACCTTTTTCACACAGTGCGGCATTTTGTGTTACAAAGTTATGCCTTTTGGTTTGAAGAACATTGACGCAACATATCAGCGTGCTATGGTAGCTTTATTCCATGACATGATCCATCATGATATAGAGATTTACGTTAATGACATGATAGCCAGGTCTTAGACTGGAGAAGAACATATTGACCACCTGCACAAGCTGTTTGAGAGGCTGAAAAGTACAAGTTGAGTTTGAATCCAAACAAGTGCACCTTTGGGGTAAGATCAGGTAAACTCCTAGGTTTCGTCGTCAGTGGTAAAGGTATTGAAGTTGATCCTGCCAAGGTTAAAGCCATTCAAGAAATGTCAGCTTCCCGTACTGAGAAGGAAGTCATAGGTTTCCTGGGACGATTGAACTACAATTCCAAATGTATTTCCCATTTGACTGCTACTTGTGAGCCTGTCTTAAAGTTGCTGAAGAAAGATCAAGTAGTGAAGTGGAATGACGACTATCAGATAGCTTTAGACAAAATCAAGGAGTACCTCCAAGAACCTCCGATTTTGATGCCTCCAGTGGAAGGAATACACCTTGTTGTACCCCAAAATTTTCCCTCTTAATTTCTCAAGAATTCTCTCACAAGATCTCCATTGATTCAAGACTGCACAAGGTTTGATCGGCTCAAGACACCTCCTCAAGCACTAATGACTCAAAATTAGGGTTTGAGTTTGTATAAGGACAATTGGACTTTAAATGCTTCATATGACTTTCATGGATGATTTTGGACTCTCAAGATTGCTCATGTCAAGTTTCAAGCTTTGGATCACATTTTTGATTAGTTGACCTAAAATCAACTATATTAGGAAAAAGTCAATTATGGTGAATTTATAGTCAAACTTCATAATTTTTTATCCATATCAACATTTGGAACTCATATATGGCAATTGATCAAGTTTGGATCATAATTCCTCAAGAAATTTGATCAGATCATCAAAAGGGCAAAATGGTCAACATTAGGGTTTTGATTGAGGAGGTTTAATTTTTTACTTTTGACCTAAATCATGACTTGTTGGTTTGAGACATGATATCAAGGATTCAAATTCATAATTCTGACCTAGTGGAATGACTTGAAACATTCCCCAAAGATCAATTGATTGATAGTTGAAATTCAGTCAACTGATGAAAGGTCAACTGATACACTGAAAAGTCAAACTTTGACTTTTTTTATCAAAATCAAGTTCCAAAAATCATATTTCATCAAGACATGTCAGAATATGAAAATTTCTCATCAAGAAATCAAAAAGTCAAAATTCTAAGACTAAGAGATATTTCTAAGTGTTGGAAAGTTAACCTTTTTTCATGACTTTGTGCCAAATTTTCACCATGATGCAAGATGATTCAAGGAAAACTTCCAACACGAAAGTTGTAGATCTCAATAAGATCTAAAACATTGTAGGACAAGACTTTTTCTAGAAATGCTTGGATTTTAAGTTATAAATTCATATAGACATGTCCATGAAACTAAAACACTTAGTGAAATTTTGAGCATCTTAAATCAGGATTTTGACCTAACTTCTTGGCAAAGTTTCACATAGCTTCAATTGGAAATTCCAAAAGTGATTCATATATGGATTGTAGAGAATGTTACAAGCTTTCTAAAAAGTCAAATAACTCCTTGAGATCATGTTTGAGCAAGGAGGATCGAAGAGATGAATTTAGGGTTCCATTCTTGTTTTACAAGGCAGATTTTTAAGATGAACATGAACCAAATTCATGCAAGGCTGCATAATCTTTTCTTTGAATGCCTCAAACTTGTTTTTCACTCCACAATTAATGATTTACACAATTTCTAGAGCCATAATCCAACCATTAGAGCTATTGTCCAAAAGATTCATCCATTTTTGGAAGAAAGCAACATTGTCATTCTTGAAAAGTGACTTTAATCACAAAGTCAATTTGTATTGAGCCTCTTGTTTCACCCGAAAATTTACCCTCTTAATTCAAGCTTATGTTTCATCATAAACATCATATTGCATTGCATTCATACATGGTGATGGGATCAAGGTATTTTGATTTATCAAGCCTCCCTTAAGCTTTGGAAGATTGATTGCATTGACAAGTTGCTCAAGGATAACCTTATTATCTAAACCTATGGATATTTCAAACCCAAAGGTACCACATGTCTCAAGGTATCTTATCCACCTCATTGGATCATCAGAAGATTGAGTATTTTGCTATTATAAGGAGAATCACTTCCTTTTGATTCATCAGTCAAAATTAGGGTTTGAGTTTTAATCAGGGATTCTTTGGAATTTTTGAGTGGAAACTCCTTCCATAGAATCTATGTGTTTGGAACATCATATGTTTGAAATTTTGATCATCAATTTTGAAGATAAGTGGTTCAATTGAATCAAATGGGTAAAACGGTCATTTTACTCAAAGTCAACAAAGTCAAAGTTGATCTGGTGGACTTTTGGTCAACATGAAGCATTTGACAAGTATTTTCATGTGGGTTGATCATTAATGATTTATTTTGAGGAGAATTACAAGTTTGAGAGGTTACTTGGATTTGAAGTTATCTTGGTGATTGAAATTTTCACTAAGTGTTTTTAATTTTGGCCTGACTTTGCAAGGGCATAACTTTCTTATTTTTCAGGGGATTTTGGTGGTTCTTTTTGCCAATTGAAGAGGGGGGAAAGATCTACAAGGGCCCCCAGAGGAAAAAAAACGCACTTCTTACTCAAAATCAAAAGTTATGGGCCTTTGAAGTTTAATGCAAGTTGGGCATTTATTGAGGCACCTTGAGCGTCTAGCCAGGCAATGCAAGGCATTTGGCCTAGACAATTCATCAAACCGTTGGTAACATGCCTATATATTTTGGTTCGAGGCATAATTAAAAAATGTGCCTCATGCATTTTGAAGGGGACTATGAAAGCTTCTCATTGAACTTGGAATCAATCGATTTGATTTGAATTCAAAAGAGTTGTTGGTTTGAGGAAGTTGGGTGCTGAAACTGGATTCGAGTGGCTCTCTATGATTGCCTTTAGTGTGGACTATTTGATGTGTGACTTTGTGGTCTGGTCGAAGCCTCATTTTTCTCTTTGATTAAACTAATTGAGGTGTCATCCTTGGGCTGGTCGAAGCCTCATTTCTTCTCTTTTCGTTTGGACAGTTCGAAGTAGTACCTTGAGCTAGTTGAAGCCTCGTTTCTTCTCTTTTCGTTTAGACAGATCGAAGTAGTACCTTGGGCTGGTTGAAGCCTCGTCTCTTCTTTCTTTGTTTGGACAGTTCGAAGTGGTACCTTGGGCTGGTCGAAGCCTCATTTCTTCTCTCTTCGTTTGAACAGTTTTAAGTGGTACCTTGGTCTGGTCAATGTAATTGCAAGCTTCTCAAGTCATATTTAAAGCATTAGTTTTGATGAAGACAACATGGATATCAACATTCAAAGGATGTGCAAAAAGCTTATCAACATCATATAAAAGTCTTGAAGATTAGAAGAAGGATTATTGAAGAATCATCAAATGTCAAAATGGTATAAATAATTCTTAATCTTGAATATAGATGTTCACAAAAATATGCATTCACAATCATATACATATCCAACATGTTTTCATTTAAGAAAAACTTTGTTTAAAATCTTTTTCAAAAAGAATTTTTGAAAATTAACTTTCAGGAACCGGTTCCTCCCTAACAGGGAACCGGGTTCCAAAACTTGTTCAAAAACATGTCCCTGTATTTTGTACCAGGAACCGGGTTGTACCAATAGGGGAACTGGTTCCTGCGTAATATTTTTGAAAAACATGAGAATCATGAGAAGAAATCCAAAGGCATTGCTTTGAAATTTGATTCAAAAGAAAGTCAAGATAAAGATGCATCAGAGGAAGATGAAAATCTCTTGCTTCTTGTAAAAAGGTTAGAAAATATTTTGGTCATAAAAATAATCTTCATAATGCTAACTTTGTCAAAAGAAAGAAATTCTATAAGCATAAAGACAAAGAAGCCTCCACATCAACACAAGATGTCACATGCTATGAATGTAGAAAGCAAGGTCACATAAAGCCAGATTGTCCAAAACTCTCCAAGAAAAATGGATTCAAAGGCAAAAAGGAGTTCAAGAACAAAAAGGCTTATGTTGCATGGGAAGATAATGAGATAAGTTCTTCATCCGATTCGGAAAGCGACGAATGTGCAAATCTAGCATTGATGGCTTCACATCACTCCGACGATGAAGAAGAGGTTAGTAATGAATTTAATCTTTTTGATGATGATGTTCAAGGTGCTATTGATGAACTCTTGGGAGAATGCAAAAGTTTATACAAAAAGGTGTCAAATCAAGAAAAAGAACTTCTAATTTGTCTAGAAAAAATTGACACCATGACTAAATATTTTGATCTTCAAAAACAAAATTTTATTAAATAAAAAGAAAACTTTGCATGCTCCAAGTGTGAATCAAATGTCTTTCAAATTGTTCAATTGAAAAGAGTCATTGAACGATATGAAAAAGGACAAATAGGATTGGAAGGATTACTAAGCCAACAACGTTATCCAAATGATAAAAGAGGTCTTGGTTATGTGAATTCTAAGAGACCAAGTAACAATCCCACTGTTTTTGTAAAGGCTAGTAATAGTTCCAATCCCAAGAAAGTAGAAAAGAAGCAAGTTGTTCATAATCATCAAAAGAAAAAGGCTAATGTATCGAAAAAGAAAACATTTCCTAAGAAGAAATCTTATCCTTCTAGATATAGAAGTAACTTTGAACCTACTTGTTTTTATTGTGGTATTAAAGGCCATACACCTAATGCTTGCTATGTTAGAAACTTTAGTATAGCAAGTGAGCATTATGTGTGGGTGAAAAAAGGAACTAACTATGAAGGACCCAAGGAAACTTGGGTACCTAACAAAGAATAATTTGTTTTTGTAGGTATGCTTGAAATCCACATCAAATGTTTGGTATCTTGATAGTGGATGTTCAAAGCATATGACAGGAGATGTACACCAATTTTCATATCTAGTACATAAAGCCAAAGGGTATGTCACCTATGGAGACAACACCAAAGGAAAGATTCTTGGCGTTGGAATAGTTGGCACACCTCCATCCATTCAAATTGAGGATGTTCTCTATGTTGAAGGATTAAAGCACAACCTTCTTAGCATAAGTCAACTTTGTGATAGAGGGTTCAAGATCAAATTCAACAAAGAAGAATGTCTTATTATGGATGAGGCAACCAATGAGGTAAAACTCAAAGGTATAAGATCTAACAATATTTTTATGATTACGTTAGATGATTTGTCTATGAAGGTACAATATCTTATGGTAAACAACAATGATGCTTGGTTATGGCACAAGAGGATTGCTCACATTCACATGGAGCACTTGAACAAATTGGTTAAGCATGACTTAGTTATTGGTCTACCGAAGATGAAGTTCGGAGCCCATTGGAGTATTCATTGCTTTACAATTGTCCATATCAAACTTGTTCAATAATTCTTTGCAATACTTAGATTGGTTGATGAAGATTCCATCTTCTAGTTTCTTAATTTGTAGTCCAAGAAAGTAGTTCATCTTTCCCATCATAGATATCTCGAATTCTCCTTGCATCATCAATGATAATTCCTCACACATTTCTTTGTTAGTCGATCCAAAAATGATATCATCAACATAGACTTGAACCAATAAAGTGTTACTTTGGATTTTCTTAATGAACAAAGTTTTATCAACCTTACCCTTTTCAAAACCTTTTTCACACAAAAAATTTCTAAGTCTATCATACCATGCTCTTGGTGCTTGCTTTAAGCCATAAAGAGCCTTTCTCAACTTAAAGACATGTGTAGGATGTTTGAAGTCTTCAAATCCCGGAGGTTGTTTGACATAGACTTCTTCATTGATGTATCCATTCAAGAATGCGCTTTTGAAGTCCATTTGAAAAAGCTGAAAATTTAATGAACAAGCATAAGCAAGTAAAAGACGTATAGCTTCTAACCTTGCAACCGGAGCAAATGTTTCTTCAAAGTTGATTCCTTCCTTTTGATTGTAACCTTGGCCAACCAACCTTGCTTTGTTTCGAACAATTAGACCATTCTCATCAAGTTTGTTCTTAAACACCCATCGGGTACCTATGATGTGTTTACCACTTGGTCTAGGAACAAGTTCCCAAACTTGATTTCTCTCGAATTGATTTAATTCTTCTTGCATAGCAATAATCCATTGATCATCTCCTAAGGCTTCATCAACTTTGGTAGGTTCAATTTGAGAAACAAACGCCATGTTTAAGAAAGCATCTTTTAGATTCAATCTTGTTGATACTCCTTGGGTAATGTCACCAATAATTTTGTCAATAGGATGGTCTCTATGAGTTCTCCATTCTTTTGGTAGATCATTGATGTTTGAATCTTGTTGTACAATGTTTTCTTGATTTTCCGGTGATTTCACAACTTGATCATTTGAAAGATCTTCTGGGGGTAAATCTATAGGATTATCATCATCACATACAACTACTTCCTCTTTAGAGGGGTTAGTTTCATCAAAAGATACATGCATAAATTCTTCAATAGTTAAAGTTCTTTTATTATAAATTCTATATGCTTTACTAGAAAGAGAATAACCAAGAAATATACCTTCGTCGGATTTCTCGTCAAACTTACCGAGATTGTCTTTGTCATTGTTAAGAATAAAGCACTTGCATCCAAAAATGTGAAAGTGAGCAATATTTGGCTTTCTTCCTTTGAAGAGTTCATATGGAGTCTTCTTTATTATAGGTCTAATGATAACTCGATTTCCAACATAACATGCCGTACTAACCGCATCCGCCCAAAAATATTTAGGAAGATTTGCATCACTAAGCATTGTTCTTGCAAGTTCCACTAGAAGAATGTAATTGCAAGCTTCTCAAGTCATATTTAAAGCATTAGTTTTGATGAAGACAACATGGATATCAACATTCAAAAGATGTGCAAAAAGCTTATCAACATGATATAAAAGTCTTGAAGATTAGAAGAAGGATTATTGAAGAATCATCAAATGTCAAAATGGTATAAATAATTCTTAATCTTGAATATAGATGTTCACAAAAATATGCATTCACAATCATATACATATCCAACATGTTTTCATTTAAGAAAAACTTTGTTTAAAATCTTTTTCAAAAAGAATTTTTGAAAATTAACTTTCAGGAACCGGTTCCTCCCTAACAGGGAACCGGGTTCCAAAACTTGTTCAAAAACACGTCCCTGGATTTTGTACCAGGAACCGGGTTGTACCAATAGGGGAACCGGTTCCTGCGTAATATTTTTGAAATCTGACTTATAACGTTCACTAAGAACCGGGTTCTGTCAGTGTCGAAACTGGTTCCCAGCGAACCAGTGCAACTTTTCTTTTGGTTTTTGAACATTTTTCAAGTAGTACTCTTTCATGAATGCATTGCAACTTTTCATATGAATTGGCATGAATGAAGAGGCTCTTGTGACTTTATAAAATGTTGCAGATTTTCTTATTTCAAAAACAATGCTTCAATTTTCAAATTAACAAATATACTTCTTCAATAAACAATTTTTCATCATTCACATTTGAATTCATACTTTCATGTGTTCATAAATTTTGTGAAACTTGCCATATACACTTTCATTAAATCATTACAAGTTTCATACATACATTGTGAACATTTATATACATTGTTTGAGAATTGTTTATATCTTGAAGAAGAAGATCAATTGAAGATTGATAAAGCTCTCCATCTATTTCATATAAATCATTGTATTACATTAAAGGAATTATTCCCTTACTATCCAGGATTGTTGGAAGTAAGTGTTGTAATTTGAAGAGGATTGTTATTCATTCACATTAGTGTTTGTTTGATCTTAAAGGTGTTAAGAACCTTTGATCTCCCTATAGGTTAGATAGTAAGCATAGGCTGTACAATCATTCTAACTATAGTGAAATCTCTTTCGTGTTGGAAAGGAGACTGGAGTACTCTCGGATTGTGAGGGGAACCAGGATATATCATCGTGTTCTTTACTTTTCCGCTTTTGTCGCTTTCATCACCATAATCAAGGAAAAGATAAGATATAATCAAAACCTTCAAACACTTAACCAAAAAGTACTACAAGTACTCTCATAAAACTGAATAAATTTTTATAGACCTAATTCACCCCCCCCCCCTCTTAGGCACTCTGAGACTTACAGTCAAAGCCTCATCTCTTCTCCTTAATTTGGACAGTTTGAATTGTTATCTTGAGGGCTGGTCGAAGCATCACTTTTTTTTCTTCGCTTTGACATTAAAAGCATTATCTTGAAGGCTATTCTAAGCCTCAATTTTCTCTCTTCATTTGGACATTCAAAGTGTCACCTTATAGGTTGGTTGAAACCCCATTCATGCTCTCAATTTGGACCAATCGAAGTGTTATCTTGGGCAAGCCAGCGTGCGCAGTTTTGGGCAAGTTGGTTGGATTTTCCCAGGAATCCTAAGCTTGATATCTTGCTCATCCCTCCATCATTTCTTTCGAACCTAAGCTTGTTTTGAATCTTAGAATATGTTCTTTAATTGGTTCAGGGAAAATTTGAGAACGCACGAGCCAATTTTCTATGGCCTCATTTAGAAATAAACTGACTTTTGGTGCACGCGTGGGTCATGTAAGCTGCAGATTTTTACATCCTCCGATTCTGAATTTTGGTGCACATGTGGATCATGCAAGGTGCAGGTTTTTACATCCTTCGATTCTGACTTTTGGTGCACACGTGGGTCATGCAAGTTGCAGATTTTATACATCCTTCGATTTTTCTTAGTTGTAGGGTGATATTGCACATGCTTGGCTCCAACCACACACTTCGTTTCTTACTCCTTTTGGCCAAACAATCACAGTTTCCTTGCCTCCCCACGCTTTCTATATTTTTGTCAAAATTGGTAACTTTCATCACGAGAAAATCATTCATATGTGCAATCCTTGCCACCTCACCCCCTCACGCTTTGTTTGCCTCACTCATACAACTCATAGCTCATCAAAATAAAGCATAAAGTGCCAAATAAACAAACAAAACGCAAGCACATGATCTCACATTTCCATTTACCTGTTTTGGCCAATTTGCCCCACAACGGATTTATTTGAGATATGACCCTATTACCCTCACTCTAAACACTCTATATAAACACTGCATTGTTTATTCAAAAGGAGGAGGAGGCGAAGAGAGGAACGAAAGGCTGGAGGGAGCTCAAGATCTGATACCACTTTTTCTCTCAAAATCCATTTCTTCAATTCTCCAGTTTGCTTGTGCATTTTGAGTGATTTTTCTTGCATTCTCTTCTCCAAGTGCTAGAGATTGCAGATCGAGGCTTGGTTTGCAGCTGGAGTGAAGGAGACAGTAGATACACTTTTTCCTCAAAGGTTTGAATCTTCAACTTTGAATCCTAATTTTTGGCCATGAATTGTATGATTTGAGTTTGGAACCATGTTGTTTGATGTTAATTAAGTGTTTCTGCAGCTTTAGAGCTTTTGATTTGATGAGATATGTATGTATGATGAATCTTAAAATTTATGCTCAGTGTGTTTTCACAATTTTCATGAGATATATTCTTGATCTATGGTTAATCATTCAGTGTGATTCGAATAGCATAATGTAGATCTTATTTCTGACTTTGATTTGCATAAAATTTCATAAAAAAATGTCGTGTAATTGAGTATGAACGATAGATCTGAACATGAGCCCTAGCATCGGTTTTTTCACGCGCATCTGGTTAAGGCAGGAGGTTGAAGATGAAGCGTGTCACCTCCTGATTGGTCTATTTTGAATTTCATATCTATTTGAATTTTGTTTTATAACTTGATCTTCCTTGATTTTATTTCTTAATCAAAACCTGATAAAAAATTCTGAAAAATTTCATGAAACTTAAAAATAATATTTCTGACATTGTGATTTCTTTCAGAATTTTTGAAAATGTTTTGATTGGTTTTAAAATTCATGTGTTTAATTAATTTCTTGCTTAATATTTGATTTTATTTTGATATGTCTCTTGATTCAAAAAATTCACAAAAAATAATAGGTGCTTATTTTTAATTCTAATATTTGAATATAATTTTGGTTGAATATTTTTCTGACTTTTGATTAAAATTTTGTTTTAAAATGTGCATATTTGTTTAATTGTTTAATGGTTTAAATTTTGATTTTATTTCTGATTTTTCCTTAATGCAAAAAATATGAAAAAATAAGTTTTCTGATCTATGGAGTTTTCTTTATTTATTTATAATTTTAGTTTGAATTATTTAAAATTGGAACTTAATTAATGAATAATTGATTTTATTTTCTAAATAATTATGGTTTTGATAATCCACTTGTTTGATTTGATTCCAAAAACTAATTTTCCCTAAATTTCAATTGAATTCAGCTTTTGATTAAAATTCATATATGGATTGAGGTTCTCAAAAATATTTTTCTTGAATTAATTGATGAGGTTTGGTATTTTCCATTCATTTATTTTGAAAATTTGCCTAGTTTGGTAGTTTTGCCAACTAGTTTTGGTCTTTGAGCCTTATTTGATCCTTTCCTCTACTATCCATAAACTTAAAATGTGTTTGTTGACTTCTATACATCTCAAGGATGATGAGAAAATTTTTGTTTTAATTATGGAAGTCCATTTCTATTTTTGATGAGTCTTCAAAGTGAAAGTCCCCAATTGATGTTGCATATCTTGTTGCAATTTATTAGACGCCCAATGAACTTGTGAGAGGCTTATAATTTGACACTTAATGAGCATGTTGCTATTGTTTTCCTCACACCAATTCAAATTAATTCACTTGAGTTCCCATAAGTGGTTAATGAGCCCTTTTGATTCATGCCTCCTAACTAATGATTCTTTTCTCTTCTTTTTTTTACTTTGAACTTTAAACTTTTGGTTTGAGTTTGAGGTCATCAACTGACCAATGATAACATGTTGAGGAATGATACATCAAGGATAATCTCATAAATACTTGAGATCACTTGACCTCTAATGTTTGAACCATTCCATCTTATTATGAATTTGATGTTCGATCCTTTCTTTTCTTTTGAATCTTTGAGGTATATTGAATGCACTTGTGCAACATGTATTAGAATCAACATTTCAAACTCTTGATCATATCCTCATAGAATGTTAGAATCTTGATTTAAAGTCTTTGAATGGTTTAAGTCTTCTAACTTTGTCTTTGTTTGAATTTATTTGCCTTGCTAACTTGTGATCCAAGCTTTGTGATACATTTTGTGGAATCCTTCTTCTTTGTTATGCTTGTAAACCATAATGAAATGAATTAGTATGGGTGTGAAGTTTTTTATAATGACTTCTAAAGTCTTTGTTTGTATTTCCTCTCTAGATCCTTTGATCCCTGATTTATATTTACTTGTCAATCCAACATGGTGACATGAAAGGAGCAACAGTTCTTTAGTTTTGACCTAGTTGTCGCTTGAGTTTGCTTGATGCTTCTTACATCTACTGATTGGATGTTTTGTCATCATCTTATTCCATTACTTTGGCATACCATTTTCCATCCCTTATTGGTTCATCATCTATCTTTGAAATCACTAATTTGTCTGTTGAATGTGCAAGGTACTCTGAGGAAAGTTTCTCCATTTAGACTTAGTATTGTAGTGTTCCACTTTATTTGTGGAACACAATTGGTTGTGTTTAAACCATTCATGTGCTTTGTATATTTGTCATTCTTTTGTAGGATATATATATATGGTCATGAATTTTATACCTCACCTGTGGGATATATTCATATTTGGAGCCTCAATGCATATATTTGATGGCGTGATTTATGACTTGATTTATTTACTGAAGCTAGCTTACTTGAAGTTCTCTAGGTTTCTTTTTATTTCTCATTTACTATGGATAATTATCCGTTTGGTATTGCACTATTTCCCTTTTACTGTTTCCGCCCCTTATTGCTTTCTATTTCATGATGGGATCTCCGTTGTTGATATATGTCAGGAGTCCCTCTGGTTTACTTAAAGACCTGTTTAAGGAGATTCGGCATGTGTACCTTGCTTTCTACTCATGTTTAAGCACTTGTTTGCTTTCTTGTTTGGTATTTACCATGCTCCCTTAGGACTTTTCATGTAGGATTAGTCCTCGAGCTAGAATTTAGGATAGGAATCAATGCATGCTAACATAGGGTAGAAACTTCCCTTTTCATCCTCAACCTTAGGGCCAATCATTTTATGATAACATTAGGGCTAGAGATTAGGATAGTCTCCATTATTTGTTTTTCCTTTCTTTTGCATATTGCATCTTAAAACTAAAACTTCTTCTTGGCAAATCATAAAATACCTCTAATGAACTTAAATCCTTCTTCAAGGTAAAAAATACAAACCAATCTTAATTGTTTATGCGCCTTTCTATTTGATATTTCATCATCTTTGCCATGATATCATGTTATCTTTTAGCCGATGTTTCGCCATCGCACATGTTTGTTATCCTACTTTGATTCTCAATATCATAGTAGGTGTGATGTTTTATCATTTGGTTTATTGATGCTTCGCCATCTTTGTCATGTTATCTTTTTGCCGATGTTTCACCATCATGCACATGTTTTTTATCCTACTTTGATTTTCAATATCATTGTTAGGTGTGATGTTTTATCATCTAGTTTGTTTATGTTTCGCCATCTTTGCCATGTTACCTTTGTGCCGATGTTTCTCCATCGTGCACATGTTTGTTATCCTACCTTTATTCTCAATATTATAGTAGGTGTGATGTTTTATCATTTATTTTATTGATGTTTTGCCATCTTTTCCATGACACCCTGTTATCTTTTAGCCGATGTTTCACCATTGCATATTTGTTTGAAACCGGTGTTTCGTCATCGCACATGTTTATCATCCTACTTTGATTCTCAATATCATTGTTAGGTGTGATGTTTTGTTCTCTGGTTTATTGATGTTTCTCCATTTTTGCCATGTTATATTCCTATCTCTTAGCCGATGTTTCACCATCGCACATTCTCTTAGCCGGTGTTTCGCTATTGCACATGTTTGTCATCCTACTTTGATTTTCAATATCATTGTTAAGTGTAATGTTTCATCATCTTGTCTGATATTTTTCTATCATGCTGGCGTTTTATCATCTTATTTGAGTTTGTGTTTCCATGTGATGTTTTGTCATCCATTTTTGTTGCTTTATCATTGTTGTTGATGTTTGTCATTTATCTAATGTGTTGCCATCTTGATTGTTGCTTTTATCTTCTTAACTAAAAAACACAAACCAACCAAAATATATGATCCGAACTATGGTTGCTCTGATTCCTTAAAAGGGATACATAGGCACTGGGGTAGGGCCCAAGCGAGCACAACTTTTATTTTCCCTACATTATTTTCTCCTTTCTTTTGCATGCATTCCCTCTTTGCATTTTCTTTTAGCTATTAAGCTTTAGATATATATTTACAAACCCATTAGATTAGACAACAAGAGTGGATACCATAGAGTACTACGGGCGTGTGGGGTGCTAATACCTTCCCCTCGCGTAACAGACTCCATTACCCGATCTCTCGGTCGCAAGACCGTGATTTCACCCTATTCAGGTTTTCTCGGTGTTTACCTTTCCCTTCTTGCGGGATAAAAGACGTTCGGTGGCGACTTCATTGATTTTATAATCTGATGACAGTTCGGCCAGGTCGTTTCACCTCTAACTTGTTCCTTCTGCACAAGCTTCCTCTACAAAGTCAGAGGAACATGTTTAAAGTTTGCAACAACTCTAAGGTAGCCTTATATCATGCCTTGGAAAGGTGTTTGTCAAGATAACTTCAAAAACAAGTCAAAATCCACAAACATGTGATCTTGTACATCTGACTTCTCCAAGCTTCCAAACATTTCCTCTATAAATTAATACATCATTTGCAAGTTAACACACATTTTGGACAAGCCCTCAAGCTCCCTAAAACTCCCTCAAACCAGAAATTGTAACACAAGCACAAAAACTTTCCATTTCTTATTTTTGAATCCAATCTCTCAATCTACTTGTGAGTTTCTTGTCCTTTTTCTTCCAAAAGTTTCTAAATATCATCCATAAACAATCCCACACCCTGTTACAGTCCTGTAACACCTCCATCACCATCCACCATTTTCAAAAACAACACCTTGCACCTTGACTTCTCCAGGACATTCTAGCCATCCATAGTTCAATTTAAGGATTGCATTAGCTTCCTGGGAACTTGAGGAAGCTAACCTAATCATCACAGCAACTTGAATCAAGCTCTAACTCAAAACACGATCTTCATCTGTAAGTTAAGTTTTCTGACTTTTCATGTCATTATTTAGGCATTGTTAGGCTTGCATTTTCAAAGACAGAATGTAGATATCATTGCCCTGAAACTGTACATATCCATATATTTCATTTATATGGCCCGAGTAGAGAGAATTTTGGACCTGGACTTTCTGAAAAAATTAGGTTAAATTTGGTACCATTCAAAATTCATGCTTGTCTTTAATTCATCGTTTTAATGCTTTACATTTCTGGAATCGTGATGAAATTTTCCATAACTTTCATGTTTACATTTTCCATTTTAGTTGAAAAATGAGTAAGTTGCAGTTGGTTTGGCTGGGCGTGAGGTTGAAGATGAAGTTAAGGCCATGGACTTGATTTGTAATATATATGAAGTTTTGGTATCAGATATGTGATGTCGAATGAGATGTCACGATACAAATATCTGTTTGCAAGTAAGGTGAATCAAAAGCAGTAAAAACACAAGAGATTGTTCACCCAGTTCAGTGTACAACAACACCTACTCTGGGGGCTACCAAGTCAAGGACAAGTTCATTAAATAGTATCAATTCATAGACCCTCAGTAAACAACCAGTTTACGATCTAATCACTTAATCACTACCCAAGCTAAACTTCTACCTAAGACTCACCTAGGTATGAGGCCATCCTCAAATCCCTTAAATCACTTACAATGAAGAACTTAACAAAATTAATAAGTTTGAAACACTTCAATCATTCAATGCTTAAAAGCTTATGAATGATACACAATTAACAATGCAAATAACAACTCAAGTATTTAAACTAATACTTAGAGTGTGTTACAAATAAAAAGCCTAGACTTCTAATCAGAAAGTAAGTATTATTCTTCAAATGTTGCTTGTATTTGAATAAGGAAGCAAGTCCTTATATATGCGATGTTTTGGGCTTGGGGTTAAACATAAATATTCAAATCTTTTGGATATTTCCACAAAAACAAGCCAAGATAAAATTATGCAATTTGAAAAATATTCCTCCATGTTTTTCGCAGCCTGTAGATCACGATCCTGAATTATAGAATGCTGGAAATCAGGAAACAAAAGACTTAATTGATTTTGGGCTAAGATCAGTTCAGTAGGCAGATGTCAAGACATCTGCTTTGACATCATTCAAAACAGGTTTGCTCCAAATGTTAAGACATTTAGAAAAACATTAACAAGTCATTGTTTTACCGAAATTACTTCCAACAAACACTTACAAATTGCCCCTTTGAAAAATTTTGGCTAAAACATTGTTAAAGCATATTATCAGAGCTACAGCACAATTATCAGGGCATTATCAGGCCAGCAGCAAAAGCAAGGCAATCAAGACATACATTCAGTTAGCAGTTAGCTGTTAGCACAGGAAGATGTCAAAACATCTTCTGGGACATGAGGCTCCCCCTCAATCAATGGTCAGTGGTCAGTCAGTGGTTAGTCAATCACTCACTTTCTCTCCCCCTTTTTAGTCATAATATGCCAAAGAAAAGATGCAATCAAAGGAATATCAGTATTAGGGTACAGACCATAAAATTCAAATGTCAAGCACATGCAAGTGCCAAAAAAAAAGAAAACAAAGTGGTCAGAGAAACATTAGGTACTCGAATTGTCATCCAGACCAGTTGACTTAGTTGAACCATAACTTCTTTCCATACTTGAGTATTCACCTTCAGAGCTCACTGCATCATCAAGGTTGTTATCCTTTTGCAGGTTCTTGATCATCTTTTCAAAGATTTGCTTCCTAGCTGAGCTCACTCTGATCACATCATCTAATTCATTGCAGGCTTCCCTTAATTCATTGATCATTTCATCCTTATTGGAGGCCTTTTCAGCAGGAGCAAATGTTAAAACAATGTCTGGGACATGTTTTCCTGAAAAGAGCTTAAAATGGAGGGTCAAGGCAGACTCCCTCTTGCACACAACATCATTTCCACTTAGGATTCCAGGATGCTGATTTAGGATAATTCCATAGTGGAGGGAAGGAAAAGTAATTGGCATCTTAATGGAACAAGTTCCTACATGTTTGTTGGTCTGATCAAAGATATAAGTCCCATAATATAAAAAAAATTGGTTTCTAATAGCATAAATGAACTTTCCTAAACCAATGGAGATGGTTGAAGTGTGATTAGTGGGAACCCAATTTGCATCTCTAATCCTATGTAAAATTGCATATGTTACACTCAGTTTGCTGATAGGAAGTTTGATTTTCATTGGACACTCACTTACTTGATTAGCAGTAATGGCTCTACACACTTGATTGTCTATTACTTCCAGCTCACAACATACATCGTCATACCTATCCAGAAATATGTTTATAATGGCAGAAGAAAATTCTACACACTTTCCTCTAACAAAAACCTTTCTATATTCCTTACTCTTATGGTCAGCACAGTCAACAAGAATATTAACAATGAACTCCTTAACAAGAGTTTCATAGCAATTTGCAAACCTAGTAACTATTTTCATCAATCCAACATAGGAGATCAGCTCCATGATTTCCTTACATTCCAAGGCACCAGCTCCTAGTTCTCTCTCCAGGGAAATCCTTCTTTGGTGCACATACTTCCACTTCTCAGCATTCCCAACAGAGTGAAAGGAGATGTTGTCAAGTGGGGCATCAGGAACCCTAACAGACAATTTCTTATTTGCAGACTTTTTGATAGGAGAGATATCCTGGACATCTTGCTTGACATCATACTCAGAGCCAGTCTCTTCTTCAATCAGAACATCTTTCTTCTTACTCTTGGTCCTTTTTACAGCATCCTCATCATCATCAGTAGAGTTAACAGGTCTAGTTTTTATCTTGCTAGAAGGAGGGACCACTTTACTTCCTGCTTTTGGGGGTCCATACATGGTTTTCTTCTTGATTGGTTTGGGAGGGGTGTGATACTTGCATATTTCACTCTCCTGAACTTTATCCTTCTAGCAATACCAGGTACAACATTAGTGATGAGCTCATTGTTAGAGAGCTCTTCAACATTGACTACATTCACAACATTATGACATTCTCTATCCTTGGAGGCAGCAGCATCTTCTTTAGGAGGAGAGTTTTCTTCAACATTTTGTTCAACATTTTCCTCAACATTTTGATCAACATTTTCTTCTTCCATATCTTTTAGGGCAGAGGTAGCAAGCTTCTCAAGTTTTCTATCAGCAGCATTATTCTTGGATGATTTAGTAACATCATTTTTAGGATTACTTCCTTTGTCAGTAGGAGGAGGCATGTGAGCAAGGGGAGTAGAAATCCCAGGCACAGCAAATCCTTCATTTAATACCATCTCCACAAGCCTTCTGATGCTTCTATCAACATTGACAATTTCTTCTTCAGTTCTATTGTCAGTATCAGTAGAAGATTTACCTTTATCATCTTTAGATTTCATAGCTAGTGATGATCTAGGATTCTTAAACTTTTTATCAAGCAGGGGGGGCGTTGATAGAGGAGTAACATCTAGTACTTTGTCAAGAGAAAGATTTTCATTTGTAGATTTTGAGGAAGATGATTTGTTATGTTGAGAAATGTTTGAAAAATTTCTAGCAAGGAGATGAGGAATGGAAAGGGTTATTCTTCTGTTGAGGAGAATGAATATTTTGTAAAAGTAGAGAGAAGAAATGTAGTAGCGTGTGGGAAAAATTTGAGGCAGTCTTGTAATGATTATTTTCTAAAATTAATTTTTCGGAAACACAAATAACATAATATCACTTTAATGATATTCCCATGCACTTTTAATTGCTACAAACCCTCATATAAACATATCCCTAATTTCCCCCTTAGGTTCTCAAATTGATTAGCATCTAAAGTTTTTTTGAAGATGTCAGCCAGTTGCAATTCAGTGGCTACATGTTCTAAGCCAACAATATTTTCTTCAATAAGCTCTCTTATGAAGTGATGACGGATGTCAATATGCTTAGTCATGCTGTGTTGAATGGGATTCTTCTATATGTTTATGGCACTTAAATTGTCATGGAATAATGTCATGACATCTTGTTTGACATTATATTCTAATAACATTTGTTTCATCCAAACCAATTGAGAACAACTGCTTCCTGCAGCAATGTACTCAACCTCAGCAGTGGACAGAGACACACAATTTTTCTTTCTGATGAACCAAGATATGATATTATTTCCCAGAAAGAAGAATCCTCCTGATGTACTCTTTGTATCATCAACACTTCCTGCCCAATCAGCATCACAAAAACCAATTAAGGCAGAATTTGATCCATGAGAGTACAACATACTATAATCACTTGTCCTATTCACATATTTAAGAATCCTCTTCACATGGTTGGCATGGCTAACTTTGGGATCATCTTTATATCTTGCGCACACCCCTACAGCAAAGGAAATGTCTGGTCTGCTAGCTATGAGATATAGAAGGCTTCCTATCATGCTTCTGTGGAGACTTAGGTCTACACTTACTCCTTTTTCATCTTTAGTCAGCTTCAGATGTGTGGGGGCAGGGGTTCTTTTGTGACTGGCATTCTCCATCCCAAACTTATTCATTATATTCTTTCCATACTTGCTCTGATATAAAAATATGGAGTCTTCCATTTGTTTAACTTGCAGACCAAGAAAATAGGTTAATTCTCCAACAAGACTCATTTCAAATTTAGACTGCATTTGCTTGACAAAATTTTCCACCATCTCATTTGACATCCCTCCAAATACAATATCATCAACATAGATTTGATCAATCATAATCTTCCCTTCTTCTTCTTTGACAAAGAGTGTTTTGTCTATGCCAGCTTTCCTATATCCATTCCCCCGGGGAATTATGTCAGTCTTTCATACCAAGCTCTTGGAGCTTGCTTCAATCCATACAGATCTTTCTTTAGTTTATAAACATGTTTAGGAAAAATTGGATCAACAAATCCTTTTGGTTATTTAACAAAAACTTCTTCATTTAGGTACCCATCAAAAAGGCACTTTTTACATCCATTTGAAACAATTTAAATTTCAAAATGCATGCAACTCCCAATAGTAGTCTGATTGATTCAAGTCTATCCACAGGAGCAAAGGTTTCATCAAAGTCCACTCCTTCAATTTGAGTGTATCCTTGAGCAACTAACTTTGGCTTATTTCTAGTGACCACCCCTTTTTCATCAGATTTATTCTTGTATACCGATTTAGTGCCAATCACATTTGTCCCTTCAGGTCGTGGAACTAGATCCCAAACTTCATTTCTACTGAATTGTTCCAGCTCCTCTTGCATAGCACTAATCCAGAACTCATCAGTTAGGGCATCTTTGACATTTTTGGGCTCAATTTTTGATACAAAGCAAGAGTTAGAAATCTCTTTTCTTGATCTGGTAGTAACTCCCTTGTTTGTATCTCCTATAATGAGCTCCTTAGAATGATATTTCTGAGTTTTGATTGAAGGTCCTTTATTGAGCTGACTAGGCTGGGGATCTTCTTGAGGAGGATTATAATCAATACTTGTGTCATTTGATTCAGTTGGACTATCAGGCAAAGATGTTCCAACATCTTCTGAGACGTCTTCTTCAACATTCCATCCTCTATCATCAATAGTAACATTTATTGACTCCATCATAACTTTGGTTCTAGAGTTAAAAACTTTGTAGGCTCTACTGTTTGTAGAGTAGCCCAAGAATATTCCTTCATCACTCTTGGGGTCCATCTTCCTCCTTTGTTCACGATAAGCAAAGATGTAGCATTTACTTCCAAATACATGAAAGTATCTTACAGTTGGTTTTCTTCCCCTCCATATTTCATACAAAGTAGCTGAAGTGCCTTTCCTTAGAGTGACATTATTATGAATATAACATGCAGTATTCATAGCTTCAGCCCAAAAATGGTAGGGTAGCTTCTTAGCATGAATTATGGCTCTGGCAGATTCTTGGAGAGTTTTATTCTCGCGTTCTATAATCCCGTTTTGTTGAGGAGTAATGAGAGAAGAGAATTCATGGCTCATTCCTTCAAAAGAGCAAAACTCAGCAAATTTGTTGTTCTCAAATTCCTTTCCATGATCACTTCTTATTCTTATGACATGGATTTCCTTTTCCCTTTGAAGTTTTTGACAAAGATCTTGGAATACTTCAAAAGTTTCTGATTTTTATCTAATAAAGTTTATCCATGTGTATCTAGAAAAGTTATCCACAACAACATAGGCATACTTCTTACCACCAAGACTTTCAACCTGCATAGGTCCCATCAATTCCATGTGAAGAAGTTCCAAAACTTTTGATGTAGTAAGATGTTGAATCTTCTGATGTGACATCTTAGTCTTCTTTCCAATTTTCCAGTCACCATATACCCATCCTTCTTCTATCTTGAGCTTAGGAATCCCTCTCACTGCTTCTTCAGAAATAATTATCTTCATGCCTTTCAGATGCAAGTGCCCCAATTTTTTATTCCATAGTTTAACTTCATTCTCTTTGGCTAAACCACATGTTAAGGAGAGGTTTAACTCTTGAGGAACCCATAGATAACAGTGGTCTTTTGATCTGATTCCTTTCATGACAGTTTCATTCTTTTCATTGCACACAAGACATTCTTCCTTAGAGAAGTTAACTTTGAATCTTTGATCACGTGGTTAGATTATACTTATTAGGTTAGTTGTTAACCCTTTTACAAGTAACACATTATCAAGCTTAGGAACTCCTGAATAGTCAAGCTTGACAACACCTTTAATTTTTCCTTTTGCTCCATCACCAAAAGTCACATAACTGGTGGAATGAGATTTGACATCCACCAACAGATTCTTGGCACCTGTCATGTGTCTAGAACAGCCACTGTCAAAGTACCAGACATCTTTGGTTGATACTCTGAGAGAGGTGTGAGCAATCAGACTTCTAACATTGGACTTGGGAACCCATTGTTTCTTCTTTTTGCTATTTTGGGGAATCTTATCAGTTTTGGGAAGAGGAGTATTTTTAGGATACCCATATAGCTTGAAATAGAAGGGCCTTATATGTCTAAGTCTTCCATAGTGATGACATTTCCAAGACTGGGGATTTTCTCTGGTGTGATTAATCTTTTTCTTCCCATGAGGTTTGCCATGATGTCCTTTCTTCACATGAGGTTTCCCAAGATGACCTTTCTTATCATGTTAAGACATCTGATTTGACATCTTTGGTTTAGCTTTGGCATGTGTGGATACAGATGCAGTCTGTTCTGAGTTGGGTTCATTTTTCTCATTGAAGCCTAAACCACTCTTATCTCTTGTCACTTTTCCTGCTTGCAGAATTTCATCTAATGTGTCAGACCCATTATTTATCATCATTTTTCTCATTGAAGCCTAAACCACTCTTATGTCTTGTCACTTTTCCTGCTTGCAGAATTTCATCTAATGTGTCAGACCCATCACATATTTGGCAGATTCTTCAAGATCACTCTCTGAGTCCTCTTCATACCAACTAACAGATAGATTCTTCTTCTGTTTCTTTATATATGTAGGACATTTAGCTCTAATGTGACCAAAGCCTTCACATTCATGAAATTGTATTCCCTTCCCTTGAGAAGGTTTTTCTTCAACCCTTTTCCTTCCCACCTCATCTGACTTATAGATGCCAGATGGGATGTTCTTGACATTTGACTGTTGGTTTTTGTCCATTCTTTTTGTCACTTTATTAAATTGTATTCCAAGCATATCTAGGGAATTTGATATTCCACCATTTGTATCCAGATCATAGTCCTCTTCTTCGTCTTCAGTATTAGATATAAAGGCTATGCTTTTGTTTTTGTTCTCGGATCTTTCATTTATGCTTAATTCAAATGTTATAAGGGATCCAACAAGTTCATCCACTTTCATTTTGTCAATGTCTTGGGCTTCTTCTATAGCAGTTACTTTCATATCAAATCTCTTGGGAAGTGACTTGGGCATCTTTCTCACCAATTTGTCTTCAGGTATTTTCTCTCCCAAAGCACTGGAGGCATTAGCAATTTCAAGGATGTTCATATGGAAGTCATTTATACTTTCATCATCTTTCATCCTCAAATTCTCAAATTTTGTGGTGAGCAGCTGAAGTCTTGACATCTTAACTTTGGATGTGCCTTCATGAGTGGATTGAATAATTCCCCATGCATCCTTAGCAAAAGTGGGTTCTCCATTTTCTCCCAATTTGATAGGGTGTTTCCATCTTCTTAAAACAGCTTTCCAGGCCCTATTGTCTAAGGACTTTAAAAAGGAAACCATACGTGGTTTCCAATAGTAATAATTGCTTCCATCCATAATGGGTGGTTTGTTCACAAATCCTCCTTCCTTGTCCATAGTACCAGCAAGTATCTTCCCTGGATCTGACCCAGATAAAGAGCAGGATGCCTGCTTTGATACCAATTGAAATTCTGGTATCAGATATGTGATGTTGAATGAGATGTCACGGCACAAATATCTGTTTGCAAGTAAGGTGAAATAAAATCAAAAGCAGTAAAAAACAAGAGATTATTCACCCAGTTCAATATACAACAACACCTACTCTGGGGGCTACCAAGCCAGGGACAAGTTCACTAAATAGTATTAATTTATAGACCCTCGGTAAACAACCAGTTTACGATCTAATCACTTAATCACTACCCAAGCTAAACTTCTACCTAAGACTCACCTAGGTATGAGGCCATCCTCAAATCCCTTCAATCACTTATAGTTAAGAACTTAACAAAATTAATAAGTTTGAAACACTTGAATCATTCAATGCTTAAAAGCTTATGAATGATACACAATTAACAACCCAAATAACAACTCAAGTATTTAAACTAATACTTAGAGTGTATTACAAATAAAAAGCCTAGACTTATAATCAGAAAGAAAGTATTCTTCTTCAAAAGTTGCTTGTCTTTGAATAAGGAAGCAAGTCCTTATATATGCGAAGTTTTGGATTTGGGCTTAAACATAAATATTTAAATCTTTTGAATATTTCCACAAAAACAGGCCAAGATAAAATTATGCAATTTGAAAAATATTACTCCATATTTTTTGTAGCCTGTAGATCTAGAATCCTGAATTACAGAATGCTGAAAATCAGAAAACAAAAGACTTAACTGATTTTAGGCTGAATCAGTTCAATAGGAAGATGTCAAGACATCTGCTTTGACATAATTCAAAACAGTTTTGCTCCAAATGTTAAGATATTTAGCAAAATATTAACAAGTCTTTGTTTTACCAAAATTGCTGCCAACGAACACTTAGAATATATTTATGATTTTGTTTATAATACCGTATGTATAGCCACCCCATTGGTAAGGCAGCGCGCGTATTATGTGAGGGGCGTGGGTTCTAGCCCCAGCGTTGCCATTTTTCATATTTTTTTACTCTTTTCTTTCCTTTTGCTTCATACATGCGCGTTGGGCCTTTGAGGCATTGGGCCTCTCTTTTTACTACATGTTGACCCCATGATTACATCACAACACCCTGGCCCAATGTTTGTTTTTAATGTTTTTTGTTCTCTTTTCAAACAAAACCCTAATGGGTCAGGCCTAGTACCAAAAACTGTTTTACTCATAAAAACTCTCCCAATTCAAACTTCACCCCCCTGACTTTTTTTATTTATTTAATGTTTATTTTCATTTATTTATTTATTTTATTATTAAAGGTATCATAATATTTATTTCATTAATGAAAAAGTCCTAAAAATAGTTTACTTATTTACACTATATATTTATTTTATTTTTAAAACCAAATATACTTTTCTTACAAACTTTGATTATTTTTTTTTCATAATTAATTTAATAATTAGACCTAGGTTTATTTGTTTTCTTTTTTTTTAATTCAAACTAACTTAGAATTTAGGTTTTCTCTTAACTTAATTTAATTTTATGCTATTTTAGTTAATATTAAAAATCTTTTCGTAAAAACACTAAAAAATATTTTCTTTTTTAAATTAATTTAATTTGTTTTTATTTTATTAAATCATTTTATTTTTTTTAGTTTATTAGGTTAAAACAAAAACCTTTTCTTAACAAAACCAAACAATTCATTTCTTTTTCATTCATTACTTTATACATCATTTATTTACATTCTTGTATATTATTGATTTCAATTCTTGTACATTTATTCAAATTCAATATGGTTGTAATAGATAATTAGATTTTAATTTCTTACAATCCTCATTTGTAAAGATGTATACCCCATCCCTAAATTATGTAATAGCGTAGAGCATTTATTTTCCATAATTTATCGCTTTCATATAAATGCTAGTAAATTAGGGTTTGTATGAAAAGATAAAATCAATGACTAGAAAACCCTAATCCAAGATGAATCAAGCATGAAAGATAAACACTTGCACACTCACACCTCTAGGGGTAACTCCACTTTGTTTCCTTGAGAAAATGGTCATGTTATGCATGTGAGACGCCTTAGAAAAAACATTCAAAAATACAAGATCGTAGCCCTCGATGATGCTTCGAATGTTGCCTTCAAAATGATATTAGACCCTTAAGAACAAATGCTAAGGTATCTCACAACATTGCATTTTATGACTATACGATGACCCACGCATGTCCCTTCATATCCAATGATAGGGCTTCTTATCAATCAATGGTAAGATAGCAACATCTAAAGGAGGAGGAAATGAACAAAAGACCTTTTGAGTAGGTAGAACATTCTTAATTGCTTTCTCACAATCCATCTTCAAAAGCAAATATCTTTTATAACAGACCAAACACTTTCAAAACATGAAATATTTTCAAAAAGTCCAACACTTTGTATGCGTTCTTATAGAGACGAGAATCATTACAAAGTTTTACTAAACGAAGACGCTTTTCAAAAATAATTTCAAAACCCACCACAAACATATTTCAAACAAAGCAATTTCAAAAGTGATCTAGCAAGCAACTAAGAGCCCATATATAACTATGGATGAAAACAGTGCTACCTTCCTTTTCATAACCTACCCCCCATCCCCCGGAACTCAAGAAAATATCTCAAAAGGTCTTTCCTATTCTTTTCACCCTTTCCTTATTGGATAAAAGAAAAGTTGGTGGCGACTCTTGCTATCCGCAACAATTGCGATAAAACGTAAAACAACCAAGTTAGTTCTCTAACAGTATTACAGAACTGGCGACTCTGCTGAGGATACAGATTTAAAAGTGGGGTTACCTTAGATCGAGATCACATTTATTTGCTTTCATTGTTTGATTTGTTTGCTTTACATTTATGGGTCCTTGTTTGGGTTTGAATTGATCCTCTACCCAGATCTGGGAACACCATTAGGTAAATAGCAAAGATTATGGAGACTGTACGATGTAGACCAATATGGTTGAGACAATAGCTATGTTAGTGTGACATATTTGTGGGTACCGGTATCCCTTATTGTAAATTAAGGTGAATATAGGGCCACTGAGTGATGTCATGAAGCACTAACGAACCTTAGAACCTTTAATTGAACAACATGGCCATTAAGAAGTAGTGAGATAGCCGGTTTCGGTGGAAAGCTGGAAATTAGTTGATACTCGATACTACGCTCATTGAGATCGGACTTTTGGGATATTTTGGCCGCAAGAAAAGATTGATTTTGCTAAAATAATGCCAAATAAAGAAAGATCAGTGATATGGAGATTCTCTAGAACCTTCTTACTTTCTAGGACGGGTTGAACCAACTAAACTTCAGGAGGGTACTTACCTATGAAACCCATGCAAGCATAAATGTAAGGTTTTTGTGTGCTTTATTTATGATTATTATTCATGTCATCATAAACATCATAACATCATAAAGCATTCTCACCAACCATTTCAAGGATTTAGGAATTTATCTTTGTTCTGCTTTTCATTCTACTCGTAGGAATACCATATGAGTCAACTTCATGAAATTGCATGCTCAACTTCAAGAGTTAGCATCAAGAGTGTCGGGTGATTCTCCTTTCACCAAGAAATATGGTCGACTTCTCAACTTGGATACCTCAAACTTCCAAGAAGAAATGATGTGTGTGCTTTTCCAATTCTTTGATCATATGCATCATTGCTTCACCTTCCCCGACTACCAATTGGTGCCTACATTAGAAGAATTCTCTCAATTGTTAGGAGTGTTTGTGCTTGATCAAATACCATTCACCAGTTTAGAAGAGACTTCGAAACCTGAAGTTATTGCCAAAGCTTTGCATTTGAAGAGATCTGACATTATGGAAAATTGGGAGACAAGAAGTGGAGTTAATGGTTTCTTAGCCAAATTTATGTTGGAAAAGGCTCGTTTGTTCTGGGAAGATATGGATTTTCAAGCTTTTGAGGATGTCTTGGCCCTTCTAATTTATGGTGTGGTTCTATTTCCCAATCTGGACCAACTTATAGATGTGAATGCCATCAAGGTTTTTCTCTCTCATAATCTCATACCTACTTTGCTTGGACACATTCTACATTATTTCCACACTCGCACCATGAAGAAAAGGGGTACTCTTTTGTGTTGCATTCCATTACTCTCTAGATGGTTTATTTCACACCTACCTCGATCAACGTTGAAGAATGAGCAAGGCTTGACATGGTCTCAAAGGTTAATGTCACTCACACATTCTAATATCTATTGGTGTGCTCGATCTATGGAGGACATTACTATTATTGACTGTTGTGGGGAATTCCCTAATGTCCATATACTTGGCATTAGGAGAGGTATACCTACAATCCTTGTTTAGATTTGCGACATTTTGGATATTCTAGTAGGGATGGCCCTCATGATGCACTTGTCCAAGGAATCGCATTTGACTACGAGAACAATGTCCTAGGTTATCATCAGAGATTCATATGAGCTTGGGGAATGGTTAACAAGGTTGATAGAAAGACGTTGGGGCATAATAACTCCATTCCTTTGGAGCCTTATCTTAAGTGGGTGCGAACTCACACCCAAAACCTCATGATTCCTTATGAAGCCATCCTACCTATCATCACGAAGCCTGTTTCCGAAGGAGATGTTCCATATACTGTCCTTTATCCTAACATGCCTACTTCTCTTGTAAATTTGCACAGAGCTTAGATTCAGCTAAAGGAAGAACGAGAAACCTTCGAAACCCAGTTCTACGCAAGTGAAAATAAGGTTTTGGAGCTTACGAGACAGCTTCATGAAGAGCGAAGTTTGAACGCCTACATTATGCCGAAGAGGATGCGCTCGACCTTTTTATCTTAGGAGTTTATTTTGTATTTATTTTAAGCCCAAGAGGCATGTATGTAATCAATTTGAACTTATTAATGCAATTGATGTTTTTTCCTTTTGTCTAAACAAATTTAAATCTTCTAAGTCCTTAAAATCATTTACATATGCATTTTCATACATCATAACATAAACAGGTTTTCCACAACAGGTTTCCTTATCTTTCTACTGTTTATTTCAGTAAGATGGATATCGAACAAATAGTGAAGGACTTGAAACCGCAAAATTCCCAGTTCCAAGAGACCTTGTTGACCCTGGCTAAGGGGAAACAAGAGCTGATGATTATGCTAGTAGCCAAGAAGAAAACCAAAAAGAAGTCCTTCATAAACATGGGTAAGAGATTCAAAGGTTCGGTTCGTCAGGTACAGATAGTCGAAGAGTCGTCTGAGGAGGACGAAAATCAAGACGAAGAGGCAAGGAGCACCTGTGCTCGAGGTGCCAATAATCAAGCTTCCGAAGATGAAGATTACTTTGATGAGAAATATCCTCTGGCTGAGGATAAATACAAGAAGTTGGAATATAGACTAAAGGTTGTTTAAATTCAAGTCGTGCCTGGTTTGGATTTTGGTGAGTTAGGCTTAGTACCTAGGGTCGTCATTCCCCATAAGTTCAAAATATCGGTCTTCACCAAGTATGATGGGGTTTCCTTCCCGAAACTTCATCTAAGGTCTTATGTGCGCAAGATACAACCGCACACTATCAACAAAAAGCTCTGGGTCCATTTCTTCCAAGAGAGTCTGGCTGGGACTCAACTAGAATGGTTCTATTAATTTGAGGGTTCCCGCATCCATACATGGGAAGATCTAGCCACTTCTTTTTATCATCAGTATCAATATAATGTCGATTTGGAACCAACTAGAGTCCAACATCAAGGTATGACAATGGGTACTAATGAGGGGTTTAAGGAGTACGCACAAAAATGGTGGGATCTTGTTGGTAGGGTCCAACCACCACTAACTGACAGAGAACTAGTTGACATGTTCATGGGTACATTAACTGGCCCATTTTTCAACCTATTGATTGGCGGTTCTTTGCCTGGTTTCACCGAGTTGATCCTAACTGGTGAAAGGGTCGAAAGTGGCATTAAGAGCGGAAAAATTCCCATGACATCTACTTCCACATCCAACGCTGTAAAGAAGCCTTTCACTCGAAAGAAGGAAACAAATGATGTGTATGGGGAAAGGCCCATACCAAGAAGGATCACCGACCCTCTGTTAATGTTGTGTTAATCTCAAACCCTTCATCTACTCAAAGGTAATCATCCAACAATCAATGATCTGAAGTTCCTCGAAGACAGTTCACAAGGATAAGCATGTTATTATCCCAAGCCTTACAATATTTGTTGAAGGCCAACTTAGTGATATTATGCGATCCACCACCTAATCCAAACATTTCATCACCTAAGTAAAATCCAAATGCCAAATGTGCGTATCATTCTAACAGCCTCGGGCATGAAATTGATCAATGATGGGCTTTAAAGAATAAGATTCAAGATTTGATAGACAATAAAACAATTTAATTTGATCCACCTGCTACTCTAAATGTGATAACCGCACCAATGACGAATCATGGCAAGGGTGTTAACGCAATTGATGATATTACTTTTGTCTCCTCCATTGAAGATTTAACAACCCCATTAACTACTATGAAAGTTAATTTGGTGAGAGTCGGGGTGTTCCCTGACTGTTCTAAAGATTGTGTTTGCTATGAGCAACAAGTAAATGGGTGCAAATGACTGAAGGAAGGTGTGAAACACCTGATAAATAGTTGCGAGATTCTATTTGGTAAGATTCCTACCATCAAAAGTTTAACCAACAAAGTTGAAGACCTTTCCATAATAATAATTTCCAACAAGCCTTTTAGGATCCCCTCAAAGGGTCCTATTAGAATTTCAATTGAACCAACCATTGCTCCTTTAATAATCACCGCCCCTGGGACGATTCCTTACTCCTCTAACAAATAGGTTCCATGGAACTATGATGTCGAGGTTTATTATCATGGGATAAAACAAGATTCTTGGATTAACAAAGACAAAGCTGATATCACTAATATTGCAGGTTCTAGTAAAATAACAAGAACAGGGAGAATCTTTTCCCCTGATATTTAACCACCCACTACTACAACAACTCCCGTCTGTATAACCAATGACAAGTCTAGTGCCAACACTAGAGGCAAAGAGAAAGAAGGTGAGCCTGCTAGGATAGAGGCACCTACCAAAGATACTGATGCTGAAGACCCCTCCACTCGAGAGATGGGGGAAATCCTGAAAATCATAAAGAAGAGTGACTTCAAAATAGTTGAGTGGCTAGGGAAAACCCCCTCCAAAATTTCCATGCTGTCATTATTACTCTATTCGGATGTTCATGCCCAGGCTCTAATCAAGTTCTTGAAGAAATCCCATGTGCCCCAAGAAACCACAGTTGACCAGTTCGAGAAGTGTGTAGCAATTTTAACGGATGACAATATATTAGGATTCTCCGATGCTGATTTGACTCCTATGGGAAGGAACCACAACAAAGCCTTGCATGTATTTGTTGAATGCAAGGGGACCACCCTAGCTCATGTCCTAATTGATATTGGCTCATCTTTGAATGTGTTACCCAAAGGTACTTTGGACCAGCTAGATTGTGAAGGACTAGTATTGAAGCCAAGCGATATTGTCGTAAGGGCTTTCGATGGGTCTAAGAGAATGGTTCATGGAGAGGTGGATCTCCTAATTAAAGTTGGCTCACAGATCTTCAACTCTACCTTTTATATAATGGACATACTTCCCGCCTACTCTTGTTTTCTTTGACACTCTTGGATCCATGGGGCAGGGGCAGTAACATCCACCCTTCATCAAAAACTAAAGTATCCAGTCAAAGGGAAGATCGTTATTGTTTGCGATGAAGAAAAAATTTTGGTGAGCCATATCAATTCCTTCAAGTATGTGGAAATGGATGGCGAATTCATAGAAACTCCATGCCAGGCTTTCGAAATTGTTCCTCATATGGTTGCTTCCACCAAAATCTCCTCCAACATATCAAAAGCTGATGAAGTTATACCAAGAATGGTTTCACTTAAGGACGTCTGTGTCGTGGTCGAAGATGGAAACAGTACTATCTGGGGACAACTTCCCAACATTCCATTTAAAGCAGGAAAAATTCAGATTGGGTTTCACCATCAAAGCTCAGAAATAAGTCAGATGCGCTTGCGTGAGAAAGCCACCTCTCCGCATCGGGAATCATGAAGTGAACAATGTTGAAGACTCTGATGATTAAAATACTTTTGAAGATTGGATATACCCTACTGTCAAAGGAAAGCTCACCAACTAGCATGCAAAGGATTTCACTCCCATCTCCTTCATTGAGGTGTAATTACTGTTTAGTGTTTTCTGTCAATTCAAGAACTTTTGCCTATAATCTTAAATTCCAAACAATGACTTTTAAGCCATGTGCCTTGCCCGGGGCACTATGGTCCATTTTTTAAGGGTTTTGTTCATGTTCATTTATCATGTGATCATTTAATATAAACCATTGGACCTTTTGCATTCAAACTTTTGTGTTCATTTTCTTTCTTTTTCTTTATTACATTTTTTCAACAGCCATGTATCTTACATGTACACACACACACTTGCAGATCTTCATCCACTCTGGATCTCATTACCAACGACTATACTATTGTCAGTTATGACTTTGAACATCCAGTTAACCAAGCTGAAGACGAAGGTGAGGAAGATTGTGAAATACCAGGAGAATTAGCCAGACTTCTAATGCAAGAAGATAAATCTATTCAACTCCATGAAGAGCCAGTCGAGGTTATCAACTTAGGTACTGAGACAGATAAGAAAGAAGTCAAGATCAGCGCCAACCTAGAAGATGGTATCAAGAGAAGGTTGGTTCATATGTTAAATGACTATGTTGAAGTGTTTGTTTGGTCATATGAAGATATGTCAGGAATGGATACCGACATTGTGATTCATCGTCTACCAACAAAGGAAGATTACCCTCTTGTTAAGCAAAAGGTTCGTCGTATGCGGCCAGACATGTCTGAAAAGATAAAGGCTGAGGTAAAGAAGCAATTGGATGCTGGTTTTCTGGATGTCACATCTTATCCTTAATGGGTTGAGAATGTGGTCCCCGTGCCAAAGAAAGATGGAAAAGTTCGCATGTGTGTGGATTATAGGGATCTGAATAAGGCAAGCCCCAAAGATGATTTCCCTCTACTTCATATTGACGTCTTGGTTGATAACACCGCTCAACATAAATTCTTCTCCTTCATGGATGAATTTTCTGGCTATAACCAAATCAAGATGGCTCCCGAAGATATGGAGAAGACCACTTTCATTATACAATGAGGCACCTTTTGCTATAAAGTCATTCCGTTCAGATTAAAGAATGTAGGGGCAACATATCAAAGAGCTATATTAGATTTGTTTCATGATATGATCCATCATGAGATAGAGGTCTATGTGGATGATATGATTGCAAGGTCGCAAACTGAAGAAGAGCATCTCGATCACCTACACAAGTTATTTGAGAGGCTGAAGAAGTACAAGTTGAGGTTGAACCCTAATAAGTGCACATTCGAAGTAAGGTCTGGAAAGCTTCTAGGTTTTGTCAACAGTGGTAAAGGCATTGAAGTTGATCCTGCAAAGGTATAATCCATTCGAGAAATGCCAGTTCCCCGCTCTGAGAAGGAAGTCATAGGATTCTTGGGTCGTCTTAATTACATTGTTCATTTCATATCTCACTTAACTGCTGCTTGTGAGACAATCTTCAAACTCCTGAAGAAAGATCAAGTAGGCAAATGGAACGACGACTGTCAAGCTTCCTTTGACAATATCAAAGAATATTTGCAAGAACCTTCTATCCTTATGCCTCCAGCGGAAGGAAGACCATCAATCATGTACTTGACTATGCTAGATAATTCTATGGGGTGTGTGTTGGGCCAACATGACGAGTCTGGCCGAAAAGAGCATGCAATATACTACCTGAGCAAAAAGTTTACCGACTGTGAAACTAGATATTCACTGCTCGAGAAAACTTGTTGCGCTCTGGCATGGGTTGCTCGTCGGCTAAGACAGTATATGTTGACTCACACCACTTTATTGATTTCTAAGATGGACGCCATCAAGTATATCTTCGAGAAGGCCGCTCTCTCTGGACAGATAGCTAGATGGAAAATGATTCTTACTGAATACGATATTCAATATACAACACAAAAGGCCATCAAAGGAAGTGTATTGGCAGATCATTTGGCCCATCAAGCTATTAATGATTATCAATCTATGAACTTTGACTTCCTGGATGAGAATATCATGTTAGTGACTGACTGTGCAAAACCTGGACCATATGACGGACTTGAACAAGAATCTCGATGGATTATGGTTTTAAATGGAGCTTCCAATGCTCTGGGTAATGAAATTAGCGTTGTGATAATTTCTCCTGAAGGTTGCCACACTCCTTTCACTGCTAGACTTTGCTTTGTTTGTATGAATAACATGGCTTAGTACAAGGCATGCATCTTGGGTTTGAAGGCTGCTATTGACTTAAGGATCAAGCATTTGGATGTATTTGGAGATTCTGCTCTAGTGATCAGTCAAGTCAAAGGGGAATGGGACACTAAGCATCCTAACATGATTCCTTACAAGGAACTTGTGTTAAACCTAATACCATACTTCGAGGAGATCACCTTTGAAAATTTTCCTAGAGAAGAAAATCAGTTGGTTGATGCCTTGGCAACAATGTCTTCCATGTTCAAGTTCAAATGGGACAACGAAGCTCCTATGATAACAATCAAAAGATTTGACGAACCTGCACACTGCTATGAGCTTGACACTGACGAAGAGAAACCATGGTACCATGAGGTGAGGAGATATCTTGAGGCACAAGAATATCCTGAAGGAGCTTCCGTCAATGATAAGAAATTCTTGTGAAGATTTTCAGCCAAATTCTTTCTAAGAAACAGAATCCTATACAAGCGCAACCATGATTCTACTCTACTATGTTGTATGGACAAGAAGGAGGCAGAGAAAATTATGGAAGACATGCATGATGGCATTTTTGGGACCCACTCTAGTGGACACACTATGGCCAAGAAAATCCTAAGGGCTGGTTACTATTGGTCCATAATAGAAACTGATTGTCATCATCACTTAAGTACTTGCCACAAGTGTCAAATCTAATCTGACAAGGTCCATGTACCTCCTATTCCTCTAAATATCATGAACGCTTTGTGGCCATTTGGAATGTGGGGCATTGATATGATTGGAGAGATCAAACATACTGCCTCAAATGGACACTGTTTCATCCTTGTTGTCGTTGATTACTTTACCAAGTGGGTCGAAGTTGCCTCATATGCCTCAGTCACCAAGAACGTTGTAGCCAAATTTATCAAGCATAACCTCATCTGTCGTTACGGTATCCCCGAAAGGATCATCACTGATAATGGAACCAACCTCAAAAATGCTATGATTACGGAACTTTATACTCAGTTCAAAATCAAGCATCACAATTCTTCTCTATACAGACCCAAGATGAATGGCGCAGTGGAAGCTACCAATAAAAATATCAAGAAGATTGTGCAAAAGATGGTGGTAACCTACAAATACTAGCATGAGATGTTACCGTTTTCTCTCCATGGTTATCGTACTTCGGCTCATACGTCAACTGGGGAAACTCATTTCTCTTTGGTCTATGGCATGGAAGCCATCTTGCATGTAGAAGTTCAGATTCCCTTTCTAAGGATAATAAAGGAAGAACATTTAGGTGAAGACGAATGGATTCAAACTAGGTTAGATCAGTTGAATTTGATTGATGAGAAGAGACTGACTGTTGTCTGTCACGGTCAAATGTATCAAAAACGTATGATAAAGGCTTTCAACAAAAAAATAAAGCCTCGAGTGTATTAAGCTGGTGACTTAGTAATAAAGCGCATCATTCTTCCACAAGGCGATCCCAAGGGAAAATGGACTCCCACTTATGAGGGATCATTTGTTGTAAAGAAAGTTTTCTCTAGTGGTGCCATGATGCTGACCACTATGGATGGCGAGGACTTCCCACATCCTGTGAATACGAACATAGTTAAAAAATACTACGCATAAAATGACCCGCTAGGTTGACACACCTGGGTAAAATATGGGCATCCCGGCGAACTAAAGAGGTTCGGAAATAAACTAGGGATATATGCAAAAGATGGTACACCCGACAAGTCGAAAACCCGAAAGGGCAACTTGAGAAAAAATGGGTATCCTGGTGGACTGAAAACCCGAAAGGGCGGTCCAAGTAAAAGTTAAAGATTAAAGTGTATGATTATGTCTCGTGGGATCTCTACAGCCAACTTTATTACCAAGGTCCAAGTTCAAATGGTCCAATATCAATCCAATCAATTTCTTTCAACGGCAAGGGATGATGTTCGAAGACATAGGGGTAATAGCAGAGTTGGAACACAATGAGATCACTTCCACATGGCTATTATTTTTGTTTTCACTTTGTATTCTTTCCATTCTTTCGACGATTTCATCTTACTAGAATCTCGGTCTCTTTGTACAAAAACGCCTAAATCATGGGCAAAACATCAATATGAATATACTTTGAAGTGAAAACTTTTTTTGTTTTTCTTGTTTTGAGTGCAAAAGTGTCCAATGACTAAAATTGAATGAACATATGCATATGAACATGATTAAACTTTTAACAAATGTATGCTTAAAAACAGTGACAAGCATCTCCTTAAATGCATTTGAGATATCCCCACAGAGTTATTTCAATAGCATTATCCCCACAAATTTGGATTCATAAAATCCCTAACCAGAGTTTCAAGCTCCGAAAAATCCTCTCCCCAGCTGAGTTGGTCTTAAAAGGAAGCCTTATGGAATTCTTCCTAAAACATATCCTCCCCAGTAGTTTGTCAAATATCCTCTTCAACAGGGTTTATTTCCCCAACAAAATACAGATTCCCCAGCTTGAGTTTGCCTCGTGGACTGTTACAAATCAAGGGACCGCAACCCCTAATCCCCAGTGAAGTCGTTAACAGAGTCATTGTTATCTCCGAAAGTTGTTGTAAAGCTTGGAACCCGACCAGATACTAGTTCAACTTCATCCTACTCTCAACTTACTATGAAGACTGGACTCGACCAGATAACAGTAAATCTCAATTCCAAGTTACTAAAGCATGGACTCGACCAGATATTAGTTTAACTTCTCAAATTGCTTAAGCCTGGACCCGACCAGTCAACAGTTCAAGCTTGGACCTGACCAGATAACAGCTCCAATTTCTGTAACCTGGAACCAACCAGATATCAGTGAATCTCAAACTTAGTTGCTAAAGCCTGGACCCGACCAGATATTAGTTTAACTCCTTCAACTGCAGATCCTGGACCCGACCAGTTAACAGTTCGAGTTACTGAAACCTGGACCCGACCAGATAACAGTAAATCTCAATTCCAAGTTACTAAAGCCTGGAACCGACCTGATATTAGTTTAAATTCTCAAATTGTGTAAGCCTGAACCCGACCAGTCAACAGTTTAAATCCTGGACTCGACCAGATACCAGTTAAACATTCTGAAGCTTGGACCCGATCAGATAACAGCTCCAATTTCTGAAACCTAGACCTGACCAGATAATTGTAAATCTCAAATTTAGTTGCCAAATCCTGGAATCTAACTAGATAACATTTAATTTCTTTATCTTCAGCAAGTTATTGTGAAGCCTGGAATCCGACCAGATAACAACTAACTTTCAAGAGATAATTCCTCACCAGAGTAATGGACGACTAAAACTCCTGAATTCTGGTTCCCAAGCAGAAATCAACACTCTCCACAGAGCCTTCTCAAGCAAGTCAATATTCCTTAGTGGAGTTTCTTCTCAACAAAGTAGGAATCCCCAGCAGAAGCATTGTTAACAAAGTCTGAAGATACACATACTCTTCATCCCCAACAGTTGTCTGAGATTTAACTTCTCAAAGCTCCCCAGTATCTGTCAAGGATACACTTTGATAACATGTCGCATTCATACAACATACATAATATATACATATAACATAATACCCTTTATTTTGAGAACTTCATTACACCATGCATACATTCGCATACAGCTAACCCCTTTTGTTCCTTGCACAAAAAAATCATTAATCCAAAGATCTCTTATGAATCAGAATTAATTCTTCCAGTTAAAGACAGACAAGACACCTAGTTTTCAGAATGAATCGACTAAAGATTTATGCTGATTTTTCTCCCAGTTTCTATCATCATCTCTCCAAATGGCATCGGTAAGCCCATTCCCAGATCAATACATTATCGAGTGCAAATTTCTGGGCACTCTAGTGTTCAATCATCTTTCACCTTCAAGTCACGAATGGCAGACCCGCCAATATAACTCTTCAGATTTAAGAAGATTGAACAGGGGAAGCTGTTGTACCCCAAAATTTTCCCTCTCAATTTCTCAAGAATTCTCTCACAAGATCTCCATTGATTCAAGATTGCACAAGGTTTGATCAGCTCAACACACCTCCTCAAGCACTGATGACTCAAAATTAGGGTTTGAGTTTATATAAGGACAATTAGAATTGTAATGCTTCATATGACTTTCATGGATCATTTTGGATTCCCAAGATTGCTCATGTCAAGTTTCAAGCTTTGGATCACATTTTTGCTCAGTCAATTGATCAATTGACCTAAAATCAACTATATTGGAAAAAAGTCAATTATGGTCAATTTACAGTCAAACTTCATAATTTTTTATCCATATCAACATTTTAAACTCATATATGGCAATTGATCAATTTTGGATCATAATTCCTCAAGAAATTTGATCAGGTCATCAAAAGGGCAAAATGGTCAAAATTAGGGTTTTGACTAAGGAGGTTCAATTTTTTACTTTTGACCTAACACATGACTTGTTGGTTTGAGACATGATATCAAGGATTAACATGCATCACTTTGACCTAATGGCATGGCTTAAAACATTCCCCAAAGATCAATTGATTGATAGTTGAAATTCAGTCAATTGATGAAAGGTCAACTGATACACTAAAAAGTCAAACTTTGACTTTTTGATCAAAATCAAGTTTCAAAAATCATATTTCATCAAGACATGTCAAAATATGAAGATTTCTCATCAAGAAATCAAAAATTCAAAATTACCTTTGAATAGTCAAAATTCTAAGACTTAGAAATTTTTCAAAGTGTTGGAAAGTTAACCTTTTTTTCATGACTTTGTGCCAAATTTTCACCATAATGCAAGATGATTCAAGGAAAACTTCCAACATGAAAGTTGTAGATCTCAATAAGATCTAAAACATTACAGAACAATACTTTTTCTATAAATTCTTGGATTTTAAGTTATAAATTCATAAAGACATGTCCATGAAACTAAAACACTTTGTGAAATTTTGAGCATCTTAAGTTAGGATTTTGACCTAACTACTTGGCCAAGTTTCACATAGTTTCAATTGGATATTGCAAAAGTGATTCAAAGATGGATTATAGAGTATGTTACAAGCTTTCTAAAAAGTCTAAGAACTCCTTGAGATCATGTTTGATCAAGGAGAATCTAAGAGATGAAGTTAGGGTTCCATTCTTGTTTTACAAGGCAGATTTTTAAGATGAACATGAATCAAATCCATGCTTGGCTGCGTAATATTTGCTTTGAAGGCATAAAACTTGTTTGTAACTCCATAATTAATGATTTACATAATTTCTAGAGCTATAATCCAAGCATTAGAACTATTGTCCAAAAGATTCATCCATTTTTGGAAGAAAGAAACATTGCCATTCTTGAAAAGTGACTTTAATCACAAAGTCAATTTGTATTGAGCCTCTAACTTGTTCCTTCTGCATAAGCTTCCTCTACAAATTCAGAGGAACATGTTTAAATTTTTCAACCACTCTAATATAGCCTTGTACCATGCCTTGGAAAAGTGTTTGTCAAGATAACTTCAAAAACAAGTCAAAATCCACAAACATGTGATCTTGTACATCTGACATCTCCAAGCTTCCAAACATTTCCTCTATAAATTAAGACATCAGTTGAAAGATAACACACATTTTGGACAAGCCCTCAAGGTCCCTAATACTCCCTCAAACCAGAAATTGCAACACAAGCACAAAAACTTGCCATTTCTGATTTTTGAATCCAATCTCTCAATCTACTCGCGCGTTTCTTGGCCTTTTGCTTCCAAAAGTTTCTAATATCACCCATAAACAATCCCACACCCTGTTACAGACCTGTAACACCTCCATCACCATCCACCATTTTCAAAAATAGCACTTTGCACCTTGACTTCTCCAGGACATTCTAGCCATCCATAGTTCAAGCTAAGGGTTGCATTAGCTTCCTAGGAACTTGAGGAAGTTAACCTAATCATCACAACAACTTGAATCAAGCTCTAACTCAAAACACAATCTCCAGCTGCAAGGTGAGTTTTCTGACTTTTCATCTCATTATTTAGGCATTGTTAGGCTTGAATTTTCAAAGACAAAATGTAGATATCATTGCCCTAAAACTGTACATATCTATAGATTTCATTTATATGGCCTGAGTAGAGAGCATTTTGGACCTGAACTTTCTGAAAAAATTAGGTTAAGTTTGCTACCATTCAAAATTCATTCTTGTCTTTGATTCATAGTTTTAATGCTTTACATTTCTGGAATCGTGATGAAATTTTCCATAACTTTCATGTTTACATTTTCCATTTTGGTTGAGAAATGAGTAAGTTGTAGTTGGTCTGGCTAAGCGTGAGGTTGAAGATGAAGTTCAAGCCATGGACTTGATTTGTAATATATATTTATGTTTTTGTTTATAATACTGGGGGCATTGGGCCTCTCTTTTTGCTACATGTTGACCCCCTGATTACATCACAACACCCTGGCCCAATGTTTTTTTTTGTTTTTTCTGTGCTCTTTTCAAACAAAACCATAATGGGCCGGGCCTAGTACTAAAAATTGTTTTACTCACAAAAACACTCCAAATTCAAACTTCACCCCCCTGACTTATTTTATTTATTTCATTTTTATTTTTATTTCTTTATTTTATTTATTATTAAAGGTATCATAATATTTATTTCATTAATGAAAAAGGCCTAAAAATAGTTTACTTATTTACACTATATTTTTATTTTACTTTTAAGACCAAATATACTTTTCTTACAAACTTTGTTTATTTTCTTTTTTCTTAATTAATTTAATAATTAGACCTAGGTTTATTTATTTTCTTTTTTTTAATTCAAAACAACTTATAATTTAGGGTTTATCTTAACTTAATTTAATTTTATACTATTTTAGTTGATATTAAAAAAAATCGTAAAAACACTAAAAAATATTTCCTTTTCTAAATTAAGTTAACTTATTTTTATTTTATTAAATCATTTTTTTTAGTTTATTAGGTCAAAAAATACCTTTTCTTAACAAAACCAAACTATTCATTTATTTTTCATTCATTACTTTATACATTATTTATTTACATTCTTGTATATTATTGATTTCAATTCTTGTACATTTTATTCAAGTTCAATATGGTTGCAATAGATAATTAGATTTTAATTTCTTACAATCCTCATTTGTTAATATGTATACCCCATCCCCAAATGATGTAATAGCGTAGAACATTTATTTTCCATAATTTATCGCTTTCATATAAATGCTAGTAATTTAGGGTTTGTAAGGAAAGATAAAATCAATGACTAGAAAACCCTAATCCAAGATGAATCAAGCATGAAAGATAAACACTTTCACACTTACACCTCTAGGGGTAACTTCACTTTGTTGCCTTGAGAAAATGGTCATGTTATGCATGTGAGACGCCTTAGCAAAAACATTCAAAAATACAATATTGTAGTCCCTCGATGACGCTTCGAATGTTGCCTTCAAAATGATCTTAGACCCTTAAGAAAAAATGCTAAGGTATCTCACAACATTGCATTTTATGATTATACGATGACCCACGCCATTCCCTTCACATGCAATGACAGGGCTTCTTATCAATCAATGGTAAGATAGCAACATCTAAAGGAGGAGGAAATGAACAAAAGACTTTTTGAGTAGGTAGAATGTTCTTAGTTTCTTTCTCACAATCCATCTTTAAAAGCAAACATCTTTTCAAACACACCAAACAATTTCAAAACATGAAATATTTTCAAAAAGTCCAACACTTTGTATGCATTCTTATAGAGACGAGAATCATTACAAAGTTTGCCTAAACGAAGGCACTTTTCAAAAATACTTTCAAAACTCACCACAAACACATTTTAAACAAAGAAATTTCAAAAGTGATCTAGTAAGCAACTAAGAGCTCATAGATTACTAATAAAAAAGGTTCTAACACCTTCCCTTTTCATAACCTACCCCCCCCCCCACCCCCCGAACTCAAGAAAATATCTCAAAAGGTCTTTCCTGTTATTTTCACGCTTTCCTTATTGGATAAAAGAAAAGTCGGTGGAGACTCTTGCTATCCGCAACAGATGCGATAAAACACAAAACAACCAAGTCAGTTCTCCCACCGTATTACACCCCTTATCATGTACCTGAAAGTATTAGAGAACTCAATGGGGTGTGTATTGGGGAAACATGATGAGTCTAGTCAAAAAGAACATGCAATATACTAGCTTAGCAAAAAGTATACTGATTGTGAAACAAGATACTCATTGCTCGAGAAAACTTGTTGGGCTTTGGCATGGGCTGCTTGCTGATTAATACAGTATATGTTAACTCATACTACTTTGTTGATCTCTAATATGGATCCAATAAAATATATATTCAAAAAACCCGCTCTCTCCAGAAGAATAGCGAGATGGCAAATGGTCTTGATAGAACATGACATTCATTACACCACTTAGAAAGAAATCAAAGGAAGTATGCTGGTAGATCATTTGGATCATCAAGTGGTATATGACTATCAGTCTATGAATCTTAAGTTCCCAGATAGAATATCATGCTAGTTACTGATTATGAAGAACCTGGAATGTATGAAGTACCTGAACCAGGATCCTGATGGAATATGGTTTTTATGGAGCTTCCAACGCGCTTGGTATTGGAATTGGTGTTTTGATTATCTCTCCCAGGGGTTTCCATATGCCATTCATCGTCAGGTTGTGTTTTAAATGTACCAACAACATGGTCGAGTACGAAGCATGTATCATGGGTATCAAAGTTGCCATCAATGTGATACTTAAATTCTTGAATGTATATGGGGACTCAGCCCTAGAGATCAGTCAAATTAAGGGAGAATGGGATACGAAGCATCCAAATCTCATTCCTTATCGAGAGCATCTCATTAATTCCGTACTTCGAGGAAATCACTTTTGAACATATTCCATGAGAAGAGAATCAATTGGAAGACGCATTAGCTACCATGTCATATATGTTCAAAGTCGGATCGTATAGTGAAGCTCCTAGAATTACTATTGAGAGATTAGACGAACTGGTGCATTGCTACAAAGTTGATACTAATGGAGTAGAGGAAAATCCCTTGTACCACGAAGTTAAAAGATACCTCAAAACTCGAGAATATCTGGAAGGAGCATCTATCAATGATACGAAATTTCTAAGGAGGTTTTCTATCAAGTACTTTATGAGTAACAGATTCTTATACAAGCGCAACCACGATTTGACTTTGCTTCGTTATGTAAACAAGAAAGAAGCTGAGAAAATTATGGAAGATATACACGAAGGAGTCTTTGGTTCCCACTCCAGTGGGCATACAATGGCTAAGAATATTCTGAGAGCATGTCATTATTGGTCTACTATGGAAACTGATTGTCGTCGTTATTCCAAATCTTGCCACAAATGCCAGATTTATGCTGACAAAGTACATGTGCCTCTAGTTCCTTTGAATGTCTTGACTGCTCCTTGGCCATTTTCAATGTGGGGAATTGATATGATTGGATAGATTAAGCCTATTGCTTCTAATGGGCATCGTTTCATCCTGGTCCCTATTGATTACTTTACGAAATGGGTTGAAGTTGCCTCGTTTGCTTTCGTTACCAATAATGTTGTAGCTAGATTCATTAAATACAACCTTATCTGTCAGTATGGCATCCCTGAAAGGATCATCACAGACAATGGTACCAATCTTAACAATACTATGATCACGGAACTCTGCATGCAATTCAAGATTAAGCATCATAATTCTTCTTTGTACCGACCAAAGATGAATGGCGCATTGGAAGCCTCTAACAAGAATATCAAGAAGATCTTGCAGAATATGACAGTGACATATAAAGATTGGCATGAGATGTTACCATTTTCTCTTCATTCTTATCGCACTTTAGTATGTACATCAACTAGAGCAACCCCGTTCTCTCTAGTCTACGGTATAGAGGCTATCTTACCTGTTGAAGTTCAGATTCCTTCCCTAAGGATTATGAAAGGTGCAGGTTTAGATGAAGATAAATGGACTCAAACTCGACCGGACCAAATTAATTTGATCGATGAAAAAAGGCTTGCATTTTTTTGTCATGGTCAGATGTATCAGAAATGCATGATCAAAGCCTTTAACATGAAAGTAAAACATCGGGTATACCAGGCATGTGATTTGGTAATAAAGCGTAGTATCCTACCACAAGGTGATCCTAGAGGAAAATGGACTCCCACATACGAAGGGCCATTTATGATCAAAAAGATGTTTTCTTGTGGTGCTATGATACTTACTACCATGGACGGTGAAGATTTTCCACACCCTGTGAACATGGACATAGTCAAAAAATACTACGCATAAAAGAGACCCGCTAGGTTGACAGGCCTAGTAAAAAGTAAGGGCATCCCGAAAAACCAAAAGTGTTCGGGAAAAAATTAGGGATATATATAAAAAAATTGTACATCCGATAAGTTGAAAACCTGAAAAGGCAGCTTGGGCAAAAAAGGATATCCCGATGGACTGAAAACCCGAAAGGATAGTCCAGACAAAAGTTAGGGATTAAAGCGTATGACTATGTCCTGTTGTATTACCCATCTACTTACAGCCAGCTTCTTTACTAGCGTCAAGTTCAAACGGTACAAAACAATTGAACCATCTTCTTCCAACAGCAAGCCATGAGATGCTTGAAGACATAGGGGAAATAGCAGAGTTTAAACTTGATAGGATCGTTTCCACAAAGCTGTTTTTCCTTGTTTTTTATTTGTAACCTTTCTTCATTCTTACGACGACTTCCTCTTACTAGGATTTATGTCTCTTTGTATAAAACTGCCTGCTTATAGGCAAACTTTCAGAATCAATGCAAATAGATTTCAAAATTCAAAATTGTTTTACTTTTTTTGTTTTGTTTGCAAAAACATCCAATGATTACATTGAATGAACATATGCATTTGAACATGATTACTGTTAACAAAGTATATTCATAAAAATGGGATTAGCATTTACTAAAGACTCTAGGAGTTGGGATAATGTTCAAGTCATCCACAAATCTCCACAGAGCAATTTCCATAGAACTATCTTTACAGAGCTATCTTCACAAGCTCATCCCCAACAGAGATATATTCCCCAGAAAAACTAATATGCCATATGTAGTACCCTAAAATTTTCCCTCCCATTTTCTTCAATACATTCTTCAAGGGTTCTCAAATGCTCAAGGATGCTCAGTTGATCAGTCAAACCTCCTCCTAAGCAATGGGTCCATGACTAGGGTTTTGAGTTTCTCAAGGAAGATTTGGTTTCAAAGGTCTCAAGTTGTCTCCATGGTCCTCCATAGGTCTTCAAAAAATTTCATGTCAAGTTTCAAGTCTTGCATCACAAGTTTGCTCAGCCAATAGCTCAGATGATTGAAAATCAATTGTATTGGGTAAAAAGTCAACTATGGTCAACCTACAGTCAAACTTCAATATTTTTGGTCAACATAAACATTTTGAAGTGAAATTCATAATTTTATCAAGGGTTGATCATGATTCCTCAAGGAAATCCCCCAAATCATCAAAAGTCAAAACTTGCCAAATTAGGGTTTCCTTAGGAGAAATCAACTGAACTTTGACCAAGCATAACTTTCATATGCTTCATCAACTTTTTCCCAACCAAAGACAATTTTGAAGGAAATTCAATTCTCTAAATATAAGAATTTGTATGCTCAAGTCCAAAAAGTGCTTCATTTGAGAGATATGAGCCCATACATTATAGGTCATTTCAAAAGTCAACAAAAAGGCACTTTTTGTCAAGGCAACTTACATCAAGATAAAGTCTCCAAATTCACATATGATCAGAAGAGAAATTATAGAGGACATATTGAGCTCTTCAAAAAGTCAAAGTTCAGATTCAAAAGATGAAAATTGAGAGAGCTATGACCATTTAAAGTTGGGAAATTTTGGTAAAATGCATGAAGTGCAAAGTGAGCAAACTTGAAATTTTGAGCTAGTGGACCTAACTTTTGATGTTCAAACATGTTCACAATGTGTTAAAGGACCTTTAAATCCATTCACCTATTTTTTATGTTTTTTATTTCTTTTATTTGAATTTTTATTCATTTAAATGCAAATAAATCAAATAAAATGTAAGATCATTGGACCAAGGCGCATGATTGGGTTTTTTGGACCAGTTCAAGCCCCTTAAAAACTCATGACAACCATGCAAAGCCGTGTGAGTTCAAAAATGGCAAGGATATCTCAAAAAGGAAGCTTGGAAACATGTTTGATCCTTATCTCATTTGGCCATGATTGCATCTTCTTATGCCATATTTGTATACCCTAATCATTTCTCTATATAAGCATAACAAGATCAGACAAAGGGACCATGCATCTTTGCCTCTAAAAGCTTGCCAAAATTCTCAAATTTTTTAAAAACCTCGAGTTCCAAAAACTTGTGTGACAAGCCCTCTCATTCCAAATATCCACTCCAATCATTCCAGGAACAATGAAGGGTAGGTTTGGATCTGTTTCCATGATCCTAAGCATGAAAAAATATATAGCATAGCATAGTCAGTTTACATTTTTTTGAAAATCCGTATCTTTAATTTTGTCTTTCTTTAAACTAAATTGATGCTCCTAACAAGTTTCTGAGACATGCTTGAAGAGGTATGAATAGGTATTATAGTCCCATGCACGCTGGTTTACAAAGCACCATATTTGCTCTGATTGGTTTTGTTTGATTCGAAACTCATGATCCAAGGGTTTATAGCCAAAACTAAGTCCAAATTTGGTTCTATGAGGGTCTAATTAGGGGTACTAGGATGTTTTTGATCACTAATTCATTGATTTCACAGGTTCTATATATTACAAGAAGTCGGAGAAGACAGCCAGAGCTAGGTCTCCGGTGCCTCTTCAGCCAATAGAATCATTTTGTAGATTTATTGTTATGGTTTGGTTTATATGACCGGATGTAAAGACCGCCCCGGTAATAGAAGCGTGTGATGCTAAGGTGTTAGTGTACCAGGGCATGGGTTTGATCCCTGCCTATGGTATTTTATTTTCATGTTTTCTCTTGTTTGCAGATCTAGTACAAACCAGCTCAGCGTACTCACTATGCGCCTCAATTCATCACCATCATATCTTCACGCTGCCAGATACAGCGCCCCATATTTGCAGGTGCATCATGAGACTCTTGAAGCCATCCTCACCATATCCAGCACTGGCGCCCTGGGCCATGTCTCTTTGGGCCTAGTGGATATCTTTTAGCACCCCCCCCCCCCCCCAAATTCCTTCATATCAGGCCCATCTCTTTTTTTATTTTACTTCAATTTCCTTTTTTTTTGTTTATTTAACATAACTAATATTTTAAATTAATTAAAATTAAATTAACTTGACCTTTTTTAATTAAATTAATTAAATTAACTTTTTTTAAAATTAAATTAATCGAAATAATTAACTTAGTTTCTTTAGGGCTTTTTATCATTAAATATTTTTTTTCAAATAATCAATTTCTTTTTAAAACTAAAAACAATTAGATTAGGTTAGTCATCCAATTTTTTATCAAAAAACGATCATAAAAAGAAAATATTTTCTCCATTTCTCTTTACTTTTACAATCTCCGCGTGCTCTTTTATTTTCACATTAGTTATTTTATAAATTATGTAATTGTTGATGGTTGGTAATAGCTTAAACTAGGGTTTACTATTTTTTCCATCATTTTTTTTTGTTTGTACCCCCTTCCCTAAAGCCCTGTAATAGTTTAGAATTCTTTTCCGCATTTTACCGCTTTCCTTATAATTGATAGATACATGCTAATAGGGTTTATATGACAAGATCTAAAACAAACACTATAAAATCTAATCAAGATAAATTAACTGAAAACAAATTACTATTCCCACATGCACCTCTAGGGTGACTCCACTTGTTGCCTTCGAATAAAATAGTCATGTCCCTCAAATGTTGGACACTTTAGCGAAAGACCCTCGGTTAAAAAGATCGTAGTCCCTCGATGACCCTTCGATGTTGCTTCGATAAACGATCTTAGTCCCTTACGATAAAATTGCTAAAATGTCATACAAGTTGCCTTTATGACTGTATGATGACCCATTCATGTCCCTTAAACTTCCAACAATAGAGCTTCCTATTAACTAATGGTAGGATATCACTATCTAAAGGAAAAGGAAAATAACACCAAAGACTTTTGAGTAGGTATATAGCTTTTAACGCTTGCTCATAAAAACATCTTTCACACAAAACACTTCTTTTCTGAAACATTTTTAAAACAAACACTTTGTATGCATTCTCAACAATACGGGAATCGTTACAAAGTTGCCGAACTTAGGCATTTTCAAAATATTTTCAAACATACAAAGCATTTTCAAAAGTAAGCTAGTGATTAAGCGCCCGTAGATAACTACGGATGAAAATGGTGCTAATACCTTTCCTTTTTATAACCTACCCCCCAAACTCAGAAAAATTCTCAAAGGTCTTTCATGTTCTTTTCACCCTTTCCTTATTGGATAAAATAAAAGTCGGTGGCAACTCTTGCTATCCGCAACATTTGCAGAAAAACGCAAAACCAAAAGTCAATTCTCACACCGTATAACAAAACTGGAGACTCTGCTGGGGACAACTAAAAGTGGGGTTATCTTAGGAGTTAGATCACATTTAAAATGCTTTACTTGCATGATTTGTATGCTTTATGTTTCGGGGTTTTTCTAGGGTTTATTTTTTGTAAAGATCCTATACCCGGATCTAGGGGAATTTTAGGCAAGTAGAAATAGATCATGAAAACTATACGGCATATACTTATATGGTTGAAGTGATGGTTATGTTAGTGTGACACATTGGTTGGTGTCGGTGTCCCTTGAGTCAGTAAAGGAGAATGTTGGCCGGTCGCGTGGTGTCATAAGCATTAACTGACCGTAGAACCTTAGTTGACATAACTTAGCCATTAGAAAGTAGTGAGATAGCCGTCTTTGGTGAAGACTGAAGTTGGTTGATACTCGATACTACGCTCATTGAGATCAAACTCTCGGGATATTTCGGTCGCAAATCAGATGTTATGCTGAAACAATTTCTTAGAGAAAGATCGGTGATATTGAGACTCCTAGAACCCGGTTACTTATTTAGGATAGGTTGAGACAACTAAAACTCAATAGGGTACTTACCTACAAACTCCATGTAAGCTTGAACCTAAGGCCTTGTGTCTTTTGTTTGTGTTTGATTATTTGTTCGAACATGACATCATAACATCATGACATCATACCATATCATTTTTACTAATCATTTCAAGGACCAAGGGATTTATCTTTGTTCTTTGTTGTAGGTTATGGCCTCCGCTTGTGGAAACACTATTCGGATCAACATTGTAAGGGTACCTTCTCAGCTCAAGGAGTTAACCTCAAAGGTTCCTGAAAATTCTCAATTCTTCAAAAGGCATGGTCGACTACTCAGTCTGGTTACCTCGGGTTTTAAAGAAGACATGATGAGTGTTCTAGTCCAGTTCTTTAACCCTACACATCATTGTTTCACTTTTCCAAATTATCTGTTGGTACCCACAATGGAAGAGCTCTCTAAACTACTGGGAGTATTTATCTTGATCAGACACCCTTCACCGGTTTAGAGGAAACTCCAAAACCAGAAGATATTGTAGCAGCCTTACATCTGAAGCAGTCTGACATTGTATCTAATTGGGAAACAAGAAGTGGAGTAAAGGGCTTTCTTGCTAAATTTCTTATAGAGAAGGCTCAACTGTTTATGGATGCTATGACTTTTCAGGCTTTCGAGAAGATCTTGGCTCTATTAATCTATGGATTGGTACTATTCCCAAATCCAGACCAACTCATAGATGTGAATGCCATCAAAATATTTCTTGATCGTAATCCTGTGCCTACCTTGCTTGGAGATATTTTGCATTCTCTTCACACTCGTACTATGAAGAAGCGAGGAACTCTCATGTGTTGTATACCTCTGCTATCCAGGTGGTTTATTTTGCACCTTCCCCGCTTAATAACAAAGAATGAACAAGGTTTGTTGTGGTCTCAAAGAGTAATGTCACTCTCTCATACAGACATCTATTGGTACTCCCGATCTCACGAGGATATCACTATCATTGACCGCTGTGGGGAATTCCCTAATGTTCCATTCCTTGGCATTAGGGGAGGTATTACTTACAACCCTCCTTTAGCTCTATGTCAATTTGGTTATGCTCGAAGAGACGGTCCTCATGACACGCTTATCCAGTATATTATATTTGATTACGAGAACGATCCTCAAGGTTATCGTTAAAGGTTTATACATGCTTGGGGCATGGTGAGAAAGATTGATAACAAGGCGTTAGGATAAAATAATTCCACCCCTCTGGAGTCCTGTCTCAAATGGGTACGAGCTCATGCTCAAAACCTTATGATGCCATATCCTGCTATCCTACCAGTAATCATGGAGCCTATTATCGAAGGAGACGTTCCTCACACCATCCCACATCCAGACATGCCTACTGACCTTGAAGAATTGTAGAAGTCCTGGATTTAACTCATGGAAGAACGGGACACCTTTGAGACTCAATTTTATGCAAGTGAGGAGAAAGTGTTGGAGCTCACAAAGTAACTCCACGAGGAGCCGAGTCTTAACGCATATATCAACACGAAGAAGAGGCGTCTATGAGAAACTTAAAACTTTAGGAGTTTTTAATTTATCCCTTTGTAATCTTGTGTTTTCACATGAACTTATTAATAAAAATCTTTTGTTTATGTTTCCTTTTGGGTTAACAAATTTAAATCTCATAAGGTCCTTGAAAACATTGCATATACATATCATGCATCACTACATGACATATGTTTCAAGAAAGGTTTCTTATCTTTTGTTGTTTATTTCAGCAGAAAGAATGGCTCTTGAACAAACAGTTAAGGATCTCCAAACTCAGAATGCCTAGTTCCAGCAATTGTTCCTGAACCTAGCCAAGGGGCAGGAAGAGCTTAAGGCCCTCATCACCAAAGAGATGGGAGAGAAAATCGAGAGATCAGCTGGCGTCCTCAACATAGGTAGGAGACTCAAAGGTCCGGTCAAACGAGCTTTGGAGTTTGAAGGAGAAGATGAAGAGGAAGATGATAAAAGTATGAAGGCCGACAACCAGGGTTCTGATGAAGGAAGAAGCAAACTATTAAGATGAATAATATCCTCTGGTTGACGACAAATACAAGCAGCTGGAAGATCGTCTCAATGCTATGGAGATCCATAGAGTTCATGGGTTAGATTTTGAAGAGCTGGGTATAATCTCAGGGGTTGCTATTCCTCACAAGTTCAAGGCCCCCTTCTTTAACAAATACGGTGGTATATCTTGTCCTAATCTTCATTTGAGGTCTTATGTCTGAAAAATTCAACCCCATACTGGTGATAGAAAATTATGGGTACATTCCTTTCAAGAAATCTTGTTGGGTACGTAATTAGAATGGTTCTATCAACTGAAAGGAACTAACATTCACACTTGGGAAGACTTGTCTGCTGCTTTTTAAAAGCAGTATCAATATAATAATGACCTTGACCGATGCGAGTGCAATTACAAAACATGTCTATGGGCTCGAATGAGGGTTTCAAAGAATATGCCCAGAAGTGGAGAGACTTAGCTGGAAGGGTGAAACCTCCCTTGCCGGATCAGCAGCTAACTGATATATTCATGGGCACTCTGACAGGTCCATTCTTTAATATGCTAATTGTGAGTTCTTCATATGGTTTAACTGATCTAATCTTGACCAGGGAACGAGTTGAAAGCGGTATCAGGAGCGGAAAGATTTCGGTGGCTGCATCTTCTAGTGTTGTAAAGAAGATGTTCAACAATAAGAAAGAAACCAATTTTGTCAATGGCCATAAGGGCCATGGTAAGAATGATCACCATCAGTCTGTGGGGGCGGTGTTGATTTCTAATCCTGCACCTGTTCAACAACAATAACAACAACAGGGGAATCAACATGGGTCAGACGCTCTGAGGAGGCAGTTCACCAAGATCAATATGTTATTATCTCAAGCATTTCAACATCTGTTAAAAGCAGGATTGATAACACTGAAGGATCCTCCTCAGAATCCCAACACCTCCTCTCCTAAGTACAACCCGAATGCGAAGAGTGCCTATCATTCTAACAATTATGGGCACGACATCAACAACTGCTAGTCCCTGAAGAATAAAATATAGGATATGATCGACGCGAAATAGATTGAATTTGATCCTCCCGAGACCCCTAATGTGATCACTGCGCCTATGCCTAGTCATGGTAAAGGTGTTAATGCTATCAACAATGTTTCCTATGTCTCCACCATAAGTGACTTGACTACTCCCTTGATAACCGTTAAGAAGAATCTGTTGCGAGCCAGTTTATTTCCGGGTTACCTTGAAAGTTGTTACCATTGTGCGTCCCAAGTTGATGGTTGTGTGTGGATGGAGAAGGGTATTCGGCATTTGATTGACAGCCATGAAATTATGTTTGAGAAGACTCTGACCATGAAGAGTTTGCATGAAAGTATGTCTCAAGATCTGAGACTTGAAGATGTTTCTATAATCAAAATTTCCAATACTCCTGTAAGGATCACCTCTAAAGGTCCTATAAGGATTCTTGCCGGGGTGGATCCCCTGATCATTACTACACCGGGGTCTGTCCCCTATTCCTCTGACAAGGTTGTCCCATGGAATTATGGAGTTGGAGTTTATTACCATGGTTTTAGACAAGAACCATGGATTGTTGAAGATGAAGATACCAAAGTTAACAACCTCAATGTCGAAAATATTGTCGGAACTAGTAAAGTTACCAGAATAGGAAGGGTCTTCTCTCTAGAGATCTCTCCTCCAAAGACTACCACTACACCAGTACGTATCCCTGCTGCTGGGTCAACTACCGACACCCAGGGCAAAGAGAAGGTGACTGAGCCTGCCCAGACGGAGGCGCCATCAAAAGATGTTACTGTTGAAGATTCCTCCAAACAGAAGATGGAGGAAATACTGAAAATCATCCGCAAAAGTTACTACAATATCGTTGAACAGTAGAGGCAGACACCCTCCAAGATATTCATGTTATCCTTGTTATTATGCTCGAAAGCCCATGCTAAGGCTTTGGTAAAACTTTTGAAGACTGCTCATGTACCACAAGAGACCTCTGCTGATCAGTTTGAGAATTGTGTTGCAAGCCTAATAGTTGATAATGGATTAGGCTTTTCTGATACTGACTTAACACTGGAATGAAAGAATCATAATAAGGCCTTGCACGTCTCTATCGAGTGTAGGGGAACTAATTTGGCGCATGTTCTGCTGGATACAGGTTCTTCACTAAATGTATTACCAAAAAGGTGCTCTAGATAGACTGTACTGTGAAAAGGTTATGCTGAAACCTAGTGACATTGTGGTAAGAGCCTTTGATGGTACATGGAGAGGTTGATCTTTTGATTAAGGTGGGATCTCAGGTCTTTGACTCCACCTTCTATGTAATGGATATTCATCCGGCCTATTCATGTTTGCTTGGACGCCCTTGGATTCATGGGGCAGGCGTTGTTACCTCTACCTTGCACCAAAAATTGAAGTATCCTGTGAAAGGGAAGATCATTACGGTTTGTGGAGAAGAAGAGTATATGGTGAGCCATTTGAATTCTTTCAAATATGTTGAGATGGATGGTTTATTCATTGAAACTCCCTGCCAGACCTTTGAAGTGCTCCGTCAAACGATTTTCGTTGCTAAGGCTACTCCTGTTATTCCTAATATTACCAAGGATCCACCAAGAATGGCTTCTCTAAAAGACGCTAGGGTTGTGGTAGAAGAAGGTGGTTGCACTATTTGGGGTCAGCTTCCCGATATTCCTTACAAGTCCAACAAATTTGGTTTGGGTTTCACCTTAGAGGCTCAGAAGGCGAGTCTTCGTGCTCTTGCTAGGAGACCACCTTTCCTCATCAGCAACAATGAAGTTAATGCTATAGAAGACACTGATAGTGACTGTGATTTGGACAAGTGGATATTCCCTACTACTGGCAGTGGACTCAACAACTGGAAGGCTAAAGACTTTATAATAATCTCCTTTAGTCAGGTGTAATTGTTATTTCCTATTTTATCACTTTCAAGTTTTTGGGATATGTAATTTTAAAACAATACCTTTAAGCCTTGTGCCTTACCTGGGGCACAATGGTCCACTTGTTAGGGTTGTTACCTTTCATCCACATATGCTCATCTAATAAAACATTGGATTTTTTTGCATTCAAATTTTGCGCTCTCTGTATTTTCATTACATTATGGCCTTTAAATATAGCTATGTGTTTCTTATGCATACTCACACACTACATTACAGATCCATATCCACTCTGGATCTTGTCGATATTGATTCTACTATTGCCACTCATAACTTTGAAAACCTGATCTACCAAGCCGAGGAAGAAGGTGAGGAAGATTGTGAAATACCTAGAGAACTTGTCAGACTCTTAATATAAGAAGAAAAGGATATCCAACCACACGAAGAACCAGTCGAAGTTGTAAACTTGGGTACCGATATAGACCGGAAAGAAGTCAAGATTGGCGCTAATTTAGAGAGTATTATCAAGAATAGATTTATTCAGATGTTGCATGACTATGTTGAGATCTTTGCTTGGTCATACAAAGACATGCCAGGGCTCGATACTGATATTTTGGTCCATTGTCTCCCAATGAAAGAGGGTTGCTCTCCCATTAAGCAGAAGGTTCGTTGCATGCATCCTGAGATGTCAGAAAAGATCAAGGTCGAGGTTATGAAGAAATTAAATGTAGGCTTCTTATCAGTGACATCATATCCTCAATGGGTTGTAAATATTGTTCTGGTACCAAAGAAAGATGGCAAAGTGTGTATGTATGTAGACTACAGGGATCTGAATAGGGAAAACCCCAAAGATGATGTCCCACTTCCGCATATTGATGTTCTTGTCGACAACACCGCTCAGCATAAGGTATTCTATTTCATGGATGGTTTCTCGGGTTATAATCAGATCAAGATGGTACCTGAAGATATGGACAAAACTACCTTCGTCACACAGTGGGGCACTTTATGCTACAAGGTTAGGCCTTTTGGGTTGAAGAACATCGGCGCAACTTATTAGTGTGCCATGGTAGCTTTATTCCATGACATGATTCATTACAAGACAGAGGTTTACGCCGACAACATGATATCAAGATCACAGACTAAAGAAGAGCATCTTAATCATCTACATAAACTATTTGAAAGACTGAGGAAGTATAAGCTAAGGTTAAACTCGAACAAGTGCACCTTTGGGGTAAGATATGGTCAACTCTTGGATTTCGTTATCAGTGGTAAAGGTATTCAAGTTGATCCCGCAAAGGTCAAATCCATTCAAGAAATGTTGATTCCTCATACTGAGAAGGAAGTTAGAGGTTTCTTAGGACGACTGAATTAAATTTCCCGATTCATTTCTCATTTGACTGCTACTTGTGATCCAATCTTCAAATTGTTGAAGAAAGATCAAGTAGTAAAATGGAACGACAGATTCCAAGTATCCTTTGATAAAATTAAGGAGTGCCTACAAGAGCCTTTGATTCTGATGCCACCAGTTGATGGAATACCTCTAATCATGTACCTACCAGTGCTAGAGAACTCAATAGGGTGTGTACTGGGGAAGCATGACGAGTCTGGTTGAAAAGAGCATGCAATATACTACCTTAGAAAAAAGTTTACCAACTGTGAAACAAGATATTCACTGCTCGAGAAAACTTGTTGCACTTTGGCATGGCCTGCTCGCCGACTGAGACAGTATATGTTGACCCATACTACTCTATTGATTTCTAAAAAGGATCACATAAAGTACATATTCGAGAAGCCAACTCTCTCCGGAAGAATAGCCCGATGGTAAATGGTCTTGACAGAATACTACATTTAGTACACCACTCAAAAGGCAATCAAGGGAAGTATAGTGGCAGATCATTTGGAAAATCAAGCCGTAGACGACTATCAGTCTATGAATTTTGAATTCCCGAAAGAGAACATTATGTTAGTTACAGATTGTAAAGAACCTGGACCGTGTGAAGGACCTAAGCCAGGATCCCGATGGACTATGGTTTTTGACGGAGCTTCTAATGCACTTGGCAACGGAATAGGTGTTGTAATTATCTCTTCTCAGGGTTGCCATACGCCCCCCTTACCACCATATTATGCTTTGATTGTACCAACAACATCGCCGAATATGAAGCATGCATTATGGGTATTAAAGTTGCTATTGACCTAAGAATCAAGTTCTTGGATGTATATGGGGACTCGGCCCTGGTGATCAGCCAGATCAAGGGAGAATGGGATATGAAGCACCTGAATCTCATTCCTTATAAAGATCATGTGTTAACCTTAATCCCGTACTTCGAGGAAATCACTTTTGAGCACATCCCGCGAGAAGAGAATCAGTTGGCAGATGCATTGGCTACAATTTCATCTATGTTTAAGGTCATATGGGATAACGAGGCACCCAGAATCACCATTGAAAGATTGGACGAACCGACACACTGCTATGAAGTTGACACTGACGGAGTAGAAGAAAAACCTTGGTTTCATGAAGTGAAAAGATACCTTATGGCTCAAGAATACCCTGAAGGGACATCTATTAACGACAAAAAATTCATACGGTGCTTCTCAGCTAAGTTCTTCCTGAGTAACGAAATTCTGCACAAGTGTAATCATGATTCGACTCTGCTTCGTTGTATGGACAAGAAAGAAGCAGAGAAGATTATGGAAGATATGCACGAAGGTACCTTTGCACTCATTCGAGTGGACATACTTTTCCCAAGATGATTTTGAGAGCAGTTTACTATTGGTCGACTATGGAAACTGATTGTCACCACCATTCTAGAACATGTCATAAGTGCCAGATCTACGCTGATAAAGTACACATGCCTCTAGTACCTCTGAATGTCTTGACTGCTCCTTGGCCTTTTGCAATGTTAGGCATTGATATGATTGGAAAGATTAAGCCTAATGCTTATAATGGACATTGATTCATCCTTGTCGCCATTGATTACTTCACTAAGTGGGTTGAAGCAGCCTCATTTGCCTCTGTTACCAAGAACATCGTGGCTCGGTTCATTAGGCATAAACTTATCTGTCAGTACGGCATCCCCGAGAGAATCATCACAGACAATGGTACTAACCTCAACAACACTATGATCATTGAACTATGCATGTAGTTTAAGATTAAGCACCACAACTCTTCTCCGTATCGACCGAAGATGAATGGAGGAAAAAATATTAAGAAGATTATACAGAAGATGGTTGTGACCTACAAAGACTAGAACGAGATGTTACCATTTGCCCTTCATGGCTATCTTACTTCGGCTAGAACATCAATTGGGGCAACCCCATTCTCTCTGGTCTATGGTATGGAAGATATCCTACCTATCGAAGTTCAAATTCCCTCTCTAAGAGTTATGAAAGACACAGACTTAGACAAAGATGAGTGGATTCATACTAGAATGGATTAGTTGAATTTGATGGATGAGTAAAGGCTTGCAGTTGTCTATCATAGTCAAATGTATCAAAAGCTTATGATCAAGGCATTCAACAAGAAAATCAAGCATCGGGTATATCAGGCTGGTGACTTGGTAATAAAACGCATCATTCTACCGCAAGGTGATCCCAAGGGCAAATGGACTCCCACTTATGAAGGACCATTTGTAATCAAGAAAGTATTTTATGGCGGCGCTATGATATTGACCACCATGGACAGTGAAGATTTTCCACACCATGTGAACACGGACATAGTCAAAAAATACTACGCATGAAAAAGTGACCCTCTAGGTTGATTGTCCTAGGCAAAAATAAGGGCATCCCGACGAACCAAAAGGGTTCGGGCAAAAATTAGGGATATACATATAAAAAAGTGTACACTCGGCAAGTCGAAAACCTGAAAAGGCAGTTTGGGCAAAAAAGGGTATCCCGGTGGACTAAAAACCCGAAAGGGTGGTCCAAGAAAGAGTTAGGGATTGAAGCGTACGACTATGTCCCATTGGATCACTCACAACTAACTTTATTACCAACATCAAGTTCAAACAGTACAGATCAGTTCAGTCAACTTCTTCCGACAGCAAGGGATGAGATTCTTGAAGACATAAGGGGAGATAGAAGATCTGAAACCTGACGAGATCATGTCCACATAGCTATATGTTTTGTTTTCACTCTGTACTCTTTTCATTTCACGACGATTTCCTCTTACTAGGATTTTTATCTCTTTGTACAAAATCGTCTGTTTATGGGCAAAATATCAATAGAAATACAAATTTAAAAATTCAAACTTTTGATTTACCCTTCTCTATTTTGTTTACAAAAACATCCAATGAATAAATTGAATGAACATATGCATATGAATACAATTATTGTTAACAAGTATATGCATAAAAACAGGAATATGCATTTGCTTAAGACTCTAGGAGTTGGGATAATGTTCAAGTCGTCCACGTATCCAAATAGAAAAAAACCCTCACAAGATTATCCCCGCATAACAACTCCCATGGGAGTATCCCCACAGAGTAGTCTTAACAAGCTCACCTTCAACAAAGATATATTTCACCAGCAGATCTCCCTAGAGGATAAAAGAGTCTGATCATTTCTCTAACCTACGGTGGAAACTTCCCCAGCATAGTTCACATGAATCTAATTCCCCAGCTGAGTTCATTTATCCAAACATTGTAAAATCCCATGAAGAATTCCCTTTCTCCAGCAAGGTTCATATTCTCCAGTAGAGCTTATTTCCCCAGTAAGGGTATTTTCTCAGCAGAGTATTCCTCCGTCAAAGTTTAGGGTTTATTTCCCTAATAGGGTTTATTTCCCTAAGTACAGTTTATTTCCTCAGCAGAGTTCAGTCTCCCCAGCTTGAGTCTATTTCTCTGACAACTATAAATCGCCAGTAAAATTTCTCTCTCTAGTGAAGGGTGTTCTAGACCACTAACCCCAGAGAGTTGCTACAGAAGGTATGGATATCGTTTAACCTTATCCTCTCCAGACTAGTCGACATCCATATCAAAAACTCGGACAGACATCACTTCGAGAGGTTATCCATCTCTTTTATCCCAAGCCAGGATATATAAGAATTAAATTTCCCAGTAGAACGATGAACGACTAATGTTCGTAGACCCTTCTCCCCAAACAAAAATTAATGTTCCCCAGCGGAGTTTCCTCAAACAGAAAGCAGGAATCTCTCTCAAGTCGAAGATACACATATTTTTCATCCCCGACAGCATTCAGGGATTTATTTTCCCAGTAAAAGATGTTGCACGAAGTTGCTAATACACTTCAACGACATCCCACATTCATATATCATAAATAAACATCATAGCATATCCATACAAAATGCATACAACATACTCTCATTTATTTTGAGAATATCATCACGTAATACATTTCATACATCATGACATTGATTACAGTTAACTCTTTATCTTTTCAGGTAAAGAGCTACAAGCAGATTCCTTAGAGGTTATATTTAACAAATAGCTACTTAAGCACTTTCCCAGAAGGTTATGCTAAGAGAGCACCTCTCCTAGTTGAAGTCGGGCGTAGAAATCTTCTAGTTCGGATGAAATCAGTCGTAGATTTCTTTCTGATGATCTTTTTGGAAAATTCAGGTGTAGACTCTTTCCGGTACCTTTTCTAGTTAAAGTCAGGCATATACATCTTCTAGTTTGAATGAAATCAAGCATAGATTTCTTTCTGATGCTCTTTTTTGAAAAAGTCAGACGTAGACTCTTTCCGGTACCTTTTCTAGTTGAAGTCGGGCGTAGACATATTCTAGTTCTGATGAAAACAAGCACAGATTTCTTTTTGATGCTCTTTTTGGAACAATTCAGACGAAGACTCTTTCCGGTACCTCTCCTAGTTGAAGTCGGGCGTAGATATCTTCTAGTTCAGATGAAATTGGGCGTAGATTTCTTTATGATGCTCTTTTTGGAAAAGTCAAGTGTAGACTCTTTCCAGTACCTTTTCTAGTTGAAGTCAGGTGTAGACATCTTCTAGTTCAATGAAATCAGGTGTAGATTCCTTTCTGATGCTTTTTTTGGAAAAGTCAGACGTAGACTCTTTCTGTTACCTCTCTTAGTTGAAGTCGGGCGTAGACATCTTCTAGTTCGGATGAAATCAGATGTAGATTTCTTTATAATGCTCTTTTTGGAAAAAGTCAGGCGTAGACTCTTTCTGATACCTCTCCTAGTTAAATTCGGGCGTAGACATCTTCTGGTTCAAATAAAATCGAGCGTAGATTTATTCTAATTATTCTTTTGGAGAAAGTCGAGCGTATAATCATTCCAAATACATATTCTAAGATGAAGTCGGGCGTAGACTTAGTCTAATTTTCCTATCAAAAGTTATCCTAGATGGCATCTTTAATCCCATTCCCAGTATAATCAACCAACAATGATACTTAGTGCATGTGCGAGTGTAAATTTCTAGGCACTTAAGTGTTCAATCATCTTTTACCTTCAAGTCGCGAATGGTGGACATGCCAATCTAACTCTTCAGGTTTAAGAAGATTGAACAGGGGCAGCTGTGTACCCCAAAATTTTCCCTCCCATTTTTCTTCAATACATTCTTTTAGGGTTCTAAAATGCTCAAGGATGCTCCAGATTTGATCAGTCAAACCTCCTCCTAAGCAATGGGTCCATGACTAGGGTTTTGAGTTTCTCAAGGAAGATTTGGTTTCAAAGGTCTCAAGTGGTCTCCATGGTCCTCCATAGGTCTTCAAAAATGTTCATGTCAAGTTTCAAGTCTTGCATCACATGTTTGCTCAGCCAATAGCTCAGATGATTGAAAATCAACTATATTGGGTAAAAAGTCAACTATGGTCAACCTACAGTCAAACTTCAAGATTTTTGGTCAACATAAAAATTTTGAAGTGGAATTCATCATTTTATCAAGGGTTGATCATGATTCCTCAAGGAAAGCCCTCAAATCATCAAAAGTCAAAAGTTGCCAAATTAGGGTTTCCTTAGGAGAAGTCAACTGAACTTTGACAAAGCATAACTTTCACATGCTTCATCAATTTCCCCAAACAAAGCCCATTTTGAAGGAAATTCAATTCTCTATAACTTTAAATTTGTATTCTCAAGTCCAAAAAATGCTTCATTTGAGAGATATGGGCCCGTACATTATAGGTGATTTCAAAAGTCAACAAAAAGGCACTTTTTGTCAAGGCAACTTACATCAAGATAAAGTCTCCAAATGCAAAAATGATCAAAAGAGAAATTGTAGAGGACTTGTTTAGATCTTCAAAAACTCAATGATAGTCTTAAAAAGATGAAAATTGAGAGAGTTATGACTATTGCAAGTTTGTAAATTTTGGTAAAATGCATGAAGTGCAAACTGAGCAAACTTGAAATTTTGAACTAGTGGACCTAACTTTTGATGTTCAAACATGTTCACAATAAGGACCTTTAAATCCATTCACCTATTTTTTATGTTTTTTATTTATTTTATTTGAACTTTTATTCATTTAAATGCAAATAAATCAAATAAAATGTAAGATCATTGGGCCAAGGCGCATGATTGGATTTTTTGGATCAGTTCAGGCCCATGATAGCTCATGACAACCATGCAAAGCCGTGTGAGTTCAAAAATGGCAAGAATATCTCAAAAAGAAAGCTTGGAAACATGTTTTATCCTTGTCTCAGTTTTCCATTATTTCATTGTCTTATGCCATGTTTGTTTACCCTAATCATTTCTCTATATAAGCACAACAAGATCAGACAAAGGGAACATGCATCCTTGCCTCTAAAAGCTTGCCAAAATTCTCAATTCTTTTAAAACCCTCGAGTTCCAAAAACTTGTGTGACAATCCCTCTCATTCCAAATCTCCACTCCAATTACTCTCAGGAACACTGAAGGGTAGGTTTGGATCTATTTCCATGATCCTAAGCATGCGAAACTATACAGCATAGCATAACCGGTTTACATTTTTTTGAATATTTGCATCTTTAATTTTGTCTCATTTTAAACTAAATTGATGCTCCTAACAAGTTTCTGAGACATGCTTGAACAGGTTTGAATAGGTATTATGGTCCCATGCATGTTGGTTTGCAAAGCACCATATTTTCTCTGATTGTTTTCGTTGATTCGAAACTCATGATCCAAGGGTTTATATCCAAAACTAAGTCCAGATTTGGATCCAGGAGGGTCGAATTAGGGGTTCTAGGATGTTTTTGATCACTGATGCATTGATTTCGCAGGTTGTGTGCATTAGAAGCAGCCAAAGAAGACGATCGGAGCTAGGGCTCTGGCGCCTCCCCGTCCAATAGAATTGTTTTATATATTTATTATTATGCTTTAGTTTATATGACCAGATGTAAAGATATCCCCAACAGTAGAAGCGTGTGTTGCTAAGGTGTTAGTGTACCAGGGTAGGGGTTCAATCCCCGCCCCTAGTATTTTATTTTCATGTTTTCTCTTGTTTGCAGATCCAGTACAAACTAGCTCAGCATACTCACCATGCGCCTCAATTCGTCACCATCAGATCTTCATGCTGCCAGATCCAGCGCTCCAGATTTGCAGGTGCATCATGAGACACTTGAAGCCATCTTCACCAGATCCAGCACAGGCGCCCTAGGCCTTGTCTCTTTGGGCCTAGTGGATATCTTTCAGCACCCCCCAAATTCCTTCATATCAAGCCCATCACTTTTTTTACTTCAATTTCCATTTTTGTTTATTTAACATAACTAATCTTTTAAATTAATTAAAATTAAATTAACTTGACCTTTTTTAATTTAATTAATTAAATTAAACTTTTTTTTAAATTAAATTAATCGAAATAATTAACTTAGTTTCTTTAGGGCTTTTTATCATTAAATATTTTTTTTCAGATAATCAATTTCTTTTTTAAAACTAAAAACAATTAGATTAGGTTAGTCATCCAATTTTTTATCAAAAAACTATCACAAAAAGAAAATATTTTCTCCATTTCTCTTTACTTTTACAATCTCCGCGCGCTCTTTTATTTTCACATTAGTTTTTTTTATAAATTATGTAATTGTTGATGGTTGGTAATAGCTTAAACTAGGGTTTACTATTTCTTCCCCCATTTTTTATGGTTTGTACCCCATTCCCTGAAGTTCTGTAATAGTTTAGATTTCTTTTCTGCATTTTACCGCTTTCCTTATAATTTCTAGATGTATGCTAATAGGGTTTGTATGACAAGATCTAAAACAAATGCTAGAAAACCTAATCAAGACAAATTAACTGAAAATAAATCACCATTCACACATGCACCTCTAGGGTGACTCCACTTGTTTCCTTCGGATAAAAGAGTCATGTCCCTCGAACATGGGACGCTTTAGCAAAAGACCCTCAGTTAAAAAGGTCGTAGTCCCTCGATGACCCTTCGATGCTGCTTTGGTAAACACTCTTAGTCCCTTACGATAAAATTGCTAAAACATCCTACAAGTTGCCTTTATGACTGTACGATGACCCGCGCATGTCCCTCAAACATCAAACGATAGGGCTTCCTATTAACTAATGGTAGGATAGCACTATCTAAAGGAAAAGGAAAATAACACGAAAGACTTTTGAGTAGGCAGATAGCTTTTAATTGCTTGCTCACAAAAACATCTCTTTTCACACAAAAACTTATTTTCTGAAATATTTTCAAAACAAACACTTTGTATGCATTCTCAACGGTACGGAAATTATTACAAAGTTGCCGAACTTAGGCATTTTCAAAATATTTTCAAACACACAAACCATTTTCAAAAGTGAGCTAGAGATTAAGAGCCAGTTGATGACTACGGATGAAAAGGGTGCTAATATCTTCCCTTTTCATAACTTACCCCCCGAACTCAGAAAAATTATCAAAGGTATTCTCTATTCTTTTCACCCTTTCCTTATTGGATAAAAGAAAAGTCAGTGGCGGCTCTTGCTATCCGCAACATTTGCGATAAAATGCAAAACCAAAAGTCAGTTCTCCCACCGTATAACACCATCAGACAGAAATTGGGGCATCTTCCAGCGGTTCACCTCTATATCCCTGATGGATAGCTTGACATGATCGTCTTCCCTAATAGGCCCCCTAGCGGATAAGGAAGTTTAATCATTTCCCCAGCATATGATGGAAACTTCTTTAGCGCAGCCTATGAAATCCTAATCCTGGTCAGAGATTATTTCCTCAATGCAATCTACAGGTTTATTTCCCCAATAGAGTTTATTTATCCAATATTGCAATTCACCGACATGATTCTCTTCTCCGACCAGATGTCATTCAACTTTGTTCTCCCCAAAAGAGTTGACATCCATATCTAAAACTTCGTCAGATAGCACATTAGAGGATTATCCATCTTTTTTGTCTCCACTCAGGGTACATAAGAATCAAATCCTTCAAAAGAATGATGAATGACCAATTTTCCTGGAATTCTTCTATCCCCAAGTAGAAGTCGAACGTCCCCAACGGAGTGTCCTCAAACAGAAAACGGGAATCCCCAGCAAAGACGTTCTAAACAAAATTGAGAAACTACTATCTTCGTCCCCAGCAACAGTTAGGGATTTATTTTCCCCAGCCAAAGATGTTATACGAAGCTACCGATATGTTCCAGGGACATAATGCTCCCATACATTATTTACAGAATATAATAGCATATGCATATGAAATGCATATCGTATTATCATTTATTTTGAGAGCATCATTACGCAATGCATTTCATGCATCATGACGTTGCATAAAACTAACTTCGTTTTTCAGGTTAGTTCACAAACAGATAAATATTGTCAACAATTTATAATCCTTCAGATACAATCAGTCGACGATTCATTCTGATACTCCTTTAGATACAGTCGGGAGTAGACTCATTCTAGTACATCTTCTAGGTACAATTCAGATATGATCGATATATAGATTCATTCTGATACTCATTCTAGTACATCTTCTAGATTCAGTTCAGATACGATAGATTCATTCTGATACTCATTCTAGTACATCTTCTAGATACAGTTCATATACGATCGAGATACAGATTCATGATATTCATTATAATACATATTTTAGATACAGTTAGGCGTAGACTCACTCTAATACGGATCTCAGATACAGTCGGGCGAAGACCCATTCTGATCCTCTTATAATATACAGTCATGCATAGACTCATCCTAATACGGATCTCATATACAATTGGGCGGAGACTCATTATAATCCTCTTATAGATATAGTCAAAACATAAACTCATTCTAGAACATCATTCAGATACAATCAAGACATAAGATTTATTCTGACACTCCCCAGCACATCTGCTAGATACAGTCGTACACAGGCTCATTCTAGTATACTTCTCAGATATCGTCGAACGTACTCATTCTGATACTCCTATCAACAGTTACTTTGGATGGCATATATAAGCCCATATCCGATGAAACTCTATCACCTCTCTGAATGGAATATCTAAGCCTATTCAATCAATAGTGTCACTTCATGCACATGTGAGTGCGAATTTCTGGGCACTTAAGTGTTCAATCCTCTTCCACCTTCAGATCATGAATGGCGAGCATGTCGATCTAAATCTTCGGGTTTAAGAAGATTGAACAGGGGCAGCTGTTGTACCCTAAAATTTTCCCTCCCATTTTCAAGACAAATTATTTCAATAGGTCTCCCCATGCTCCTAGAGTTCTCAATTGTCAAGACTACTCAAGGGTTGACCAGACAAACTTTCCTCCTAAGCAGTTGACCTACAACTAGGGTTTTGATTTTCTCAAGGAAAATTGGACTTCTAATGCCTCAAGTGGATTTCATGGTTTCTCATATGTCTCAAAGAATCCTCATGCCAAATTCCGAGCCTTGTAGCACAAGTTTGCTCAGTTAATTAGTCAGATGATTGGAAATCAACTATATTGGGGAAAAAGTCAACTTTGACCAATTTACAGTCAAACTTCAGGATTTTTTGTCAACATCAACATTTTGAAGTTAAATTCATCATTTGATAAAGGGTTGATCATGATTCATCAAGAAAAATCAAGATTCATCAAAAGTCAAAAGATACTAAATTAGGGTTTTCTTAAGGAGAAGTCAACTGAACTTTGACCAAGCATAACTTTCACATACTTCATCAGAAATTTCTCAACCAAAGCTCATTTTTAAGTAAATTCAATTCTCTACAACCTTTTATCTCTAAGCTCAAGGCCAAAAAGTGCTTCATTTGAGAGATATGGGCCAAAACATTACAGGTCATTTTAAAAGTCAACAAAAAGACACTTTTTGTCAAAACAATTTACATCAAGATAAAGGCTTCAAAAGAAAAAATGAACAACGGGAAGATTGTAGGGGACACCTTGAGGTTTCCAAAAAGTCAAAGATTACCTTCATATGATAAAAATTAAGTGAGATATGATTTATGCAAGTTGGACAATTTTGAGAAAATGCATGAAATCCAAATTAAGCAAACTTGAATTTTTGGGTTAATGGGCCTATCTTTTAAAGTCCGAGTGTATCTTGACCTCATAGTGGACCTATAAGTTCATTCATACATCATTTTAATTTTTATTTTATTTATTTTTATTTTATTCATTTAAATTCAAAATTAAATCAAATAAATATTAAATAAATGCATAAGGCATAAAAGGCTTTTGATTAAAATCTTTTGGAGGCCCAAGATCACACAAAAAACCGTGTAAACATATTTGAGAAACAAGTATTCATGGTTTGAAAGATTTTAATCTATTTCCAAACAAAATCAAAAGATATGTTTTACATGATGTCCAAGCCCATCACTTAACCTAATCTCTTCTCCTATATATACTCTTCATATTCGGACAAAAATAACACATGAAATTTGCCTCAAGAACACTCTCTCAAAATCTCAACTTTTATCAAAACTAGGGAAAATTCGAAATCCAACATCCAGCCATCCTCAAGGCCAAGCAACCATTAAAATTGATCCCTGAGGTATCATAGAGTAACTCTTGATCATTCTTGATGATCAAAAGTGCCAGAAACATGCATTCCAAGTACCATCGTTTTTGCATATTTTGTGAATTCCTTATTTTAATATTCATGATATTTTGATTGAAAGTAATAATTTTAATGTGTTCCTAAGATGAAATAGTGCATGTTTAATCCCTTGCATGAGGCCCATGACGCCAGAATGGTCCATCACCATTATTGAATCGATTTGCATTATTTTCATTGTATTTCCTTGTACAGGTCTAATTAGCCAAAAATAACACCACCATTGGATTCACAAGGGTCTAATTAGGGGGATAGGGTTCTTCTTTATTCCTAAAGTACGTTATTTTTTTAGGTTACAAAATTATCTCGCTGGAGAAGACGACCGGAGCTAGGGCTTCGGCGCCTCTCTGGTCCACTGGTTTATATTATATTTAATAGTTTATATTGTATAACCGGATGAGAGCGTAGCACCGCTGGTCAAGGTGAAGGTGTATAACGTTAAGGGCGTGGGTACGATCCCTGCATCTGTAATATTTTTTTTGTTATTTTCCAACTAACACGCATGTATCATACATATTATTCAATGCCTATTTCCAAACAGCAACAGGCGTTTGGCCTGGTGGCAAGCGATGCAGTGTGAAAGCTAGAGGGCGTGGGTTCAACACCCACCCCGTGCAAATCCTTTTTCCCTATTTTTTTTAACCTAATTTCCTTTTCTTTTCCTTTTCTAACCCTAATTATTTTAATTAATCAATCATTAAACTAATCTAATTTTTTTCTTAATACTAATAAATTAGAATTAGGTTTTTAACTAATGTTTAATTTTCTTGATTTGTTTATTTAATTAATTAATTAATCAACTTTTTTTCTTAAACATTAAAATCAATTAGAATTTAGGTTATTAATTATTATCACTTAAATTATTTTCAACAAAACAATAAAAAAACATTATATTTTCTATTTTCTTATTTCTCTTAAATTCATAGATCAAATGTATAGGATGCATTCTTTATTGTAAAAGCGTAGATTTATTTTCCGTATTTTTCTTATTATGTAACTGCTCACAAGGTATAATAGCGTAGGTTTACTTTCTCGCAAACTTTATACTTATGTACTTCTCCCAAAGCCATGTAATAGCTTTGGACTTTACATTTTGCGCTTTATTTTTCTGTGGATATTTAACTGCTAGGTACTAGGGTTTGTATGGAAAGACTAATAATAAAACAATCTAGAAAACCCTAATATTCAAGATAAATAACTGAATCAATACACTTCGCACACTTGCACCTTTAGGGTAACTTCTCTTGTTTCCTTACGAATATTGGTCACATCCCTTGAAAGCGGGGATGCTTTAGCAAAAGACCCTCGATCAAATCATCATGTCCCTTTCGAATAAAGATCATAATCCATTGATGACCCTTCGAGATGCCTACAAAATGATCTAGTCCCTTGGAGTTGCCTACAAAATAATGATAGTCCCTTCAATACAATTGCTAAAGTATCCTTACTTGTTGCCTTCGATGATCATATGATGACCCTACACATGTCCCTTCATATCTAGTAGATAGGGCTACCTACCAACTAATGGTATGGATAGTACTATCTCTAAAGGAGAAGGAAAAAAATAAGAAAGACTTTAGTGGGTAAGAAACTCTTAATTGCTTACTCACAACTTTTCTCAAAAAAAAAATTTCACACTACACTTTCAAACAAATATTTTTAAAAATAACACTTTGTATACATTCTTGAGGACTGATACAAGAATCATTACAAAGTTAGCCTTCCGTTGGTGATTTCAAAATATTTTCAAACAAATCACATACACAAAGCAATATTTTTAAAAATGAGCTAAGCAATTAAGAGCCCGTAGATAACTACGAATGAAAAGGGTGCTAACACCTTCCCTTTTCATAACTTACCCCCCGAACTCAAAAGCTATCAAAGGTCTTTCCTAATCTTTTCACCTTTTCTAAATATTGGATAAAAGAAAAGTCGATGGCGACTCTAGCTATCCGCACATTTGGATAAAACCAAAAAGTTAGTTCTCCCACCATATTACACGGTGTATAAAAATCTATGTCTAAAGCTTACTGCTAAAAGGGAATGCATGCGAAAGAAAATACGGGGAAAATAAGGAATATTTACAAATTTTTTCTCGCCTAGGCCCCGCAACCTAGTGCCTATGTACTCCCTCGTGCAATGGGAAAGTTAGAGCGTCGTAGTTCGGCTCACATGTTTCTGTTTGTTTTATGTTTTTATGGGTGATGAACCCTTGTGAAAACGGTTTTGAATTATGCCCTCAAAGAAAGATGCCACACTTGATTGGTTTGTGTTTTTTATGGGTGACGAACCCTTGTAAAAACGGTGTTGAGTTACGCCCTTAAGGTAAGATGCCACGCTTTATTGGTTTGTGTTTTGTTACCTTGAAAAAGGGTTTAAGTATGATTAATATATTTTATGGTTTTCCAAGAAAAAGAAGGTTTTAGTTTTAATGCACATGCAAAAGAGGGAAGAAAAATGCTAAAAGGGAAATGTCTACCTATGTTAGCATATCAAAAAAAACCTTGGGGTGAGGATAACTATCCTATAGGGAACATGCAAAGATCAAAGTCGTTATCTAAATTCTAATTGATGGACATCATCGATCACTAACAAAGGAAAACGATAAAGCCCTAAGAGAGCATGCAAAGATCAAAGTCGTTATCTCAATTCTAATTGAGGGACATCATCGATCATCAACAAAGAAAGCAATAAAATCCAATGGGGAGCATGCAAAGGCTGAAGTCGTTATCTCAATGCTAATTGAGTGACATCATCAGTCGTCAAAAGATGAAAGAAAACACAAGCACAATTAGCAAAAAGTGTGAAATGCCCGCTACAAGTCTTTAAACAGTGAATTCGAGCGCACGCTCTTTATTTTATACTTCTCATGATATCTAAAAAGCGGTAAAGAAATGCGATTAAGTGCTGGAAAATAAAAAAAGCAGTAGCGGCGGCTACCAAAAGCAAGCAGATCATCAATCGGATGAAAGCGAAGGGATAAGTAGGGAGTACGTGTCGGGAAAGCTTCACCAAGAAACAAACAAAGTCAGAAACGATATCTAACTAAGATAAAAACACATGCGTGTTGTGAATGCAACGCGTAATCATAGTTCCTGCACAAAGTATCACAAAATATCATACACATCCAAACAACATATAATGTAATGTGAATTTCTCATGACAATGAGAAATAAGACGTGTCGCATTAGAAGCGAGCATAAGCCATATGTTTCAATCACAAAACAAATATTATGTTACATGACCGAAAGCACCAAAATGTACCTTGTACAATGAACAAACGAGTCAAAAATAACAAGGCAAAACGGTATAAATCCGAATGAAAATTAATCCGACAATTAATAAATGGTATGCAATAATCAAGCATGTATTAAATGATAATTATGGCTTTAAAATTCTGCACTAAGAAGTGTAAAAATCTGCACTAAAAAACTGCACAAAAAATTCTGCATTACGATGTAAAACGCATTTTAGAAAATATGCGTCTGAAAAAATATGCTCGGAATGAAACAATATTTACATGGTAACCTATAAGTGTGCCCATGAATCCAGATCTGCAATCAGTTAAGTCAAAAAAGGAGTGAAAGCTTGACTTTCATGCACGGTCAATTTGAAATGCGGTAAAAAAAAGTGTTTATAATCGAACGAAACTCGTGTGGTGGCTTACAAACGGGCCACTGGATTCAAAAATGAACTCGGTTTGAATTAATTCCCTGTAGAAGTGAGACTTTTAAGCCAATTTCGTATGTAGTCAATAGCGAAACGCATAAAAATGTTTGTCCGAAACGGGCTGAAAAGTACACCAACAACTCCTTAATCATCAACAAAATCAAGTTACATTAATCATAAGTTCTAAAACTCACTACGATTAGGGATTTAGCTCAAAAATGAGGTTATGTCATGTGTTAGAAGCAACCTCTAGAATTACTACAATCTTATTTGATTCAAGTCTCTTAGTGTAAAAACAAGTTGTATCATACTTTGAGTCAAATAGAAGATGTCTTAATCCATGAACTGACAAAACTTAGAAAAAATTATTTGGGAACTAACAACACAAGGTTAGAGACTTGACATAACTAAACTCAAACCAATTTTTTGGCTTTTGGAAAAGTGTAGTGCAATATGCATTTGGTTCTAATTCAAGATTATGTCAAGTCTTAACATTCATCTACAACCAAACACAACAACTCATAACAATCCAAAAATTAGCAACTATTAACAAGTGATGTTTGAAGTTTGGCATAATTGAAATTAAACTTGATTCAATGGTTGAAATTCAAGAGACTCGTCAATTCAATATTTCTCAACCAAAGCCACACCTCTTCATCGTTAATAACACTTTAAAATTCCAATAAGCACTTTTCACCAAAATCATTTAATTGAATAAGCACTTATTTCTAACCAATTTCGGATTTGAATAACATGATCACAATTCAATCCAAGGCTCAACAATTATATTCCAATTCAAGACTTAAAACCTCAATTCAACAATTAAATCAAGAAAAAGCACTTAATCAAAAAAATGACTTATTCAAAAAAGGGTTTAATTCAAGAAAGTCCATCGTGAAAATTGAAGAGGAGGTTGAGAAGAAGAGATCTCAATGTTCAGAGCGAAAATCGGATGTCAAAATGCACGAAAATTGAGGGAGGAGGTCTGCGGCAAATCAACGGCGGTCGTCCGACAGCGTGGCAGTGGCTAACCGATTGGTCGGTGGTGGCTAGTCGTCGCCTGATACTCTGAGGTGAACCGGTGATGAATTGATGATGATCCTTGATGAAGATGTTGTTGAAGTTGTTGTTGTATTCTTGAGAGAAAAATTGAGAGAATAGAGTTTGATCTTGGAGCAAATAGAAATAGAGTTTTTTGGTGTTTTTGTGAATTGGTGAATTATGAGAGAAAATGGTGTAATTGAGAATATATAGTGTGAGCTAGTATGAGTGAGTTTGGTTAATGGGCTTCAAATAACCACAAACGATAGTGCAGATTTTTAATTCATCAATATCTCACACGTTCAGGTCAAATTCACAGGGAACTCGATGTGAAATTCGAAGTTAAGGCTTGAAACAAAAACGTTGTCAACATCAATAGAGACTTTGTGTAAAAAGATGAGCTCAATCCGATAAAATACGAGTGAGATATGAATTTTTGAATATCGAGACATCGACATAAAATCCTTCAGCACCAGTTTTCGCGTCAGCGTCAGACACAGATACTTTTTTGATCAAAAACTGGTACTTCCCGATACATAATCCGGACTCAACTTTGGAAGCAAAGTTGTAGATCTATAAGTCAATAACCTTGTGTAAAAATATGAGCCTGATCTGATAAAAATTGATCGAGTTATGAATTTTCTCGTAAAACAACAATTAAATTTGAATTTCCTTTTCTTCAACTCAGCAACTCTGTTTTGCGAAATAAGTCAAAACGAATGTCTCTGGAGTACCATTTGAATTTGGAGTCTGAAGAGGAAATATAGATGACATCACTTATGAAATTATTCCGAATGAACTATCTCGATACAATAAAAATAAAAAGAGTTACGATTTTTACAATATCGGTAATCGGTAAATTAACATCCCGATTCAGCACCACGAAATCTCCAATAAACCATAATTCCATGGGCTTTCCTCAAGGAATCAACTCTCCGTCAGAACATATGGAAGGAAGATAAAGTCAATACATACTTTCCCCAAAAAGAACGGCCTAAAAACATTGCTCCAAGTGAAAGTTATGAATTTTCGAACATCCAAAAAATAATGGTTCAACACAGTATTTTTACTGTTTTTCCATTGTTTCTTCTCAAAGTATCCGCATGTTCGGAGATTCTCCTCAAAGAATCGGGTTTCGAGCCAAACACAAAAGTTAATGGAGATAACAAGACGATTTTTACACCTCAAAAAAAGTTCCAAAATAGTATTACAATTAGAAGTTATGAATTTTCGATTGCTTGCGAGACGACAGACCAGCAATTAAATTTAGTAACTGCACAAAATTAACCTTCAACCCGAACACAAGAAATGACAAGGATGTCAACACAATATCAATGCTCGGTGAATCAACTGAAAATAGTATCCAGATGGCGAGTTGTGAATTTCTAAGCTCAAACCAATAAAACATTATTTATGACTCATACTACCTTTCAATCAACTGAACGCACGATTTCTCCTCTTTTCAAAGCATATTAAGACACATGAGAACCTGACATGATGATGGTTCAACTGATCATTATCCTGATAGCTTTCAAAACATACGAATCACCTTTGAACCTTTAAAAACCCGAGTTTTGCCTTATTGCACGGCATAACATAATAATATCTTTTTGTGTAGCTTTTGAAAAGAAATGCCTTGATCCCATGACCATTTATGATGCACGCAATGCTAAATGGCCTACTGATGGATATACATAAGTCAGATGAGCCTTATAAAGGATAGAACAAATTTAGGGTATGACACTTGCCCCTATTTAATCGTCTTAAACATGAATATGCGATTGGCGCGTGAAATAACCGGCTGAATAATCAACTGATAATGAAATCAATAAAGTCGCCACCGAACGTTTTTTATCCCATAGGAAGGGAAAGGTAAACATCGAGTAAACCTGAGAAGGGTGAAATCAAAATCAAACGACCGAGAGATCGTGTAAGGGAGTCTGTTACGCGAGGGGAAGGTATTAGCACCCCGCACGCCCATAGTACTCTATAATATCCACTCTTGTTATCTAATCTTATGGGTGTGTGAGAACCATTATCTAAAATGTACAAGGAATGCATGCAAAAGAAAGGAGAAAATAATGTAGGGAAAATAAAAGTTGTGCTCGTTCGAGCCCTACCCCGATGCCTACGTGTCCCTTTTAAGGAACCAAAGCAGCCGTAGTTCAGCTTCAAAAGTTTTTGTTGGTTTGTATTTTTTAATGAACAGTATTAATTCCACATTCTGTCGCAACTCGACCTTTGGAGACTTACGCGTCAGCACGAAAGTGAATTAACATGTTCTTTCTGAAAAGTTTGAAAGAAAAGCCCGAAGGTGCAAAAAGAGTTTGCATTGGTTGATATTTTTTACCTTGAAGAAGGATTTGGAAGTTGTTAAATGTTTTAATATTTTTCAAAGAAAGAGAAAGTTTTTGTTTTAAATGCAAGGATGCAAAATTAAAGAAAAACATCTAAGGGAGACTAGCCTATCTCTATCCCTAATGTTATCATACAATGATTGATCCTAAGGTTCAGTTTTGAAGGGAAATATCTACCCTATGTTGACATGCTTGGATAACGATCCTAATGTCTATCTCAAATCATCATCTATAGATTAATCAAGAAGTCCTAAATGAGCATAGCAAGGGTATATCACCTAAAACTATGTTTATCTCGAATCATCATCTATAGTTGAATTTAGAGCTCCTAAGGGAACATGCCGAGGGTATGTCATCTCAAAACATGCACACAAAGATGAAATCAAACAAACAAGTCAATAAGCTCAAGAGAGCTAGCTCAAGAGAGCTAGCTCAAGAGAGCACATCTAGAGAGATCCTATCTAGGCTAGCATTACCTAAGAAATTCTAACAAAAATTATCCTATGGGGAACATGCAATGAGAGCGAAGTCGTGATCTCAATTTCTAAATTGAGTGACTCATCAATCAATAAGAAATAAAGGAAAGAGAAAAAATCCTATAGGGAGCATGCACTGAGAGCGAAGTCGTGATCTCAATTCCTAAATTGAGTGACTCATCGATCAACAAGAAATAAAGGAAAGCGATAAAATCCTATAGGGAGCATGCACTGAGAGCGAAGTCATGATCTCAATTCCTAAATTGAGTGATGCATCAATCAACAACCAAGGAAAGAAACACAAGCACAACACATATAGCAAATGAAGTGCAAAATTCCTGCTACAGGTCTTTAAACAGCGACTTCGAGCGCACGCTCTTTATTTCCTACTTCCTACTTCACATGATCTCTAGAAAGTGATAGATGCTGAGAGGAAATTGAAGAGTAGTATACCAAACGAACAAAGGTTCGTAACGTAGCAAGCAAAAATAAAGAAACCCTTAAAACTCCAAGCAATCTGGCATCAATAAACAAAACAAGTCAGAAACCAGTCATCAATATATGTCTCAAAATATTAGCGTGAAAACAACTCACAAATGGTGTGTATAGGACACAATTGCACAAGTATGTTGCATGAAAATACAAGCCCGATAGAATACACAATAGTGCATATATGCATCTCTCTAGAATGCGAGACCAAATAAATTGTATCAGACATAAGTTTGTATCCCACAAATAAAGTAGAATACGAAGCAATCAAAACCAATCTAAAAGTTTTATCAAAGTACCTCGCACAACTTAACAAATAGGTTAGTAATGACATGGCGAATGTAACTGGAGTTACGCAATCAAATCACAACTTGAACCAAGCTAAAATCATGAAGAAAGCAATCGAAATAATGAATTTAAAACTCGGGCGGCAATATCATCAACACATGAAATCAAACAAGAATCACGTTAAAAGCTACCAAACTTATCGACCATAGTCCATAATAAGTACATAAAAATTGACGCTTATCAAAATAATTGGGAAAATGATTCACTTTTCCACCCATAAACTATCAAACCAAAATACATGATATGTACAAGCTAGCCCCTGATCATGATCCAAAAATTGGCTCAAAATAATACTCAACGATTATTTAACGCAAGCTTCGATCGAGTGATGGCCAATTAGAACAACTTTACAAAAAAACTCAAAATGACATGAAAATAAACTAAAAAGAATAAGGTAAAATATCCTAAAAAATCCTAAGACACCAAAGGATCAAAATTATTTCCTTGTAGATTTTATTTTCCCGGTGTGATACGGTGGAAGAACTGACTTGGGTGTTTTGCATTTGATCGCAAATGTTGCGGTTAGCAAGAGTCGCCACCGACTTTTCTTTTATCCAATAAGGAAAGGCTGAAAATAATAGGAAAGACCTTTAGAGATGTTTTCTTGGATTCAGGGGGTAGATTATAAAAAGGGAAGGTATTATCACCCTTTTTATCCATGGTTTTCCATGGGCTCTTAGTTACTTGCTAGATCACTTGCTTTTGTTTGAAAATGTGCTTTGTGTGTTTTTTTGAAAGTATTTTGTAAAGATGCCATCGTTTAGGAAAACTTTGTAATGATTCTCGTTCGTAAGAATGTATACAAAGTGTTTGATCTTTTGAAAATGTTTTCAAGTTTGTAAAATACTTTGAAAGTGTAGGTGTTTGTTTTGAAAATATCAAGGATGTTTTTGTTTTGAATTTGAGCAAGTAACTAGAAACACTCTACCTACTCAAAAGTCTTTCATGTTTATTTCCTTTTTCCTTTGACATTGTTATCTTACCATTGATTTGGTAAGTAACCCTATCTTTGGATGTAAAAGGGACGGGCGTGGGACATTTGTATAGTCATAGAAGGCAACCTATGGAACGTTTTAGCAATGTCGTTTTAGGGACTAGATCGTTTACCGAAGGCAACATTCAGGGTCACCGAAGGACTACGATCTTTTATCGAGGGTCTTTGCTAAAACGCCCATATTCGAGGGACATGACCATTTTCTGAAAGGCAACAAAGTGGGATTACCCTAAGGGTGCTGGTGTGCAAGTGTGTTTTATTTACATGAATTTAGTCTTGATTAGGGTTATCTATTTGTTGATTTCATATCTTTCCATACACACCCTAATTACTAGCATTTACATTTGGAAGCGATAAATTGCGGAAATGTAAAGTCTTACGCTATTACATCATTTAGGGATGGGGGTCCATATTTACAAATGGGGAGTTGCAAGAATTTAAATCCTAATTAACTATTACAACCATATTGAAATATACAATGCAAGAAAGAAAAAGGACTTGTTTAGAAAATGGTTTTTGTGTCTTAATGAATTAATAAAAAGAAAATATTTTATGTCCTTTTTTATTAATAAAAAAAGGTATTAATATTGAAAATGATAAAAAAAAAAGGGAATAATGAGAGATAGGATTAGCATGCTGCTGAAAGCAAAACAAAGGGGATCAGAAGTTCTGTTGTCGGGCGCGCTGTGGTTCAGAAGGAGCGTAAGAAGTTATGGATTAATACACTCTAAGGTCCTGCAAGAAACGTTAGAGGGAAAACACAGAAGTTCTGGGTTGTTGTGGGATGAACTTCTGAGTGTTAGAACAGTGAGAAAGTCTTAGAAGTTCTGTGTATTAAAATAGTGAAGATAAACTCATAAGTTCAGTATGTGCCAAGACAGTGAGTGAACATCAGAAGTTCAGTGTGTGTTAACAGCGAGTGAACATCAGAAGTTCAGTGTGTTTAAACAGTGAGAAAACCATAGAAGTTCAGTGTGTTTAAACAGTGAGAAAATCATAGAAGTTTTGTGTGTGTTAACAGCGAGTAGAACTCAGAAGATCTGTGTTACATTTCAACTCTTTCCTCATATTAATCAGCATATCAACAATTTATTTAGTTCTTAACAGCAAATCAGAAGGATAAAAGCACGGCAGTTTATAGAAGTTCTAATTCTAATTCTGAGCCTAGCTTTATTCAAGAAGCTCTGATCCATAGTTTCTTCTACTTATGCAATGATATGGCCAGCATCAATACTATGATATTTACATATTTAATGATGTTCTAAATGAAAATATGCAAAGTCGGAAAGACTTACCTTGAATCTGAAGCGTGTGCTTGGAACTTGAGCTGCTGCCTTCAGATGTTCTGGAGTCAATGAGAGCAACAGAAGATAAAATGCTAAGTTCTTTGATTCAAAGGAAAGAACAAAGGTTTTGTTTAGGATTTGCGAATGTTTTTGCTATTTCCTTTTCTCTCTTTTATAATTCTCTCTCTCTATCTCTAAAAGCCAGCCCCTTCAACGTGTGATGGTGCAACTTATTTATAGGCGAGTTTGCTGTGGTTTTGGGGGGAAAAGCAAATGGGATTTAAACCTTTTTGGCATACTGTTCCATTTCTTTTTAAACACAATTTCCGTATGCTAGTTTGGTGCAATTATGGGTGAAAATTCTGGCTACAGATACTTAATGTCACGTCCGATGTTATGACACCGTATCTGACTTACTATATGACAGTAAATACAAAAGCAGTAAACAACACAGTCAATTGTTTACCCAGTTCAGTGTGCAACAACACCTACTCTGGGGGCTACCAAGCCAGGGAGAGAATCCACTATAAGAGATGTTAATTCAGGAATAAACCAACCAGTTTATCTCCTTCACTTAAGACCTACCCAATGCAATTCTAATCTAAGTACAACTTAAACCTGAGTTCCTACTCACTCCCCCTCAATCACAGCAGTGATACATAAACCAATTTGACTTGAGAATTGATGAAGACACTCTTCAAAACACACTCTTGATTAAGCTTCACAGCTTTTTAATCAAGTAACACAATCACTCGTGCTTCACAGCTTTGAGTGATGTACACAACTAACTTGACTCTGCTTCACAGCTTTAGTCAAGTAACATTCAAACACTCTTGCTTCAAAGCTTTGAGTGCTACACAACCCTTACAATTGAAACCTATTCCAAGACACTTATCACAATGATAATTGCTTGGAGTACAATAAACAAATCTATACAGATTACAAACTTGATCTTCTAATCAATCAGCTGGGATCACTTCAAAAACCGCAGCTCTGTTGAATATATAGCAGCTGCAACTTCAGTTAGGGTTTCCAAAAACCTAGGGTTGATTCCGTTTGACCTTAGGACCAGGTCACAGTACTTCATTGATCAGGTTAGGATTGAGCTAGGTTACTCCTCAGAAAATGCAGGATTCTGTTTAGGAAGGACTGAGTTATTTCCTGAAAAAACTCAGACTTATCCAATCCTGTAATCCTGCTAGTTCAGAACAGGATGTCATAACATCTGTTATGACATCTGAGAAAACCTGTCTACTGATTAGCAAAGTGTGATCATTTTGCAAACATGCTCAGATACACACTTATAAACATCAGTATTTGAGTTACAATATTTTTCTGCATATGTACCTAAAGAGTTAGTACAACCTGAACTAGAATGTTATGACATCAGTCATGACATTCATACACACACTTGGAATTTACCAAAAATGCAAGCCAATACCTAAACACCTACAAACTCCCCCTTTGGCAGATTTTTGGCTAAAGTCCCTAAACAATCAGACATAGATAGATAGCAGCAGAAATAAGTGACAGCAGAAAAATATAGTGTTAAGTACTAATTAAGCAGTACCAAAATATTCTCCCCCACTTTAGCCACAAATGGGCCAAAGATTACATGTTTCTAAAGTTATACAGTTATCCAAGACAAAATAATGAGATCAGCAGCAGACAACATACTTCCAAACTCCACCAGCAACACCACCAAGCAGCAATCATCCTTCAAGCACTGTCATCAGATCCAGAGAATTCAGGCTTCTTTCTTTTCTTGTGAGCAATGTCAGCATTTCTCTCTTTGTTTGATGTCTCAACATTCTTAGAGACATTTGGATTTGTTTCAGCATTTGAGTTTTCTTGGTTCAGAGGAACAGAAATGCCAGGAACTGAGTGGTTCTCGTTCAGAATTCGCGAAATAATTTTTGCTATTGCTTGATTAACATAGGCTGTCCCTTCCCTATTTGCAATTTCAGGGGGAACTGAAGAGGAAGAATGGGATGGATTACCTGTATGTCTTGTTCTCAACTCTTTGGTCTTGGTGGAGTTAGTTCTATGAGAACAGATCTCCAGAACATCAGAGTCCAGACAGGAAGAGATTGTCCCAGAATCTTGATCAGATGAAGAGGTTGAGATGGTCGTATTGGATGATGATGGCGTTTGAGACATTTTGTCAGTTTTGAAAGACCAACAGCAAATGGGAAGAAATTCCTGATTGATGAGAAGACGAGAGAGGAACGAAGCAAAGGAGTGCCTATTCAACTTCCTAAAACAGTTGTAGGAAATGAGAAAATATAATTTTAAACCAATCAGAATAGGCATAAGTCCTTTGGTCTTTGTTTTAAGCAAAATTAATTGCTACAATTCCTCATGTTGGCAAATACCCAGTTTACCCCTTAAGTTTTCAAATTGATTTGCATCCAAAGCCTTGGTAAAAATGTCAGCCAGCTGTAGCTCAGTGGCAACATGTTCCAATTTGATGGTCTTCTCTTCTACAAGGTCTCTAATAAAGTGATGTCGTATGTCAATATGTTTGGTCCTGCTATGCTGAATGGGATTCTTGGATATGTTGATTGTACTCAGATTGTCACAGTACAATGTCATAACATCTTGTGTGACATTATACTCAGTGAGCATCTGTTTCATCCATAACATTTGAGAGCAGCTACTGCCAGCTGCAATATATTCAGCTTCAGCGGTGGAAAGAGACACACAATTCTGTTTCTTGCTGAACCAGGAAACCAGATTACTTCCCAAAAAGAAACATCCTCCAGAGGTGCTTTTTCTATCATCAGCACTACCAGCCCAATCAGCATCACAGTAACCACTCAGAGTCGGTTCACAGCCATGAGTATACAACAATCCATAGTTGTAAGTACCACTTACATACTTCAAAATTCTCTTTACCTGATTGATATGACTGACTTTGGGATCAGCCTGGTATCTAGCACAAACTCCAACTGCAAAGGCAATATCAGGTCTGCTGGCAGTTAAGTACAGCAGGCTTCCTATCATGCTTCTGTACAGACTTTGATCCACCTTAACCCCACTTGAATCTTTGGAGAGCTTTAGATGAGTAGGAGCAGGAGTCCTTTTGTGACTTGCATTCTCCATACCAAACTTCTTTACAATATTCTTAGCATACTTGCTTTGAGATAAGAAGATTGAGTCCTCCATCTGTGAGACTTGTAGTCCAAGAAAATAAGTTAGTTCACCCATGAGACTCATTTCAAATTCAGCCTGCATCTGGTCAGCAAAGTGTTTAACCATATGTTCTGACATTCCGCCAAACACTATGTCATCAACATATATTTGGGCAACCATCAGCTTCCCTCCTTCAGTTTTGACAAATAGAGTTTTGTCCAAGCCTCCTTTTCTGTAGCCTTTGTCTGAGAGAAACTTTGTTAACCTGTCATACCATGCTCTAGGAGCTTGTTTCAGCCCATATAGAGCTTTTCTCAATTTGTAGACATGATCAGGATGGGTTGGATCCACAAAACCTTTAGGTTGTTCCACATAAGCTTCCTCATTTAAGTACCCATTTAGAAAAGCACTTTTCACATCCATCTGAAATAACTTGAACTTCAGAAGACAGGCAATTGACAACAAGAGTCTGATTGATTCCAACCTGGCTACAGGTGCAAAGGTTTCATCAAAGTCAACCCCTTCAACTTGGGTGTATCCTTGAGCAACAAGTCTCGCCTTATTTCTGGTGACAACTCCTTCAGCATCTGACTTGTTCTTGAATATCCATTTTGTCCCAATGATGTTAGTTCCTTCAGGTCTAGGAACCAGTTCCCAAACTTCATGTTGCTTGAATTGGTTCAGTTCATCTTGCATTGCACCAATCCAGTATTCATCAGTTAAGGCTTCCTTGACATTTCTTGGTTCTATTTTGGACACAAAACAAGAATTTGAGATGATTTCTCTAGATCTTGTGATGACTCCACTATTAGGATCTCCTATGATGAGCTCTTTTGGATGATCCTTCTGAATTCTGATGGAAGGAGTCTTGCTAGCTTCCTTTGATTCTGATTTTGTTGTGGTGGAGTTGGGTAGATCATCCTGTTGGGTTGAAGTCTCAAAGAATGTCTCAACAGTACAAGGAACATCTGTTTCTTCATGATAGTCATCGATTATGACATTTATTGATTCCATCATGGTTTTGGTTCTGGAGTTGAATACTCTATAAGCTCTGCTGTTTGAGGAGTATCCTAGAAATATGCCTTCATCACTTTTGGAGTCCAGTTTTCTTCTCTGTTCCCGATCAGACAGGATATAGCATTTGCTGCCAAACACATGGAAGTACTTCACAGTTGGTTTCCTTCCTTTCCAGAGTTCATATATGGTGGATGAGGTTCCCTTTCTCAAGGTTACCCTGTTATGAACATAACAAGCTGTATTCATAGCTTCAGCCCAAAAATACATAGGAAGTCTTTTGGCATGTAACATTGCTCTGGCAGATTCTTGTATGGTCCTGTTTTTTCTTTCCACAACTCCATTTTGCTGAGGTGTTATGGGAGAAGAAAACTCATGACTGATTCCTTCTGAAGCACAGAAGTCATCAAACTTGTTGTTTTCAAATTCCTTGCCATGATCACTTCTGATTCTGACAATACATCCTTCCTTCTCTCTTTGAATTCTTTTGCACAGTTCTCTAAAGACTTCAAATGCATCTGATTTTTCTCTAATGAAATTAATCCAGGTGAATCTGGAAAAATCATCCACAACCACATAGGCATATCTTTTACCACCAAGGCTTTCTACTTGCATTGGTCCCATCAGATCCATATGGAGGAGTTCTAGAACCTTAGTGGTGGTCAGATGTCTTGACTTTGGATGTGACATCCTCGTCTGCTTACCCACCTGACATTCACCACAAACTCTTCCTTCATCAATTAGCAGTTTTGGAATCCCTCTGACTGCCTCCAAGGAGATGATCCTCTTCATACCTCTTAGGTGAAGATGGCCAAGTTTTTGGTGCCACAGTTTCACCTCTTTTTCTTCTTTTGCAATGCAACACACAGATGAGAAATTAGTGTTCTCATCCTCCCATAAGTAACAGTTGTCTTTGGATCTGACTCCTTTCATTACTATCTCTTGTTTGTCATTGATTACAAGGCATTCAGATTTTGAGAAATTGACCTTGAATCCTAGATCACACAGTTGACTGATACTAATGAGATTAGCGGTCAGTCCTTTCACCAGCAGTACTTCATTTAGACTTGGAACTCCAGGGCAGTTTAAATCACCAACTCCTTTGATTTCTCCTTTAGCACCATCTCCAAAGGTCACAAAACTGGTGGTGTGAGGCTTAACATTGTTGAGGAGGTTCTTGATTCCAGTCATATGTCTGGAACATCCACTGTCAAAGTACCAGTCTTCCTTTGCAGAGACCCTCAGGGAAGTGTGAGCTATCATTGCAGTAGCCTTTTTCTTCCATTGAGGAGCATGTGGTACCTTTTTAGACTTAGGTTTGACACCTGAATTCTGATTAGGGTATCCATGTAATCTGAAGCAGAAACGCTTTATGTGACCATATCTACCACAATGATGACATTTCCATCTTTGGTACCTTTTCCTCATATGTTTCTGTTCCTGATGTCGAGAGTTGTGTTGAGACATCTGTTTTGACATTTGCCTACCAGAACCAGATTTCGTTGCTTTCATAAATCCTAGACCAGATTTATTTCCCACATTTTGTCCAATCTGTAGGATCTCTTCCAATTTGTTAGTTCCATTTGTCAACATCTTGACAGATTTTGTCATTTGATTCAGTTGTGAGTTCAGCAATTGAACTTCTCCTTCTAGAAGACTTATAGTTTCAAGGTTTGCCCGTTTTTCAGCCTCCATCTTTATGATGAGTTTTGATTGTTTCTTATTCTGCACACAGACTTCAGTACTTCGGATACACAGTTCCTTGTACGTTTCAGCCAGTTCTTCAAAAGTCACCTCTTCATCACTTTCAGAGATACAAACACCAGTTAAAGCATTAACTCGTTTGGCAGTCTCTTCTTCAGAATTACTTTCTGAATCACAGTCAGACCAAGTAACTGTCATTCCTTTTTGTTTCTTAAGAAAGGTAGGACATTCAGCTCGAATATGCCCATATCCTCCACAACCATGGCATTGAATTCCTCTGCCTTGAACTCCCTTCTCATCTGACCTTGGTCTTCTGCTGGAACTGTCAATGTCAGAGGAAATGTTATGAACATTAGACCTTGACTTTGGATCTATTCTTTTGATGAGTTTGTTGAACTGTCTTCCTAGCATGGCTATAGCTTCTGATATGTTTTCTTCAACATCAGTGTTGGACATAAGTGCTATGCTCTTGTTCTTTTTGACATCATCATTAGTGATTCCCATCTCAAAAGTCTGAAGAGACCCAATAAGTTCATCCACTTTCAACTTGCTAATGTCCTGGGCTTCCTCTATGGCAGTCACCTTCATTGCAAATAATTTAGGCAAGGATCTGAGAATCTTCCTCACCAGTTTTTCTTCTGACATTTTTTCTCCCAGTGCTCCTGAGGTGTTGGCAATCTCCAAGATATTCATGTGAAACTCATGAATGGTTTCATCTTCCATCATTTTTAGATTCTCAAACTTGGTGGTCAACATCTGAAGCCTTGACATTTTTACTTTGGAAGTTCCCTCATGAGTAGTTTTGAGAGTGTCCCAAACTTCCTTGGCCAGTTCATATTGATGAACTAATCTGAAAATATTTCTATCAATTCCATTGAACAAGGCATTTAGAGCTTTGGAATTTCCCAGGGCTAGCTCATCTTCTTCTTTACTCCAATCTTCCTCAGGCTTCAGACTGATTGTCCCATCTTCCTCAGTTATGGTGGGATGAATCCATCCTTTGTCAGCAGCTCTCCAAGCCTTTTTGTCCAGAGATTTTAGGAAGGCAATCATACGAGGTTTCCAGTAGTCATAATTAGTTCCATCCATAATGGGTGGTCTGTTTCCAAAAACTCCTTCTTTGTCCATAGTGCCAGAAAGTGATATCCCTAGATCTCACCCAGTAATACAGGCAGGGTGCCTGCTCTGATGCCAATTGAAAATTCTGGCTACAGATACTTAATGTCACGTCCGATGTTATGACACCGTATCTGACTTACTATATGACAGTAAATACAAAAGCAGTAAACAACACAGTCAATTGTTTACCCAGTTCAGTGTGCAACAACACCTACTCTGGGGGCTACCAAGCCAGGGAGAGAATCCACTATAAGAGATGTTAATTCAGGAATAAACCAACCAGTTTATCTCCTTCACTTAAGACCTACCCAATGCAATTCTAATCTAAGTACAACTTAAACCTGAGTTCCTACTCACTCCCCCTCAATCACAGCAGTGATACATAAACCAATTTGACTTGAGAATTGATGAAGACACTCTTCAAAACACACTCTTGATTAAGCTTCATAGCTTTTTAATCAAGTAACACAATCACTCGTGCTTCACAGCTTTGAGTGATGTACACAACTAACTTGACTCTGCTTCACAGCTTTAGTCAAGTAACATTCAAACACTCTTGCTTCAAAGCTTTGAGTGCTACACAACCCTTACAATTGAAACCTATTCCAAGACACTTATCACAATGATAATTGCTTGGAGTACAATAAACAAATCTATACAGATTACAAACTTGATCTTCTAATCAATCAGCTGGGATCACTTCAAAAACCGCAGCTCTGTTGAATATATAGCAGCTGCAACTTCAGTTAGGGTTTCCAAAAACCTAGGGTTGATTCCGTTTGACCTTAGGACCAGGTCACAGTACTTCATTGATCAGGTTAGGATTGAGCTAGGTTACTCCTCAGAAAACGCAGGATTCTGTTTAGGAAGGACTGAGTTATTTCCTGAAAAAACTCAGACTTATCCAATCCTGTAATCCTGCTAGTTCAGAACAGGATGTCATAACATCTGTTATGACATCTGAGAAAACCTGTCTACTGATTAGCAAAGTGTGATCATTTTGCAAACATGCTCAGATACACACTTATAAACATCAGTATTTGAGTTACAATATTTTTCTGCATATGTACCTAAAGAGTTAGTACAACCTGAACTAGAATGTTATGACATCAGTCATGACATTCATACACACACTTGGAATTTACCAAAAATGCAAGCCAATACCTAAACACCTACAATGGGGTTTGAAAAAAAACGCAGGCGTGGAGTGCTAAAGCAGTGTCACAGGTTTTTTAAACGAGGTTTTGGGATTTGGTGATGTTCTGACCAAAGCATTGAACATAGTCTTCATATGCTAGGGTACTGCCTTGTTCTTGAAGCAAGTATGGTGGTTAGCAGCTTTTAGCCGTGCCTAAGCTGGATTTGTAAGCATGAATTTAGGAAAAGTACCCTCAGAGGCAAAAGCAAAGCATGGGCCTAGCATAAACTTGTACAAAAGTTTGTCTTTTTCAAAGACAACAATGTACTTTTATGCCACACGTGGGGAAATCCTTTGGATAAAGACTCAAAAGTGGTTGTGAGTATTAAATGATGATGAGATTTATCAAACCAGAAATCCTACAATATGAGATTGTGTATCATAGCTTAATCGGGATCAGAAGTTCGGCGTCAACTCAACTTAGAACAAACATCCAACTTCTGATCTTTGAATCTCTTTGCTCCAGCATGTTCTGAAGGAGCTCTCAGACTTTCCAGGAGGCTTGCAACACGCTTTATAAACCTTCTTTGAATTACCCATGCAAACTCTGACTGAACCTTTGAAAACTGGCCCAGAAGTTGTAACCAAACTCTGTGTTGGAAGTGTCCAGAATTTGCTGAGTGTTTCAGTTTCATGGACGTATCTTTGAGGAGTCATAACTTGAAATCCCAACATTTCTAGGAGAAGTTTTATTCTGCAATGTTTTAGATCTCGTTGGGGTCTACAACTCTTGTGTTAGAAGTTCTTCCAGAATCAGCCTGCATCATGGTGAAAATCTGGCCAGAAGTTCTGAGCTTGTCATATTTCTTAAACACTTAGAAAAATTCTAAGTATTTAGAATTTTGACTTTTCCAAATTAATTTTGACTTTTGAATTTCTTGATGAAACAAACTTCATATTTCAACATGTCTTGATGAAATATGATCCTTGAAACTTGATTTTGATCCAAAAGTCAAAGTTTGACTTTTTAGTGTGCAAATGACCATTTTGCCCTTGTGAATGACTTCCTTGGAAAATTTGTAATTCAAAGCTTGAAATTGGATGGAAGTAAAACTGAGGGTCCAGGATAATCCTTTGAGAAATGAGAGGGCAAATTTTGGGGTACAACACCCGGAATTGATCGAAATTTGAATCAAACTGTATAAATGGATGCATACGCATCATCTTTTGAACACATTAGCAAAAATAATTTAAACGGGAATGAAAATCAATCAAGAAAAATCTACAAAAAATATCTAAAAATTCCTAAGACACTAAAGAGTCAAGAAAATATTTTTTCGGGTTTTTTATATGTCGAGAAAAAAGAATTTGCAAGCAAAATTGCTTGAATGTTAAAAATGGTATGCATCCAAACTGAGGGGTATATTACTGAATTTTCTAAATGAATTGAATTCAACTTAACTGGTACTAAGGCCCAATACGCACGGGGATCAATATAAACCCATTAAGGCCCAGTAATGCTTTGATCCAATGTCTCACAACAAGAAATCAGTTTTTTCTTTATCACGTTTTTTCTCATGTAGTACATACATATGCCATACTTAAGTCACAAGGTGACAAAAATATTCGCGGACCAATCACAATATTCCACTCACTATTCCATTATCTGAATGAAAATTATAAGAAAATGAATGCAATCTGATTGGTCAACATGATTACACATTAACCTACAACAACAAGCCACGCCTAGGGCTCACCGAAGGAACCGGCAGAGCTTAAACTTCTGGTCATCTTCTACGGCGGTGAGAGTCAGAAAACGCAAATCCTACTGGGAATGGAAATCACGGCCGCTGTCTTGAGTGGGAAAGCACGTTTATCACAGATCTACGCTTATAAACTTTCACATCTTAGCTTCATCGATGTGTCGTCTTCCTTAAAACTCATAGGTACAGATCCTAAACTATTATCATGGAGGTTCTACACATACTGAAATTGCGAGAGGATATTGATGATTTACCTGAACGAAGATCGAGCATGTTTTAAAGAGGAGAAAGCTTCTAGAAAACTTCAAATCTCCATGATGCTCAGATTCGAGTCTGGATCTTGGTGCTGAAGGTGATGATACCTTGAGATTTGCTTGCTTCAATGGATACAAAGAACCAAAAAAATGATGCTCCTTGTCGTTTCTTTTTTCTATTATGGCTCCAAGAGAGAGAGAAATTGGAGGAGGTGAAATAAAGCGAGGTGATGATTGTCGATGAGAGAGCGTGAATGCTCGCGGTGGCTAGTAGCGAGAGTGAGAGTGCTGCGAGGTCCTTGTAGCGAGAGAGAAATTGATGTGAGGTCCTTCTTCAAGAGAGAGAATAGTAATTATGTTATGTGTAGAGGGAGAGAATGAATGACGTTGTCGTCGAGAGAGAGAGAGCATTCTGTTATGGCGAAAGAGAATGAGGGAATTCCGTTATGGCGAAAGAGAGTGAATGATTATGTTCTATATATATATATATATAGAGAGAGAGAGAGAGGAGTTTTTGTTACGTTGAGAGAAAAGACTTCTTTCTGTTACGTGGTGAGAGAGTGAGAGTATATGTTGCACGGTCGTTCCCCGAGAAAGAAAAAGGAATTCTATTATATTCCAGAGAGCGTCTTGTGTCTTGTTACCATTCAGAAGTTTGTTACGGTTGTCGTGCGATGATAAATGGAAGGAGTTCGTTATAGTTTACTCTCACCATGCATGCAACATGAACCATTGCATGGCCATGTAATAGTAGCAAAACACCATTCCCTACATGAACTATAATACGATAACTTTTTTCTCAAAGATTCCATTACTGCGCGTGGCCATGTGGTCGCCTTTGAGGTCGTATATCTTGAATCTCGACATTCCTCGCGACACCATCTTAGCATCACTGAAAAGATGACACATCAAGGAGTATTTTTTTACGTTGGCCTCGAGTCAAAATAACGCTTGTAGCATGCCTTAAAATGGCCATAAAGTCATGAAATCGCAACTAAAAGAAATACCGATAATTCTGCTAACACCGACAATTATTCATCAAATTCATAACCTCCACTTCATGGTTTAATAACTTGAAAAATAGAACTCCTCGGGATGAGGTCTCAAGATCAAAGTCGAAGAGGAAATTACTCAGAACAACTTTCATATTGGAGATTTCTTGAAATAACGCTCAAAACATACTCAAAAATTGTCGCAAAGTTGTGATACCAAAACTGGATGCAGTGGATGAAAGTTCACTATGCAGCAATCATCAACTTCGTTGTTACGATTTCAAGACCTCATAGTTTTCCCAATAATGATCCAAATACAGCAAACTTGATACCGTTGGAAAGAGGACGAATGATAGAACAAGTTATAGTTCACCTCCAATCCGAATATGGCCTTAATCATAGAGAAAAATGTCATGAATATATTCCTTGAAACTGCTCGACGAAACGACAGGCCTGGCAGAGCAAGTTCTATGTGTGACACCACGCATCTTGTCTGCTTCAACCTTCCTACTTCGCGCCTCGATATCTCTCTCCATAATACATAAAACGAAACGAAATTTAAACCCAAAACAAAGAGTACGCAACACACTCCAACTTTCATGTTTGACATTTTTTGAAATGAGAATTAAATCCATGATAAAAAAACATCCACGCCACCTGCTCGGTGAAGTGCTGGCCAAGCAAGGCAAGTCTTGGCAACATTTTGCCTCTCAAGCCTTCAAAATGTAAGCATCATAACTTTCTCTACGAGTCACCAAATGGTACGATTCTTGAATCAAAATTGGAGAGGAGACTCTGATCTTCAACTTTCATATTCATAGATTTTTCATTTGAGTCTAAACGGGACCTTAAAAATAGCCATGAAGTTTGCCACATTTTGGAAAATCTTTTGAAAATTATTAAGTGTCCACATTACTTAAAATGCAAGAAACTTCAAATTCGGCCGATTCTTTCGATTTTTTCTCAACAACTCAACAAATTTTCTCATATTTGGACTTTTATCAATAATCTTGACCAAAAATCTCGTTTAGTCAATCTTTGACTTTTGTTGACTTTTACTCATACACGCTTAAATCTCTTCTTATTCAATCGACCCTGATTCTTTTGATAAAAATATGGAGATCAGTAGACCACGTGCATACACTTTTAATGCAGATAGAAAACCATGAGACCATCTTAAGCTTTAAAAAATTAGTTAAATCATGCCATCAATCAAGAACACTAATTGCATTACAAAGATAGGAGATGTCGACCAATAACTCCCAACACTAATCCAACTGGAATATCTTGAAGAAATCTTGTACCCATATACCTCGTGACTTGAGATGATGTTTAGGATGAAAAGACTTCAGATATGTGACCTTTGAAGATAATATTCTTCTCTTGGGAAATATTCACTTATCCAGCCAAACCCTTGATCACATGTCACCGAATTAACACAATGCAAATAATGAATATGAAGGTGAAACATAAGCCATTTTGCTTACAAGTAAGAGGGCAAATTTTGGGGTACAAAAGCGCGGGCCTTTTGAACATTCTGGGTGGAAGGTGATTAAATACCAATGCCGAAAATTTGTTCTAAATGATGGATTATTTATTTTTGTGATATCTATCGGGGAATGAATTTTTCCTGTTTCCTTTTTTGTGAGAATAGTTTATGGGTGATGATTGTTCGTAACATGGTAACGGTGCCAATACGAGGTTCTCAGGGAGGAACAATTGTTATAGCAAAATAGTAGTTGAAAGAGTGGTAGGATCTCAGGACGATCCGCAATCCAAGAAAAGGTGACATAAGGGTAGTATCTCAGGACGATTCGTGACTCGGGAAAATACATCAAGTAGGATATCAGAATAATCCGCGACCCGCGCAAGATGACGGGAGAGGGTAGGATCTCAGGAAGATCCACGACCCAAGAAAAGACATCAAGAGGGTAGGATATCAGGACAATCCGCGACCCGTGAAAGATGACATGAAAGGGTAGGATCTTAGGACAATCCGCGACCCAAGAAAAGACATCAAGAAGGTAGGATATCAGGACAATTTGTAACTCGTGCAAGATGACAAGAGATGGTAGGATCTCAGGATGATCCGCGACCTAAGAAAAGACATCAAGAGGGTAAGATATCAAGACAACCTGAGACCCGCGCAAGATGACAGGAGAGGGTAGAATCACAGGACGATCCGCGACCCAAGAAAAGACATTAAGAAGGTAGAATATTAGGACAATCCGCGACCTGCACAAGATGACATGAGAGAGTGGGATCTCAGGACGATCCGCGACACAAGAAAAAACATCAAGAGAGTAGGATATCAGGACAATTCACGACCCATGGAAATGATAGGAGGGGGTAGGATCTCAGAACAATCTGCGATCCAAGAAAAAAGATCAAGAGGGTGGGATATCAGGACAATCTGCGACCCATGCAAGATGACAGGATATGATAGGATCTCAAGACGATCTGTGACCCAAGAAAAGACATCAAGAGGATAGAATATCAGGACAATTTGCGACCCGTGCAAGATGACAAGAGAAGGTAGGATCTCAGGATGATATGTGACTCAAGAAAAGACATCAAGAGGGTAGAATATCAGGACAATCCGCGACCCGCTCAAGATGTTAGGAGAGGGAAGGATCTCAAGACAATTTGTGATCCAAGAAAAGACATCAAGAGGGTATAATATCAGGACAATCCACGACTCGCACAAGATAACATAAGAGGGTATGATCTCAAGATGATCCACGACCAAGAAAAGACATCAATAGGGTAGGATATCAGGATAATCGTGATATGTGCAAGATGATAAGAGAGGGTAGGATCTCAGGTAGATCTGCGACCCAAGAAAAGAGATCAAGAGGGTAGGATATTAGGATAATCCGAGACCCGCGCAAGATAACAGGAGAGGGTAGGATCTCAGGATGATCTGCGACCCAAGAAAAGACATCAAGAGAGTGGGATATCAGGACAACCCACGACCTGTGCAAGATGACAGGAGAGGGTAGGATCTCAGAATGATTTATGGCCCAAGAAAAGACACCAAGAGGGTAATATTAGAATAATCCATGACTCGCGAAAGATGACAAGAGAGGGTAGGATCTCAGGTAGATCTGCGACCCAAGAATAGACCTCAAGAGGGTAGGATATCAGGAAAAACTGTGACCTGTGCAAGATGACAGGAGAGAGAAGGATCTCAAGACGATTCGTGACCCAAGAAAAGACATCAAGAGGATAGGATATTAGGATAATCCGTGACCCTCGTAAGATGAAAAGAGAGGGTATGATCTCGGGATAATCTGCGACCCAAGAAAAAACATCAAGAGGGTAGGATATCAAGATAATCTGTGACCTGCACAAGATGACAAGAGGGGGTAGGATATCAGGATGATCCGCGACCCAAGAAAAAACATCAAGAGGGTAGGATATCAAAAAACTCCGCGACCCATACAAGATGACAGGAGAGGGTAGGATCTCAGGATGATCCACGACCCAAGAAAAGACATCAAGAGGGTAGGATATCAGGATAATCCGCGACCCGTGCATGATGTTGATAGGTAGAATTTCTGATAGTGTCGTGTGCTAAACAAACACCTAACGAAAAAGGATAACAAAGTGTATTGATTTTGTTGGGAATTTAAGGAACGATAGACACGAACGAGTGTATGGAAAACTGAAACAGACGGGTGTTTGGAAAACTGACACGGACGAGTGTTTGGGAGTACAGGGTACTGGCACCGTTAATCGAGTATTATGATGTAATGAAGGATATCAGTTGGGGATATTGGATTGATGCTCTGTGGGATAATATATTATTGTTTTGAATGATTCAGGTTTTCGTGTTAGGTACCCAATCTGGCTTATGCTTCAATGGAATGTTTGAATCTTGTATGGCACAAATGATCCATTCTAATGGATGTGTTACACGCTTTGAGGATGCAATGTGATGCAATGACAATTGTATGTAAAATGCAGAGAAATAAACTTTGTGGGGGATAAGAATGGCTCATTGGAAACCGTTACTCGTTATCTGGAGATATCTATACGGACTGGCATTGTTGGGGATTAGAGGTCAAAATCTTGGTAATCCCGTTGGGGGACAACATAAGATTCTATGGGGAAGAGTTGTAGTCTTACTGGGGAAGAAGTAATCTGATTTGACTTCTCTACATCCTGAACTGCCTAGGGATGGCAAGATATGGAAATTATGCTAGGGATGGATATGGACACCATATAGATCTCTTCGAATGCCCCGAGTCAGCATCGTTGGGTAATTACACCTCAGATCACTTTGAGGGTCAAGAGATGGACACAAACGTCTTCAAATGCCCCAGTTTACTCCTCTACTGGAGATTATAAGTCAATTATATGGGGATTACACGTTGAACCACGTAAAACCTCTTGATTGCCTCAAGTTTACTCTACTAGGGAATTACATCTGTAAGTGCTGAATTGCACGAAGCCTTTGAGTGCCCCGAATTACACTGGTGTTGGGGAATCATGCTGAATACATAAGTTGAGTAGCATGAATCCTTTGAGTGCCCCGGTTTACCCTACTGCTGGGGAGTATACCTGGACTGTCTGTAGGGGATGAGGATGACTCTTGCGATGCTGGATGGGTCAAGGTGACCATTATGATGATTTTAGCTTGATTTCTTAGGCAGTTACCTTGCAGGAAAGAACTTGCTTGAGTAGCTTCACGAGTAGATGAGGAATATCCCTGTCTGTAGGATCTATAAAAGAATATATGTTGAAGAGAAGACCAAAATATTTGTGGCGCAATATGATATGATGTGTCCTTCCCCAATGTCTTGGATCACAAAATGGATTGTCTCTGATTACAGATTTCTTGGAGAGATTTGTCAGATCTCGACGTGATTGCCTCGGGTTGATGGATTCTGAAGAGATATCTCGATGTGATTACCCCATATTGATGCCAACTTGAAGGGATTCATCGACGTGATTGCCCCGGGTTGATCATAGCTTAAAGATATTTATCGACATGATAGCCTCATATTGATGAAACTTTGAATAGATTTCTCGATGTGATTACCCCTGATTGACTAAACTCTTACTCAATAGAGTATTCACGTGCTGGTCTTCTTATACCCCACATAGTCACTAGAAAGTCTGGCCCAGAATAAGATCATTCTCTGAGATGATTTGCTTTTCGATAGATTTTTGAAGCAATTTTGTCCCTCGGGATAATCAAACTTTCATTTGATGCTCATCATGCAAGCTTACTAGATGTTTAAGCACATTTTCATATTTAAAGAATGTTTTTCTAAGAATGATAATTCTAATGCAAATCATATGCTTGTCTTGAAGTTAAAAAACTTTTATTGAAAAGATGTTGAAGCATAAAGTTTTTCTTGTACGAAAGACAGTACAAAGATAGAGTGATACCAACTCAAATTGTTTAGCAAGCCTTCTATGAGTCAGATTATTGCATTCTCGTTACAGTATTGCTTCGAATTAACCCATGCTTCAGTTAGGACTTTTAAGGGTTGTAACGTGGCCTGGTTCACAGTTCTAGAAAAAAAGGACCTAGGGCTTAAAATTATTTGGTACTCACCCATTCTCCATGATGTTCTTCATTCCTATGTTCAGTTAACTCAACACGAGCACTCATCTCTCGAGAGGAGTTTATGATGGTTGAGGAACCACTGAGGTTTCTTGGACATGGCTGTCACTCACCTATTTATTTCTTGGTGTTTGATCACACGCCTTTGTTCTTTGCTGAGGATTTTCATCTCGTAATCCTTTTCGCCTTTCGGGCTTTCCGTTTCTCCCTTATTTTCCCTAAGTTTTGCCTGGACAAATTCCTTTTGAATTTTACTCGAAAGTCCAGTGTGATGCCCTGACTTTTGCCTAAGCGACTTATTTTTCAAGTTTCGACTTAGCAGGGCTTTTTGTCTCTTTCTTCCATCATTTCCTTTTCTTTCCTTTTTAGCACATCATGTGACTTCGAGTCATTTTCAACATTGTTGGAAGGATTGTGACTGCCTCACTCCATGATCAATGAAGGATAATCATTATTGTATCATTATATGTTGACCTCCTAATATGTGAAGGTTAACCATTGCGGTTTTGGCTTTCCTCAACCTCTTGAAGGATAACACACATTGTGGTTGATCATCAGATATGCACTCCTGGTGAGTTTTGAATGCTTGATCAAATTGACTGAATACTAACTGCCCCGGGTTAAATGTGAGGGCTTTTCAGACAAGAAAAAAAACTCCTACTTCAAGGCTCAAAGGGGGTTAACAAGGGTTTCACTCCCTTATATCTCTGGTGTTTGGGGATTTGAAACAATGATTGTACATCGTCAACACGGTTTTACTCAAAAGCATACCACCTGAGATTCTTGGCGTATTTCTCATCATTATCCCTCTAGAGTTATTTTGCTTTATTTAACAAGAGTTAAGTATCAAAAATCAAAGAAAAAAATTTATGAGTGAATACAATTGGATTAATTCAAGAGAAGCATATTCAATGCATTACGATTAACATTCAAAGATAAACAAGTTTTGCATACAAAAAGTACTGAACCAAACAAGGAAGATTACAAATGAGAATGCAAATGTAATTTGAAATTTCCATGTTGAGGAGACTAGTCTCCGTATGGACTGATTGCTTCTGAAGATGCGCTTGGTAGTCTTGACCATCACTGAGTCAAAGGAGAATTCAAATCTGACTATTTGGCCTGAAATCGATAGCCTTTGCATCGAGAAGGTCTTGTACATTTTCTTTAAAGGCACTGTAGTCTTCAATGGAATGGCCTAGTACCCCTGGGAGATGCGCCCTACATTTGCATCAAGATCAGAAGAGAGATTTGTGAGAGGAGGGCCCAAAGCATGATGCTTAATAACCTGAACTTCCAATAGATAAGGAATTAACAGGATGTAAGGCATTGGGATTGTATCAACATGCTTTTCAGGCTTCTTTTGTCCCTGCTGATAAAGCATATCCCTTGCATTCACTTGGTGAATGGGAACTAGCTGCTGACCAGACGTCCCATGAGCTCAAGCTTGTAGAGGACACGAAGCATTCCATGGTTTGAAGGAAATCCCAAAAGATGAGGAGAAGAGATAATTTATGTTGCAGTACTAGGTGTAGGATTGCCTTTTGTTGACACTATCATCAGAACTTCCACAACCCGGCCCAACTGAGTCTTCATCTGATTATATTCCTTTTTAAGGAGTTTCTGATCACAGGTCGTGGCTTGCATATATACCACAAACAACCACATCTAAATCTATGCCCTGATCAATCCCCCACAGAGTTATTCCATAATTTATCTCTGAACATGTGACAACAAGAATCCAAATTTTTAACTCTAAAGAGAATACCAAGTCTGAATAAGAATCCCCAACTCTGAGTACCTATTATGAATGCATGAATATGCATGAGGTGCATGAATGGATGCCATGTCATGTTTCGTCATTTCCAAGAAATTTACATGCTTTGATTTTGATTTTACGCAGGTAAGGGATGGAAAAGTTCAGCACAAGACTTACAGATATGATTCCCCAGAAATAACAAAACATGTATGTTAAGCATGTGGTTAACCATGTTGTGTATGCAAAGACATGGGATCAAAGTTCCATCACTTCTGAATATGATTGTTGCATCGTTTCTGAACCATATGAATATCACCATATTAAAGGTCCAACTTAGCTTTTGCACATACAAGAACCAAGTACCATGTAGATCATCAATTGTACGGGATCAAGGCTTCTAGACCATCAGATACTGCTGAGCCTTTTCTTAACATGTTGGGAATACCAAGATCGAAGGCCCGAATGAACCTCCAAATAAACAAGTCAGGAACTTAAAATAAATTTGATAACCATATAGTCACCAACAAAACATACAGTTACCATCTGAACATAGTCACCATCTGAACATAGTCACCATCTGAATATAGTCACCATCTGAATATAGTCACTATCTGAACATAGTCACCATCGATATCTATGATAATCAATTCTCTCCCCACTCACGGGTGAAAACTAGGATAGGGTAAGGTCGGGTAACTCGGAATCAAGGGTACTCCTGAGGATATTATCACTGTATCACCTACATGAAAACGATAACACCTCATTTGTACCTCATCCGAGCATGGACGACATGACGGTGCTAGTGAAACCTAAGTCAACTAGCCGCCATATTTCACTCTATTCTTAGTGTTCCTATGGTTGTCACTTGGTCAGGGTATTGGGCCTTTTACCTCATGGTAACACCCACCCAATCATGAAAGCAGAGCCAACATAACAGCAAAATATGGAAAGCGATAAAATGCATGAAAACATATGCACGAAAGCACGTAAATAAAGAAACAACAAAGCAATAACATGAAAAACACCCAAAGATAAATACAAACAAAAGCTAGGACTGACTTGCATATGATGGACCAACAGTTGGTCAACATTTCCCCAGCAGAGTCGCCAGCTGTCGCGCCGCAAAAAAAATACACAGAGTCGCCACTGAACTATATTTATCCCGGAGGAAGGGAAGATATTGAGAGAACCGAAAAGGAATGGATAAGATGTTCTTACGACCAAAAGAACGTGTAAGGAAGTCGGTTACGTGAGGGTAACGTATTATCACCCCACGCGTATGTGGTACTCCAGAGGATCCACTTTCGTTTGTTCTCATCTACAGGTGTGTAAAAATCTATGTCTAAAGCTTACTTCTAAAAGGGAGTGCATGTGAAAGAAAATACGGGGAAAAGAAGGAATATTTGCAAAAATTTGCTCGCCTAGGCCCCGCAACCTAGTGCCTACATACTCCCTCGTGCAATGGGAAAGTCAGAGTGTCATAGTTCTGCTCACATGTTTCTGTTTGTTTTTTGTTTTTTATGGGTGACGAACCCTTGTGAAAACGGTTTTGAGTTATGCCCTCAAGGCAAGATTCCACGCTTGATTGGTTTGTGTTTTTTATGGGTGACGAACCCTTGTGAAAACGATTTTGAGTTACATCCTCAAGGTAAGATGCCACGCTTGATTGGTTTGTGTTTTGTTACCTTGAAAAAAGGTTTAAGTATGATTAAAATGTTTTACGGTTTGCCAAGAAAAAGAAGGTTTTAGTTTTAATGCACATGCAAAAGAGGGAAGAAAAATGATAAAATGGAAATGTCTACCTACATTAGCATTACCAAAAACCTAGGGTGAGGATAACTATCCTATAGGGAACATGCAAAGATCAAAGTCGTTATCTCAATTCTAATTGAGTGACATCATCAATCATTAACAAAGGAAATGATAAAGCCCTGAGAGAGCATGCAAATGTCGAAGTTGTTATCTCAATTCTAACTGAGTGACACCATTGATCGTCAATAAAGAAAGCAATAAAATCCTATGGGGAGCATGCAAAGGGCTAAGTCGTTATCTCAATGCTAATTGAGTGACATCATCTGTCGTCAAAAGATGAAAGCAAACACAAGCATAATTAGCAAACAAGTGTGGAATGCCTGCTACAGGTCTTTAAACAACGACTTCGAGCGCACGCCCTTTATTTCCTACTCCTCGTGATATTTAGAAAGTGATAAAGAAATGCGATAGAGTTCGTGAAAATGTAAAATCAGTAGCGGCAGCTACCAAAAGCAAGCAGATCGTCAATCAGACGAAAGCAAATGGAGAAGCAGGGAGTAAGCGTCAGGAAAGCTTCACCAAGAAATAAACAAATTCAGAAATGATATCCAACTAAGATAAAAACACACGTGTATTGTGAATGCAACGCGTAATCAGAAGTTCTTGCACAAAGTATCGCAAAATATCATACGCATCAAGACAACATATAATGTAATCTGAATTTCTCATGAAAATGAGAAATAAAGCGTGTCGCATCGGAAGCAAGCATAAGCCATATGTTTCGATCACATAACAAATGTTATGTTACATGACTGAAAGCATGAAAATGTACCTTGCACAATGAACAAACGAGTCAAAAATAACAAGGCAAAACAGTATAAATCTGCATGAAAATTAATCTGACAATTAATAAATGGTATGCAACAAGCAAGCATGTATCAAATGATAATTATGGTATTAAAATTCTGCATTAAGAAGTGTAAAAATCTGCACTAAAAAAATACACTAAAAATTCTGTATTACGGTGTAAAATGCGTTTTAGAAAATAGGCATTCGAAAAAATATGTTCGGAATGAAACGATATTTACATGGTAACCAATAAACGTGTCCAGAAATCCAAATCTTCAATCGGTTCAGTCAAAAAAGGAGAGAAAGCATGACTTTCGTGCACAATCAGTTTGAAATACGATAAAAAAAGTTCTCAGAATTGAATGAAACCTAGGTGGTGGTTTGCAAATGGGCCGATGGATTCAAAAATGAACTCGGTTTGAATTAATTCTATGCGGAAGTGGGACTTTTTATCAATTTTGTATGCAGGCAGTAGCGAAACGCATTAAAATGTTTGTCCGAAACGGGCTGAAAAGTACACCAACAGCTCCGGAATCATCAACAAAATCAAGTTACATTAGTCACAAGTTCAAAAACTTACTACGGTTAGGGATTTAGCTCAAAAATGAGGTTATGTCATGTGTTAGAAGCAAACTCAAGAATTACTACAATCTTATTTGATTCAAGTCTCTTAGTGTAAAAACAAGTTGTGTCATACTTTGAATCAAATAGAAGATGTCTTAATCTATGAATTGGCAAAAGTTAGAAAACATTATCCGGGAATTAACAACACAAGGTTAAAGACTTGACATAGCTAAACTCAAACCAATTTTTTGGCTTTTGGAAAAAGTGTAGTGCAATATGTATTTGGTTCTAATTCAAGATTATGTCAAATCTTAACATTCATCTACAACCAAACACAACAAGTCATAACAATCCATAAATTAGCAACTATTAACAAGTGATGTTTGAAGTTTGGCATAATTGAAATTAAACTTGATTCAATAGTTGAAATTCAAGAGGCTCGTCAATTCAATATTACTCAACCAAAGCCACACCTCTTCATTGTTAATAACACTTTAAAATTTCAATAAGCACTTTTCACTAAAATTATTTAATTGAATAAGCACTTATTTCTAACCAATTATGGATTTGCATAACATGATCACAATTCAATCCAAGGCTCAACAATTATAATCCAATTCAACACTTAAAACCTCAATTCAACAACAAAATCAAGAAAAAAGCAATTAATCAAAAAAATGACTTATTCAAAAAAGCGCTTAATTCAAGAAAAACTCACTGTGAAATCGAAGAGGAGGTTGAGAAGAAGAGATCGCAACATTCGGATCAGAAATCGGATGTCGAAAACGCATGAAAATAGAGGGAGGATATCCGCGGCAAATCGGCGGCGGCAGAGGGCTTCTGGCAGCAGTCTGACGGTGTGGCGGTGGCTGGACGATCGGTCGGTGGTGGCTGGTCTTCGGCCGGTGCTCCGAGGCGAACCAGTGATGAATTAATGATAATCCTTGATGAAGATGTTGTTGAAGTTGTTGTTATGTTCTTGAGAGAAAAATTGAGAGAATAGAGTTTGATATTGGAGCAAATAGAAAATGAATTTTTTTGTGTTTTTTGAATTGGTGAATTATAAGAGAAAATGATGTGAATGAGAATATATAGTATGGGATAATATGAGTGAGTTTGGTTAATGGGCTTCAAATAACCACAAACAATAGTGCAGATTTTTAATTCATCAGTGTGTGACATATCCAGATCAAATTCGCACGGAGCTTGGTGCAAAATTCGAAGTCGGGGCGTGAAACATAAACGTAGCTTACTTTAATAGCGACCTCATGTCAAAATTTAAGCTCAATCCGATGTAAGATGAATAAGATGTGAATTTTTGAATATCGAGACATCTATATAAAATTCTTCAGCACCAGTTTTCGCGTCAGCGTCAGACGCAGATACATTTTCGATCAAAACCTAGTACTTCTCGGAGCATAATCCTGACTCGACTTTGGAAGCGAAGTTGTACATCTCTGAGTCGTGACCTTGTGTAAAAAGATGGGCCCAATCCGATAAAAATTGACCGAGTTATGAATTTTCTCGTGAAACGGTAATTAAATTTAAATTTCCTTTTTTCAGTTCAGCAACTCTGTTTTGCGAAATAAGCCAAAATGAATGTCTCTGGAGTACTATTTGAATTTGGAGTCTGAAGAGAAAATATAGCTGACATTATTTGTGAAATTATGTCGAAAGAACTTTCTCGATACGATAAAAATCTAAGGAGTTACGATTCTTATAATATCGAAAATCGGTAAATTAACATCTCGGTTCAGCACCACGAAATCTCCAATAAACCATTATTCCAGGGGCTTTCCTCAAGGAATCAACTCTCGGTCCGAACATATGGAAGGAAGATAAAATCAAGACGAACTTTCCCCAAAAAGAATTTCTCAGAAACATTTTTCCAAGTGAAATTTATGAATTTTCAAACATCCGAAAAATAATGGTTGAGCACTGTATTTTTACCATTTTTCCATTGTTTCTTTTCAAAGTATCTGCATGTTCGGAGATTCTCCTCAAAGTTCGACTATCAAAGCTCCTACCATATGGTGACAATCAGAAAATTGTAAAGATCAAGTACCGCTCGCCATCCGTTGACAAAGAAGAGAAGCTTGAGTTCAACAACCATGAGTTGAACACTGCCGCTAATTTAATGGCTATGTGGATTACCTTTTTCCGTTTAGAATCAAAAGTTTTGATCAAGTTAGATGTGACTATTTCGAGATCGGTCGATGATATTATCAAGATGTTGCAACATCCACCTTGATGTTAAAGTTCAATGTTTGATCTATGTTAAAATCCCTCATGTATTACATATTTTATGATATCAATGGTATTTTGATTTTGTAAAGTTGATGTATTTCACTTATGTTTTTTTGCATTTTGTAAGGCATTATTCCGAAAATATATTGCCAGTTTGATGCCGAAAATAAAACTCCAAAAAAATTTATATTTTATAATATCTTGGTGCGTTCCGGAGATATATCTCCAAAATCTAGAGACACTTAAGTATTTTCGCACGGTGCGTTATAAAACCATAGAATGTGTTAAGAAATTCTATAAAAAAAGCAAAAAAGACAAGCCCAATAGGCCCATCAACAATTTGTACAGAAAAACACATTTTGACAATGGAACCCTAAATCAATAAAACTCATCATCTCTGTCAAATTGGAGTCTTGACGACTTTGTTGTCGGTCGCCAGAAACAGCGAGGAAGCTCTCCAGGTTTTTCTATCCTCATAAACTTCTTCTTGTTCTTCTTCTCTTTAAATTTTTTTCTGATGTGATTTATGAGCTCCACTCCCATTGAGATTCCGCAACTTCTCGCTAAAATGAAGCTATTGACAACTTACCTTTGTTAGCTTTTTATAGTAACTAAGGAATAAGCCAAAACGAATGTCTCCGGAGTACTGTTTGAATTTGGAGTCTGAAGAGAAAATATAGCTGACATCATTTTTGAAATTATGCCGAAAGAACTTTCTTGATACGATAAAAATCGAAGGAGTTATGATTTTTACAATATCGGAAATCGGTAAATTAACATCCCGGTTCAGCACCACGAAATCTCCAATAAACCATAATTCCAGGGGCTTTCCTCAAGGAATCAACTCTCAGTCCGAACATATGGCAGGAAGATAAAATAAAGACGGACTTTCCCCAAAAATATTTCCAAAATAATATTTCAATCAGAAGTTATGAATTTTCGATTGCTTGTGAAACAACGGACCAACAATTAAATTCAGTAACTGTCTTCAAAGAAATAAAATTTCTAGAGGTTCTCTGCATAAAATCAACCTTCAACCCGAACACGATAAATGAAAAGGAAGTCAACACAATCTCAATGCTCGAAGAATCAAGTGAAAACAATATCCAGATGGCGAGTTGTGAATTTCTGAGATCAAACCGATAAAATGCTATTTATGGCTCGTACTTTCTCCAATCAACTGAACGCCTTATTTCTCCTCTGTTCAAAGAATATTAAGACACGTGAGAACTTGGCATGATGATGGTTCAATTGATCATTGCCCTGATAGTTTTTAAAATACATGAATCACCTTTGAACCTTTAAAAACCCGAGTTTTTCCTTATTGCACGGCATAATAGAATAATATCTTTTTTTGTAGCTTTTGAAAAGAAATGCCTTGATCCAATGACCATTTATGATGCACGCAATGCTAAATGGCCTACTGATGGATATGCAAAAGTCAGATGATCCTTATAAATGGTAGGATAAATTTTGGGTATGACACGCACGTCACTATTTCAGCAAATGTATCAGAAGTACTACAACTCGTGTAATATTGTCCTTGCAGGGTGCTGGTAAACATGTCTACCATTTCTCTTTCCATCATTGGCGGTTGGACCCTAGCCGCCATTTCACGCCACCTTTGTTTGTATTCCTTAAATGACTCATTTTACTTATGTGACAGATTCTGCAATTGAGTCCTTGTAGGTGCCATGTCAGATTTGTATCGATAATGCTGGACAAAAGCTTCAACTAGCTCTCTCCAGATACGGATACGATTGCTCTCAAGTTACATGTACCACTATAACGGTCCACCAGTCAAACTGTCCTGAAAGAAGTGCATGAGTAGCTTCTCGTCATCAGAGTATGCTGACATCTTCCTGTAGTAATACTTGACACGTGTCCTTGGACAGGAGGTGCCTTTGTACTTTACAAAGTCTGACACTTTAAATTTTGGAGGAATCTTCACTCCAGGTACTAAGCCCAAATCAAACATATCAAGGCCCATGGCGCCCTGATTCTCAAACATTTGCATATGCTCCTCGAGCATACATAACTTCTTATCCACTTTTGTAGGTTCCTCAACATTAGAAATTTAATCCTCATAGTTATCATCCTCAAGATGTCGAGCAGGTACATGAACAGGTCTTGGCTGAACAAAAGCATGTTCGTTGTTCTGACGAGTAGGAGTTGGTGGAGGTAGATTTCCAATAACTTGAAACATAGGAGTAGCTTAATCATTACCAGCAGGATTACTAAGGTTAGCAGGAAGACCATTCTAAAGATTAACACCATCATTTGCATTCAGATTCTGACCACCTGGATTACCAATCAGAGTCACACCTCCTGGATTACCATTCAGATTCTGACCACCTGGATTACCAACATCTCCTAGAGGAGGATTCAGAGCTTCATTCTCATTGTCTGTAGTTGCAGAGAGCCTCATAATTAAGGCTCTCATTTCTTCTTGCTGACAACCAATATTCTGAATGATCTCCATTAACTATTCAACCCGAGTGTCCATCTTGACACCCATAGCAGCAACATCGGCTTGAATCGGTTCCATATATCTTCTTGAATTACCTCTGGTGTTGTATCGGTAAGAGTTTGAAGTAGCAATCTTTGGGAAAAAAGCCAAATCAGAAGTAAGAAAACCTGTTGGAACCACCTGTTATGCATGATATGAATGAGTGCATGTAATGCATGCAATGACATGTTTAAATATTTCCAGGGTCCTAGAGCTTTGATTCAAGTTCTTAGGAGAGAGTGAGAGACAAGATAGTGAACACCAATAATCCAGATTCTCATTAAACCAAAACAAAAAGGAATACAAATAGTTCAAATATCAGTATCAAAAGTATTATAATGGCAAATGAGAGATCCCATCAACAAGATTGATGATGACCTTTTGAAAACAGAAAAAATACAACAGCTAAACATCCGACATCGGATAGCCTGTGGATCCTTGTCCTCCCATTTGACTTTTGAGACTTGAAATTTCCTCTATGGCCTGTGCTAGTTGAATATTTCTCTCTTGAGCAGAGTTTCTACTGCAAGCCTCTAGGTGCTCTCCTCTTCAAGTTGGGCATATTTAACTAGCAGTTGCTTCTCCAACCCTCCAATCTTGGTCTTGTACCTCTTATCCAAGTTAGCTTTGGATGCTTTAAGGATCTCACAATCTTGGCACTTCTGTTTGTATTTCTTTTCGATCTTAGCAACAATTTTCTGGTGATCTTCCCATAAAACAATATTGTCCTTAACCCTTGGTCTCTTTTTTACAACCCCTAAAGTCTCTCCCTTGAACTTTTTGAGCTCGTGGGCTAGATGAGTCTTCTCTTGGGTAGCCACAAGACACTTTACTTGCATAGTCTCACGTTCCTCAAGCAATCATCAATTCTGAGCTTGCACTAGCTCGTAATCTCCCTTTGGTACAACATTGATTTGATCCGGCTCTTGAGGGTACAAATACTTTTCTATGGAAAACGACCAATGGTGATCTTTGTTTATTTCTTTAATCCATTAAATATAAGGCACATAAGAGATGGGATCTTTCTTACCAAAATATTGTCCTCCTTCAAAGTGAATGCTTTTCCAAGCTTTGATAGCTCTATCCATCCATCCGATATTGTCAGGCACATCATAAAAAAAGAATTCTTGCACATGCTCTTTTTCCGGTGGTCCTCTCAGAGCATATCCCAACTGTCTTTTAGAAAGAGTTGTATTATAGTTAGTGTCGCCCCTTATACCCATGAGAGTACATTAAAGAATTCCCCGCAATGGAAAATTACCTCTTTACTCTCGATCCTAGACAAATCATGTCTATACCAATCAATATCTTTGGAGGTGAGCCCCATCAGCCATGAAGCCCACTTAAAAAATATTGAGTATCAACAAAAGCCCCATGACAAGGAAGATGACCTCTGAACCAATAATACAGCAATGGAGCGCAACAATGAACAACTCCACCTTTCCCCTTGTAATTTCTGGAGTGTATGGAATGATGTACATACCCCAGGAGAGTTGGCACAAGATTTCTTTGCATGAATATGACAACAACATTCTCGTCAACAAACTTGATCTAATTGGGAAACAAAATCATCCCATAAATGCAAAAAGCTAAGATATCATTGAAACCCTTCTAGTATTTCTTATCAGTTTTGGCTTTAGCTTTCTTCAACAGAAAATTCAAATGAAAACCATGTACAATTCCTTTCTTCATAAAGTTGGCCTTTATAACAGATTCGCCCAAATAAAGGGCGGTAACAATCTGAGCAGTATCAGGTTTCTTAATAGAAGTATGGAAAGGAACTTGGTGCAAAATAGGAATGTCCAAGATGGTAGAATACTCTTCCAAAGTTGGTGCCAACAAATAGTCAGGGAACATGAAGCATCTCAGGCTGCAGTCATAAAACTGAAATAGAGCTTGGAGGGCATCCTTCTAGTACTCGCTGAAAGGAGACTTTAGGACATCAAAATTCTTCCATAATATTTCGTAAAGGTAACAACATTCTCAGGAGGAGACATCTTGGCTAGCAGGAGAAGATTGTCGAGAATTGGCATAGGGAACTTATAAACGACATGATATATGTGATTGTCTTTCTTCTCAATATCCATCTTCAAAGGCAGCCTAACCAACAAGATCCAAAGACTAGAGATCCTGGAAATAAAAAAACATGTATGTCAAAATGAGGTTAATAAAATGTTTCATGAATGCAATGTGATCATGGCTTCCATAAACTAAACCACCATTGTGCTGATAACAGAACCGCAATCACATGTAATAGAATTAAAGGTCTGGACCATTTCAGAATACCAGAGAACCAAGTATCAAAGATCAGCATGTGTACCTGTAAGAATAGATTACCACCTCACCTCACAGGTAAATTTTAATCAAAACAAGGCTTCTAAGGGCAACCATAGTCGGAATTCCTCTATCTGAACAACTCATCTATGCACAAAGGGTGCAATACAAAAGGCATCGTCAAGAAAACCTCGTATGAGTGTGGCATCCCATGCCTCCTCACACGTGTCAACGGAACACGGGATTTGACATGAGTATCCATCTAACCTATGTGTACACTGACTGGCCAGAGTAATGAGCCTTTTACCTCATGGAAAACCCTCCCACCAATGAAACAACACAACACAACATCAATATATGGAAAGTAATAAAATGTAATGCATACATATGCTCGGATAAACATATACAAATGAACAAGTTGTAAAGTGTAAAGATAAACACCCAAAGAAAAGAAAACAAGAGCTAGGATTGACTCCAAGATGAACCAGCAATTGGTCAATCTATCCCTAGTGAAGTCTCCAGCTGAAACAATCGGCCGAACAATCATCGAGAGAAAATCAATGAAGTCGCCATCGAATGTTTTTTATCCCATAGGAAGGGAAAGGTAAACATCGAGTAAACCTGAGAAGGGTGAAATTAAGGTCTCGCGACCGAGAGATACAGGTAACGAAGTTGATTACGCAAGGGGAAGGTATTAGCACCCCTCACATCTGTGTTACTCCATGAGATACACTCTTGTTGTTCTAATCAAAGGATGTGTTCTAATCTAAAGCTTACGGGCTAAGGACAAAACGCAAAGAGGGAATGCATGCAAAAGAAAACACGGGGAAAAGAAGGAATATTTATGAAGTTTCGCTCGCCCGGGCCCTCTGACCAAATGCCTACGTATCCCTTTTAAGGAATCAGATCGCTGTAGTTTGGCTCAAAAATTTATGTTGGTTGCCTATTTTTTATGAATGATGCTATCGAAGAATGTCCTTTTTGAAAAGGTTTTAGAAGAAAAAAAGTCTGAAGACAAAAAAAGTTTGCGTTGGTTGTTGTTTTTTACCTTGAAAAAGGGTTTGATAAATGTTAGAATGTTTTATGCATTTGCCAAGAAAAGAGTTTTAGTCTTAAACATGCAAAATAAAAAAGAGAAAAAACGTCTAAGGGAAACTATCTAGCTCTATCCCTAACGTTATCATATAGTGATGGTCCTAAGTTTTGGATAACAAAGGGAAATTTCTACCTAAGTTAGCATGCATGGATCACGATCCTAATGTTAAAACAACTTGAAGCGTCAACATTTAAAGAAACATGAGCTAACATCATTGAAACGAATGACAAAGCGCGGGGTAGATCATGAACCCTTTTCCACTTTATTTGACTTAAAAGACAATAATAGGTACGATTCAAAACGTCAACGTACAATGTGAGCTAAGAACAACACATACTAGAAAGTGTGGGGGTCGATTGCAGACCCTCTGTTCCACGTATTAACTCGATAACAAGCAAAAAGTAAAATGGGAGGGGAATTTCCTCTTGTAAGGTCTTTTGCACACAAGCAAACACAAACGTTGCCTCATTTTGGGGACTTTGTGCAAACACAAATAACGCCTCCTTTGAGGACTTTAAATAGATTGCCTACCTAAAATAGAGACTCCTAATAATGCATCTCTATTCCTACTTCTCATGGAAAGGAAAGTGGTAAATGATGCGGAAAACAAACCAGAATTAGTATAATACCAAACGAACAAGAGTTCGTAGCAAGCAAGCAAAAGCAGAGAAACCCGGAAAACTTCGAGCAAGCTTCACCAAGCAACAGAGAAATAGTCAGAAAAAAATCCAATATAAGAATCAAATGTCGCAATGCGAAAATAAATTGCAAGCGGATAACAATTGCATCCAATCAAAGTCCCTGCACAAGACAAGTATACACAACCAAACAAAATCCAAATGTCGTATATTGCACGACAAAGACCTCCAATAGCTTGCACAAGTCACAAAATGAGTTAGAAACTAACAAGACAACATAAGATAAGATCAAGTATAAAAAAACTAAAAAATAATAGCAAATTGCAAAGGAAATAAGTCCAAATAAGCATCAGAATATGAAAACCAAAAGTCGGACAGCATTGCCGTTAACACATGAACCGTGCAAAAAATCGATCTGAAATTGTCATAACTCAACACAAATGCTAAGAGGATACCAAAGCAAGCATAATCATGTACCAAACAACCATTAAAACACATGTTTGCACCAACTTACCAAACCGGGCAGCATTGCATCGTATCATAAAATCGCTCGAAAAATGTGTTAGAAACAGTAAAACTGAACATCAACTGTCCATAAACGCACAAACATGCATGAATAAACATAAAAAATATTTGAAAAGCCATTTGTGATGCATTTGTATTTTTCGGGCAACAACACGTGCATGAATCGTTATTGATAAAAACCAGATTTGAAAATCACAAACAGAGGCACGAAAGCTTTTACCGATTTAAGTTGTGTCGCTTATAAATTACAAATGCTTGCAAACAATTAAATCTGCATTCAAACAATGATTCCAAGCCTTAAATTAACTATTTAAGTATTGATGCAATTAATCAGGTCAAAATATTTTAACATAGAAAAAATTGAATCATCGTTTAATTCGACATAAAATTGCATCAACTCGTGATTTTTCATAATAGTCTCCACGAACAAGTAATTCAATCCATAATTCGATACCAAAACGCATTCACAATTATCAATTGGATTTATGTTTCGACGTTGGAATAACAATTCATAATTGCTAACCACCAAAATGAAATCGAAGTCATTAGCAACACATGAAATTATTATCAAATTTCCAAAATTAAGAATCCTAGAATTATATTTCGATGTCGAAACAAATCACAATTAACAATTGAAACCTCATAATTCACATGAACTCTACAATCGATCAACCGATTTTGGATTTGTTCATCATCAACAATGTCAAGTAACAATTAATTCAAGATTCAAATTCAATTCAACTCATAAATTTAATTCACATAAGCACCTATTTCACAATAAACAATTATGCAAAAGTACTTAAGTCAAGAATTAAGAAATAGTCTTTTACCGAAATCAAAGACGAAATCAGAGAGGAGAATCTGGCCAAAACTGTGCTGACTGGAGGAGAATTTACACCGAAGTTGTGCTGGACATGGAAGATGGAGGGAGAAGGAGGCACCGAAATCACGCGATTGAAAGGAGTTGTCGCAGTGAGATCACGGATGAACAAAGGTGGCCGGAGATGGCAGCAGCGTGCAGAGGTCCTTGGCCGGAGATAGGTTTCGCGGTTGAGTTCTTGAGGAAGAAGATGAAGTTGTTTGAGTTTTGTGAATTTTTGTGATGAATGTTCTTGAGAAAATTTGGAGAAAATTGAGAGATAATTGATTTGTTTTGAGAGAGAGAGAGAGAGAGAGAGAGAGAGAGAGAGAGAGAGAGAGAGAGAGAGAGAGAGAGAGAGAGAGAGAGAGAGAGAGAGAGAGAGAGAGAGAGAGAGAGAGAGAGAGAGAGAGAGAGAGAGATAGAGAGAGAGAGAGTTGGAGAGTTTTTGTGAGAATTTTGTGATTATGAGTGTAATTATGTTTGAAATTTGAATTTTAGATATATATAGTATTGGCTCCAAACTTGAATTTTCGATTTATTTCGTGCACAGTGCAAGATCGAACCCGAAGCTCATGACATACGATGTGAAATCTTGACGCACGACTTAAAACAAAAATGTTGATGACGAAATTCGTGACGCAACACCGAAAGAATCGTTCCAATATAGTAAAAAGCGAGCAAGTTACAGTGCCCTGAATGGCGAGAAATCAATGTAAAAATTCACAGTGCAGATTTTTTCAGCTTATTTTGTGTACTGTTTGCGAGCAAACCACAAGCTTATGACTTTCGGTGCAGAATCCAGACGAGCAACCTGAAACAAAATCGCCGGCGATGAAATTTGTTAAGTCGTGTCGAAATAATCACCCTGTTACGATAAAAATCGAGAGAGTTATGATTTTTTGAATGGCGAGAAACAATGGACTTTTTTTGCTGTCTTGAAATTTTGAGCTTACTTTCATGCACACTTTAGGAAGCAAGCCATAAAATGAAGCCTTCGAAGCACAATTCAAACTCGGGACGTGAAGAAAAGTTGTAGTTAACAAAATTTTTGATCTCACGCTTGTAGAATCGTCCTGAAATGGTAAAAATGGAGAAAGTTACGAATTGTTCAATATCAAGAAACAGTCTGGTAGAAAACCATTTCGAGGTGCAATTTTCTTTGGTAATTCGCGCTTTCAGGGATCTTCTACAAAGAATTAACTTCTCATCTGAACATACAAATCAAAGATAAAGTCGAGACGGATTTTTAACTTAAAGAACCATCCAAAAATGTTGAACCTGGCGAAAGTTATGAATTTTTGAATATCCAAAAAAACAGCGGTTCAACACATTATTTTCACTGTATAGCTTCCAAGTATTCGCATGTTCAGAAATCTTCCTCAATGAATCAGCTTCCGGGTCGAACACAAAAATTAAAGGAAGTAACAAGACAATTCCAATGATCTAAGAGCCACTCAAAGATGATTTTCAAGTCAAAAGTTACGAATTTTTAAGCAATCGAAAACCAGCTGTTGTACCCCAATTTTTGCCCCTAAGATCCCTCATCATACTTTGAACATTTCGCACATAGCATTGATCCCATGGTTACGGGAATCAAAGAGCTTTTGGCATTAGGGTTTCTCTCTGTGGACTAAGGTTTGCATATTCTTCATGCTGACCCAGCTAGTGCTCTTATCATTCTTGGTATGAGATTAGGGTTTTGATCTCAAGCAGCATATATGTCTTCGCTATCAGGTTTCCTCAAGATACAAATTTTTCTTCGTTAGAGTTTTCTTCGAAGATCACGTGCTTTAAGATTTAATTTGTGTGCTTGAGACTACATCATACTCACTAAGAAATGTCATTGAGCTAGGTTTTGTTCCTCTCGCCATCTCAAGCCTTCTCCATCCGTATGCACTAGAGGTCCATTGGTTTAGGGTTTCTTCTATGATTGTGCCTAAGCATGGATGTTGATTATTCAAAAATGATTAATTCTATTAGGTTTTATCTTTGAGTCTACATGATCATTATTCCTTCCTTATTACGAGTTGTCATCATTTAAGATGGTTGAAGAAATATTTGAGGCTTTCATACAGTCAAGGGTTGTTCTTTGTTTATTAAGCTATGAAGGTGGAGGGTTAGTTCCAGAATTTTTGATTCGATTGAAGATTAAGGTTCATTAAGTCAAGGTTACCCTAAATTGAAGATTTGAATTGGGGTCCTCGGGGATGATCTGAAGATTCACTCAAGAAACGTCATTAGATTTCGAGTTGATTCAAGATTTGCTCCATTTACAAGGTCTTCCAAAAGTACCATTCAAGTTTTCATAAAGATTCGAGGGAATTTGCAAAAAATTCTTGTTTGAACTTTTTGTGGGATTTTGAAGTATGGAAACAAAAGACAAGCTTCATTCAAGTTTGCTTTCAAAAGTTACAAGGTGGATTCATGTGGTTTTTCTTACCCTACATCATTACGTAAAGTTTGAGATTCAAGTTTGAACGGCGTTCATCATGATTTTCCAAACTCAAGTGATTCGAAATCACAAAGTTTCATCAAGAATTATCCATGTATAATCAAGGCTATTCAAAGTTCTATTAGAAGTCCAAGCAAGTATACCATGATTCATTACACAAAATCAAGTTATTTCATTACCAAGTTACAAGAAAGTTACAAGAGAAACATAAAAAAAATTCCTAAAGTCGTTTTCCTAATCTTCATAGTTTCTACCATTTGAAGCATTTATCTTCATTTGAAACTCCCTCTGTACCATTACAGGAACTTATTCGAAACAACAACCCTACTTCAATCAATTGGCATAAGCTCACATGAATGTCGGGAGTATGTTGTGCTGCAAACACAGGAGAAGAAAAGTGAGTAAATTCATGTGCAACCATGTAAAACTGATTAGCCAAAAAAACACAATAAACCAGTTCAAACATAAGAAGCCAGATATAGGTGCGGGAAATTCTATAGTTTTTCCATCTAAAAATGAAGAAGAAATCAAGCATATTGTCAAGATGTACTTACTGGTGATGACCCTCCATTATCTCAACAGCGGAGAGTTGCAAAGCATGTGCACTCAACCGTGTTATGGTATAACTATTACCATAAAAAAGACATCCAGAGCTAGCATTTGTGGCATTTGAGGAGTTTGCAAATTGGTTGTGGATCTAAGCCCAATTTTATTAGCATATTTTAAATTCACCCAGAAGCCTGATCAACGTACCCTTTTGATATGGAACAGCAGCTGTCAATAATGGAAAAAAAAAAGACTGATAAATAGGGGAGAAGGAAACTAAAAGTAAATCAGAATTCCTAACCGTCATAACAGAATTCCTACTGGTTTATAATAGGATGCTAACAAAAGAAGAGAAAAAAAGGGGGGTTAACTAATTGAGAACGGAAATAACCGAATGGGGAGGAGAAGCTCGACCTCCTAACCGATTTTGCCAACTCCTAACAGTTAACAAACTTCCTAACAAACTTCTCAAGAGGATATAACAAAAAAACTTATTAGAACAGAAGAGGGGGGATTCACTACTTTTCACGATTCATTCACAGAAAGATAACATAAAATTGCAATACTCAGCTTTTAACTCTCTCTGCAATCTCTCTCCATCTCCTCCATCTTCATCTTCACGCACATTCAATCTTCCTCAATCTCTAACCTTCACGCTTCTACATTATCTTCATCTTCAACCTTCTTCAACCTCTATCAATAACTTCAACTCTCTCTGATTTTTCTACAACATCCTGTCGATCTTAATCTGAAAACTTCTCTTAAATTCATTTCCCTTTTTCATCAATAATCTGCAACAACATTCGTATCATCATCACTGCTTCTCCGGAAACATCACACAACAACGATTTCATCGTAAAGTTTCTTTAATTTTCTAAATCATCTCTACATCACTACACACAGGACAACGACAAATTCTCGATACTCAAAGAACAACACCAAAGGTGTAGAAAAAAAACAGAAGGAGAGAAGAAGGAGGATCGAAACAAAAGTGCATACCTGAATCTATTTTCCCTGGATTTCTCGTCTTCACCGTTGTTGAAGAGTCACCGAAATTCTCCGATCGATAAGCATATCTTTAGTCTTCTTTCTACGTTTATATTGTGTTTATGAGCATAAAGGTTTAGTTGGACCTCGAATCGAGGATCATGGCTAGAGATAAGAGAGAGTAGGAATCAGAGATTGATAAGGAGTTGCACCAAAGAGAAGGCTGAATTTGAACAAAGAAACGAGCGGTGATATGAGAGTGAGAAGCAGCGCAGTTAATCGCGATGGAGGAGATAAACAGAGTGAGACAAAGATTATGAGACGGCGGCGAGTTATTGAGGAAGAAGGTCTTGCGGAGCTGTGTGGAGAATTGTGTTTCAGAAGGATTTGAAGAGACACTTTCAACCCTAGTTCCTCTTCCAATTAACATCATTCCTTCGTTCTCTACTTTTACTTTTTATTTCAAATGTTTTTATTAATTGTTTTTTTCTAAATAATAATAACCATGTTGAATTGAAACTGGTGACGATTGGCCACCAAAGCTGCTTATCAGTTCCTATGCCTCCGAATTGCAACCCTTGATTGGCCTGTTACTGTAATTTGTTATAGCTTCTCAAACAAAAAAAGTGGTTTAGTGTACCGCAATTTGGGCCTTGCGCCTTAAGCAAGTTGCTGAACCAAACCCATGGATTTTGATTCACCCCCTTAACTCTCCTAATTTCTTTTTTTTGTTTTAGTTTTTATTTTTGTTTAATTTTCTTCCAACTTTCTTAATAAAAATTAGTGATAAAAAATTACTAAATCAATAAAAATTTGTTAGTTTTTTTATTTGATTTTAGGAATTAATTCATGATTATCCTATTACTTGGAGACTTGTAATTCGTTTGTTTGTCGAGATTGAGTCTTATGCAGGTTTATTGTATGATATACGGATATTCTTGAATTTTCCATTGTGATTTATTTTCACATCGATGATGCCTCGGCACTTATTCTGAGCATCAATCTCTGACTATTTGTTTGTTGATGCTAGCTCACGCGAAGTATTCCATGTTTCTTTGATTTGGCTACATTTTTTGCGAACATCATTGTTCATTTGGTATTATACTGCTTCCAAGTTATATTTCCTCATTTATTGCTTTCTAGATATCATGAGAAGTAGGAAATAAAGAGCGTGCGCTCAAAGTCGTTGTTTAAAGACCTGTAGCAAGCATTCCGCACTTCATTTCTTGTATGTGTTATGCTTGTGTTTGATTATTTTCTTATTGATCGATGAGTCACTCAATTTAGTAATTGAGATCACGACTTCTCTCTCAGTGCATGCTCCCTATAGGATTTTATCTCTTTCCTTTATTTCTTGTTGATCGATGATTCACTCAATTTAGAAATTGAGATCACGACTTCTCTCTCAGTGCATGTTCCCTATAGGATAGTTTTGTTAGACTTTCTTTGGCATGCTAACCCAGATAGGATCTCTTCAGGTGTGCTCTCTTGAGGTTACTGACTTTCTTTCTTTATCCTTGTACATACCATGTTCCCTTAGGATGCGCTTGCTCCGTTCGGACGCGAGTTAGACCTTAGGTTGCAAACCATGCATGCTAACTGAGATATGATCCCTTATTGTACGATAACGTTAGGTTAGAGATAAGTTAGTATCCCTTAGATGTTTTCTTCCCCTTTTTGCATCATTTCATTTAAAACTAAAACTTCTTTTTCTTGGAAAATGTATAAAAAATGCTAAGTGTACAAAAATTCTTTTCATGGTAAAAAATACCAACCAATCCATTTCTTTCCGCCATTTGGCTTTTCTCTTCTAAGAGCATATTAGCTCCTTTCCACTACAGGTCATAAGTCTCCAAAGGTCGAGCAGCGGTGGAATGATTGAATTCAACATTGTTCATTAAAAAATACAAACAAACAAAATATATGAGCCAAACTACGGTAGCTCTGATTCCTCAAAAAGGATACGTAGGCATTGGGGTAGGGCCCAAGCGAGTACAACTTTATTTTCCCTACATTCTTTCTCCTTTCTTTGCATGCATTCCCTCTTAGTTTATAACCCTTAAGCATTAGATTGAACACACCCTTTGATTAGAATAACGAGAATGGATCCCGTAGAGTACTATGGACGTGTGGGGTGCTAATACCTTCCCCTCGCATAATCAACTCCCTTACCCAATCTCTCGGTTGCAAGACCTTTATTTCCCCTTTAGGTTTTCTTTGATGATTTTCCTTTCCCTTTCATATGGGATAAATAAATACTTGGTGGCGACTTCATTGATTTTACCGCTACAGAAAAATGGCGACTTCACTGGGGACGAGATGTCGACCAATTGTTGGTCCATCCCGTGAGTCACTCCTAGCTCCCGTTTTTATTTTCTTAGGGTGTTTATCATTATGCGTTTATGGATTATTCATTTGTATATGTTTGAGCATATGTTTGCATTGCATCTTTATTGTTATTTCTTATATTGTTATTTGGTTGGTTTCTCTATTTCTTTGATGGGTGGGATGTTACTATGAGGTAAAAGGCCCAATACCCAGGCCAAGTGGAAACCACAAGAACACTAGGAATAGAGTGGAACATGAACGGCTAGTTGACTTAGGTTTCACTATGCCGCCATGTTGTCCACGCTCATATGAGGTACAAATGAGGGGCTATCATTTTCACGTAGGTGATATGGCGATAATTTTTCAGGAGTACCCTCGATTTTAAGTTACCATTGACCTTACCATGACCTAGTCATTACCGGTAAGTGGGGAGGGAATAATCTTTACAGGTACAGATGGTGACTATACATGTTCCGTTGGTGACTTTGATTATACTGATGACTTTGATCCTTGATATTCCAAATTGGTCCGGACCTTTGATCTTATTATATATGACAGTGGTTCTGTTATCAGTTCAGCAACTATCCAACATTGTAGAAACTTCGATCTTATGTTTATTGCACTTGCATCATGGCATATTTATTTTATAAAAGAAACGCCAAAAAAATATAACTACCTAACCTGCATCTGCATTTCATTTCTAGGATTATTCTGAGGTCTGTCATCAGCATCAAAGATGGATAACAACATGAAGACAAGTTCAGAGCCTCTTAGAAACACTGCTGCTTATTAGTTCCCATGCTTTGGTGGTCGATTGCGAGAGGTGGGAGCTCTTGTGAAAGGACCAAATGAAAAAGTTTTCAGAGGACAATATGGAAACTTATTGATGTTGGTGAATGATGATTTTGAAGAATGGGCCGTGAGAACACTTCTTCAGTTCTATGATCCGCAGCTACGCTGTTTTACTTTCCGGGACTATAAATTGGCACCAACTCTCGAAGAGTATGTGTACATTATGGATGTCAAAGTGACCAACAGTATTCCTTTTGTTCGAACACCAGAGACTCCAGACTATATGGCGATCGCCAGAGCTCTTTATTTGACTCATGGTGAACTTAAAAGTAATTGGATTAACAAAAGCGATACAAGCGGTCTCCCTTTGAATTATTTGATATAAAAGGCCAAGGGTTTTGCAAAGGACATGAATTGGACCGCGTTTAATGCACTGCTGGCAGCAATGATTTATGGTCTGCTCCTCTTTCCAGTATCTGAGAAGTTAGTGCATCTATCCGCATTGTATGTCTTCATGAATGGTAGCCCCGTACCAACTCTACTCGCCGACACTTATTACACCATCCATTCCCGACATGGGAAAAAAAGGGAAGTCATGTGTTGCGCGATCACGCTTTATAAATGGTTGATGATGCATATGCCTACAAAAGGGCCTTTTGTCCATACTGTTTATTTATCTTTATGGTCTCAGCGTATCATGGGGCTCACCTCGTATGATATTGTTTGGCAAAGTGTGATAGGTTTGAAAGAGATCATTATAGGGTGTGGATAATTCCCTAATGTCCCGCTTATGGGGACAAGGGGGTGCATTAATTATAACCTTATCCCGGCGCACCGTCAATTAGGATTCGCGATGTTAGATAGACCCAATGAGCAGGAGGTGATGAATATCGTTTATTTAGGTAAAGGGGAAGATGAAGTGTTGCTTGAAAAGGTGAAGATAGCATGGGGACATATTCTCCGTAAAGGGGAACTTTCTTTCAGCCAGAATGGAAGTGTAGCTTATGATACTTATACGAGCTGGATTCAGGTTCGTGTGAGGGAAGTGCGGTTACCTTATAAAAGGGGGAGGTTACTATATACTCAACCTAATTTCGACCCATTGGTGGATGTTCAGGCAGACAATTCTTTATTCCGTATTGATTCGTTTCCTATGCAGCCTGTCACAGAAGGATTATAGTTCATGCCTGTAACGTGTTTTAAGAATGTCAAGGCCGAAAACCTCAAACTCCAGGCTAGGCAGGAAGAAATGAATGTGGATATGTCATTTTCCTTGCAAGACAAGAAGAAGCTCGTGAAAGAGGTTAAGCTGAAGAACCAGTTGCTAGAAAAACATGGTTTGCTTGAGCAGTCGAAAAGACCTAGGGTTGAGGGTTCTGATACTACCAGTCGACAGGTTGAAGAACTATAGGCTAAGCATCAAGAGATAGAAAACCTTCGATTGGCTAAAAAGGAATTGGAAGCTAAGCATTGCGAGGAGGTTAAGATGTTAAAGAAAAAGTTGAGAGAGAGAGATGTTCGCTTGACTCAAGTTATGAAAGAGTTGACAACAATCAAAGCCCAGGTAGCAAATAAAGACAAGGGTCCAGCAGAAGAGGCCGAAGTGGGAAATATAGATTCTGAGGATTGGGAACTCAAATATCATTGTTTGTTGGCGCTAGTGAAGAAGAGGGGCTTTGTGACCAGGGACCCTTTTTCTGGAAATGATTAGCCGGATAGTTGAGCTTGAAGAGAATTCTTTTTACTGCACTTATCTTTTTATGCTTGTTTTGATCGACAAGGTCACCGTCAGTCTTGTTGGACGGGGCCTCTTTAATAATTGACTCTATTTGTACTAAATCACTACCATATGGATGTTTGTTCGACTATATGATATGAGCAGTTTCTACTCTGATATTTCGCCTTTGTTTTATTTTATCTTGTTGTTTATCCTACTGCTTATCGATGCTTGATGAAAAAACCAAAGGATTCTCCTGGAAATGATAAAACACTGCATGCATAATCATTCATCCATGCATACCATATCATGACAGGTGGGTCACGATAGGTTTTCTTATCTTTGATTCGGGTTTCTTTACAGAGATTGCTACCACAAATTTTCATCGTTATAATACTCGAAGCACTTTCAAGAGGCAGATGGAAAATCTCGAACAAGAGAATCGTGAACTACGCGAAGAGGTCACCGCTTTTAGAACCGGAATGACGAACTTGACTGCTTTGGTAGAGTCGTCGGTGGCTGCTCAGAATCAGCCACCACCATCTCCACCTCCTCATGCTACGCAACCACAACAAGCAATGGTTGTCTCTGAAATTACGGCAGCTCCCATCTCAGTTTCCCCAAATACTACTGCTGCTCAGCATCGCATGCCTCCTGGATATCCATGGGGAATTCCCAAAGTTTATACGCCAGAAGGATATAACCCTACTCCTCAAATTTCTCAATCTGCTCAACAAGTTATGGCTTCTTCCCCTCCCATGGTACACGTTGCTCCTGTTGTCAGCAATGAGATTCATCATGTCGTGTCTCCAGTAATGAATGTTGTCCCTGTTGTCAATGATGTGGTTCACCATCCTACTCCTCCTCCAAGCAAATGAATTGGATTCTATGACAGAATGAATGATTTCCAAGATCAGTTTAATGAGATGCGAAAGGAAATGAAAGCCCTCCGGGGAAAAGAACTATTCAGACAAAATGTGAGCGATCTATGCCTAGTTCCAAATGTAAAAGTACCTGCGAAATTCAAAGTGCCAGAATTCGAAAAATATAAGGGCAATACTTGCCCCCGTGCTCATCTGATAATGTATGTGAGGAGGATGTTCACTCACACTGACGATCAACGTTTACTAATCCATTTCTTTCAAGATAGCCTGACTGGTGTTTCACTGAAATGGTACATGAGCTTGGATAGTGCCAATATTCATACCTTCAACGACCTAGGAGAGGCGTTTTTTAAGCAGTACAAGTATAATGTGGACATGGCGCCTGATCGTGATCAACTCAGGGCTATGGTCCAGAAAGATAAGGAGTCGTTTAAGGAATACGCGCAAAGGTGGCGTGAAGTGGCCGCCCATGTAATCCCCCCAATGGAAGAGAAGGAGATGACAAAGATCTTTTTAAATACTCTGGGTTCCTTCTACTATGAAAGAATGGTGGCTAGTGCGCCAAGTGACTTCACCGAAATGGTGGCTATGGGTGTTCGTTTAGAAGAAGCTGTGAGGGAAGGTCGTTTGAAGAGAGATGAAAGTTCTAGTGGTGCAAAAATATCGTCATATGGATTTGCTAGAAAGAAGGAAGGAGATGCAAATGTCGTTGTTTAAGAGAGAAGAGTTAAACCGCTTAGAAGGCGCCATGCACATTCACAACAGGTTGCTTCGGTCACTCCGGTAGTTAACGTGGCTCCGACTGTTGTTGTGTACCAAAGAACACCTCAACAAGGAAATCAAGGGCAGAGTCAGAAGAGAGAACCCTTTGACCCCACCCCTATGAGTTACACAAAGCTATTTCCAGCACTGATTCAGAAAAATTTAGTACAGACCAGGAGTCCACCCGTTATACCATCTCCTTTACCATGGTATTATAAGGCAGACTAGACATGTGCCTTCCACCAGGAGCCCCTAGACACAGTATCGAGAATTCCTATCCTTTGAAGTCCGAGGTCTAAAAAATGGTTAGATCTGGCCTTCTGTCCTTTAAAGACGTTGGTCCCAATGTGAAAGACAACCCGTTGCCTAAACATGGAGGTGGATTAACGGTGAATATGATTTCTGATGATCCAGGAGAGTCCAGGATTTATGATGTGAATTTGATAAAAGGAAATTTGGTGAAGATGCACGCTGACCTTTGTAGGCTCATCTATTGTATGCATGACCATAATATGTGTAATATCTGCAGCCAGAGTAGCCGTGGATGTGATAAGGTGAAAGTTGACCTCCAAAAGGTTATTGATGAAGGCCTTGTTTATATTATCAGGACCGAGATTGAAAGTGAAAAAGGAGTGAACATGGTGCACGGATTCCCCGGCGAGTTCCGAATTTATGACGTGAATGATATGGAGGACCAACTGGTACAATTACATGCCAACTTTTGCCATATGCCAGGACAAGAGTTACATCAATATGGTGGTTGTCGAATATGTTGTAGAGACCCCCGTGGTTGTTCCATCGTGAAGAGGGGTATCCAATTACTTCTAGATGAAAGAACTATTAGCATCACAAGAAATAGAGATGGTTATGCTGGAGTCAACATGGTTGGGGATCATTTTGGCGAGATCGTGTCGGATGATGAATATATTTCTGCTGACGAATTCTTTTCTGATGATGAGTCCAAGCCTGTGGTTAAAGATGATACTTCCGTTGGTAATTTCGTAAAGTCTGAATGTACAAGAGAGGTAGGGGTGAATGTTATTGTACCCCATTTTGATATTCCTACTCTGGTGGAGATTACATATTGCAGCAAGCCTGTAGTAACCCCTATTGTTATATGTTTGCTTGGTCGCGTCCCGTATGAATCAGATAGAGTTATACCCTATAAATACAAAGTGACCATCCTAGAAGACGGGATCGAAGTCCCGATACGAACTTTGACACATGTGGAGAATATTGCTGAAGCCAGTCAAGTGACGCGTAGTGGCCGTGTATTTGCTCCTACTTTCTGGGGAGATTTTAATCATGGCAAGAAAGTCATCGAAACTAATGTTGAACCTGAAAGGGAGGCCGGAGAATCTAGTGGCACTACCTTAGAGAAAGAAGTTGATGATGTGCTGAAGATCATTAAGATGAGCTACTACAAGATCATGGATCAGTTGTTACAGACCCCGTCCAAGATTTCTATATTGGCCTTATTGATGAATTATGCTGCCCATCAGGAATCCTTGACGAGAGTGCTAGATCAAGCGTTTGTTGAAAGAGATATTCCCATGGACCAGTTTAACGGTGTTGTCGGGAATATTACTTCTTGTAATAATTTGAGCTTTTGTGATGAAGAATTACCCGAGCAGGGAAGAAACCACAATATGGCTCTACACATCTCAATGAATTGCAAAAATGAATCTTTATCCAATGTATTGATTGATAATGGTTCTGCTTTAAATGTGATTCCAAGAAGCACTCTCTCAAAGCTTAAGTACCAAGGAGCCCCCATGCGCCCTAGTGGTATCATAGTGAAAGCCTTTGATGGCTCCAGGAAGTTGGTCATTGGAGAGGTGGACTTGCCTATGCATATAGGTCCACACATGTTCCAGATTACTTTCCAGGTGATGGACATTGTTCCCGCTTACAGCTGTCTATTGGGAAGACCATGGATCCACGAGGCAGGAGCTGTTACGTCGACTCTTCATTAGAAGTTGAAGTTTGTCTGAGAAGGGAAGGTGGTTATCATAAGCAGCGAGCAAGCTTTATTAATATCTCATTTGTCTTCCTTCAGCGTTGTAGAGGCTGATGAGACGGTTGTTGGAATGTAGTTCCAAGCTTTGTTGATCGATAATATAAGGAAAAATGAGGACTCTATTGCTTCATTCAAAGATGCTCAACAGGTGGTACAGAATGGCCCTAGCAAGGCATGGGGTCAAATTATTAATCCACCAGTGAATAAGAATAAAGTTGGCATGGGCTTCTCAATAAAGAATAATAAGTGTGAGATTTTGAAGCCGAAGTCTGCTTTCAGCAAATATCAAGACATATTCCACAGTGCAGGGTATCTGCATCCCACTACTTCGAAGATCAATGCTATCCTTGAGGACGAGCCAGGGGAAGAGATGCCTAGTTTCGTAACGCATGGAGTGAGGGTCCATAATTGGATCACTATTGATGTGCCTTCTTGCATCCACATCTCGAAGTAATTTGTTTTTTGTTATCTTTCCAAAAATCCTTTCACTCTGCCCAAGGTGAAAGCGATATTGTACGGGCATGTCTTTTGTTTTGAACTTTTACATCATTAATAAAAGATGTTTTTGTTTTCCAAATTATGTTTTATTTATTTCTTTTTCTTGGAAAATGGTAATCAGATAAAACCTTTCGAAATAAATAATAATCATTAGTAAAATCTACATACTCACTTATACATCGGTCAGTTTCTAAAATTAATCATAATCACATGTGCAGATTAACTAAGAAAACCATTGAATACAATGACCCTGCACCCTATCCCAACTTCGAATATCCTGTGTATTTGACCGAGGAAGAAGAATATGATGAAATCCCAGAAGAGGTTTCACGGTTGCTTGAGCGCGAGGAGAACACTATTCAGCCATATAAATAGTCGTTGGAGGTGATTAACTTGGGATCAGAGGAAGACCCAAGAGAAGTTAAGATTAAAGAATTGCTTCATCCCGACGTGAAGAGGAAATTGGTTGAGTTACTAAAAGAATATTCTGATATTTTTGCTTGGTCTTACCAGGATATGCCTGGATTAGACGCTGACATCGTGGAGCACCACCTGCCGTTGAAGCCAGAATGTCCTCCCATCAAGCAGAAGTTAAGAAGAACTCGCCCTGATATGGCAATGAAGATAAAAGAAGAGGTCTTTAAGCAAATCGATGCTGGTTTTCTCGTGACATCAGTATATCCTCAGTGGATTGCCAATATTGTTCTGGTACCACAGAAAGACGGAAAAGTCCGCATGTGCGTTGATTATAGAGATCTAAATAAAGCAAGTCCAAAAGATGACTTTCCATTACCGTATATTTATATGTTGGTAGATAGCACAACAAAATTCAAAGTGTTCTCGTTCATGGACGGATTTTCTGGGTACAATAAAATTAGGATGGCTCCTGAAGACATGTAAAAAACAACGTTTATCACACCCTGGGGAACATTCTGTTACAGAGTGATGTCCTTCGGGTTGAAGAACGCTGGTGCAACGTACCAGAGGGCTATGACAATCCTATTCCATGATCTGATGCATAAGGAAATCGAAGTATATGTCGATGATATGATTGCTAAATCTCATACGGAGGAAGGACATATGGAATATTTGTTGAAGTTATTTCAGCGGTTGAGGAAGTATCGCCTTTGTTTGAATCCAAATAAATGCACCATTGGTGTTCATTCGAGAAAATTGCTAGGTTTCATTGTCAGTCAAAAAGGAATTGAAGTTGATCCTGATAAAGTCAAGGCAATTCAAGAAATGCCAGCCCCAAGGACTGAAAAACAAGTTAGAGGTTTCCTCGGACGTCTGAATTATATCTCCAGGTTCATCTCCCACATAACTGCAACGTGTGAACCCATCTTCAAGCTTCTGAAGAAAGATCAAGGGTGTGTATGGGTCGATGATTTCCAGAAGGCATTTGAAAGCATTAAAGAGTATCTACTTGAACCTCCTATCTTGCTCCCTCCTGTCGAGGGAAGACCATTGATTATGTATCTAACAATGTTGGATCATTCTATGGGTTGCATTTTAGACAGCAAGATGAAACGGGAAGAAAAGAATAAGCCATTTACTATCTGAGTAAAAAGTTCACTGATTGCGAGTCACGATACACTCTACTTGAAAAGACATGTTGTGCTTTAGCTTGGGCAGTGAAGCGTCTGCATCAGTATATGTTGAATCACACTACTTGGTTGATATCCAAAATGGATCCAATTAAGTCTATCTTCGAAAAGCCTGCTCCTATCGGAATAATCTCTCGTTGGCAGATGTTGCTGTTTGAATACGATATTGAATACCGTACTCAGAAGGCTATCAAAGGTAGTGTGTTGGCGGAGTACCTTGCTCACCAACCGATTGAAGACTATCAGTCTGTCAAGTATGACTTTCCCAACGAAGATGTGATGTTTTTTAAAGTAAAAGATTGTGATGAATCTTTGCCTGAGGAAGGTCCTGATCCAGGGTCCCGATGGGGCATGGTGTTTGATGGGGCTGTGAATGCTTACAGAAAAGGGACTGGCATGGTGATTATCACTCATCATGGGTCTCATATCCCTTTCGCTGCAAGGCTGACCTTTGATTGTACCAATAACATGGCGGAGTATGAAGCATGTATCATGGGCCTCGAAGCAGCTATGGATCTCAGAATCAAGATCTTTGATGTCTATGGGGATTCAGCTTTAGTAATAAACCATATTAAAGGAGAATGGGATACTCGTCACCCTGGCTTGATCCCTTACAAAGATTATGCCAGAAGGCTATTACCCTTCTTTAACAAAGTTGAATTCCATCATATTCCTAGGGAGGAAAATCAAATGGCGGACGCTTTGGCAACTTTGTCATCTATGTATCAGGTGAATGCTTGGAATGATGTGCCTCATATCACAGTACGACGTCTGGATAGACCAGCCCATGTATTTGCAATAGAGGAGACTTCAGATGAAAAGCCTTGGTATCGTGATATCAAGCATTTTCTCTGAACTCAGGAATACCCGTTGGGCGCATCAAATAAAGATAAGAAGATCCTAAGGAGATTGGCAGGTAGCTTTTTCCTTAATGAAAATTGTGCTATACAAAAGAAACCATGACATGGTCTTGCTCAGATGCGTGGATAGACACGAAGCAGACATATTGATGCATGAGATCCATGAAGGTTCCTTTGGTACCCATGCCAATGGACATTCAATGGCAAAAAGAATGCTTAGGGCAGGTTACTATTGGTTGACAATGGAATCTGACCGTTGCAAATTTGTGAATAAGTGCCACAAGTGTCAGATATATGCCGACAAAATTCATGTGCCCCCGACACTTCTCAATGTTATTTCATCCCCGTGGCCCTTCTCTATGTGGGGTATTGATATGATAGGAATGATTGAGCCTAAGGTGTCGAATGGACATCGTTTTATCTTGGTAGCAATTTAATATTTCACCAAGTGGGTGAAAGCAGCTTCATGTGCTAATGTTACTAAGCAGGTGGTAGTATGCTTTATCAAGCATAATCTTATTTGTCGATATGGTGTGCCAAGCAGGATTATCACTGACAACGGCTCGAATTTAAATAATAAGATGATGACAGAACTTTGTGAAGAATTCAAGATTATCCATCATAATTCATCTCCCTATAAGCCAAAGATGAATGGAGTCGTCGAAGCTGCCAATAAGAATATTAAGAAAATCATCCAGAAGATGGTTGTTACTTATAAAGATTGGCATGAGATGCTCCCTTTTGCTTTGCATGGGTATCGTACATTTGTTCGCACCTCAACAGGGGCAACCCCTTTCTCGCTTGTGTATGGTATGGAAGTGGTGCTCCCCGTCGAGGTTGAGATTCCTTATTTACGCGTGATGATGGAAACCAAATTGTCAGAGGCTGAATGGATCCATAATAGGTTCGACTAGTTGGATTTGATTGAAGAAAAGAGAATGACGACTTTGTGTTACGATCAGCTATACCAAAAGAGGATGAAGAAATCTTTTGATAAGAAAGTTAAGCCTCATGAATTCAGAGAAGGCGGCCTCGTGCTCAGGAAGATCATGTCTTTTAACGCTGATTATAGGGGCAAGTGGACTCCCAATTATGAAGGCCCATATGTTGTCAAGAAAGCCTTCTCTGGAGGTGCATTTATTCTTGAAACCATGGATGGCGAGGAGTTCCCACGTCCCTTGAATACTAATGCAGTCAAGAAATACTTCGCCTAAAGAAATAAAAGAACAACTCGCTAAGTTGAAAACCCTAAAGGGCGACTTAGGCAAAAAGGAGCATCTCGGTAGGCTGAAAAGCCGAAAGGGCAGTCTAGGCAAAAATTAGAGACATAAACAGAATAAATTCTTCCCGATAGGTTGAAAACCCGCAATGGAAACCTAGGTAAAAGTTACGGATCTCTTGGCAAGTAACTGCGTCAGACAAGACTTGATCATTGAAGCAACAATCTTCTCAGATTCTCATTACACTTCAACCGGATTCTTTGCTCGCGAGTTCGAAGTTGTTAGGGAGAACAGTGGTAATTGTATTCAAATGTATCTTTCCCATATATTTACCATTTTTCAAACTTTGTAATCATCTATGGAGTCTCTTCGTTCGCAGACTACCACTATATTAATAAAGTTTGAGCCTTTATCCAATTCTTTGTAGTTCTTACTTGTATTCTGTTCGCAAAAAAATCATTTATTATCGATAGAAATTTTCAAAACAAAAAGACTTAATAATAAAAAAATGTTTTGAAAAGAATTTACAAATTACCTTTTACTTCACATATTGTGATCTGAGTGGTACATATGTAGTGATTCCAAGGATGTGCGAACTCCTAAGTTTGAAAAGTCCCCTGGTTGCTCTTATTGATATGTGTGTGTTCCATTCAGGATATTGTTTCTTGGGATAGATAAATCTCATACAAGCTAATACATGGTGTGGCATTTGGGCCTGTGTTCCCATCTCTCCACAGTTATGTTTTGGTTCAGATTATCTTCAAGCAGCTATTTGATGGTGGATTTGCAATCCCATCCTCTCCAGTCAGGTCCCGATTCAGATTTCTCCGACCGAGTGTAATTTCCTTCCGTGGTTAGAAGGTGATCAAGTAGAGGCTGCAAAGTTACAAAGCGCATGCTTAGTTGTCGAACTCTTTCTCCCTTCGTGTTGAGAAGTAATGTAGAATCTTCAGTAGGATATTATGCCCTTCAGTTATGGTATTGTTGTTGTAGTGTGCCTCTAAGCAACCAGACAAGGTCAATATACATTCTAAGAAGTTTTGAGATAAGTGTCTACTCCTTGGGTTTTCTCTCGCTATGCGCTGAGTTTGATTTAAAATCCCCATAAGCTGACCCATTACTGTGTTGTCGACTTCTTAAATTCTCCAGATGTGTCGAATATGATACTTTCCTCTGAAGTTGTTATCCCATGAAATTCCGTGATCTCTCTCCAGAGAATTTTGCACAACCATTATGCCTAATATTGAAGACTGTATCCATGCTCTCTTTGGTGTGTGTGGCTTCTTTTTCCCCAATGAAGTTAGTAAAACAATCCCCAGTTGAAGTATCAACGATGTAGTTTTGCATCTTCCCTGGTAAAGTCTGTATTGACATCCCCAATTGAAGTCTCGACGACATGGCTTTCATCTTCCCCTAGTGAAGTTAGTTCTGGAATCTCCAGTGAAGTCTAGGCGATGAAACTTCCTCTTCCCTTATCGAAGTCCGTATTGGTATTCCCCGACGAGACATAGAAGAGTTTATGATATTCTCGCAACTTTATTTGTTGCTAGCCAGGTGGTTCTTGGTTTTTCTTCAAGCCATGTTTCCTCCCAGTGAAGTTAAGCCGTGAAATAGGACTTTGTTTCTTCTATTGATGCTTACTCTCTCGTGGAATCTAATCTTCGTCCTGCATGTGACTTGGCCGAGTGTGGTCTCCGCCCAAGATTAGATTTGTCTGGTTATCCCCAGTGTATTATGGTTATTTTGTCAGCATGCGCATGATAACATCCATACATTCATACACATCATGCATAGATGAACTTAAAACTCATCACTCATTTGCAATCGTTGATGTTTTGTCAGCATATTATCCTCTTTGCAAAGTTATGTTACTCTCTCTCCAATAGAGTTGTCAATGTTAAACAGGAAGTGTATATCCTTTCAATTTCCCCACTGAGTTATCCCTCGTGGAAGATTTTTGCTTCAGCCTTCCTATTCGGTTCATTATCTGGATGGAGTGTGATCTCCTTTTGAGTTTATTTCTCATCGGGTGTTGACTTAGTTGATTATTTCATTCTAGTTTATTTCTGGTTTGAGTCTGTAGCCTCCGACAACATTGTTGTTCTGACTTCTGCAGGCTCCGAGCCTTGATCTGAGAATATGCATTTATTTTGCACGCAAAGAATTTTTTCTCCTCAACAGGAATGTATTGATATTTCCCCAGGAAATCAAGCTTCATTTCTCGTCAGTCTGATTACAATTCCTTCTTAAAACAGCAAGCGGAAGTCTCTTTATTTGAGATAGCTTGTATTTTTACTCTTTCCAGGTGAAATATCTTGGTTAAAGAAGAAACTGAGACCAGTTCGTGGCTTATAGTCAGGATCGAGGGGAAGTTTATCTGATTTTCCATCAAATGGTATCTCTTCGAGGAAGTTTCGCAAGAGAAGTTTGTTGTGAAATCCTTACAAGTGGTAGTCTCTTTATTTGATATAGCTTGTGTTTTAACCCTTTCCAGGTGAAATATCTTGGTTAAAGAAGAAACTGAGACCACTTCATGGCTTATAGTCAGGATCAAGGGGAAGTTTATCTGATTTTCCATCAAATGGTATCTCTTCGAGGAAGTTTCGCAAGAGAAGTTTGTTGTGAAATCCTTACAAGTGGTAGTCTCTTTATTTGAGATAGCTTGTGTTTTAACCCTTTCCAGGTGAAATATCTTGGTTAAAGAAGAAACTGAGACCAGTTCGTGGCTTATAGTCAGGATCGAGGGGAAGTTTATCTGATTTTCTATCAAATGGTATCTCTTCGAGGAAGTTTCGCAAGAGAAGTTTGTTGTGAAATCCTTACAAGTGGTAGTCTCTTTATTTGAGATAGCTTGTGTTTTAACCCTTTCCAGGTGAAATATCTTGGTTAAAGAAGAAACTGAGACCAGTTCGTGGCTTATAGTCAGGATCTAGGGGAAGTTTATCTGATTTTCCATAAAATGGTATCTCTTCGAGGAAGTTTCGCAAGAGAAGTTTGTTGTTAAATCCTTACAAGTGGTAATCTCTTTATTTAAGATAACTTGTGTTTTAACCTTTTCCAGGTGAAATATCTTGGTTAAAGAAGAAACTGAGACCAGTTCGTGGCTTATAGTCAGGATTAAGGGGAAGTTTATCTGATTTTCCATCAAATGGTATCTCTTCGAGGAAGTTTCGCAAGAGAAGTTTGTTGTGAAATCCTTACAAGTGGTAGTCTCTTTATTTGAGATAGCTTGTGTTTTAACCCTTTCCAGGTGAAATATCTTGGTTAAAGAAGAAACTGAGACCAGTTCGTGGCTTATAGTCAGGATCGAGGGGAAGTTTATCTGATTTTCCATCAAATGGTATCTCTTCGAGGAAGTTTTGCAAGAGAAGTTTGTTGTGAAATCTTTACAGGTGGTAGTCTCTTTATTTGAGATAGCTTGTATTTTTACCCTTTCCAGGTGAAATATCTTGGTTAAAGAAGAAACTGAGACCAGTTCGTGGCTTATAGTCAGGATCGAGGGGAAGTTTATCTGATTCTCCATCAAATGGTATCTCTTCGAGGAAGTTTCGTAAGAGAAGTTTGTTGAGAAATCTTTACAAGTGGTAGTATCTTTATTTGAGATAGCTTGTGTTTTTACCCTTTCCAGGTGAAACATCTTGCTTAAAGAAGAAATTGAGACCAGTTTGTGGCTTATAGTCAGGATCGAGGGGAAGTTTATCTGATTCTCCATCAAATGGTATCTCTTCGAGGAAGTTTCACAAGAGAAGTTTGTCGAGAAATCTTTACAAGTGGTAGTCTCTTTATTTGAGATAGCTTGTGTTTTTACCCTTTCCAGGTGAAACATCTTGGTTAAAGAAGAAACTGAGACCAGTTCGTGACTTATAGTTAGGATCGAGAGGAATTTCATCTGATTCTCCATCAAATGGTATCTCTTTGAGGAAGTTTTGCAAGAGAAGTTTGTTGTGAAATCTTTACAAGTGGTAGTCTCTTTATTTGAGATAGCTTGTATTTTTACCCTTTCCAGGTGAAACATCTTGGTTAAAGAAGAAACTGAGACCAGTTCGTGGCTTATAGTCAGGATCAAGGGGAAGTTTATCTGATTCTCCATCAAATGGTATCTCTTCGAAGAAGTTTCGCAAGGGAAGTTTGTTGAGAAATCTTTACAAGTGGCAGTCTCTTTATTTGTGATAGCTTGTATTTTTACTCGCTCTAGGAAGAACGCCAGGATTTTGGGAAGTTCGTTATTACTCTTTGAGACGTCACCTTCATTAAAAGCTGGTGCATTCTCTTTTCTCCACCTTCAGTAAACGTTGGTGTATCTTTTGTGTCTTTACCTTCAATAAAAGTCAGTATTGTCCTATGTTTTTTTACTTTCGTTCTTGAGCATTTAGTTCATTACCATTCTTAGTTAGGATTGATCTTTTCTAGTTAGCGATTGCCAATCCCCTGTGTTGATGTTGCTCTCTTTTTGCTATCTCCTCTATGAGTGGATAGTTCACAATTATTGGTTAATTGTTGTCATCCATTGCTTTTCCCTCAGTTTTTGAGGCTATGTTATTTTTTTCTCCTCTCTGGATCTTACCTCAGTATAGTTGAGTTTTCTTTTCCACAGCAGATCCAATTCGTCCCCAATAGATTCAAATTTCTATCCCTAGAGTCGTGTTGTTCTCCAGAAATTTATTATCCTGGTTAAATTCTTTTGGTTAATTTGTAGGTTCTACTTTTACTTCTCCAGTGTGTGTGTCTTGCCCATCTACATGAAATTCATACGTTACATCCATAATCATAAGCATCACATGGTATCTTAGGGCAAAAAATAGGGCTTGTTTTATATTTAAGTATCTTCAATCACGTCGAAACGAAGATTTTAATCTTCATACCTCCGGATAGAAGACACTTAAATAAGGGCAGCTGTTGTACCCCAATTTTTGCCCCTAAGATCCCTCATTATACTTTGAACATTTCACACATAGCATTGATCCCATGGTTACGAGAATCAAAGAGCTTTTGGCATTAGGGTTTCTCTCTGTGGACTAAGGTTTTCATATTCTTCATGCTAGCCCAGCTAGTGCTCTTATCATTCTTGGTATGAGATTAGGGTTTTGATCTCAAGCAGCATAGATATCTTCGCTATCAGGTTTCCTCAAGATACAAATTTTTCTTCATTAGAGTTTTCTTCAAAGATCATGTGCTTTAGGATTCAATTTGTGTGCTTGAGACTTCATCATACTCACTAAGAAATGTCATTGAGCTAGGTTTTGTTCCTCTCGCCATCTCAAGCCTTCTCCATCCGTATGCACTCGAGGTCCATTGGTTTAGGGTTTCTTCTATGATTGCACCTAAGCATGGATGTTGATTATTCAAAAATGATTCATTGTATTAGGTTTTCTCTTTGAGTCTACATGATCATTATTCCTTCCTTATTACGAGTTGTCATCATTTAAGATGGTTGAAAAAATATTTGAGGCTTTCATACAGTCAAGGGTTGTTCTTTGTTGTTAAGCTATGAAGATGGAGGGTTAGTTCCAGAATTTTTGATTCGATTGAAGATTAAGGTTCATTAAGTCAAGGTTACCCTGAATTGAAGATTTGAATTGGGGTCCTCGGGGATGATCTGAAGATTCACTCAAGAAACGTCATTGGATTTCGAGTTGATTCAAGAATTTCTCCATTTACAAGGTCTTCCAAAAGTACCATTCAAGTTTTCATAAAGATTCGAGGGAATTTGCAAAAAAATATTGTTTGAACTTCTCGTGGGATTTTTAAGTATGGAAAAAAAAGACAAGCTTCATTCAAGTTGGCTTTCAAAAGTTACAAGGTGGATTCATGTGGTTTTTCTTAGCCTACACCATTACGTAAAGTTTGAGATTCAAGTTTGAACGTTGTTCATCATGATCTTCCAAACTCAAGTGATTCGAAATCACAAAGTTTCATCAAGAATTATCCATGTATAATCAAGGCTATTCAAAGTTCTATTAGAAGTCCAAGCAAGTCTACTGTGATTCATTACACAAAATCAAGTTATTTCATTACCAAGTTACAAGAGAAACATAAAAAAAATTCCTAAAGTCATTTTCCTAATCTTCACAGTTTCTACCATTTGAAGCGCTTATCTTCATTTGAAACTCCCTCTGTACCATTACAGAAACTTATTCGAAACAACAGCCCTACTTCAATCAATTGGCATAAGCTCACATGAATGCCGAGAGTATGTCGTGCTACAAACACAGGAGAAGAAAAGTGAGTAAATTCATGTGCAGCCATGTAAAATTGATTAGCCGAAAAACACAATAAACTAGTTCAAACATAAGAAGCCAGATATAGGTGCGGGCAATTCTATAATTTTTCCATCTAAAAATGAAGAAGAAAGCAAGCATATTGTCAAGATGTACTTACAGGTGATGACCCTCTATTATCTCAACAGCGGGGAGTTGCAAAGCATGTGCACTCAGTCGTGTTACGGTATAACTAATACCACAAAAACGACATCCAGAGCTAGAATTTGTGGCATTTGAGGAGTTCTGCAAATTGGTTGTGGATCTGAGCCCAGTTTTATTATCATATTTGAAATTCACCCAGAAGCCTGATCAACGTACCCTTTTGATATGGAACAGCATCTGTTAATAATGGAAAAAAAGACTGATAAATAGAGAAGGAAACTCAAAGTAAATCAGAAATAACTGTAACAAATCCAACTGATTTTTCAACTGAATTCCTAACCGCCATAACAGAATTCCTACTGGTTTATAATAGGATGCTAACAAAATAAGATAAAAAAATGGGGGGTTAACTAATTGAGAATGGAAATAACCGAATGGGGAGGAGAAGCTGAACCTCCTAACCGATTTTGCCAACTCCTAACAGTTAACAAACTTCCTAACAAACTTCTCAAGAGGATATAACAAAAAAACTGATTAGAACAGAAGAGGGGGTGTTGTACCCCAAAATTTGCCCTCTCATTTCATCAATATTTTCTCACCACAATACCCTTGGAGCTCAAGATCAAGTTAGGGTTTACTCTGCTCAAGACTCCTCCTTGCACTGTTGACCCAAATTAGGGTTTGAGTTTGCACAAAGATGTTTTGACCTAAAATGCCCAAGATAACTTTCATGCTTCATGTTGGACTCACAAGTTTATCCATACCAAGTTTCAAGCCTTGATTCCAATCTTTGCCCAATCAATTGGACAGTTGACTTAGAAATCAGCTGTATTGGGGAAAAAGTCAACTGTGGTCAATTGACAGTCAAACCTCATGATTTTTGACCCACAACAACATTATGAACTCATATGAACCATTTGGTCAAGTTTGGATCACAATTCCACAAGAAATTTGATCAGATCACCAAAAGGGCAAAATGGTCATTTTTAGGGTTTTGACTGCACAAAGGCAATTTTTGACTGTTTGACCTGGCCAATGGAAAACCAAGCTCACATATGGACTCAAGGACTCAATGACATGGTCTTGACACATTCAACAAGTTCAAAAGATCCCAAATGCACAAGATTGACAGATGAATTTTTCAGTCAACTGATCAAAATCTGATTGTATACTGAAAAGTCAAACTGTGACTTTTTGGTCAAAATCAAGTGCCAAGATTCATTTTTCATCAAGACATGCCAAATTGTGAAACTTGTTCACCAAGAAACCAAAAATTACAAATTAGGGTTTGAAATGAAGAAATTTCATAACTTAGAAATTTTCTAAGTTATGAAATTTCCTAATTTTTTCCTAACTTTGTCCCATTTTTTCATAAAGATACATTTGGATTCAAACAAAACTCAAAACATGAAAGTTATAGTCCATTGCAAAATCTACAACTTTGATTCACAAAGTTTTCTCAAAAGAATCTTGTAGCTCAAGTTATAATTTTTGGAATAGGGGTGCAAAACATTCTTAACTTAGAAATTTTTTGACCTATTTTAGGCAGGATTTTTGCCCAACTTCATGGCCACTTTTCACATGCTTCCACTTGGAATTTCAACTTGAATTACCAAGATGGATTGTAGTACACATTCCAAGCTTTCCAAATTGTCCAAGAACTCATCAAACACCCTTGTGGTTAGAGAGATTCGAATTTATCAAGATGGGCAAAAGTCACTTTGTTCATAGGCCAATTTCATGTTCATACACTATGCATTTTCAAACTCAGCTTGCACAAGCTAGGTTACAGGCCTCTAATACCATTAACACTCAATAATTCAATGCTAAACCATTGTGCCAAGATGTTATTTTGTGCATTTGGTCATTACATGAAGGATTAGTCTTAAAATGGAAAAAGCAAGTTTGCCATTTTGAAAAAGCAATGCTTTATGTCAAAGTCCATATCTTGGAAGTACAAGCAGATCTTTGAGGCACAAGTTTGTGGACAAATCCCACTGATCAAGAAGAGAAAATGAAGCATGCTTGAGGGACCTGCCTTGGCCTATAACCTAACTTGACTATCTTTGCTTATCTTAGAAGAAAACTTGCATATTGAACCACAACTTACATTCCTGCAAGAACCAACTAAAATAAACTTTCTCCACACATTGCATACTCCCTAACAGACCTAAAACACGACCAAAGTACCCTTGATCCCTTCTCATACAGAAAATCACCATTTTGCTGCACAAAACAGGGCATTCTGCATTTTGATTTGGGCAGCTCAATCCATTCGTGCGCCTTGGCCAAAACCACTTCATACACACTCCATAACATCCATACAAGCTATCCCAAGCCCTAGCTACAGACTGTAACACCTCTAACCAAGTTCACCATTTTCATTTTTTCAGTTGTGCAGGTTGAGTTACATAGCTCGTTTCAGTTAGTTTCAAAGCAAGCTAGAGGTTGGAAGAGCATCCTTGGACCTCAAGCAAGTTGTACAAGTCCTCACACTGCATTGAAAGTACCTCCATTGTTGCACACGATTCAAGCTGAACAGGTAAAAGTTTGAACTTATATCTCTCTATCCAAGCATATCTAGGCTTAGGTTTGTGAAGAAGTTATGTCCTACTCATGGCCCTGAAGCTACCCATATCATTACTTTTCATTTATGTTGTGTGTACTGAGAGAATTTTGAACCTGAATATTGAACAAAAGTTAGGTCAGGAATTGGGGGAGAAGAAATTCTCTCTCATTTCTGAGAGTTAGATCAAGTTCTTTATATGTATGAATTCGTGGTTTGATGCTTTACATTTTTTGTGTTGTAAGTTTCTGTTAAAAATCAAAGAATCAGGATGTTTGAACAAGGTAGGAAAGGCGCGCGTTTTTGACAGAAATGTTGCTGGAGGTTGAAGAAGCTTGCTTTGGGATGGGCCTGACTTGTTCTTTCTATTTGCACCACTTGTTTTTCACTTACACCCCCTTGGCCCATTGTGTGTTTTTTTAATTATTTTTTACTTTTATTTTTTCCTCTGACTTATTATTTTTTGTCAAAACATAAAAAATATTAAAAATATTTTTTCAACCATTTTTGCATTTATTTTGAATTTATTTGTTTTGTTTACACTTGTATATATAAATAAATATGATACTTTTATGTAAAATACTAAAAAATAATACAAAATACATTCTATTTTCTGATTTTATTTTATTTTATCTTTTGAAAACATTTTCTAAAAATATACTTTTTTGTAAAATAATTAATATTTTATTTTTGTGTATATTTAATATATTTAATACATAATATAAATACTTATATATTCATTAGAATATTTAGGATACAATACAAAATAAATACACCATACTTAATTATTGCATTAAGTTAAACACATTTCGCACCTGTAAATAAATCATACACTTACACAAATACATTGATACATTTACATTTGCTTATTCTTATACATTGATACATATTACATTTGAGATCGATTCGATTTGGTTGTAAATTATTTGGACACTACTCTCCTATTAAAGTCTCATCCCCATTTGTAAATATTTGTACCCCCACTCCCGGATACCCATTTGTAATAGCGTAGACTTTAAATTCCCGCAATTTATCGCTTTCAAATATACCATGGTTAGACCTAGGGTTTGTATGTACATAAAATCAAACGCTAGATAACCTAATACAAAGACAAATACATGAAATCAACACACTATTCACACTTGCACCCCTAGGGTAATCCCGCTTGTTTCCTTCCAAAATGGGCCATGCTTGCACGTTGAGTTTCTTTGGCAAAACAAAACAATTCAAATGATCATAGTCCCTCGATGACGCTTTCGAAAGTTGCCTATCAAAATGATCAAGTCCCTTCAAGAAAATTGCCAAAGACACTTGGCACCATTGCAATCATGGTCTAAACGATGACCCGTGCCCGTCCCGTTGACATCCTAGCACAAGATTTTCCACCAAATACAATGGTGGAACAAAATTGTTAAAAGGGTTAAAACATGAGAAAAACCTTTGAGTAAATTTAGGGGTAGACAACTCTTAGTTACTTGATCAAACTTGCAAAACACACTTGCCTACTTTTCAAAACCCACTTCACAATACACTTTCAAAAACAACTTTCAAAAACATTTGAAACATCTTTTCGAAAAGATACACACCTTTGTATATACTCAAACACGAGTCATTACAATGGTTGCCTAGACAAGGCGTCTCTTTCAAAACATTTTCAAAACACACACACACACACACACACCCTTTCAAGCAATTGAAAATCAAGGCAAGTGATCTAAAAACAAGTAACTAAGAGCCCATGGATAACCATGGATGAAAAGGGTGATAATACCTTCCCTTTTCATAATCTACCCCCCGAACCCACGAAACATCTCAAAAGGTTTTTCCTGTGCTTTTTAACCTTTCCTTTAGGATAAAATAAAAATTCGGTGGCGACTCTTGCTAAACCGAACAAGTGCGAATACAAACGCAAAAACTCAAGTCAGTTCTCCCACCGTATCACAGAACTGGCGACTCTGCTGGGGATTTCTAAAAGTGGGGTTACCTTAGGGTTTAGATCACCTTTACATACTTACTTTGATTGCTTTGATTACTTTACTTTTTGGGTCTTTGTTTGGGTTTGTTGTAAATCCTACACCCGGATTTGGGGGCACCTTTTTAGGTAAATAGCAATAAAACTGTGAGGGAATTGTGCGGGGTATACTGACACGGTTGAAGCAGTAAGCTATGTTAGTGTGACATATTTGTGAGTACCGGTAACCCTTGAGTTCAATCAAGGAGAGTACGGGGCCGCTGAGTGATGTCATGAAGCACTAACGAACTCTTAGAACCTTAATTGACCATCTTAGCCTTTTTAGGGGTAGTGAGATGACCGACTTTGGTGCAGTCCGAAGTTGGTAGATACTCGATACTACTCTCATTGAGGGTTGTTTTCTTGGAATATTTTGGTCGCCAGTTAAGTGGCTAAACCAAAACAATGAACACAGAAAATAATCCAATGATATTGAGCTCCTTAGAACCTGGTTTCTATTTTAGGATAGGATGAGCCAACTAACTTCAAGAGGGTATTTACCTACAAACCCCATGCAGGCCTAAACCTAAGGACTTGTTTGCTTTGTGTGAATATGTTTGTCTGTTTATACGCTTACTTGCTTTTGCATACATGTACATAACATCATACCATCATACCATAGCATTTTCCAATAACCATTTCAAGGATCTCGAGGGTTCTTTTGATGCAGGGTTACGTTGAACCAGACGTCTACCAAAGGGCAAGGGGTTTTCTCCTCTAAACAAATGCCATCAAAGATCAAGTGCAACAACTTGAATCAGGGGCTATGACCCACTTGACATGGTGAGCTTGATTCTCGTGGAAAGACATCCACCGGTGCAAGGTTCTCCAATCAAAGATCAAAGTTCAACCTCTAACATTCTCTTGTGTTTACCCCAAGAGATCCTTGGAAGCATGCATCCACATATCATGCATTGCATCATAACAGTTTTTCCTTTTTCAGGTTTCCTTACTCTCCTACTGTTTATTTCAGTAAGAGATGGCTCTAGAAAGGACTGTCAAGGATATCCAGGACCAGACTGCTCAGCTGCAGGAAATGTTCTTAAACCTGTCTCTGGGGTAAGAAGAAATGAAAGCTCTCCTCACAAAGGGTTTGGTCCAGGAGAATTCAAACAATGCCAGGAGTGATCAGCTGGGGGAACTGCAGTTTGATTTGGCAACATTGAGGATCCAAGTGATGGGGCAGCTAGTGGGTCAGATGGCTCTCATCCAGGATTTGTCTCAAAGACAAGAGGAACTCAGAGTTCTCGTCAACCAACTGCTTCGGAACAACCAACTGGTGCAAACATCTGAGGTTGAAGAGCAAGTCACCACTTAACCCCATCCAGACAAGAAGACAAGGGGAAGGCTCCTTTGCTTGATTCAGGGTCACAACCCCATCAACAACCTCGTCAGCATCAACGGGGTAATCAGCGTAAGCAAAATACGTCGGGAAGATAGTTCACTGAGACTGACATACCGTCATCTCTAATATTGGAACGTTTGTTGGAGGTCAATCTGACTGCTTTGAGGGATCCTATCCGGAAGCCCAATACCTCCGCTCCTAACTATCATCCCGATGCATTTTGTGTATACCACTCCTACAGCCCGGGGCATGACACCGACGACTGTTGGGCCTTGAAGAACAAGATTCAAGATCTGATCGACATTGGAGTGCTGAGGTTCATGCCAGACGGCGAGATGAAAATCTTCCGTTAAGGGTTTCTCCACCTGAAGTGACAAAGCTCAAACTGAAAGACTTTTGCTTCATTTGAATTTTCAAAGTTGTAATTTCTTTTGTTTTCAAACAATTAACTGTTGATGTCAAACTCTGTTTCATTAATGCATTGCATATGTTTGTCTTGAATTCATCCATTCGTTTTCACTACTCTTATGCTTTCTTTATGATATTTAACTCTTGATAAAAAGCTGCAAGCCTTTAGAGGGAGGATGACGAAACAATACCATGATCTCATACAGTATGCTTTTGAACAGACCTTGCTGATGATGTACAGGCATTTCTTTCAATTCCCAAACACTGGAGTTATAAGGAAGATAATCCCTAGTCAACCCCTTCGAGCCAAAGAAGTAGGAGTTTTCTGTTACAAACAATCAAAACCTTTGATATAAACCTGGGGCATGGTAGTCTCTCAGTTAATTCAAAAAGGTGCGCATTGAAGTCGCAAACTCTCAGTCCGTAACACAACGAACAACGTCAACAAAAAAGCATTCCTTTGGAATCACAAGACAGCGATGGTTCCCTATCACATAGGCAGTCAATCTCTCAAAAAAAAGAAAAGCCCACTGAGCCAAAACCTGTAAAGGAGGCTTAAGAAAGTTGGGGCATCCCGCTGACTGTGATCTCGAAAACAGAGACAGTCAGGCAAAAATTAGGGATAACAAATCAAAATCAAAATAGAGAGGTCATTACAAATCCTCAACAACATGAAAAATGTTGCAAAAAAAAAGGAGATGATGACTGTCTCCCAAAATTCAACTGGTAAACCATCACCCAAAAAGTCGTTCCAAATTCGAATAGAGTGCGACGCACAATTAACTGAGCTTAGGATTGAAGAACATCACGAAGAGCGGGTGGGTACAAATACACTTTGAGCCTTTATCCTTTATTTCTTAAACCGTGAACCAAGCCACGTTACAACCCTTCAAAAGTCCTAATTGAAGCATGGGTTAGTTCGAAAGCATACTGTTACAAAAGGTATCCTGACTCCTGTAAGGCTTTGCTCTAAAATCTTGTGTTGACTTGTCTTATAAAAAGTTTTCTGTTACAAAACGCATTTTTCAAAACTTCGAGACAAACACAAACTTTGCATTGCTTGAATATCACTGTTCGCATTTGGCTTTTGTTTGACAGCGAAGAAATTCATACAGCGAGTGTTCGGAGGAACGAAAACTCTCTCAGTGAACAAAATCACTTCAAAAAGGATAACACTTCCAACGACAAGTCTCCTATCAACAAAGGGGCATGACATGTCACCATCCAATTAACCTGGGGCAGTCCAGTCAAGGTTTCAACAGATCTTTCAAAGTTCAGTTAACCTGGGGCAGTCCAGTCAAGATTTCAACAAATCTCTCAAAAGTTCAGTGAACTTGGGACAATTCCTTCATCACCACTTGGGGCATTCGAATGTCAAAAGTGTTCAACGATTCCTTCATCACCTGTTGGAAGATACGGTCCAGATATGCTCCAGACACGGTTGCCATTTTGTCACATTTCTTAAGTTCCAGATTAATACCTGTAACAAGCCAGGAAAATATCTGTGGACGACTGATTGTAGATTAACACCTGTAACAAGCCAGGAAATTATCTACATGAAGAGATTGAAGATCAACACCTGTAACAAGCCAGGGAACTATCTTTCTTTCTCAGGTCAGAGATCAACACCTGAAACAAGCCAGGACAGTATCTCCTCGACCAACATTTCTTGAGTTCCAGATCAACACCTGTAACAAGCCAGGAAAATATCTGTGGACGACTGATTGTGGATTAACACCTGTAACAAGCCAGGAAATCATCTACATGAAGAGATTGAAGATCAATACCTGAAACAAGCCAGGAAAACTATCTTTCTTTCTCAGGTCAGAGATCAACACCTGAAACAAGCTAGGACAGTATCTCCTCGACCAACATTTCTTAAGTTCCAGATCAACACCTGTAACAAGCTAGGAAAATATCTGTGGACGACTGATTGTGGATTAACACCTGTAACAAGCCAGGAAATTATCTACATGAAGAGATTGAAGATCAACACCTGTAACAAGCCAAGGAACTATCTTTCTTTCTCAGGTCAAAGATCAACACCTGAAACAAGCCAGGACAGTATCTCCTCGACCAACATTTCTTGAGTTCCAGATCAACACCTGAAACCAGCCAGGACAGTATCTCCTTGACCAACCTTTTTTAAAGTTCTGGATTAATACCTGTAACAAGCCAGGAAAATATCTGTGGACGACTGATTGTGGATCAACACCTGTAACAAGCCAGGAAATTATCTACATAAAGAGTCTCTTTCATCACCACTTGGGGCATTCGAATGTCAAAAGTGTTCAACAATTCCTTCATCACCTGTCGGAAGATACGATTTCAGATACACTCCAGACACGGTAGCCATTATGTCACTCATTCAGATCCTAGTTACAGTTTTAGATACACTCCAGACACGGAAGTCATTCTGCTACTCATACAGATCTCAAATCCAAGATGCAGTTTTACACGGACTCATCATCAGGAAACCCTACACCGGTTCCTCTTCAAACCCAGATGCAGTTTTTACACGGACTCATCATCAGGAAAGCCTACACCGGTTCCTTCTCAAACTCAAAAGATTCTTGTAATCCCCAACCAGAGAGCCTTACAGAATCTAATTCCTCTCAGCAGTCAAGATTCTTTCATCCCCAGCGGAGTTCATCAAATTCCCCAACATAACTTATCAGTGGAATCCCCAACGGAGCTCTCAAAAAAAAAATCTCAGCGAAGTATCTCTTCCCACAGAGTAATTCCCCGCAGAGTAATCTCTCCAACAAGCTTATTCCCCGAAGGAGTCATCTTCTCCTACCGATTTATTCTTGCAACCATCATCCCCAGCGGAAACGAAGAACTCTACTCTTCAAAACATCAGCCCAGGATTCAACAAGTCCCCGACACTCGTCAAGGATTTATTTTCCTAGACGAAAATACATTCATAGACATTTCACATTTCATACATCTTGTTTACATACATGATAAAGTGCATACAACACTATCTCATTTTGAGCATCATGACATCATGCATTTCATACATCATGACATTGCATACAACTAATGTCTTGCCTTTTCAGGAAAAAGGACAATCCAAAGATGATTACTATCAACTATCGCAATTCCAGATTCGATACCTGTATCTAGCCAGGGCATATCTGTGAGTGATTGATTGTAGATTTGATAACTGTATCCAGCCAGGGCATGTCTGCATGAAGAGTTTAGAGATTCGATACCTGTATCCAGCCAGGGCATATCTGTAGACGAAAATTCCAGATTCGATACCTGCATCCAGCCAGGGCATATCTGTAGACGACAAATTCCAGATTCGATACCTGCATCTAGCCAGGGCATATCTGTAGACGATCAATTCCAGATTCGATTCCTGTATCCAGCCAGGGCATATCTGTGAGTATTTGATTGTGGATTCGACACCTGTATCTAGCCAGGGCATATCTGCATGAATAGTTTAGAGATTCGATACCTGTATCCAGCCAGGGCACGTCTGTAAGCAACCTTTTGAAGTTCCGGATTCGATTTCTGTATCTAGCCAGGGCATATCTCTGAGCAATTGATTGTAGATTCGATACCTGTATCTAGCCAGGGCATATCTGCATGAAGAGTTTGAAGATCAACACCTGTAACAGGCCAGGAAACCATCTTCCTTTCTCAAAGTACGCAAGTTCTCGCTAAGGAATCTCTTACGCGATCAACACTTCCAAATGGCATCTATAAGCCCATTCCCGACAAGGTTCTGTCACGTCTCCAGATGGCATCTATAAGCCCATCCCCCTGTCCACCATCTCTCCAAATGGCATCTATAAGCCCATTCCCGACATCACATTGCTGATACTCCAGCATGCAAGTGCAAATTTCTGGGCACTCTAGTGTTCAATCATCTTCCACCTTCGGATCACGAAAGGCGCGCAAGCAAATCTACATCCTCAAGTCTAAGAAGATTGAACAGGGGCAACTGTTGTACCCCAAAATTTTCCCTCTCATTTCATCAATATTTTCTCACCACAATACCCTTGGAGCTCAAGATCAAGTTAGGGTTTACTCTGCTCAAGACTCCTCCTTGCACTGTTGACCCAAATTAGGGTTTGAGTTTGCACAAAGATGTTTTGACCTAAAATGCCCAAGATAACTTTCATGCTTCATGTTGGACTCACAAGTTTATCCATACCAAGTTTCAAGCCTTGATTCCAATCTTTGCCCAGTCAATTGGACAGTTGACTTAAAAATCAGCTGTATTGGGGAAAAAGTCAATTATGGTCAATTGACAGTCAAACCTCATGATTTTTGACCCACATCAACATTATGAACTCATATGAATCATTTGGTCAAGTTTGGATCACAATTCCACAAGAAATTTGATCAGATCACCAAAAGGGCAAAATGGTCATTTTTAGGGTTTTGACTGCACAAAGGCAATTTTTGACTGTTTGACCTGGCCAATGGCAAAACAAGCTCACATATGGACTCGAGGACTAAATGACATGGTCTTGACACATTCAACAAGTTCAAAAGATCCCAAATGCACAAGATTGACAGATGAATTTTTCAATCAACTGATCAAAATCTGACTGTATACTGAAAAGTCAAACTTTGACTTTTTGGTCAAAATCAAGTGCCAAGATTCATTTTTCATCAAGACATGCCAAATTGTGAAACTTGTTCACCAAGAAACCAAAAATTACAAATTAGGGTTTGTTCACGAGTCATTACAATGGTTGCCTAGACAAGGCGTCTCTTTCAAAACATTTTCAAAACACACACACACACACCCTTTCAAGCAATTGAAAATCAAGGCAAGTGATCTAAAAACAAGTAACTAAGAGCCCATGGATAACCATGGATGAAAAGGGTGCCAATACCTCCCCTTTTCATAATCTACCCCCCGAACCCACGAAACATCTCAAAAGGTTTTTCCTGTGCTTTTTAACATTTCTTTTAGGATAAAATAAAAAGTCGATGGCGACTCTTGCTAAACCGAACAAGTGCAAATACAAACGCAAAAACTCAAGTCAGTTCTCCCACCGTATCACAGGGGGATTCACTACTTTTCACGATTCATTCACAGAAAGATAACAGAAAATTGCAATACTCTGCTTTCAACTCTCTCTGCAATCTCTCTCCATCTCCTCCATCTTCATCTTCACGCACATTTAATCTTCCTCAATCTCCAACCTTCACGCTTCTACATCATCTTCATCTTCAACCTTCTTCAACCTCTATCAATAACTTCAACTCTCTCTAATTTTTTCTACAACGTCCTGTCGATCTTAATCTGAAAACTTCTCTTAAATTCATTTCCCTTTTTCATCAATAATAAGCAACAACATTCGTATCATCATCACTGCTTTTTCTGCAACATCGCACAACAATGATTTCATTGCAAAGTTTCTTAAATTTTCTACATCATCTCTGCATCACTACGCACAGGACAACGACAAATTCTCGATACTCAAAGAACAACACCAAAGGTGTAGAAGAAAAACAGAAGGAGAGAAGACGGAGGATCAAAACAAAAGTGCATACCTGAATAT